>CM077672.1:213045036-213655036 GCA_039707655.1 Elymus sibiricus | reverse complement strand
CAATTTTCTTCTCATTCATAATAGTGGGAGTATCGTATGAAACTCGAATACTATAAATTGTTTCTACATTAAAAGAGTGATGTTCAGTAAAAGGATTTTCATAATTATAACAAGTATTATAATAATAATCATCACTATTTTTCATAACATAAATATCATCACAATAATTATCATAGATAGGAGGCATGAAATTATCATAACAAATTTTACCATTCAAAGTAGGGGGACTAAAAAGATCATCTTCATTAAGTATAGCATCTCCAAGCTTGAGACAAACATCAATTGCAGCAAATAAATTCTCAAACATGTCATTCTCATCAAACATAGCATCCCCAAGCTTGTGGCTTTGCATATCATAAGCATAATCACTTTCATCATTAATAGTATGAATAGCACCAATAGTATAACAATTATCATCATAATTTTCCAAGTTGGTGCCATAAAGATTTTCAAGATCATAAGAAGTATCATTATCTTCCCAATCATAATCATCACAACAAGTAGTAGGAATCACAAAATCATACTCAATATCATCATCCTCCACAATCATATTTGATTCATTTTCATGAGGCACAATGGTAATAGGAGCAACATTACTTGGGAGAGATACCTTTTTACCTCTACTTTTCCTTCTTTTCTTTTTCTTCTTCACCACTTCATGTGTGGGTTTAATTAATTTTTCCGTGCACTTTATTGATGAGATTGGTTGAATAAAAAGCTCCTCCTCGTTACATGATTCATCATAAGAAAAAATAGAAGGATAATGGGAAACCTCTTCCCCTTCATTAGTATTCTCTTCATCTTCTATTTGTTTTCTTGTCTTTAAATAATTGGCAATATAAGGATTCTCAATGCAATTTACCACACAATACATATAAATTTCCTCTAGATCAAAATCGAGAAATCTCTTGAGATTATATTCTGGAATATCCCTAGTTATACGTTTCATTTCTTCATACCCCAGAAGCAGACTAAGTTCATTATGATGCGCAAGGGTAATCAAGTTATCACAATTTTTGGACACGATTCGATCATGAAACAATTTGCATTGGAGATTTAAATGACCACATTCATTGCAAAGTTCACAAGGATGGCGAGAAAAATTAAATCTTTCAGCACAATCTAATAGCCTCTCTTGCAACCCTTTAGTTTCTAAATACTTATGCCTCTTACAAAATCTATTTTCCCTTTTTGGTATGCATTTGCATTCCCAATTCACTCCACAAAAATTGACATCCTTATAAGAAACATTTTTGTCATGACTAGTGCAATCATCATTAGTATTTTGGATATTCATAGAATTCATACTAACAACATTGCAATCATGCTCATCATTCAAAGATTTTATGCCAAACATTTTATTGAATTCTTCTTCTATCAATTGAGCACAATTATCAAAATCCTTATTTTCAAGAAAGACATTATAAAGACGAATAATATGAGGCAACCTCAATTCCATTTTTTTTGTAGTTTTCTTTTTATAAAACCAAACTAGTGATAAAACAAGAAACAAAAAGATTCGATTGCAAGATCTAAAGATATACCTTCAAGCACTCACCTCCCCGGCAACGGCGCCAGAAAAGAGCTTGATGTCTACTACACAACTTATTCTTGTAGACTCGTGTTGGGCCTCCAAGCGTAGAGTTTTGTAGGACAGTAGCAATTTTCCCTCAAGTGGATGACCTAAGGTTTATCAATCCGTGGGAGGCGTAGGTTGAAGATGGTATCTCTCAAACAACCCTGCAACCAAATACAAGAAATCTCTTGTGTCCCCAACACACCCAATACAATGGTAAATTGTATAGGTGCACTAGTTCGGCGAAGAGATGGTGATAAAAGTGTAGTATGGATAGTAGATATAGGTTTTTGTAATCTGAAAATATAAAAACAGCAAGGTAGCAAATAGTAAATGGGCATAAAAACGGTATTGCAATGCTTAGAAACAAGGCCTAGGGTTCATACTTTCACTAGTGTGATCTCCCAACATTGTTGACATAGTTGAATCATATGTAAATCCCTCACGTGCGACAAAGAGTTCACTCCAATGTCACAAATAGCGGAGAACGAACGAAGAAATTGTTGTAGGGTACGAAACCACCTCAAAGTTATCCTTCCCGATCAATCTTATGAGCCATCCCCCTTAATTGTCATGAACAGCCCTAGAGTTCGTACTAGAATAACACCTTAAGATACACATCAACCAAAACCCTAATGTCACCTAGGCACTCCAATGTCACCACGAGTACCCACGGGTTTGATTATACGATATGCATCACACAATCTCAGATTCATCTATTCAAACCAACACAAAGAACTTCAAAGAGTGCCCCAAAGTTTCTACCGGAAAGTCAAGACGAAAACGTGTGCCAACCCTTATGCATAAATCCCCAAGGTCACGGAACCCGCAAGTTGATCACCAAAACATACATCAAGTGACTCAAGTGAATATCCCATTGTCACCACATATATCCATATGCAAGACACACATCAAGTGTTCTCAAATCCTTAAAGACTCAATCCGATAAGAAAAATTCAAAGGGGAAACTCAATTCATCACAAGAAGATAGAGAGGGGAAAACTCCATATGATTCATCTATATCAACAAAGCTCGCGATACATCAAGATCATGCCATCTCAAGAACACGAGAGAGAGAGAGATCAAACACATAGCTACTGGTACAAACCCTTAGCCCCGAGGGTGAACTACTCCCTCCTCATCATGGAGACCGCCGGGATGATGAAGATGGCCTCCGGTGATGCTTTCCCCCCTCCGGCAGGGTGCCAGAAAAGGGCTGTAGATGGGATCTCTTTGGTACAGAGGCTTGCGGCGGCGTAAAAACTCATCTAGGTTAACTTTCGGGGGTTTCTGAATATATATGATTTTTCAGCGTTGGAATCACGCGAAACGGAGCCACGTGGGCCCCACGAGGTACCAGGGCGCGCCTGGGGGGGTGGCGCGCCCTGGTGCCTTGTGGGCACTGGGTGGCCCCCCTCCAGTGGGTCTTGGTGCCAATATTTTTTATTTGTCCAATAAAAAATCTCCAAAAAGTTTCAGCTCATTTGGAAAACTTTCATTTCTGCACAAAAAACAACACCACGGTAGTTCTGCTGAAAACAGCGTCAGTCTGGGTTAGTTCTAATCAAATCATACCAAAACCATATAGAATTGTTATAAATATGGCATGAATACTTCATAAATTATAGATACGTTGGAGACGTATTAGACCCGCACCTGGATGACCAATGGAAGAGTTCTCAAAGCAACATGGAAGGATTTCATGGAAAGTTTGAGCTAAAATGATGAGGGGCTTGAGAACCCTATTGGGTTGCGCCCTCACAAGGAGGACGCGGCCATGCACAAGTCTACTCTTTACCGTTACTCCAAGGAAAAGATATCCACCACCGGCAAGAAGACCTATGAGTTGATTCCCTTCCTGGACATTATGCATCGTATCTTCAGGAACACATGTTTCCCTCGTATTGGGAATCTGGACATGGTTCACTCTTATCTTGTGGACATGTTGCTTATGTGCCAGAAGGAAAAAAATACGCAGCAAGTGTTGGATGTTTCTCATGCCATGTGGTCTAAACTTCGCTCTACCGTGTTTGAGCACAAGTGTCCTATCTATGGCTCCTATCTGATGATGCTCATTGAGGAGACTTGGGCTTCTACTTTTCCAGAGGAGATGCTTGTGACCGGTGATCTCGTCTCGCATGAGGTTATCAAGCTGAGGCAAAAGGAGCATTGGGGCACTCCTGCCGCTCCTGAGGTTGAGGCCCATGCCTCTGAGTCTGAGGGAGGTGATGAGCCAGAGTATGTGCCTTCCACCGATTAACCAACGTGGGCTTCTAAGCTCAAGAAGAAGATGAAGAAGTTGTTCTGTCTCCAGGCACAGGGTCAGTACAAGGCTCACATGGTAGAGAAGAAGGCTCGCAGTCGTGACAAGGCTATCATGAGGCATCTTGGCAAGGAGGTAACTAGCGGTTCTGAGGACAAGATCACGGACGAGGAGGAGTGTACCTCGAAGCATTGCAAGTGGACGGACTCAGAGGATGATCAGCTTGCTGCTGCAGATGAGGAGTCCGACGATCACGAGGAGTGGTGATGATGATCTGGAGTGTTGCTACCACCTTGGATCGTGTAGTGCTCTTTGCCCTTTTGGTGTCTCGATGCCAAAGGGGGAGACAGTTTAGGGATTTACCAAGTCACGAGTGTGTCTTATTTGCCTCTGCTTTCTTTCGCTCGTGAACTCTTTTAGTGTTTTCTTTGGTTTGTGTTTGTGTGACCTGGAGACCGTAGTCATATGGTGTGAGACATATGCTATCCCTCTACTTATCTATTTATGTCTAAGTACTTTGTTAGTGTGTGAGATGTCTATCTTGTGCCCTATCTTTATGCTCACATGCTATCTCTTGCATCCATGCTTATCTCTCATATTATGTTGTTGCAAGTGTTGCCTTGTCTATAAAATATAAGGGGAGTGTTGATCCTAGTGTGTGTGCTTTGCATTCCAAAAGCATACCTAAATATTACACACATCTAGGGGGAGCCCGTCTATATTTTGTGGATGTTGGGTTTGCTTATTATCTTGTTATAGCCTTTGTGCAAATCCCGTGTTGTCATCAATCCACCAAAAAGGGGGAGATTGTTAGGGCATATTTCTCCCTTAGTGGTTTTGGTGATTGATGACAACGCATTTGCCCCTCGTGTGCATTGAGCATTTCAGATAATCTATCATATGGCACAAGACGATTCATGCCCCTCGGAGTTTTAAAGTCAAGATGGTTATTTTTCCTACATTTCTTTTTCGGTGGATTTGAGTCGTAGGAAAACCGTACTATTAAGAGGGGGTCCGCTTCGGAAAGGTTTGGGTGCAATCATCACGTACACGTCTTCCATTTGCACCCACTTTCCTTCACGCATCTTTGGAGTCCCAACTGCCTTCTTCTGGTACTTGTCCTAAAGCTACCAAGCGGTAGTACCGCTCCCTGGAGCGGTAGTACCGCCGGTCCTGTACCACGCGTACTACCGCTTATTCAAAGCATTTTGTAGTCTATTCGCACTCAGCGGAAGTGGCGTGGCAGTAGCGCGGTAGTACCGCTTGTGGTACTTCCGCCCCTACCACCGCTACGCTACCGTTGCTCTCGCTGTAGATCAGTGCGTTAAGCGGTAGTAGCGCGGTAGTACCGCTTGCGGGTGGGCGGTACTGCCACCCATCCACTACCGCCGCTACTTCCGGTTATCTTCGAGCTTCTGGACTCGTATGCCACTTCGCGGTAGTATGAGCGCGGTAGTACCGCTGCTGTGGTACTGCCGTCGTCCTACGACCTACCACTGCTGGTTCCTACGTACTACAACCTCAGCGGCAGTATCGCTGGGGCGAGCGGTAGTACCGCTCCGGCGGCACTACCGCCTCGGGGCTCCTTGTCATTGCACTGTACTCCTGGAACTACCGCCCGGGTGGTAGTACCGCTCGTGGAGCAGTAGTACCGCTTGTGTGCGGGCTGTGGACTGAATAACGGTTGGATTTGTATAGCTTCTTCCTCTAGAAGACTCACCTCTTATCCCCCAAACTCCATTGTTGCTCAAAGCTCCATTTTCGCCCGATCTCTCTCCCTAGCCAACAACTCTTGTTGATTTTCTAGGGTTTGGTTGAGAGGGCCCCGATCTACACTTCCACCAGGAGATATTCAATTCTCCCCACTAATCCCTTGCGGATCTTGTTACTCTTAGGTGTTTGAGCACCCTAGACAGAAGAGGTCACCTCAGAGCCACATTCCTTTGTGGTGAAGCTTCATGGTGGTGTTGGGAGCCTCCAATTCAGTTGTGGAGAGAGCCCCAACCTTGTTTGTAAAGGTCCGGTTGCCGCCTTCAAGGACACCACTAGTTGAATCACGACATCTTGCATTGTGCGAGGGCGTGAGGAGAATACGGTGGCCCTAGTGGCTTCTTGGGGAGCATTGTGCCTCCACACCGCTCCAATAGAGATGTACTTCCCCTTAAAGGGAAGGAACTTCGGTAACACATCCTCGTCTTCACCGGCTCCACTTGTGGTTACTTCTTACCTTTACTTTGTGCAAGCTATTATTGTGTTGTATCATTTGCTTGCTTGCTTGTGTTGTTGTTGTTAGCATCATATAGGTTGCTCATCTAGTTGCATATCTAGACAACCTATTTGTTGCTAAACCTAATTTGTTAAGAAAAGCTAAAAAATTGGTAGTTGCCTATTCGCCCCCCCTCTAGTCAACCATATCGATCCTTTCAGTTATCGACGTCCAAAAAAAAGCATAGAGCTCCATAAGATAAAAGCTCCATCTCACCCCACATTCTCTGATGGCCATGGCTATAAACCAAAGAAGGACGCAAAAAACTCCCGCCGATCTTCGTCAGACAGGTACTCTCTCACCCCTCCATATCCCCTCTCACCCCACCCCCTTCATCACAGAATTCTGTAGCAATTCCTTAGACAACTCCTAACTGTTGAACTCCTCTACATAACCTGTCATTGCAGTCTACAATCAAGCTCATTGGCAAACTAACTGTCAATTCATTCAAAAACTTGTTACTCTGGACTGCTTAGTGGTGGAGTCCTGGACTAGGGGGTACTCGCCACATCGTCTCTCGACCAGGCGGGTTGGACCGAGGAACCTTATGGCAGTTAACTAATGGGTCACTTCCGGCAGCCCATGCCATATACAAAGAAGATTCCAGAAGACGGGGACTCTTCTTAATCCTAGGCCTCTGGTGCATTATATAAACCGAGGCTAGGCCACTCAATAGATGATCTCTTATTCATTAGAATCTTACACAACAATCTTGTGTTAGATACGTGTACTCTGTACTATACCCCATATTAATACAATCAAAAGCAAGACGTAGGGTATTATCTCTTCGAGAGAGCCCGAACATGGGAAATCCCCGTGTCCATGTTACCATCATTCCAAGACGCCTAGATGAGGACCCATACCTCGAGATATGCCGGAATAGACTTCGACATTGGTGGCCCATACAGGTCCCTGCTGGTAGTCGCCGCGGTGCGATGTGAATTCAGATAGGCTCCAATGCGATCTATACATCGGAAGCGAGCTTCATCGTTGACGTCGGCATCTTTGTCGCTGGCTCGGCTGGTCACCTCGGCTAGGCCGAGGAATACACCCCATGTCGGACCGTCATGATCGGACGGGTGCCTTCATCAACATCAACTTCGATCTCAACTGAGATCACAGAAAAACCATCAATGAAGCTCGGGGGCTCAACGTCAACATTGCCCTCGTGCGATCGTGCAGAATTTTCTGGACAACGGATTTGTTTTCGACGTCCCCGCCTCCCCGAGCATCGCTTTGATGATTGGTTCAGTGGAATTGTGCGGAATTGAGTCTATAATGATCCTATAAAATTTCAACATGTTCTGATGGAGGAATCTCCGGCAATCATCAATATACCGGAGCCATGTCGAATCTCGACGGGAATCTGGATGAGTTTGGGGCGAGGAGTCCAGCGTCCAGCTTAGCCAACCTTTGGAAAATCCAACCGTTCACCGTCTACGGAATTCCTATGTCGGCAACCCCTCAATTTCAGCTCGATTCGACCGTCCAAACTCCGGGATGAGTCCGAGGAGTGCATCAATTTTTGGATCTGTTTTCTGCGCGAAAATGAATCCGACCCGAATTCATCTTTTTTCATGAACGGGTTATCGGTTATCCTTTTTGATGGAATTTTTTCTAGGGTATTGTGTTTTGATCTCAAACACGTGCCAACAATTTTGAGACTTTTCCAAGGTGCTCTTCACCGCCGCGCCAGTGTTAAACCGTCTGACCTTGTTGTTGCATGACTGCCGACTTGTGCTGGACGGGTCGTCGCTTCGTCGAGCCGACGTCAACCACATCAGATCATCACCTCGGCGAGTGATAGTTCGGCATCGCAAAGGCCAAATCATCACCAAGACAACATCGTCACCCCATGGATTGCACGGGTCACTTTATCAAGCTGGCATCGACTGCGTCACAAATTTCGACCTGTGTCGACATCGCCTCGCCGTCGCTTCTTCAAGCCGACGTCCACCTCGCCATCATGTTTTGACACGTCGGCTGATGTTGGGGCTCCGACATCACCTCACTAACCTGCTACATCACTTTGGCTGGACCGAGGGCTTCATTGTCGCTTCATCGACCTACTCCAGGGACTCCGGTGTCACCCTACCGACCTGCTCCGTCACCCCAACTGGCCAAGGGGCTTCACCTCAACACATCGGCAGTGTTGTGCTGTCACTTCATCAAGGCGAGCCCCTCGCTCGGTCACCTCGGAACTGGCTTGGGGGCTGGGACCTCGGTCAAGCCAACGACCATGCACCATGTCAGATCTGTCAAAGTTCGAGGGGCAATCTCGCCCCGCCACAAGCCCGGACCGCTTCATCAACACCGAGCACATTAACCAGCTAAGTCGCTTTCATGCTCTATTTTTTTTTCAAATTTTCAATTTTTGTTTGGTTCAACCAAGCGTTATATTTTTGTTAAACAAAAAGTTGTTTGTTAAAAACTTTGTTTGTTAAAAACGTTGTTTGTTAAAAACAACTTACTTTACCCAAGTTAACTGGGGCTCATAAATTTATATGTGCCATTTTAAGTATTTTATTCTAAGGCGTTGCAAAGTCTTTTTCTACCATTCCTTTTTTGACTTGAGTGTATGGTCAAATAGCCGGAGAGCTTGGTTTCTCTCTGAAGCTGCTCGAGTTTAGTTTGCTAAACTGGCCTGAGAAGCACTCTGCCTTCGGGAAAAGGAGGTTGAAGCTAGAGGCTGACCCACTTGAAGTCTAGAGATCGATGTGTCATGTTAAAGCCCAACAGAAGCACAAATTAATTTTAAGACCAATTAGATTGGCACCAAGAAACTTGATTTAATTCAGGCATAAAGTTTTTACGAAGTTTTTTTGGTTTTCCGAGCTTATGACACCTTTAACCTATTTTATGTTTTTTTAGGTGGTAGGACATCCTTTTGTTCTAGGTGTCCTATGTGGTAATTCTACTCGGGAAATCTTTTCTGAACCGTAGTTCGGCATCTTCCCTGCCGAGCTGCACCTTGGCGTTGGCAAAATGCGCATGGCAGTTGAACTAGTTCCCGAGTAGATACGATCCCAGGGTCGGCCATGTGGCCCAACCCAAGTCTCGGGGGCTACTACATTGATGATTCAATGCAGAAAATTCAAATTGCAAAACGGCTTCCGAGCAGATTACGATCCTCAGGTTGGTCGGCCGCACCCAACCCGAGTCTTGGGAGCTATTGCGCATCGTGTTTCCGTTCCTAAAGTATGCTTTCGAGCAAGGACTTGATCCTCAGGCTGATTTCACGAATCGACCTGAGTCTCAGGGGCTACTGGGATCAACAGTTCTATTTTATCCTTCAGGTGCATCTCGGATTTTAGGTCGACACGCACCTTGAGGGTTATTGGCTATACATATCGGCAAAGAATACATTGCATAATCGGAAAAAAATCGCGAAAAATCAGCCCAAGACCGAGGTGGTGCACCACCTCAGAAGCAGTCCGGCATAAAGCTTGACTGCGAGTGGCTGGCTCCACAGAGGACATTTTTGGTGTTAAGCTCGGCTAAACTCCTTCAACTATTTTCAAGACCGAGGTGATCTATGACACCTCGGATGCAGTCGGGCGTTGGAGCTCGACTGCAAGAAGACGTCGCTGCACCGGAAAAACTTTGAATTCGAGGTGTGGCGTAAAAATAAAAAGGCATTGATAAAGGCCGAGAACTTAAAGGGGCTCCTCGGATGTCCGACATGTGAACTTTTCGGATACACCTCGGCGATCCTCGAGATCGGAGATGAGAATATTTGTTGAACCAGTTTTCAAGACCGACGACCGAAAACGAAGAAAAGTTCGGAAGAACCGAGAAGCGTCCCCAGCTTGAAGACCGGTTCAAGGGCTACTGATGGAGTCATGGACTAGGGGGTACTCACCACGTCATCTCCCGACCAGGTGGGTCGGGCCAAGGACCCCCATGGCGGTTCACTAGTGGGCCACTTCGGGCAGCCCATGTCGTATACAAGGAAGATTCCACAAGACTTGGCGCACAAGACGAGGACTCTTCTAAATCCTAGGCCTCCGGTGCATTATATAAACCACGACTAGGCTAGTCAATAGATGATCTCACATTCATTAGAATCTTATACAACAATCTCGTGGTAGATACGTGTACTCTGTACTATACCCCATATCAATACAATCAAAAGCAGAACGTAGGGTATTATCTCTTCGAGAGAGCCCGAACCTGGGTAAAATCTCTGTGTCCATGTTACCATCGTTCCAAGATACCTAAATGAGGAACCCTACCTCGAGATATGCCGGAATCGACTCCGACACTTGGGCTTTTGTATTCATGTTGTTCAATGATTCCGAGCTATGTCTGGTCATGATTCGGGCCTCTATTTGAAGCTCAAATCCTATGAGGTCACATATCTTTTAAACAACATTTACAAGAGTTGTGACCTAGCAGGATACTTTCAAGCCGAGCAGGTTGTCCAATAGTGTTTCTCTCTGTTATACACATCAGGTTGTAATCCTCCTGGAGTCCTGGTTGAACCTTCTTTTAGTTATGTTTGCTCAGCTCATAGGGATAGGACATGCCCTGTAATTCAAGGTTTTCTTCTTTCTCACCTGCTGGGTTATGTACTTTCACTTTGTATATGAGCTGATATATATGACGCCGTTGACGCCTTGCTCTGTTTAAAAAAGAATAAAACAGGGCAAGTAACAGAGCGATAAAACAAAATCAAATATCCTAAATTCTAAACAACCAATTTTTTCATATATCATAAAAATCATGTTATACATATCATGGAAGTGATTGTGTAGTGGTCTAAAACTAATCCAAACCCTAAATCTAATTCACAAATTTCTCCCAATTTCTCTGGAATCGTAACCCTAGAATCAAAATCGACAGGGAGGAGAGGAGAAGAACTTACAAGGCGACACCGGAGGGGGAGGCCCAACGGTGGCCCCGCGTTGGAGTGGCCTTGACTGCCTGGCAAAAGCAAAAGTCACCACATGAGCCGGCGACTGCGTCTGCCTCCGGCTTTCAGCCGGCTGGTTAAGGTTCGAGAACCCGCACACCTCCGCTGGCTCAGTTTCTCCGCCGCCCGCAACACCACTTCCGGCATTGCCACCTCCACCATCGCCACCACCACCTCGAGATTTCACTGCCATCACCATGGTGGGAGATATAGCAGGAAAAGACAAGAGAAGAGAGCACAAAGAGGGAGTAGAAGGGGAACTGGGTGCTCGCGTCTACTAACCCCGTCCAACGATGTCTCCCGCGAACCATTACGGCATGTAAGCAAAATGTGAGACCCACCTGTCGGAAAGGTCATCCAAGTGCGCTAAGCTGCCAATCGATGGTTACTGCAAAAAGACTGATTTTTTTTGAAACTGTGATCATTTTTATAGCCAATTCGGAAACTATACGCCCTAATGCATTTTTTTCAGAACTATGACCCCGTCGGCTTGTAGTAGGCCGAAGAGGCACTTTTCGGTCAACCGATGGCCGAAATGGGCTCTTCGGTCGGCTGTTGGCCGAAGAGTGGGGAGGTGGGCCGAAGAGGGGGCTGTCGGTGGGCTGGCGACCGAAGTGGCCATCTTCGGCCAACCAGCGGCCGAAAAGATAGGGATAAGGCCGAACGGCCATCTTCTTCTTCTGTTCGTGTTCATCCTTTCTCTCTCTCTCGTTTCTCTCAGTTTGTCTCGCCACCCCCGCCGATCTCCTCGCTATTCCGTCCATTTTCACATCTAAGCCACAGAAAGAGTAGATCGTAGCCATCCCCGGCGGCCTACGTTTTTTTTTTCAATGGGATAGTTTTTTTTGCTCGTACAAGTGAGGTGAGGAGGAGCCATGGTGGAGGTGGTTGGGCCATGGTGGAGGTGGTGGTGAGGAGGAGGTGCTGGTGGGGAGGAAGAGGTGGTGAGGAGGAGGAGGTGCGGCTTGGGGGGGTAGCTGGAGTCCAACCTCCGGTAGCTGAGGGGGCGGCGGTGGTGTTATCCGGTGGTGCAAGTACTACGCGAGGTGGCCGGTGCAGCTGAGTTGAAGAGAGGAGCAAGAAGCAGGGGCACACGCGTCGAAGGTATAACCATGTCGTCACAAATTTTCTCGGAGTTGTAGAGTTTAGTTAGTGTAGATAAGTCATATTGCGTACTTCGAGTGTTAATTTGTCTGTGCTGGCAGTTTAGCGGTTAGTTAGTGTAGCGGGTGATATTTTTGTTCTTCGTGATTAATGAGAAGATGGAAATGTGTGACAGGTTAAAATGTCTGAATCAGTAAATTTGTCTATGCCGGCATTTTAGCGGTTAGTTAGTGTAGCGGGTAATAATTTTGTTTGTCGTGATTATTGAGAAGATGGAAATGTCTGACAGGTGAAAATGTCTGAATGAGTAAATTTGTCTGTGCTGGCATTTTAGCGGTTAGTTAGTGTACCGGGTAATATTTTTGTTCTTTGTGATTAATGAGAAGATGGAAATGTCTGACGTGAAAATGTCTGAATCAGTAAATTTGTCTGTGCCAGCATTTTAGGGGTTAGTTAGTGTAGCGGGTAATAATTTTGTTTTTCGTGATTCTTGAGAAGATGGAAATGTCTGAAAGGAATTTGTCTGTGCTGGCATTTTAGCGGTTAGTTAGTGTAGCGGGTAATATTTTTGTTCGTTGTGATTAATGAGAAGATGAAAATGTCTGACAGGTGAAAATGTCCGAATCAGTAAATTTGATTGTTTACTATGGCCCTGGTAATGTTCGATACAATGAGTTGGGGGTTGATCTTAGCGAGTTTAAAAATGGCGTCATGACACTTCCAGACCCGGATAGACTGGACATTAGACAGTTGAAGTACTGGTTGACTGCTAGTTTTGGGCTGGATCCTGAAGTATGTTCCGTCAGTATTCATGCATTGTGGACCAAATCCTGTAAAAATGTCAAGTGGGAGTTGATGCCGATAGATAGGAGCCAGCATTGGTTGACGCTGTTAAGTCGTTGCCGAGACCGAAGAATCCACCCATATGCCCTAGTGCAACCTATGGCGAAGGAGGAGAATACCGTACAACTCCATGTGGGGTATGAACCCGGCCAGGGCAGTGAAGTGGCTAACGAGATTTGTTTATCCGGGTCACAGCCACTGGATGTGGATGGTAGGCAACCTGAGAAAGAGTCAGACTACGTGCCACACAATGTGTGTGGTCATGATACTGGGCAGAGTAGTCAGTCGATAATATTGGCGGAGGATCTTGATTCTGATGGGGATGAGGAAGAGGAGGAAATGCAGAGGGTGATGGAGGAAGAGGACAAGGATGGATTGGCGGAGGATCTGGATTCTGAAAATTCCGAGGATGAAGTGGAGGTACCGATTCCTTCTGCATGGGATCAGGACATATCCACTGGCCTTACGGTCAACGATGGCCATGAGGCTCCATGGCAGTATAATCTGAACCAAGTCCAGATTGGGGCTATGTTTGATACAAAGAAAAAATTGAAGTATGCGGTGATCAAGTGGGCTATGGCTACGCAAAGGGTTTTCCGGACACACATATCAAGTCCAACAAACTATACCGTGAAATGTGTTGAAACAGGTTGTCCTGGGAAGGTGCACGGGCATGTCCCGAAGTATAACATCCACTGGGTTGTGACCGATGTCGTCCCACATAATTGTGTGAGGAAAAACCTTCTGGTGAATCATCCAAACCTGACTTCAACTCTCATTGCGCAACTCATGTATACTGAGATAGTGCAGAAGAAAGATATGGAAGCAAAACACATCCAGACAGCAGTGAAGGTCAGATGGAATTATGACATTCCTTATGGGAAGGCTTGGAGGGCTAAGCAGAAGGCTATGGAGGAAAGGTTTGGGACATTCTTCGACTCATATGATAATGTTGTCCGTCTCCTTGACATACTGAAGGAGAGGAATCCCGGCACTTATGTTAACGTACAACACACGAGGTTGCAGAGTATACCAGATTTCAAGGTTTTGAAACGAGTATTCTTCTCTTTCGCTATGTGCATCGAAGCTTTCCGGTATTGTCCTCCTATGATGTTTGTGGATGGTACATTCCTGACTGGTCAGTACAAAGGGCAAATCCTGACTGCTATTGGTGTGGACGGGAACAATAAAATCATCCCACTAGCCATGGCATTTGTGGAGGGTGAGAACTTTCCGAGCTGGGTATGGTTCTTCCGGCAAGTGAAAATTGCCATCGTGAAGGACCGACCAAACGTGTGTCTCATTCATGACAGACATGCTGGTATATTGAAGGCCGTGAAGACACTAAGGAATCCAACAGAAGACGAACGAACACTTTGGAAGGACTTGCAGAGCCGGTGGTGCATGCGCCATCTTGGGGCTAATTTTTTCTCACAGTTCAAGAACAAGCGGTTGATGAACTTGTTCAAAAAATTATGCAAGCAGAACCAGCAGCGTAAATACCATTTTATTTGGTCAAAACTTGATGAGTTTACTAAGAAGCAGGTCGGTGCCAGGAAGAAAATGGAAGAAGATCAGGCTAAATTAGCAACACTCATGGCGGAGCTAGAGGAGCCAGTAGGTCTTTGTGACTTGCCAGCAATTGACCCTCCTAATACTAAGAGAAAGAAGGGGAGGGCAATAAAGAGTTTTACTCAGTGGATAGAGAAAGAGCCTCCCGTGAATTGGTCTTTGATGCATGACACCCATGGAGCCAGGTATGGCCACATGACAACCAACCTTGCAGAGGTGTATAACTTTGTACTCAGAGGGAATAGAGCATTGCCACTTACAGCTATTGTGGAGGCTGTATTCCATGGCACTTTGAGATATTTCAGAGAAAGGCACGAGTTAGCAAAGAAGTATATTGCAGACGGTGAGAGAGTATACATCCTGGATCCAGATCTTCGGCGAACAAGTAGGGGTAGACGTAAGGTCTGTCACATCCGAAATGATATGGACCAATCTGAAGCTGGTGGAGCAACCAGACAATGTTTGCTATGCGCGGCTTATGGGCATAGGATGAAATATTGTCCCGACCTGAAGAAAGACGGTGCTTCCACATTGACGAGTGCTTCCACACGACGAGTGCGACAACAGGAGCAAGAGGCGGACGTGGTCGAGGCCGTCGAGGACGAAGGGGAGGACGAGGAAGAAATAACTCACAAGCTATATAATTTGTGAGGACTAGGTGATACTTATTATTATGTGTCGGACTACGAGAAAATGTCGGACTATGTTTTAATTTGTAATATGTCTGGACTATGTTTTAATTTGTAATATGTCTGAACTATGTTTTAATTTGTAATATGTCGGAACTATGTTTTAATTTGTAATATGTCTGAACTATGTTTTAATTTGTAATATGTCTGGACTATGTTTTAATTTGTAATATGTCTGGACTTTGTTTTAATTGCATGTTAGATTTGTTGTTTTAATTGCAGATATGTCTTTGTATCCGTTGCTTGATGGTAAGATTGATAGAGCTCACCGGGCTGCACTTATGCAAGCGGACAGGAACTTAAACGTGTTGGTCACTCGCACACCAAGGACTAACTGGATGATACACCCTTTATGGGTTAATAGGTATGTGTGTACATATAATGACTTACATGTTTGATATACTTTTGATACCCACTAACTGTATGCTACATTCTCTTTATTTTGTAGGTTAAGTTGGGCTGGACTTCTACCCTTGGCACGGCTGGTTGAGGGTACATTGGATGAGTGGGTTGAACATCCGGACTTGGATGAGGAAGGTGAACCAATGCAGTTACGCAAGAGGCAAGTGAAACATTTCTCTTACGACAGGTCACTGCTTACCTGCTTAGTAGATATATGGAGACCAGAGACATATACGTTTCACTTTCCCTGGGGAGAGATGGCTCCTACTCTACAGGATGTGTCTTTCTTGTTGGGATTACCTTTGGCCGGTGCTGCCATAGGTCCTTTAGAGCCAGAACCTGGCTGGCTAGCACTGATGCAGGCACATTTTCTAGCTGCGGTGCCAACTGCTCTGCCCTTAGACGACGATCCTCACGGGCCTCGTTTTAGGTGGTTGAGCCAGTTTCAGGTAACCTTCTCAGTGAGCTGAACATATTTTGTTTTCCTAGTTGCCCTTACTAGATAGTTTACACAATCGTATGGTTTCTATACAGATTGTTTCGTTAGGGTACCCCGGAGTTGAGTTGTCAGAGGCACAGATTGATCGATCCCTAGAGGCATATATTCTTTGGTTGTTCGGCAAGACGATGTTCACGGAGAACCACGTGACTACTGTCGATGCGTGACTCATCGGTATTGCACAAGAGATAGCTGACGCACGGTGCCCTGGGGACATTGTGCAGAGGAGTTTTGGTTCTGCTGTGTTAGCAGCTACGTACAGAGGCCTGTGCAAAGCTTGCTCGTTGAAGTCCAGAAAATCAGCTCTGGTTGGATGTCCACTACTCTTGCAGCTCTGGTCATACGAGAGATTCCCTATTGGACGACCCTATGTATACGTTGATAGACCTTTTGGGATGGAGGACATAGCAGGGGCTTACGTGCCTGCTATTGGCGATTTGCCTACTGTGGGATCTGTTTGGGTACGGAGAGAGGTACTTATATATTACGTAACAATTTATTCGATTAATTATTTCCATGCAAAAGTATTACTAATGTTTATTTGTTGTCATGTACAGAGACAGTTTGCGCATGCCCAGGTTAGGGGCTGCTACCCGTCCTTCACGGCGCAGTTTGATAGTTTGCACGAGGATCAAGTTATCTGGGAGCCATACTCGCATCAGGCTATATCATCCAGGTATCCAGTTGGGATATCTGGAATGTGCACTAGAGATCGGCACTATTGGATGACCGAGGCCAGAGTGGTGTTCGACGTGACGGTTGAGGAGATGGCTCTTCATAGGGTGATGAGACAGTTCGGTCTATGTCAAGAGCCTGATATTCCAGTTATTCCACACATACCAGCACACGTGCACAAGTAAGTAATTTAAATTTAGTTCTCAACATTGCATTCCGAACATAGCTAACCATGTAACACACATGTCAATCTCAGGGAAAGCCGCGTAGGAGGAAACAAGTCCATGGATTTTTGGATTCAGACCATTGGCCCTTATGTTGAGGAATGGGCTACCGCGCCGACAAATATCTGGGATGAGGTTCGGTCCTTTGACTGGAACAAGTTCGGGTTGTATCAGCGACGTTACCGGCATAGCACGAGGATCTACTTGGTTCCATCAGCTGCTCCTGATCAGATGGACGCCCCTCTCACCAGCGATATGTTCCCAACTGCCTCTGTTGTGGGAACCAGACACCACGCGGTACGTGCCATGGTTCTCATATGTGTAGTTTTATCATAACCTGAACATATACAATTGGTTAACTCTTCATGTACAGAGTGACTTGACAGTCGAGGCGCGAGAGGAGGTTTCCGCTTTAATGTGGCGGGTTGAGAGGGGGGATACTATCCCACAGCCAGAGCACCTCTCATGGTTGAGGCGTTTTGATGAGAAGCTACGAGGGATTTACGCAGCTGTTACGTGTAGACGATCTTCGGATGTTGCAGTTCCTCATCCAGCACATCGTCCCCCACGTCCCTCTGTGCAGCGTTCAGAACCACGACACTCTGTGCAGCGTTCAGAGCCACGCCACTCCGTGCAGCGTCTGGAGCCACCTCCTTCACAACCAGGGAGCTCGTCCTGGCATCAGCCACCTCCTTCACAACCAGGGAGCTCGTCCTGGCATCAGACACCTCCTTCACAACCAGGGAGCTCGTACTGGCATCATCAAATGGAACTAGGTAACACTACTTTGTACATTCTTTTAAACATTGTAGTTTCGCTCAGCAATTTTACATGTTTTACTATATTGCAGGCGGCAACCAGTCGCAACAGTTAATGCATTCAGTGCAGTCACCGATACTTAGTGGTGCTGGATGTGGTTTCGAGGGCTACGGCGATGACGATGACGAAGCTGCAAACACTTATGACTTCTCTCAGACAGTGTTTCACACTCCACCACTAGCACCGACGCAGGAGACACAGACCGTGTCAGACGATGTTATCTATGGTCGTGGTTACCGTGAGCATCGCCCACCGCCTGAGCGCTTATCGCCTTCCGGTCCTCGCCCGAGGAAGACCCAGATTCGTCGTCGTCCCCAGCAGTGATATCGTTATCTATGCATTAGTCATTATCTATGTTAGTTTCAGACTTTTCTCATGTGTGAGTCATTATGTATGTATGAGACATGCTTCATGTATGTGTTACTATCGCACTTGCTTCTATGTGATCAGGAGACATATATCTACCTATGTATGCGAGAGACATATTACTATTAATTCACATTGTTATTCCAGTTACATTTCCAAAGAGACTGCAACAGATAATTATGATACAAGTACATCTGAATTAAACGGTACGGCTGAACTTAAAAAATACAGCTTACAAACTACATGAAGGCATCATCGTCATCCTCCGTCGATGCAGCACTCTTGCCCTTCGACGATGCGGTACTCTTGCCCTTGGTGCTCGGCATGAAAAGATCATCTTCGTCCTCGCTGTCTTGGGTCCATAAATAAGTATGTTCTGCTGCAGCCTTTAGGAATGCTTCACCCTTATGTTGTTGCTTCTTCCACCTTCCATGCAACCTGAGAAGTTCTTTTCGTATCTCCTCAAAGGTCCTTGCAGGCCACCCGGACCTACTTAATGCGTGAGCCAACTCATTCAGTAAGGTGTCACTACTGAGGAGTTCGTCCCATGGAACTATCCTATTGTCTATCTCGAAATTGGCGGCTAATCTCAGAAGACATTTCGACATACTAGGGTGAAAACTACGATCGAAAGGATAACCGGACATCTTGACGAGACTACACTGGCCTGCTTACCCTCCTTAGTGTGGAGGGGGTTTTATAGGTGGAGAAGAGAAGATGGTGGGAAAGAAGATGGCGGGAGAGAATGGCGGGAGAGAAGGGCGGGAGAGAAGGGCGGGAAAGAAAATGGCAGGAGAGAATGGCCGGAGAAAATGGCGGGAGAGAATGGCGGGGGAGAATGGCGGGAAATAAAATGGCGGGAGAAAATGGCGGGGGAGAGTTGGCGGGAACATATGGAGGGAAAAAGGTTGCGGGAAAGTACATTTTTTTCATATATATATATATATATATATGACGGGAATTGTTCTACAGGATTTATAAGTCACTTTTAACTATAAAAAACTCTTCGGCCAACTATTAACCGAAGATAGTATCTTCGGTCTTGCATTAACGTAAAGATGGTACTCTTCGGCCACTGTCTGGCCGAAGACCACTCTTCGGCCAACAGGAAGCCGAAGATACTATCTTCGGCCTGCCTCTGCATGTCTTCGGCCAACGGGTGACCAAAGAGTGGTCTTCGGCCAATGGTTGGCCGAAAAGGGCCTCTTCGGCCAACAACTGGCCGACGGGGTCATAGTTTTGATTTTTTTTGAATTAGGTCGTATAGTTTCCGAATTTGCTATAAAAAACGTCATAGTTTCAAAAAAAAAATCAAAAAGACTACCATAGATATTGTGTGTTTTTTATTTTTTTTCCGAAGAATAATGATACCTGCAAACCTTTAGCTTGAGAGTGACTTTGTCTACGTGATAGGTCTTTTTTTCCGGGCACGACTATTCTGCACCCGGACTCACATGGGCCTGGTTGTGAACACCAAATTTGTTTTAAATATAATTTTTTTAAAAAAAAGTGAATTTTTTGTGGTGCAAGATGCTCATGTCTGTGATGCCCGTGCAAAATTTAGTGAAGTTTGGACATTCAAGGAGCCTGTGGCAAAAAAGATAAATTTTGGGTGTGTGAGAAACTTTTGAAAACATCACTGTTTACATTCGATTTTGTTTTTTTTGCCATGAGCTCTTGGAACGTCCAAACACCCTGAAATTTTGCACGAACATCACACATCTGAACATACTAGCGGTTGGGGCCCCACCCTGTGGCGCCGCTTAAGAGGAAGCTGGGCGGTGCTAGGTGGGAGGCGCCCCTTCGATTGCTTTTTTCTCTTTTTGCTGCCAGACATGCGTGTACAACTGAGAACCTTGTTAATCAATGACCATAAAGCAGGCCAAATCCCTTGAGAGTAGTAATCCAAATCATTAGAGCTGAAAGCAGATTCCATTTGGAGAAGTAGTAATCAACTGTATAGTTGGTTAAACTATGTATTACACATATGCTAGCTGGTTCAAAAGGAAGGGTAAGCAGTTTTGATAATGGCATACATATCGCACATTGTCCAAAAGTGGAGGCACAATTCCTTGCAGGGTAAGGCAGAGTTCATGGCTCCCACATGTGCTAGTGGCGGTCGCCGACGATCTGTCTAGAGGCGGTGAATGACGCTTCTCAAAATAAAGAAGACATTGGCGATGACCCGACGTCGCACTCCACGACGAGCTTGGCGATGAAGAGGTTGTCAGCGAGGAGGTGCTCCCTGAGACATTGAAACTGCAGCAACCAGCGGAGCAACAACAATCAGGCCTCCATCTCAAGTGTCTGAAAAAACATGAATGGAAGCCAAATGAGTTCACACTACTTGATGGACTAAACATCTAGAAAGAAGCATTTCATCTACATTTGAAACTTAAGAGAGATCTACTGACCAAGGTCAATAGCTTCTGGTCTAACCAAAGACAAAATATACAAGGGTAGCTGATCATAGAAATTATATTGTTGTTAACAAGCCAGAAACCTTCTATCTTCTGAAGAAAAAGAAAGCTAAAATATTCAGTCAGGGCATACTTTCATTCTTTTAACAATATCAAGTGGTAGCTCGCTTACATAGTGATCGTTCCTGTAAAGAGCAAGCACATGGCCAATGAAATCTATACTATCATCATTCAATTCATGTTTCCTGGAAACAAATAACAAAGAACAAATAAGATTACTTGCAGTGTAGGAGGTAATCCTTCCATTTTTAATGGAAAATGCAAAACAGTACATGATACTAAAATTAAATGTTCTGCAACTACCGATTTTCTCAAAAGAAAGTAAATTATTAGAACAAGCATGTAGTCTTGACTAACAATGAGACTTACAGTTGGCACAACACTCGACCAGTTGAGGCTCGGATAGAACTGCAATCAAGGCGCCGGGGGGGGGGGGGGGGGGGGGGGGGGGGGGTAGTCAGAATTCTGCATCTACCTATTGATGGATCCATTGGAGGAACAAGAAGAAACTCAGGGAAAGGGAACTGACCGGTAGTCAGAATTCTGCATCCATCTATTGATGGATCCATTGGAGGAACAAGGAGAAACTCAGAGAAAGGCGACTGACCGAGAAGCAGTTTGGGCACTCGTCGAGGTCAAGCCTGGTCTCGTCTGCATTGTTACTTATGCAGGTGTCCATTGCAGAGTGAAATCATCTGTTGTTTTCTGCTACCAAGATTTTAAATAATAGTAAGAACAATAATAGCAAAACAAAGAAATTCAGGGAGTGGTCTCGTGAAGATGTACTTGACATTTTAAGAAATAAGACATCTCAGAAACTGTGGTATGAAACACATTCACATAACCATTCTGAGTTGTAGCAAATTCAAGGAGGAAGCAATGTTAATAAGTTGGAACACCAATCTATTCCTAAGAATGGTCAGTTTTAAGGGATAAAAAACAATAATCTATTTTTACCAAGCTTTTCATTGGTAAAAAGTTAGGCACCCAAATAACTTGTTAGTAGCAAAACTTTTCATTAATGTGAAAACAAAACTGCAATATGATCTCTTATGAGAAAAGAAACTGACATGAGAGGTAAAAAAAGCAAACGGCCAATCCTAGAATGATAATTCTTTCCTGTGAACAACAGGAAACCCAAGAGTTAAAAGCAAACATTAGACTTCAGAGTCCAGGATTCCAAGATGCTAGTGTTGTAGTGTAGTGTAGCTAGTCAATCAAACATAAATATAATTCAAATGGTTTTTTACAAACATCTGTAATTGATCCTTGACATTCCAACAAGAAATTTAATCACGGTACAGTCAACTCTATGTCGTTTATACTAAACAACAAACGAAGGAATATGCTCTCTTCAATCAGAAATTTATCTAAGGAAAAGAAGGAGAAGGTCACTCTTTATTTAACAGAAAAGAGATCTGTGTCGTGGATACAGTCTATGAAACATTGGACATTTGAAAATCTTGGTCATGGCGTTGCACATCCACTTTGGAACCCCGCTAGCAGGAGGACACTGCCTGCAACAAGTGGACCGATTTGTTGTAATCTGCTAGTGAAAAATAAAAGAAATAAGAGACACAGTCAGTTGCACGAACAGCTGATCAGAAAATGAGGCAAAGAGTGTAAAAAAAGTGTTGAATATCTGCAGGAGGGTAATTTCAATGGTTCAGCTGCGCTAATCACCCTCTCATTATTCAGTGGACCTTTCTCTTTTTCTTGTGTATAATCACTAATAGTACAACTGTACGTCCTATGTGCTAGTATGATAATAACCTCAATAAAATATGTGTGTTTTAATTATAAGTTATGTCATATCGTATGTAGAGTGTCCTTAATATAGATATAACACAGTTAGCAGGATTCTAAAATCACCACATAAGTATCGTAAGAGTTATGTAGAGGAACATGGGGAAGGAGTACTAAGAAACAAGTCTTCAATCTTTTAAGCAAATTATCAGAACCAAATTAAGCACAAGGCAATCGAGTGTGTCAAAGATGAAGATGCCGTGTGAACAATCAAAGAAACTCTAAATTAGTACAATTTCCAAAAGAGGTTTACCTAGGTTGCACATGTCTGCATAATTCGTACAAAGGCTATCCCACAAAGCATGCCATTTGATCTCGTGCCAATGCAGATACTAATTGGTTCATTTGACTTTTTTTTTTGATGAATTGATTTATTTGTCAGCACATGAATGAATCAACCTGTCCATCGGCAGATTAGTTTTAGGACTGCACCTCTGAACCTACATTGCCTTTAGATTTCCCAAGCTTCATTTTTCCAAAATTAGCTGAACCCAAGATGTGTCTTCACCAGTTATTTGGTTACCATGCTAACCAATAGCAACCAGTTTTGCACCAAAATAGTTTGTTTTGGAACCCCATAAGGAAACCTCAATAACTTAGCCTATTAACTGTATCATTTTTGACCAGTGTGTTTGTTTTTCTGCTCTTATCCAGTCATGCTTTCTTAGAAGTAGAACAATGCGTAACATTCCAGTCATGCTTTTTTAGAAGTAAGAACAATACAACCCATTTGCTTTTAGCTCACGTGGATCATGTTTGGCTGATAAGAAGAGAGGTCACACTTCTCACCATTTTTTTAGATAACAACTATTCTGATCAGTATGTTTATTTCTCTGCTCCTATCCATGTACACTATAAACTTGTAGTTCCTACACAAGTGGTTTCAAGCTCTGTTGTCGCATCGATTTACTCTGTTTGTTACTCCAATTCGTAATAGTTTGTCTAGAACGTGTACCCATAACACGTGCCTTGCTATATATATTCATGTCCCATTTTTTTTCCCCAAGAAGCCTATTATTAGTAAGAATTAATGGTCAGAATATTCAGTGCATAATATTTTAGAAAATAGTAAGAATCTCACATAAGAGAACTTGCGCGAAATAAATAATGGGTGTGCCTATCAAGGCGACACAAATACTATTCTTTTTCTTGTTTAACATTCAACCAAGAGAATAAAATAAGCACAGTTGTAGGCATCCAGATCATCTTCAAACGTGGAGGCACTCGCCCTTGGTACTGACCATTGTAGCGGCTATGCTTAATTGCTTATAACCATAGCATACTAAAGCTAAAATAGTAGTTGTGGGCATGAGAAAATATAAGCACATCTGCACAACAAAAGGAAACTATATGTCAGGAATATACACGCACATAGATGGTATGGCAGAAGAACAACTGAAAAGCCTGAAGCACTGCGATATGTTATGTGTATGGCAAAACAAATGAAAATCCTAATGACATGGTATAAAAACATGATGAAACAAATCTCAAATTGGTAAACCAATAAGTTCTCAAGAAAGATAACCTGGAAAGCAAATCACAAGCACATCAATGTAAAACAGAAAGAAATTTTGTTTCTTAAAAGGATATCATACTATTTAGTAGTTGTAATATCTATGACCAGATATATCTACTACTCTACTACCCCTATAAAAACACGAAAGGGCAGATCCAAATCACAATCTGAACCGTCTAATCACACAATCAATGGTCTAAAATCTTCGTTAACGAAATGCTAATCCTCGCACCTCGCACGTCCTCTTCGCCCTGCCAACCGTTCAGTCCCACCTCCCCCCTTCATGCCGCTCGGCCCGCCCGGCCGCACCCGCCACTCGGCCCAGAACCAATCCCCTCCACATCTGCGCCTCCACTCTCCTCCTCCATCGACAACAAGTCCGCTAACCGCTCCTCCCAGGCCTGCCTCGACGCCGCCCCACAGCCGCACTCCCACACCCTGCCCCACGCGTCACCGCCTCCCCTCCTCCCTGCTAGCGTCGTCGCCGCGCCTCGCCCTCCTCCCAGCGGAATGACAACCAGCGTGGTCGGCATCATTCCCTCCCCCGCTCGAGCAAAACCGCCTTCATATCATTCGCTGTTGCCAGTGAGAGCAGAGCGGATGGAGCGCTGGGTCAAGTGGGCGGCACTGGAAGACGCACGGTTGGGGCGCTGGACTCAGCCGGCGCGGGCGCCGCCGCTCCCGCATACCAGGTTGTGGGCGAGGACACGGGCTTGGCTGCCGCTGCCGACGACGAGGGATCCACCGCCACTGGCCAATTCGAGTGTGATGCTGTTTTAATTTTCGGGTCCTAACGATTTTACAAGCAGGTGTTTGTCCCTGCCGATTTCCGTCGGATGCATGGATTTCAGAGGACCCAATGCGTGGATTTACAATCAGTCCTCTTCTTATGCTTCTACTTGCAGGGATCCCAATGCGTGGAAGGCGCAGTCAATGGAGTTGCGTGCGGCCACGACAACAACACGCATAGAGCTGCTCCCAGTATGGTGGTGTATCCATTTTACAGGTTAATTATGTGTTCCCTGGCTAGGTGTCTTGTGCAGTCCTAACATAGGTTATGCTGGACACTAGCAAGTGTTCCCCGTCGTACCTAAAGAAAATCAAGTCCGATGTATGAAAGGTTTTGCTCTTTCAAAATAAATGCATTTGTAAATACCAAGCTTAATAAGGTTTTTAGGGATCTGAAAGTACTGAAAGGATCTGAACTTCAAACTCTGTTTTTTTCTTTGCTTGCTTGGCAGTACAGTCTGCAGTATATAAAAAATCTTCTCATTTCTTCAGTTATAGTCACATCTTTTGAGAAATCTTGTTAGAGGAAGGCGATGGGCTTTAGAGAACTCGAATCACAGGATAGTGGTAAATAGAGGGATAATTGATCTTCGTAGTAAGGGCTGGTTTATAAAAGCTTGGTACCAAATTTACCCAATTAGAAATAACAGTTGATGGAGCTCGTATGTTAATCTGATAGCCCCGGCGTTAAACACGTTCTTCTTTTGTCCTGTATATCCACATTTACCTCCTTGCAATTGTAGCATGTTGGTCACTTGATATTCAACGTTTTATTCAGAAAAAAGCTATCCAAGGAGGTTTTATTAGGAAAGTTAGGTTTATGTGACCTTTTTATTTGGACAAGCATATGCATCTCCGTTTCTTTTTTGTCATTTTTAGTTGTTTATTTGTATAGTTGGAACATTAGTTTGTTGTGAGTTTCAGATAAGATGTTTTGAATTGGTCCCAAACTGCTACCAATTTCATCTCTAACGCATCCTTGTGAGGAGACGGGGCAGCCTGGTGAAGTATTCCACACGACAGGCAACAAAGACTCCACCACGCAGCGATCATATAGAAGTTCCACCCTTAGCGTGCATCATTCATCCGCACCGCCCATGGAACAGTTCATGCATGCGGCGCAGCCAATTCGATGGTCTGCATGTAAGTACTGCTTTGCTGAGTCTCAGCAGTTATTTTCTTGTGAATTGTGCAAACTACAACGAGGTTCTTATTTCCTCTAATTTGCAGGTGTCAAGTTTTGCAAGAACTGCATGTGTACATGGATATTGGTCAGTGATCTTAAGATGCCCTACTGTACTACATGGAAGCAAGTAATTATGCAACTCGTAATTACATTGGTATAAAGGTTGGACTCTACTACATGGAAGAAAGAAATATTTTATGAAGTTCCTGTACTGAAACCATTAAATCTATTTTTCTCCGTATTGTTGCAACTTCATTACCAGTTCATATCACATTTGGAAACCAGCATTAGTTGTGACTACCCAGATTTAAAACATCTTACTATTGATAAAAATATATTATCAAACTCAGGTAAAAATATATACTTCACTTTTCTCTCTAGGATGAGTTGAGCTTAAACCTTTTGTTGGTAAGAGACAAGGGTCTCTCTTAGCATATAAAAGCAATCCTCACAGGAAGGAGCATAGTGAAGTTAGTTTATAGCACTCCTGAGTGCCTCCCCACTGCTTCTCACGAAGTATCAATCTCGGACTGATTGCTCTCTTGTTGTGGTCTTACAAGACTTGAAATATTGGTATGTCCCGTACATTGTCTTATTGCATTAGTTTTGTTATATCTGCAGTGTGCACATGATTCTTTCTTATCTTTATTTATTAATAACAAATAAACAACAATGTTTGTTATCTTTACTTATTAATAAAAATAAGTAGGAATTCTGGATAATGACTTATGAATAACAATAAGTAGAAATTCTGAATAAAAAAGTACATGAGAAATATGGCGTGCACCTTAACAGAGCAATAATAATTTTAATTGCTGAGAGGTTGACTTGAAAATTTTAGAGAGCTGGACCCATCTTGTATGCCAACATTGGTCTTTAGATTAGTCAGTGTTGTGTTGCAGCATATGTTCGCTATAGAATATGTTCAGGAGTTCTATAGAATTTGATCTGCAAGCTTTTGATACTAATGACTACATCCTTATAAAGATATTTCATGTTTCTGAAATGAATTTTGTCTATGTGAAGAGAAGAAAGAGTGGATAGCAGTAGCAGGTCTTAAATTTGCAAGCTTTTCTTCAAGCAAGGTAATCATATGAACTAAATATTTGCCGAATTATAATTAAAGGTGAATGGTTTGTTACAAATCTAGCATACACCTTTTTGAATCTTGATCTTGGTTCACATATAACTTACGCAATGTGAAGTTGTATATTAAAGTGTGATGTTTCCAAAACGAATCTTGATCTTGATTTTGGCTCTTGATGCTATAGATGGGAGGACAATACATCTCTACTCTGTCCTTTCCATAATTCTTGCCGTGGTTTTAGTTCAAATTTTGAACTCCTGACAAGAATTATGCATGAATCAGAGGGAGTACTTTGGTACTTTATTCTTTTATTCTTGTTTATCTCTCATATGTGTGCTCGTAAGCATTTCATTGAATGATTTGCTACCATGACAACACAAAATTCAGTTCACTGGTTCTTGATTGGATATCTGATTGAACGAAGAAATGTATATTTAGGCATTTGACAGGTTTCATGTCTGAAATTCCAGACTAGGCATTAGTAAATGGATAGATATACAAGGAGTAGTCTTGAAGTAAGATCAGTACAAGAAGGTGATCATAGCATCAGATTGTCTTAACTTGGTGCAAAACTCTGGTCATCATGCATGGGCATATTTCCTCCAGGACCAAATCCAAGACATAAGTCAATGGTGGCTAGCTTTTGGTGTATTTATTTGTTTTTGTTAGTCGATGCTGTAATAGTCATTTATTGGCTAGATCAGCTATCCAACTTGTATCTGTTTCGTTGTATGAGGCTCCAGGGTTAATCCTAGCTCGTGTGATGAACAATTCAATCAAAAAGTTGTTTGTTTTATATTTGGATTATCAAGGATACATTTGTATATCAGTAGTCAATTTTTTGAAACATAATAAGCAAAACCATGCCCTTTTGGCCGTCAAAAGAAAAAGTCCCCTTGGTCCTTTGCACCAATCCTTGTGTATCCACGATGACAAAACACTTAGTTTCTAGACGAAAATAATAAATCAATTCAAGTTGTACTAGAGAATTGCAGACACTAGTAGAAAAAGGGACATTAGTCCCGGTTCGTAAGGGCCTTTAGTCCCGGTTGGGCAACCGGGACTAAAGGCCCCCGTTTTTAGTCCCGGTTGTGTTACGAACTGGGACTAAAGGGGCTCCACGTGGCCGCTGTGGAGTGCTCAGGCGGGAGGACCTTACCAACCGGGACTAAAGGCCTCCACGCGTCAGGCGCTGCCAAGCGCTGGGGTTTAGGGTTTTGGAGGGTTTAGGGGTTTCATTTTGTGTTTCCCTTTTCTTTTTGTGTTTACCATTCAATTCTTTTTCATTTAGGGTTTTCATTTTTATTTTATGTTTTCCATTCAACTCGACGCTACTACATATAGCAATGAAGGAACCATTACACAACATCGTCATGAATATAGAGAAGTGACCTCTTTCTCCGTGCTTGGTCGAACAACAAGTTTTTGTATATATATTCGACGCTACTATATATAGTACACGTTCATGCATATATACAATATAATATCTCTTACGATCCCTAATATCTAATTACCAAAATTCCCTACCAATTCCCGATGGTATTCTCCGGTTTTAGATATGACCTCTTCAAGTAAGAATCCCGCCAATTCCTCTTGAATTGCCTTTACGCGATCCTTTGGTAGGAGATCGTCCCGCATCCGTTCGATCTAATTTAAAGAAGGGGGTCAATATATATGAATGAAACTCAACACAATTGATGGTAATAAAATAAAATTGTGAATATTGTTTACGTACTTCAAGTTTTTCTAAAATTCTGCCCTTCTCACAGGTCGTCTAGCGAATGAACTCGCAAACGTAGTATCCACATAAATTATTCCCGTCTCCCTGCCTCAAGCACTTTACGAGAATAGAGTTCAATCAAAATAATAATCAAGCATGATAATGGTATTGAAACTAGAATCAAAGAGATGCGCGGACCTAGCTAGTACTACTTACATTGAGTTGTCGAAATTGCAGCTCATTTTTCCATTCACCCCTAACCTTCTTGGTGAATCGTTTCCAAACCCTGCCCGACAAAGAAAATGAATAAAGGAGTTATTAATTACTTGATATCAGGAAATGAACAAAAGTTGCCGATATAGTGCGATAATGATTGAAATTACCTCTGGAGCAGTTCACTCAGGTCCGCCCACATCTTAGGGTCTTTACGTTTCAAGTCCATGACAAGTACTACTCCTGCGTCAACCTGAATGACTAGCAGAATAAAGTGGAACCTGCGCACGCATAACTCATCAATTACACTTAACATCGAGTAAGCGAAACAGAATGTGTACAAGACAGTAACACTCACTTGAAGTTGTAAGGAAATAGTATTTCCCTTCTGGTTTGTTGTTTAATTAACGCCATTAGCAAGTTATCCTCTGTGTCCTTGGCGTTGTTTTTTACCGTATATTCATGTATGTTATTTGGGTTAATGAACCCAATGTCATAGATTTGTCCTCTTTTGCATTCGAGAATCTTCAGTCTGCATAATATAGTGAGGATAATTATACATGCAATGAACGAGCTGAGCTAGAGACTTAATTACAGAAATAATACTTACAGACAATAGCAACTGACGATAGATTTGTCGATGGCATCTTGATTGTATAACTGAAATAATTCTTCAAATTCAATGTTTATTATCTCGTCGTCGTTTCCACTGAAGTAATGCTCATCTCTAATTCCCACCATGAGCCAGTTGCTCCCTTCCTTTGAGGCTTTCATGTACCACTCATGCAATCTTCGCATTTGTGTTGGTAGAAGCCGGACCTCCTCAGGTCTGACGAGAGGCTTCCCGTGCTGGTATCTATATGCTAAATCAGCCATGGGGAACTCTACGTCGCCTAAGTATTGACCAAGAGTGAAACCAAGATCACGGGCCGCTACCTCCGGAACATAATCGATATCGGAAAACACTTTGAGCGGGGGGCACGATTGGTTTTTCTGTTCTCCGAGCCGGGGAATTGTTTTCCCCCTTGCACTACTACTTCCCGACCGCTGCCGATGTTCTTTATGTGACTTCATAATAGAGCGGTCATAGTTTGATGGCAGCGAAAGCGGTGGTCGCGTAAGGTTTTCCAGAAACTGCTTCGCTTTTGTCGGATCTATTTTCTCCTTTGGCTCGGGCCGTTTCGGTGCAAGCTGGCGTTTCACATCGGCATCCACGACCTTCTTGGTTTCCTCATCAGTCAGTTCGTATGGTAACTTGGCAGGAGCCTCCTTGACGCTGTTCCTTGTACCTGCTCTGGATTTCTTCGCAGTTGTAGTACTAGCCGCCGGAGCAGCGGTTCTCTTTCGTATATCCACCCGGGACTGAGGTGGCGGAGGCGGCGGAGTCTGCTGACGCGGCGGAGACGGCTGAGGCGGCGGAGATAGAGCTGGATTGCTACTATGAGGAGTCGATAGCCTTGGCGTCCAATGTGGAAGCACGATGTGTTCCTTTTTCCATAGAATGGTACTTTTTCTGGCATCTCCCAGTTCAGTCTCCCCTTCACCTGTAGGGAAGTCAAGCTCCAGCTGCTCAAATCCCTTGATAACTTCATCCACCCCGACAACAACATAGCCATCTGGAATCGGAGAGCAATGGTAAGTTCCATTACGTACAGGAGGTAAGGCAAAGTCGACCGCCACCTTCACGGATATGTTCATGCATTTCATATGTAGCTCACAATTTTCCCTCTGCGTGATATCATTCACGGGGTAGTGAGGAGCCGTGATATCATCTATGGGCCGAACGAGCTCCGTGGAAGCCACACTGCTTTTCCGCTGAGATGGTGGGCCGGCAGTATCGAATGCAAGATCTTCGTGCCGCTGAGATGGGCCGATAGCTTGCTGGCTGGTAAGTGCCTCTATTTGCTTCTACTGCCACGCTAATTTTTCTTCTATCTGCTGCAGCCGGTCTGCATGCTGTTTCTTTTTTCTCCCTCGGCTTCTATAAGTGTCACTGCAGTCGGGAAACCCAATCTTCCACGGAACGGAGCCTGGTGTGCCTCGTGTTCGTCCACTGTGTTCAGCATTCCCGAGGGCGCGTGTCAGCTCGTCGTTCTCTCTGTCGGGTTTGAACTTCCCGTCCTGCACGTCCTTCATTGCAGCTTTAAGGGCTTTGAGGGGTGTTGCAAGTTGATCTTTTGTAAAAATACACTTCCCTGTTTCTGGGTCCAACTTTCCCCCATGCCCGTAGAACCAAGTCTTTGCCCGTTCGGCCCACTCCAATGTCTCTGGATCGATCCCTTTATCAATCAGGTCGTTCTCAGTTTTCTCCCACTTAGGCCTGGCAACCTTGTAGCCACCTGACCCCATAACATGGTGATATTCCTTCTTTGCAGCATTTTGCTTATTTATTTTTGACCTTTTCTTAGCTTCATCCGATGTCTTGTACTCCACAAATGTGTCCCAGTGATCTTTTATCTTCTCATATGCTCCGGTGAATGTTGGAGTCTCGTTTTTCAGGACATAGTCTTGGTGCAATCTTTTCTTCCAGTTGCAGAATTGTGCGGCCATCTTCTTAAGAGTCCACGCCTTGACCGGTTTGTCCGAAGTGGGACTTGCCAGCTATAAGTCCGAAAACTCACTAGAGAGAAAGTGATGACGGTGAAGCCGGTCACATCCCAGAGTGGGATCTTGGGGTATAAAACTTTTTCTTCGCGTGTGTCCCTTGCTTATGATTGCGCTGTAACCATGGAGAATCTTCATCATTTAACAGGATGCTTGGGTCAGTCTTCACTGTGAAGGGAGGAATTCATCAAACTTTTCATAATCTTGTGGCATGTCTGTCTTGTCCTCCACTCCCACGATGTTTCTTTTCCCTGAAAGAACTATGTGGCGCTTTGGCTCATCGTATGATGTATTCGCTTCCTTATCTTTTCTTTTTCTCGGTTTGGTAGACATGTCCTTCACATAGAAAACCTGCGCCACATCATTGGCTAGGACGAATGGTTCGTCTGTGTACCCAAGATTGTTGAGATCCACTGTTGTCATTCCGTACTGCGGGTCTACCTTTACCCCGCCTCCTGTCAGATTAATCCATTTGCACCGAAACAAAGGGACCTTAAAAGAAGGTCCATAGTCAAGTTCCCATATCTCCTCTATGTAACCATAATATGTGTCCTTTTCCCTATTGGTGTTTGTTGCATCAAAACGAACACCACTGTTTTGGTTGGTGCTCTTTTTATCTTGGGCGATCGTGTAAAATGTATTCCCATTTATCTCGTACCCTTGGAAAGTCAATACAGTCGAAGATGGTGTCCTGGCCAACAAGTACAACTGATCTCCAACAGTGGTGTTATTCGTGAGATGTGTTTGCAACCAACCGCCGAAAGTCGCCATGTGTGCACGTGTAATCCAGTCGTCAGACTGCCTCGGGTTCTTGGAGCGTACAATATCCATGTGTTCCTCGATATACGGGGCCACCAAGGTAGAACTTTATAGAACTGCGTAGTGTGCTTGAGTGAAAGAATGCCCGTCCCTACATATTACTGAATTCTTTCCTAGCATGCCTTTTCCACTCAGTCTCCCCTCATGCCGCGATTGAGGAACACCAATCGGCTTAAGGTCAGGAATAAAGTCAACACAAAACTCAATAACCTCCTCTGTTTCATGGCCCTTGGAGATGCTTCCTTCTGGCCTAGCACGGTTATGAACATATTTCTTTAAGACTCCCATGAACCTCTCAAAGGGGAACATATTGTGTAGAAATACAGGACCCAGAATGGCAATCTCTTCGACTAGGTGAACTATGACGTGCGTCATAATATTGAAGAAGCATGGTGGGAACACCAACTCGAAACTGACAAGACATTGGACCAAATCATTCTGTAACCTTGGTAGGATTTCTGGATCGATTACCTTCTGAGAAATTGCATTGAGGAATGCACATAGCTTCACAATGGCTAATCGAACATTTTCTGGTAGAAGCCCCCTCAATGCAACCGGAAGCAATTGCGTCATAATCACGTGGCAGTCATGAGACTTTAGGTTTTGGAATTTTTTCTCTGCCATATTTATTATTCCCTTTATATTCGACGAGAAGCCAGACGGGACCTTGATACTGATCAGGCATTCAAAAAAGATTTCCTTCTCTGCTTTGGTAAGAGCGAAGCTGGCAGGACCTTGATACTGCTTTGGATGCATGCCGTCTTTTTCGTTCATACGTGCTGGTCCTCCCGTGCCTCCGGTGTATCTTTTATCTTCCCATACACGCCCAAGAAGCCTAGCAGGTTCACGCAAAGATTCTTCGTCACGTGCATCACGTCGATTGCAGAGCGGATCTCTAGGACGTTCCAATAGGGTAGCTCCCAAAATATAGATTTCTTCTTTCACATATGGGTGCGTGTCCATTAGCGTCATTCGGAACAGATTGTCCGCCAGGACCCTTTCCAAAGATAACTTTTAAATCCTTGACCATATCAAATATATCATCACCAGTACGGTGGGCAGGCTTTTTCCGGTGATCTGCCTCACCTTTGAAATGCTTGCCTTTCTTTCTTAAGGGATGCCTGATCGGAAGAAATCGACGATGTTCCGGGTACACATTCTTCTTACATTTATCCAAATATATACTTTCAGTCTCATCAAAACAGTGCGTGCATGCATTGTATCCCTTGTTTGTCTGTCCTGAAAGGTTACTAAGAGCAGGCCAATCATTGATGGTTACAAACAGCAACGCTCGTAGGTCAAATTCCTCCTGTTTGTGCTCATCCCACACACGTACACCTTTTATATCCCACAACTGTAAAAGTTCTTCAACTAATGGCCTTAGGTACACATCAATGTCGTTGCCGGGTTGCTTAGGGCCTTGGATGAGCACTGGCATCATAATGAACTTCCGCTTCATGCACAACCAAGGAGGAAGGTTATAGATACATAGAGTCACAGGCCAGGTGCTATGACTGCTGCTCTGCTCCCCAAAAGGATTCATGCCATCTGTACTTATACCAAACCATAAGTTCCTTGAGTCATCTGCAAACTCCGGCCACTCTCTCTCGATTTTTCTCCACTGCGACCCATCAACGGGTACTCTCAACATCGCGTCTTTCTTACGGTCTTCTTTGTGCCATCGCAACAACTTGGCATGCTCTTTGTTTCTGAACAGACATTTCAACCGTGGTATTATAGGAGCATACCACATCACCTTGGCAGGAACCCTCTTCCTGGGCGCTCGCCCTCAACAACACCAGGGTCATCTCGTCTGATCTTATACCGCAATGCACCGCATACCGCGCATGCATTCAAATTCTCGTACTCCTCACCGCGGTAGAGGATGCAGTCATTAGGGCATGCATGTATCTTCTGCACCTCTAATCCTAGAGGGCAGAGAACCTTCTTTGCTTCGTACGTACTGTCAGGCAATTCGTTATCCTTTGGAAGCTTCTTCTTCATTATTTTCAGTAACTTCTCAAATCCCTTGTCAGATAAACCATTCTCTGCCTTCCATTGCAGCAATTCCAGTGTGGTACCGAGCTTTGTGTTGCCATCTTCGCAATTTGGGTACAACAATTTTTTGTGATCCTCTAACATGCGCTCCAACTTCAACTTCTCCTTTTCACTTTCGCATTCTCTCTGTGCATCAACAATGGCCCGGCGAAGATCATCAGCTGGCACATCTGGTGCCTCTTGATCTTCAGCTTCCCCCGTTGCAGTATCACCGTATTCAGGGAACATAGGATAGTTGTCATCATCCTCTTCTTCTTCATTGTCTTCCATCATAACCCCTCTTTCTCCGTGCTTGGTCCAACAATTATAGTTGGGCACGAAACCGGACTTAAGCAGGTGGGTGTGAAGGATTTTCGAGGAAGAGTAATCCTTGTCATTCCGACAGTCAACACATGGACAACACATAAAACCATTCAGACTGTTTGCCTGAGCCACACCGATAAAATTATGCAGGCCCGTAATGTACTCGGCAATGCGTCGGTCACCGTACATCCATTGCCGGTTCATCTACATTATATAATTAAGTATATCAAAAACCATTACAGAACATCATGAATAGAGAAATGACCAAATTAATACAAGTTCATCACATTAAAACCAAAGTACAGTAGTGATCAAATGTTATTACTGCAAAAATAAATACATAAAGTTCATATATAGTTCTCATAAAACAACATACAACTATCTAGAGCATCTAAAACATACATTGAAACTAACATACAACTATGTAAAACATTTAAATGCAATAACAAATGCGATCAAAATCGCAACTAAGGTAACAATTGATCCAACATCATAATGATATCAAGCCTCTTTATCAATGGCATATTTTCTAATCTTTCTAATCTTCAAGCGCATTGCATCCATCTGGATCTTGTGTAGATCGACGACATCGGCAACATGCAACTCCAATTTCATCTTCTCTTCTTCAATTCTTTTCAATTTTTCTTTCAAATAATTGTTTTCTTTTTCAACTAAATTTAACCTCTCGACAAGAGGGTCGGTTGGAATTTCCGGTTCACCTACCTCCTAGATAAAAATATCTATGTCAAGTTGGTCGGCATAATTGTCATAAACACTAAATGAAACAAATAGTTATAAAAGATAATATACCACATCCGAATCATAGACCGGACGAGAGCCGACGGGGGCGGATATCAAAACCATGGCACTATATAATAACAAACAATAATACAAGTAAGAAAATTATACAAGTAACTATCTAAATCATACAAGTAAGAATTATTATTTTTAAAAAAGATAAGAACAAGAGGCTCACCACGGTGGTGCCGGCAACAAGATCGGCGCGGGCGATCGACGGCGGTGAGGACGGGGACGGGGACGGGACGGCACCCTACACATGTGCAAACTAAGAAGTTAATTTGAGCTCAAATTGCATCTAAATCAAATAAACTCCCACATACACTCCTCCACCAAAACCCACAAATCACTCTACTTCTAGAGCATGAAATGAGCTAAACTAGCAATGAGAGATGAAAGGATGAAGTTGCTAACCTTTTAGAACACTTGGATAGTTGGTGCACCGCCAAATCTAGACAAATCTTGGGGAAAATGGAGCTTGGAGGTCGAGCTTGGAGAAAGAACAGAGGAGAAGAATGGATTGTGTGGCTCGGGCAAGAAAGAGGAGAAAGCTTAAGTGTGGCTTGGGCAGCTCATATTATGTTTGTTTTGTGTGAACTCAAGTGGCATCATGCTCTCAGGCATTTCATCGAACACCTCTTGTGCATAGGAGGGGAAAACAAACTAGCACACACTTCCCACCTTCTATGAGGAAAAAACAGAGGAGAGGGCGGGCAGGGGCGAGGATATATATAGGAAATTTTTTAGTCCCGGTTGGGGTCTAAAACCGGGACTGAAGACAGACCTTTAGTCCCGGTTTGAGACACCAACCGGGATGAAAGGGTATCGCGCCTGCCGCAACCCCTTTAGTCCCGGTTGGTGTCTACAACCGGGACTAAAGGTCCCATTCGAACCGGGACTGATGCCTGCCGAGCCCTGTCCGGCGTCCTAGCCGCTCGAACCGGGACTAATGCTCACATTAGTCCCGGTTCGTAACGCTACCGGGACTATTGCTCCGATCCGGCTAGAATGAAAGCCTTGTTTTCTACTAGTGAGATGATGTTGTTTATGATCATTTAGCGACAACACACAACATGCTGTCTGGTTTGAAAAGGTGGTTCGGGAACTAACTTTCTCCAAAAGCAAGACGAGATGAGATTACCACTTGTAAGTACTGGACTTTCTAGAATTTGTCCTTAGCCTTAGATGTCCTTGATGTCATGTATGAATTTATTTTCCAATGAGTGGACACATTTTATGCTCTAAAGTTCTTATGCTTTTAATACTTTCAATTTTGCTCTATTAGTCAACACGTGCATTGCACGTGCACGATTACTAATAGTAACAAAGTTGAATAATTTTAGTCCTTTCAGCCCCAGTTGATACAACAGGTTTGTTCGGTACTGGACAGAGACAGGTTGGAGCAGAGTGTCGTTGACGGTGAAGTGAGAGGCTGCAGCAGAGGGTTTCACGGCGAGGCGGCGGGTTCAAGCAGAACAAGCACGCAAAGATGCATCTGCACAATAAAATTTTAAGCGTGAATCTGCAACTAAAGCTTTCCCGAATGGAAGAACAATACTTTGGGTAAATGATGAGCTACACATGAGAATAATATGATCTAATGAGTGTAAATAAAAAATTCTTGCATGAACAAAAATGTACATATAGACACAGTCCAGCTTCCACACATGAACAAAAATCTACACTTGGACACATCCCAGCATGAGCAAAAATCTACAAAGAGAGACCAGCGATAGCAAAATCAATAATCACTTTTTCAATGTGAGCATCCAACCTAAAATCCACAACAATATATGGTTATACACCTGGAATTTGAAACGTGTTTCCACTGGAGAAATTCCTGCAAAATCAAATAACAACACACCATGAGAAAACAAATCTAAATCCAGATCTGCCTCTCCTTGAACACCGAACAAAATCACCAGGGTTTGCTGTTCCACTCCCAAACAGTCTGAGAGAGAGAGAGAGAGAGAGAGAGAGAGAGAGAGAGAGAGCGAGAGAGAGCGAGAGCGAGAGAGAGAGAGCGAGAGAGAGAGCGAGAGAGAGAGAGAGAGAGAGAGAGAGAGAGAGAGAGAGAGAGAGAGAGAGAGACCGACCTGTGGGTCTAGCCGAGGTGAAGGGGAAACTGGCCTCACCGTGTCTGTTGTGGTGAGGATGAGCTTTAGAGGAGTGCGTCGACGCCGACGATGGTGGCGAGGCTCGCTGCACCGCACTCTCCTGCTGCAGTCGGGCTCCTCCTCTGGCTACCGTCGTCCGGGTCGACCTCCTCCTCCAGCGCCTTCTTCCCGCGAGTCGTCAAGGATAGGGGGAGACAGTGCACGAGGTCGACGGATGCGCGCTCCCTTGCCATCCACTCCCGCACCCCGGCCTCCCCGTCCCTCGACGCCGTTTGTGCCACCGCAGTAAACGAGGAGGCCATCACCACCATCGGGCGCCTCTTCTTCCCCATTCCCTTCCATCTCGAATCTTGGGGAAGAGGAGTTGAAGGAGGTCCAGGAGGAGATAGCTGAGCTCCTCGGGGCGCTGGAAGAGCATGGATGGTGGAGGCGGCTGTGGTGGTGGCAACAACCCTAGCCGCCAGCCGGATGCGGAAACGAGAGGCGAGAGATTTCGGGTGTGTGAGAAACTTTTGAAAACATCACTGTTTACATTCGATTTTGTCTTTTTTGCCATGAGCTCTTCGAACGTCCAAACACCCTGAAATTTTGCAGGAACATCACACATTTGAACATATTGCACCGCAAAAAAAAAAAACAGATTTTTTTGAATTTTCTGCTATTTATTTTAGTCTACTGTTCATCAGGCGGATGAGCCTGGGTACTGAATTGAATTATCGTTTTCTTACTTTCTTTCTATTGGGGGGCAGCGCGTGTCAGTAGCTAGCTTAGTCAGCTTGCCACACTAGTTAACTAACGTCAGCGAGGTCGACGTGTAGCTAGACCGGAAGGCGGTGAGCTATATCAATCTCTTCTCGCTTCTTTGGTGGAGCTAGCTAGAAGCATGCATGAGCTACTTGAACTGCCTGGCCATCATCGCCCCAACAAGATGAAGCGAATACATGCATGTGTACAGAAAAGATGACGAGCTACTAGCTAAGTTGCACCGCTCCATATGCATGCCCGTACGTATGTCGCCGCATGTCCGCAGCTCTACGGATAAACGTGCGTCGTTGCATACGGATACAGTACACGTATCGTTCGAACGAGTGGACGCGTGCCGCGGCACATTTAATCCCTGCGGCAACCTGGTAGGTAGCTAAGATATATTAGCGGTCACCGGCGTATACGTCTGGATTATCATCTTGTACGTACACGATCGTAGTGACCATAGCTAGCGACGGATGCAGTGGATAGCTAACTTTCAGGCGTCCCTGTCCATTTTTGGTGATATTATGATCCTTCGATCTTTTTATACAAGCTCTTATAGTATCAAGTTTGGTCTACCTTGACCTCTCTTAATATTTTCTTTGCGGGGCCCTCTTAACATTATTAACATGCCCTCTCTTCACTTCAAAGTGATGGAGTTTGATTGGTTAAAAAAATTACTCCTTCCATTTCAATGAATAAGGCGCGTACGCTTCTCAAAATCCAACTTTGACCATAAATTAGATGAATATTATATCACTATTTTTTTTTCAATGCAAATTCAAGTGTAGATAATCCACATTTGGTTTATGATCAAAATTGAATTTTGGGATACGTGCATGCCTTATTCATTGGAATGGAGGGAGTATACTTATGACAAACAAGGGTGAGTGATTATAAATCTCTTATAAAATGTTCTTTTTCTTTCCGTCAAGTTAAGAAGTTGATGCGTCGAATCAAGCAAAGGATCTCAACAAGAGAGTGGTTTTTCTACACCCACCATCGGTGCACCCACGGTGCACTCATGCAAAAAAACATACCGAAACATTTTGAAAAAATCTAAAACTTTGTAGGAATGATTATCAACAAATGTTAGAGAGGCTTGCAAATTTTGGTGGTCAAATGACATCCGAGGAGCTCTATACAAAAAGACAAAATTACTCAAAATGTACGTGCACTGTTTGACCAAAATTTGCAATTTTGTCTTTTTTGTACAGTTCTCCTCGGATGTCATTTGACCATCAAGCTTGGCAATCCTCTCTAACATTTGTTGATGTTCATTTTCACAAAGTTTTAGATTTTTTCAAAATGTTTTGGTATGTTTTCTTGCGTGGGTGCACCGAGATGGGGTTCAGCCACTACTTTCCCATCTCAACAATCACCAGATCAAACATAATTAGTGTCTTTCATTTTCTTCCGCCATGATTAAGTAATACTCGAGTATTTAACCCCTCAAACAAAACTACTTGACTATATATTTACTAGTGAGACTAGAACATGGTTCGTATAATTTGAATAATTGTTTACTTCCTATAGCCTGCTACTGATTTTTGGCCGTGAGTAACAAATACCTTTATTACATACTGCCTTCGTCCCAAAATAAGTGTCGCTGATTTTGGAGTATTAGATAGTACATTCCTCAAAGCTTGGGTTTTACAACTAAAACACTTAAATGCAACAACTGGTTTCTAAAGCAAGGACCTTATAGATTACTAGCTAACTACTCAGCCATAGACAGTTTGTGCTGGGAAATGTATTTTGTGTTTCCTATGGTACATTTTTGGTACTATTTGAGTGCTAATGAAATCATATGGATGTCCTACAATCCCAGGATAACACACACAAAAGAAATACATAGATATTGGCATCATCCTATGAGAATGAGTGAAAAAGTTGGTGAATTAGATGATAATCATGAGAAACTAGAAGCATAGGAAACATAGCCATAACAAGTTGGTAGTGTCCTTCATGTAATCGAATGACTTCTACTTGGTTTTGAATTAGGACTTGTCCTAAATAGTATCTTATAAATTAACTCCTACAATCTGAGGAACGTAACCATTGAGGAGATATTCAGATATGGAACTGGAGTAACTTTCTATTCATTTGAAGGGGTATTCAAATTCACAAATTCAATACAGGTTGTCTAACCAACTACATGAGCAATATTGATTGAGTTATCTTTGCCCATGACCTATGCATCTTGGCATATACTCTCTAGATATCACATGTTTACATATCCAAATTCTTTATTTTGCATTGCAGTGACCAAATGAGGACAAAATGCCTTGAATGTTAATAAAATTATGGTGTCTTGGCATTAGATGATTTATTTTATAAAGCACAAAGTTTCCAATGATTTGCAAAAAGAATTGTGTGATTTCAAATATTGGGCATTGAGTCGAATTTGAAAAACTTGATAACCACTATTTTGAATATATATGTGTAAGCTTAGCCCAAGGTGTATTTATGTAACATGTATTTCCCTCAGTATTTACCGATGACCAAAACAAAACCATTTCACGGGCCAAAGGGAGTAACCTTTCTTTTCAAAAAAGATTGAAAAAACCCCAGCTTCTACATCATTTGAGGCACAAAATCATCATATCATTGCACAGTAATCAACATTCAGAGTTCAAGAAAAAAATGCCATAAAGTCCGTAAGCCATAAGTCTGTGAACAATGAGATCACATAGGATTACAGAAGACACTTATGCTCCAGCTATCATATTATAGGAACGCCATCGAAAACGGTTGACCATGGCCCGATCGACCATCTCCTATCAATTGCACCCAAATAACATCGACTCCCGCACCTCCACACGCCGATGTGAGGACCTTGTATGGAACCAGCTAATGGCTCGGTAGATGACAAGCAAATTATTGGAATTTTCATCCTATTAAAAACATAATCATTCCTACAATTCCATGGCACCCAAACAAAAGCGCATACACCTACGCGTATTTGTGCCTTTAGTCCAGGATGAAAATAACATTCAACCAATTATCAAACATATTCGTTATAGACATCGATAGTGGTAGATTGAAAGCGACATAAATGGTTTACCAGAGGATCATTGAAGGGGGGAATAAAGGAATAAGTGTTGAACCATTTTGTGGTGATCACAAAAGGAAAACTTATAGCTACCTATACATTCCAGCTGCTCGAAGTCGTCTTTCGTTAAGACGTCTCTTCTTTGTCCGTACCACATGAAAATCATGACTTTTTATGGGACTCTAAGTTTCCAGGTATTTAGAACAAAAAAATTAGGTTTCAGTTGACGAGCTTCGCACACATAAATTGGACAGTAATGATTCCAGGCGAAGTCAGTTTCCAACAAAAGACAAAAAAAAAAAAAAAGACATATGGGTGGTGCGATAGGTAGACCCCATCAACGTACTGACCCAGTGGAGCCATGATGTCCACTTATCCCTAGTTAGAGCCCGTCGAAACTCGTCATCCCACAACACCTGACTCAGGGGTGTATTCCCCAACCAGATGTCTTTCCAAAATCTCGTACTTTGTCCAATTCCAACAACGAAAGACCCTCTACTAACAAAAAGATCCTCTTTCACTCTGATCAAGCCTTTCCAAAATGGCGAGTCCACATGCTTGTCTAGAGAAAGTTTTAGACTGGAGGTATTTGTTGGGAAGTAGTTTTTGCCATACCCTGATTCAATTAAGTAGCTGGAAGAGACATTTGTTGAGCAACCATGTGTTTTTAATCTCAAGATCCTCAATACCGAGACCCCTAGGTCCCATGAATGACACAAATCTTCCCACTTGGCTTTTTTTTGGTGGGTGAACACCCCACTTGGTTAACCGATACTTCCGCTTATGTTCATCACTTTGCCAGAAAAATTTGCATATGTGAAGGGAGTGACTATATTTAATAGCATTTGGTTTTATAAATTCATTTGCAAAAATAATTGGAATCGTAGATTCACTTGGAAAAATAATTTGGCATTTTTTTTAGGGTCAATAATTTGACATATTAAGGATGTTGCCCTTGTGCGGGCTATCTAGCTACCTAGTTCTGCAAATTGAGGATGCAAGGGGCAATTGCATCCAGCTCTAAACACACCATCATCATTTCAGTGGTAATGCATGCTTCCAAAGCCCAGCTGCATGCACGCCTGGACCATCCTTCGGAAGGGAAAATGAAAAAGGGGTCCTGCTGCACCACCGACTAAACCATCCACGCATCTCTCGCTCGAACCCCTATTTAAGCCCCTCCATTCCTCCCGACATTCTCCACACCATCAGAATTGCTCATCTCGCCAGCCAATCTCATCACTAGCTAGTACGGTGCACTGTTAGCTGCAGATCAAGAAGTGATCATGGCCCGCGCTCAGGTAACGCTCATGGCCGTCGCCTTGGTGCTGATGCTCGCGGCGGCCCCGCGCGCTGCCGTGGCCATCGAGTGCGGCCAGGTTGACGGCTTGGTGAGACCCTGCCTGACCTACGTTCAGGGCGGCCCCGGCCCGTCCAGGGAGTGCTGCGGCGGCGTCACGAACCTCCATAACCAGGCGCAAAGCCGGAACGATCGCCAAGCCACTTGCAACTGCCTCAAGGGGATCGCTCGCGGCATCCGCAATCTCAACCTCAACAACGCCGCCAGCATCCCCTCCAAGTGCGGTGTCAACGTCCCATACACCATCAGCCCCTCCATCGACTGCTCCAGGTAATTAATTCACATGCAAGCATATATACGAACATTCATCCACGTAAAACTAATTCACGTGATATTAACACTGATCAAATCTTTGCGCGCATGATTGATCTGCAGGGTGTACTGAGCGACGATCCGTCAAGCTGGTGCTCAGCTCATGGATCCACGTGGAGTTGAAGCGCGCAGCCTCTGTCCCTATGTAGTATGCCTACTAGTTATGCGAGTTTATACTGAATAAGAACTCTCTCCTGCTGGCTTGTTGTACTCCTTTGGAGGGGATCAGTATCTATGTACGTGAGAGTTGAGAGTTTGTACCATGGGCACTCCCAGTGTTTATGGACTATATACATACAGCTCGTTCTGTTCTGTGTGTGACTTATCTCTGTTTCCTCACGTTTACTGTAATAAATTACTCCCTCCGTAAAGAAATTTAAGAGCGTTTAGATAACTAAAGTAGTGATCTAAACACTCTTATATTTCTTTACAGAGGGAGTACTTATCTCCTCTAGGATCGTAATATCATACGTATATAAACCTCTATATGAATCAGTTAACCGAGACCGTATGTTTTTTTTAATCTGGTTGCAAATTAGGGATGCAAGCGGGCGTCCCGCGTAAGCTTGCTAAAGCAGGGGCAATACAAACCGAACTAAATCGCTAAAAGGATGCTACATCTAACCTAACCAGTTTTGACTACGGAGATAAATGGCTCTACAAAGTGATTAATTTGAGAGGTTTGTATATTGGTTTTGAAACAGGCGCGGCTCTGCATCACTATGAAAGATAAATGTGCATATATGCTACTGGTGATTAATTTGAGAGTACAGGTTATCGAATTCAGAGGGAAGTGCGTCCAGTCGAGTATTACAAAGTGATTTTTTAGAGAAAAGGCGATAGCCCGACTTTATAAATAAAGCCACACGGCAGTATTCAGAACAACCAACGAGACGAACAAGGTAGCAACGAACGACAAGTTTAAATGTTGCACCAACAGCACAGATACAGTCATGGCTACATACATGGCACGCAGGCCAGCAACCTACGCACTACGGGAGATCCAAAAGGACTTCACAAACATTAGGTGGGATGGGGGGCGCCTGCTCCTGGTTTATAAGTTCGGACGTTGTAGCCTTCACGTGGCAATCAGGAGATCCGTCGCTTCTCTATCGACTTCTTTAATGAGCGGCTTCCACTGTTGTAAGAGATTAAGAAATTTGTAAATACAGCCAACAGGCTTGTTAGAAAAAGCATGTTTAACCGAGAACTTGTTTCTAATAGTCCAAAGAGCCCATGACATGGCAGCAAAACCAAACCAAAAGATTCTACTCAGTTGACCAGAGAGAGTTTTAGTTAATGTAAAAACATTGTCAAAAGAGACAGGTCCAGTTCACACCCAACCACGATCGGGTGCAACTCCAGAAGAGTTTAAGTCACAGCGAAAAAAATATGGTCAGTATCCTCCAAAGCTCCACAAAGAGCACAAATGCAGATCCCGGGCCATTACACTTACAAATTTGATCAGCCGCAAGGAGTTTACCCCTAGCAGCCTGCCACACGAAAATACAGATCTTCGTTGGAACACGAATACGCCTGATAGGTTTAAACCTCGAGGAAGAAGGCCCAGAACATAACCTAAGATACAAAGACTTGACAGAAAAAAGCCCAGAGCTAGAGTGGGGCCAGGACACCGTGTCCTTGTCGCCTGAAAGCACAGGGAAGATTGCAGCAAAATACTGCCATTCTTCCAACTCTACAGAAGACAACGAGCGACGAAGGACTAGATCCCAATTATGTCTCGCGAGATCCGAGATGGAAATCTCAGGAGACAAGCAAAAAGAGAAGATAATCGAAAAGGAGATGTTAAGAGGACCGTCACCATATCACCAATCAAGCCAGAAGCGGACAGAGGCCCTATTATTAACCACAAACTTAACTTGCGCACGGAAATTGTTAGAGACTTTGATAAGTTGACGCCAAAACTGAGAACCACCAACAGGAGACGCAAACATAGGCCTTTGAGAATTTGAAGCCAAAGAGTGTCAGGACCTATGGTCAAAATTTTCCAACACCACTTGATGATCAAGCACTTGTTCATAATGGCCGTATTCATAATACCGAGTCCCCCCCCCCCCCCCCCCAAACGCTTTTAGGTCTACACATAATCTTCCATTTCACCGAGCGATATTTCTTTTTATTATCAACAGTTTTCGAGTAGAAGTCACTACGATGCTTATCATAGCCATCATGGGTGTCATTAGGGAGATGGTAAAAGCCCATTAGAAACATAGGCAAAGAAGATAGATAGGCATTCGTGAGGCAAACCTTGCCAGCAGTAGAATTGTAACGACCCCTCCAGGGCATAACCCTATTACCAACTTTAAGAACCGAGAAGGCAAATTCATTGGAAAAAAGCGCAGAGGGAGATATCGGATACCTAAGTATTTGAAGGAGAAAGAGCCCAACTGACAGTCGAGAATATTAGCTATGCGACTAGAATCATCAGGCGTACATCCAAGAACCAGGACTTGACTTTTGGAGAGGTTGATTTTCAAACCAGACATAGCTTCAAAGCATACCAGGAGAAATTTGAGGTTTGCCAGACCTAGGTCATCATTTTCAATCATAATAATCGTGTCATCCGCGTATTGCAAGTGGGAAACACCAGAAGGAAGCAGATGGGAGATAACCGGTCTAATGTGGCCAACGGCCGCCATGCAGTTGAGGATGCACGACAATGCATCTGCAACAGAATTAAAGAGAAGGGGAGAAATATGGTCACCTTGCCTAAGACCTCGGCCATTAGGGAAGAAAGATCCAACAACCCCATTAATGGCAACCGCGGTGTGGCCACCAGTCACAAGCTACATAATATGGTGAATGTAGGCTCCATCAAAGCCTTTAGCGAGCAGCACATCACGAAGGAAGGACCAATTAACACAATCATAAGCTTTCTCGAAGTCAAGTTTCAGCAGAATGGCTTTGGAGTTATTGACCTTAAGATCATGAACGATTCTGTGCAAACTGAGGATGCCATCTAGGATAAAACGACCTTTGATAAAGGCAGACTGCATAGAGCCAATCACCTGATGAGCAACTGGAGATAGGCGATCCGCAAAGGCCTTAGCAGGAAACTTAGCAATGTTATTAATCAGTGCAATAGGTCTGAATTGGCGAATCGAGTCAACGCCTTTCACCTTAGGAATCAAAGAGAGGACAACATAGTTTAACCGAGGGATATCCACTGTACCCAAGTAGAAACCCTAGATAATGGAGTAAATAAGAGGTTTAAGCACATGCCAGAATTTTTTTAAAACACCACCGAAAACCAATCAGGACCCGGTGCAGGGTTAGATTTAGAGGCAGCCGCACCTAGGCAATCTCAGACTCCGACAAGAGCATAATTATTGAGCGGGGAAACTCTAACACTAGCCTCCCACGGAAGAGGAGAGATATACAGACCAGAGGGGGGGGGGGGTGTTTAGCAACCAATAAGAAGAGACGAACTCGTAAATATGATCGCGGATTGCAGACAAGTCAGAAACAATTACCCCATCAATAGACAGTCTCAGAATAGAGCAGTGCCGACGTCTCCCATTAGCGATGGCAAAGAAATAAGCAGTAAGTGCTTCAACCTTAAGCGTCCAGTTAAGCCTACAATGTTGTTGCCAGTAAATTTCCTCATGCCTATGGATGCCCATCAAGGCTGCGTCAAGCGAGTACCTCTGGGCCCAGCCGACAGCAGACATACCAGCCAGGTCAGCAATGGAGTTTAGGTTTTTGATTTTGTCAGACGGGATGGTTTTTGCAAGGCGAGATTCTGCAACAAAATTGGCACCCCAGCCTTTTAAAAACCTACGCAGCTGCTGGGAACAGAAGCGCCAATCATATAGAGGTCCAAAAGAGCAAACATGAGTATACAAGAGGTCTCTAATTCTGTTAGATATAAGCAGATGAAAATCATCAACTAGCAACTGCTACTTGTAGACTGCGTTGGTATTTCCCCGGAGAGTAGAGAATGATGCAGTATAGTAGAGATAAGTATTTCCCTCAGTTAAGAACCAAGGTTATCAATCCAGTAGGAGAACCAAGCAAAATCCCGTTAAGCGCACCTGCACACACAAAAGCAAACACTTGCACCCAACGCAAATAAGAGGGTTGTCAATCCTCTTAGCAGTTATTTGCAAGGATTAATTCTGATAGTGATAGATAGATAAACTAAAATACTAAATGAAATAAAAGTAAATAAATTGCAGCAAGGTATTTTTGTTTTTAATATAAGATAAAAGTAGACCCCGGGGCCATAGTTTTCACTAGAGGCTTCTCTCTCGAACACATAGCATATGGTGGGTAAACAAATTACTGTTAGGCAATTGATAAAAAAACAAATAATTATGACGGATTCATGGCAATGATCATGCATATAGGCATCACGTCCGAGACAAGTAGACCGACTCCTGCCTGCATCTACTACTATTACTCCACCCATCGACCGCTATCCATCATGCATCTAGGGTATTAAGGCCCAGTTCTTTTGCAAGATTCTCCCAGAATCTGACCCCTCTCCAGCTTCTCCCAGAATCTTTGAGCCCCATTTGTTTTACAATCCTATCTAGTTAGGGTCTAATTAGCTAGGATTGTAAAACAAATCGGGGTCAAAGATTCTGGGAGCAGCTGGGGAAGGGTCAGATTCTGGTAGAATCTTGCAAAAGAACTGGGCCTAAGTATGAAACAGAGTAACGCCTTAAGCAAGATGACATGATGTAGACAAAGTAAACTCAAGCAATATGATTAAACCCCATCTTTTTATCCTTAATGGCAGCAATACAAATACGTGTCATGTCCCTTTCTGTCACTGGGATTGAGCACCGCAAGATTGAACCCATCACAAAGCACCTCTCCCATTGCAAGATAAACCAATCTAGTTGGCCAAACCAAATCGATAGATTGGAGAGAAATACAAAGCTATAATAATCATGCATAAAAGAGTTCAAAGAAGACTCAAATATTTCTCATGAATAATCTGATCATAAACTCACAATTCATTGGATCCCAACAAACACACCGCAAAAGAAGATTACATCGGATAGAACTCCAAGAACATCGAGGAGAACATGGTATTAAAGATCAAAGAGAGAGAAGAAGCCATCTAGCTACTAGCTATGGAACCGTAGGTCTATGGTAAACTACTCACACATCATTGGAAGGGCAGCAAGGTTGATGAAGAAGCCCTCCGTGATCGATTCCACCTCCGGCAGAGTACCGAAAAAGGCCTCCAGATGGGATCACGGAAGAACAGAGGCTTGCAGCGACGGAAAGGTTTTCTCTTCTGTCTCTCTGGTATATTGGGAATATTTGGGAATTTATAGCGCTGGAATTAGGTCAGGAGGGGCTACGAGGGGCCCACAAGCCTGGGGGCATGCCTACCCCCCTTCGTGGCTCTTCTGATCTTCTCCCGAAGCTTCGTGGGTCTCTTCTGGTCCAGAAAAAATTAATCCAAAGTTTTTTTCTCGTTTGGACTCTTTTTGATAATGATTTTCTGAAAAGACAAAAACAAGCAGAAAACAGCAACTGGCACTGGGAAATGGGTTAATAGGTTAGTCCCAAAAAATGATATATAATGGCATATAATTGCATATAAGACATCCAAGATTGATACTATAATAGCATGGAACAATCAAAAATTATAGATACGTTGGAGACATATCAGCAACCAGGACTCATCAAATCTTAAACGAGAGATGGCGTTGTATGAAAGATAGCCAGAGTCCAGAAGAAGTGGTGTGTGTTCAGAGTCGATGTGAGAATCAGCGATCAAGGAGGAGGAGGGAAAGAGAGTATCCCAAGCATGATTGACAAACACCCGGTCTAGAACGCAGCTCACGAGATCATCATGATGGTTCGTCTAAGTAAAACGGGTACCCACCCTAGAGATTTCTCGCAAGGCAGCATGACTAATAAAATCATTAAACTCATTAGCCCTAGGCCAAGAGAAGTTTACGCTATTTTGTCCGAGGGGGGATGGAGGAGGTTGAAATCCCCTCCAATCAGAAGGGGGAGGTTAGAAGATTTTACTTTAAGAAAAAGTTCATTGAGAAAAAGAGGGGAGAGGGAGTGATCGGCAGGTGTGTAAACAAAAATAACTTCCCAAAGTTTTTTAAGATCCCGATGGGCAAGGACTAAACTCTCATAGAAGATACCACAGTCAAAAGTAACAATATCAAAGGTATCCGCCTTAGCTCCAACAAGAATACCACCAGAGTGGCCCGAGGCCGGTAGCCAACGCCAATTAAAGGAGACAGAGCTAGCAATAGTCGCTAGACCAGCTGAGGAGAAAGAAGATTTAATAGTTTCCTAGAGACAAACAAGGTCGACATGAGAGTCACAGATGTAATCGCGCAGTTGATTTCGGTGCCCCCGAGCACTGAAACCATGCATTTTCTAGAATAGAGCTTTCATTGAACATTAAGATTCTTGATACGAAGGCTCGCCTGCTCGGAGCCACGTATCCATGGGGTTTTCCATTGCGATCACCCCCACATGGGGGTAGGGGGTAGAGGATGGCTACTACCATCCTCCACGGGGAGAGAAGAGGGCACAGTGGCTGGCATGGGATCAGCAGGTGCACATGCAGCCAAGGCAGCCAACACGGCTTTCACCTTAGCCAAGTTAGCCTGAGCCATTTCATTAGTGCTAATAATGAAAATTAAAGCAGCAGGAGAAGAACTAGTCCTATCAAAATTAATGCCAGAATCAAGAGCAACATTAACAAGGTGTTCATCGGGAAGATCAGGTAGGACAAGAAACATAGGGGTTGGAGGGGGCGATAGTTACCTAAAGGACCAGGATCATGTGCCGCAGCACGGTGCTCCACGCGCTTGACGATGGATTCCCGCACGTTGCGAGCCGTCGAGCTCTTGCATGCCATAGACATGGGGTTTTTGATGACAGTGGCATGGGAAGCAGGTGAGAAGCCCACCAGATCCACCACGTCATCATCCACATGTCAGCTAGATCAGCGCCGAGGTTTTGCATCTTGGAAGCATTAGAGCCATGACTCCTAGGAGAAAACTTCTTCACCACCACCTTACGCTTGGAGGAGGGAGCCGGGATGATAGGCACCAGAGGGTCAACGACAAGGTCATCCACAATTCCAGTTAGGGACGGGGAAGCATCGTGAGCCGGAAGAATAGAGAAAACAGCAAAGACCAAGGGGCTAGAACCATCTTTAGCAGCAACAACCTTAGGATCAGATGACGGAGCCAACAGAACATCAGCCAAGGGCTGTGTCCGGGCCTGGGGGCACCGCCATGAGGAGCTCTGTTGGGGTACAGTTTCTACAGGCAAGGGCCTAATACGTCTCCGATGTATCTATAATTTTGATTGTTTCATGCCATTATCTTACTACTTCCACATATTTTTGGCAACAATTCATACTATTTTTATTTGGACTAACCTATTAACCCAATGCTAAAGGCCAGTTCCTGTTTTCTATTGTTTTTGGGTCTTTAGGTGAAAAATTCATGGAGCCGGAATGACCTGAAATTTACGTGGATTTTTTATGGAATATATCTGAATTTTTGGTGCAAGAATCAATGGGAGGCAAGGCCCATGGGCTCCAAAAGCCAGGGGCATGCCTACCCCCCCAGGGCGGTACATGGTGCCTTGTGGCTCGACCGTAAATCTGTTCGAGCTCTCCTTTGGCCGCAAGGAAGCTAATATCTGGAAAAAATCATGTAAAAATTTCAGCCCGATCGAAGTTACGGATCTCCGGATATTTAAGAAATGGTGCTCGGCCAAGAAAACAGTCCTGAAAATAGAGAAGAAACCCTAGAGAGAAGAGAGAAGAGAGAAGAGATAGATAGATCCAATCTTGGAGGGGCTCCCCCCCCCCCGGGGGGTCGTGGAGGCCAAGGACCAGAGGGGGAATACTTCTCCCATCTAGGGGGAAGGCCAAGCAAGAATAAGGAGGGGGGCTCTCTCCCTCTCTCTCCCGGTGGAGCCGGAGCGCTGCCGGGGAACCATCGTGACGACGATCTATATCAACAACTTCGCCGCCGTCAACAACAACGTTCTCCCCCTCTATGCAGCAGTGTGATACGTCTCCAACGTATCTATAATTTTTAATTGTTCCATGCTGTTATATTATCAATCTTGGATGTTTTTATATGCATTTACAACAATTATATATCATTTTTGGAGACTAACCTATTAACTTAGTGCCCAGTGCCAGTTGCTGTTTTCTGCCCTGTTTTTGTTTTACAGAAAATCAATACCAAACGAAGTCCAAATGCCACAAAACTTTTTGGAGATTTTTTATTGGCCAAGATAAACACTAGAAGCTTCGGGAGAGGGCCAGAAGACCCAGGAGGTGGCCACGAGCCACCAAGGCGTGCCTGGGGGGGGGGGGAGGCGCGCCCTGGCGCCTCGTGGGCCCCCCTTTGCTCCGTTTGACCTAATTCCAGCACCATACATTTAGAAAAAAAATCAGAAACCCTCAGGGGAGTCCACGAAATACTTTTTCCGCCACCGCAAGTTTCTGTTCTCGAGAGATCCCATCTGGGGTCCTTCTCCGATACTGCGCCGGAGGGGGAATCGATCACGGAAGGGCTCTACATCAACCTTGCAGCCCTTTCGATGATGCGTGAGTAGTTTACCACAGACCTTCGGGTCCATAGGCAGTAGCTAGATGGCTTCTTCTCTCTTTTTGATCTTCAATACAATGTTCTCCTCGATGTTCTTAGAGTTCTATCCGATGTAATCACTTTTTGCGGTGTGTTTGTTGGGATCCGATGAATTGTGAGTTTATGATCAGATTATCCATGAAATTATTTGAGTCTTTGCTGCACACTTTTATGCATGATTATTATAGCCTCGTATTTCTTCTCCGATCTATTGATTTGGTTTGGCCAACTGAGTTGATTTATCTTGCCATGGGAAGAGGTGCTTTGTAATGGGTTCGATCTTGCGTTGCTCAATCCCAGTGACAGAAAGGGACATGACACGTATGTATCGTTTCTATTAAGGGTAAAAAGATGGGGTTTATTCATACGTGAGTTTATCTTATCTACATCATGTCATCGTTCTTAAGGCGTTACTCCGTTCTTTATGGACTTAATACACTAGATGCATGCTGGATAGCGGTCGATGTGTGGAGTAATAGTAGTAGATGGCAGTAGTCGGTCTACTTGTATTGGACGTGATGCCTATATACATGATCATTGCCTTGGATATCGTCATGATAATTTGCTTTTCTATCAATTGCCCAACAGTAATTTGTCTACCCACCGTATGCTATTTTCTCGAGAGAAGCCTCTAGTGAAAACTATGGCCCCCGGGTCTATCTAAATCATATTACTAAAACCCTAAAAATATTGCTGCCATTTTATTTTATTTATTTTATTTTGTATTTTTTTTTCAATCTATCTATCTATCATATACAATTTAATCTTGCAATTGACCGCCGAGGGATTGACAACCCCTCGTTTGCGTTGGGTGCAAGGATTTGTTGTTTGTGTGCAGGTGCTGCTAACGAGGTGTTGTGTGATTCTTCTACTGGTTCGATAACCTTGGTTTCATAACTGAGGGAAATACTTATCTCTAGTGTGCTGCATCATCCCTTCCTCTTTGGGGAAATACCAACGCAAGCTACAAGTAGCAGGAAGAATTTCTGGCACCATTGCCGGGGAGACATCATCAACATCTATCAAGTACCTTTGCATAAACTCTCATCTCCTTGCATTTACTTTATTTGCCATTTGCCTCTCGTTTTCATCTCCCCCACTTCTAAAACGTTTTTAAAAAAATACAAAAATATTTTTCGTTTGCCTTTTTCTTGTTTGCTTGTTTGCTTGCTTGTTATCTTGTTTGCGTAGCCACGATGTCTCAAGAAAATACAAAATTGTGTGATTTTTCCAATACTAATAATAATGATTTTATTAGTACTCCGATTGCTCCTCCCGCCGCTAGTGCGGAGACTTGTGATATTAATGCCGCTTTGCTAAATCTTGTCATGAAAGATCAATTTTCCGGTAGTCCTAATGAAGATGCCGCATCCCATATTAACACTTTCGTAGAATTGTGTGACATGCAAAAGAAAAAAGATGTGGATAACGATATTGTGAAATTAAAATTATTCCCATTCTCATTGCGGGATCGTGCAAAAATTTGGTTCTCATCTTTACCGTGAAATAGTATCGATTCTTGGGATTGGTGTAAAGATGCTTTTATTACTAAGTATTTTCCTCCCGCAAAAATTATTTCTCTTAGAAATCAAATTATGAACTTTAAGCAACTTGATCATGAACATGTTTCCCAATCTTGGGAAATAATGAAATTAATGATAAGAAATTGCCCTACTCATGGTTTAAATTTATGGATGATCATACAAAAATTTTATGCGGGGTTGAATTTTGTTTCTAGAAATCTTTTTGATTCCGCCGTGGGTGGTACTTTTATGGAAATTACTTTGGGGGAAGCTACTAAATTCCTTGATAATATTATGGAAAATTATTCAAATGGCATACTGAAAGAACTCCTAGTAAAAAGGTGAATTCCATTGAAGAAATTAATACTTTGAGTGATAAAGTTGATGCGCTTATGAAATTGGTTGCTAGTAAAAATGCTCATATTGATCCTAATGATGTTCCTTTGTACACTTTGATTGAGCAAAATAATGATCCCGTAGATGTGAATTTTGTCTCGCGAAACAATTTTAATAATAATGCTTATAGAGGTAATTTCAACGCTAGACCGTTTCCTGGAAATTCCTCTAATAATTATGGCAATCCTTATGGCAATTCTTACAATAATAATAATAGGATGCCCTCTGATCTTGAAAGTAATATTAAAGAATTTATTAATGCTCAAAAGGTTTTCAACACTACGATAGAGGAAAAATCGAGTAAAATTGATGATATGTCTAGGAGCATTGATAGAATTATTCATGATGTGGAAAATCTTAAGACTAAAATTTTGCCACCCAAAATTGATATTAGTGAATCAATTAAAGCTTTATATGGCTCCATGGATGAGAGTAAGAAACGAACCGCTATGCTAAAAGCTAAACGAGAATTTTTAGAAAAAGTGATTCCTCCTGGTTTTTATCGTAGTAATGATGAGGATATTAAAATGATTGGTGTTTCATATATTGATTCTTTGTTTAGCAATGTAAAACTTGATGAAAAGGGGAGTGAAGAAGAGTCAACTTTAGCTAAAGAGCGTCCCCATAATTCGGAGGGTGAAAATCTTGATAAGAAAATTGCTAAAAGTGGGTTTGGAGAGGTAAAAACTTTAAATAGCGATGTGCCCACTCTCTTGGATTACAAAGATTTTAATTATGATAATTGTTCTTTGATTGAGTGCATTTGTTTGTTGCAATCCATGCTAAATTCACCCCACGCTTATGAGCAAACAAGGCTTTCACTAAACACATCGTAGAAGCGATGATGAATGCGTTAGAAGAAAAGTTAGAACTAGAGATTTCAATTCCTAGAAAATTATATGATGAATGGGAACCCACCATTAAAGTTAAAATAAAAAATTATGAGTGCAATGCTTTATGTGATTTGGGTGCTAGCGTTTCCACAATTCCAAAATCTCTATGTGATGTGCTAGGTTTTACCAATATAGATGAATGTTCTCTTAATTTGCATCTTGTGGATTCTACTATTAAAAAACCAATGGGTAGAATTAATGATGTTCTTATTCTTGCAAATCGAAATTATGTGTCCGTTGATTTTATTGTTCTTGATATTGAATGCAATTCTTCTTGCCCCGTAATACTTGGTAGACCGTTCTTACGAACTATAGGTGCCGTTATTGATATGAAAGAAGGGAATATAAAATTTCAGTTTCCACTAAAAAATGGTATGGAACATTTCCCTAGGAAGAAAATTAAAGCACCATATGAATCAATAATGAGGGCCACTTGTGGAATCAACTTGAAAAATGACAATACTTGAAACTATGCATTATGCCTAGCTAGGGGCATAAAACAATAGCGCTTGTTGGGTGGCAACCAAATGAATAAAATAATTTTTTTCTGTTATTTTGTGTTTTCATGTTTAAGTTACTGGTATGATTGTGTTTTTGTGTTTTTAATTAGTGTTTGTGCCAAGTAAAGCCTTTAGGATGATTTGGAAGATAGTATAATTGATGCTGTTTGGAAAACAGAAAGTTTTGCGTCCAGTGCCCGAATTTTGTTTCTGTACTGGAGCGTCTAAAAAATCTGAAATTTTTACACAGTATTGGTATATGAGTTTCCCACGTTGTCCTAAGTTTTCAGATTTTTTGGAGTTACATAAGTATGGATTTTAAATAGATTGCTACAGACTGTTCTGTTTTTGACAGATTCTGTTTTTGATGCACTACTTGCTTGTTTTGATGAATCTATGGATTGTATCGGGGGGTATAAGCCATGGTGAAGTTAGATTACAGTAGGTATAATGAAAAAATAAAATATGAATGGGTTTGCAACAGTACTTAGAGTAGTGATTTATTTTGTTATACTAACGGATCTCGCGAAGGTTTTGTTGAGTTTTGTGTGATTGAAGTTTTCAAGTTTTGGGTGAGGTCACGATGGATGAAGGAATAAGGAGTAGCAAAATCCTAAGCTTGGGGATGCCCGAGGCACCCCAAGGTAATATTCTAGGAAGACTCAAGCGTCTAAGCTTGGGGATGCCCCGGAAGGCATCCCCTCTTTCTTCTACCAACCAACGGTAATTTTACTTGGAGCTATATTTTTATTCGACACATGATATGAGTTTTGCTTGGAGCGTCTTGTATTATATGAGTCTTTGCTTTGTTTGCTTTTTAGTTTGTCACAATCATCTTTGCTGAACACACCTATCTTGAGAGAGCCACACGTTTATCATCATTTGTTAGAATACTCTATGTGCTTCACTTAAATTTTTTGAGCTAGGCAGTTGCTCTAGTGCTTCACTTAAATCTTTTTGAGCACGGTGGTGGCTAAATTTTTAAGAAATAAACTCTCATGCTTCACTTATATTATTTTGAGAGTTGATTGAAATTTTGAAGAAATAAACTCTCACGCTTCACTTATATTATTTTTAGAGTTGATAAGATTGAAATTTTGAAGAAATAAATTCTCATACTTCACTTATATTATTTTGAGAATTGATAAGATTAAAATTTTGAAGAAATATTTGCACTCTCATGCTTCACTTAAATCTTTTTGAGAGTTGATGATAGTAACGGTAATTTGCACAAGATATGAATTTGGTCCCAAAGTGATGAATATTCAAGAGGGATATAATAAAAACTTTCATATAGATCATTGGATATGATAAGTATGATTCCTTGCAATAGTTTTGCGATATGGAAATGGTAATATGTGAGTCATGTTAGTGAGTAATTGTGATTTAGTAAAAATATTCGTGTTAAGGTTTGTGATTCCCTATGCATGCACCTCAAGTCAATAGTTATGCAACAAAATTATATCCTACTTATGGTGCATTATTCGGTGTTAGTTATGTTCAATGCATGTTTATGACCGTTTTCGTTTTTTGGTTGGTTGCTTCCCAATCTATTTGCTAGTCTTCATTTGTACTAAGCGGAAATACTGCTTGTGCATCCAAAATCCTTAAACCCAAGTTGTGCCAAATGAGTCCACTATATCTACCTATATGCGGTATCTCAATGCCGTTCCAAGTAAATTTGCGTGTGCCAACTCTAATTTTCAAAATAATTTTCGCATTTTGTGTGCCCGTACCGCTCATGAAGCGGCAGGGGGTAGCCATTATTTTCCATGCTAGGTGTGTTATTCTCACGATGAGTGTTTATTCTCTTGTCATTGCACGAGAGAATGGTTGGTAATAGGGATGCCCAGTCCCGCATGAAATCAAAAATTAATAACAACAAAATTCCTTGGAAAGTGTTGGTATGGAGGGCACCCGCGGATACGGCTAGCCATGGATTGTGAAATAATGGTGGAAAGGAAATGAACTTTAATTTCTGTTTGGGAACCACCTATGATGTGTCTAGCATGGAAAATATTGGGAATTCTTGGTCGTTTTCGTTGACAGGAAAAGCATGCCTCTCAAAATATTTTTATCTCTTTAATTTCAGCCTTGAGCTCTGGCACATTTGACAAATCTTTGCTTCCCTCTGCGAAGGGCCTATCTATTTACTTTTATGCAATTTTTATTTTATTTGAGTCTCGATCTTCTCTTACAAAAGCACCAACTAGAGAGCACTATTGTCATACTTGTGCATTGTGTGTAGCTAATATTCAAGTGTGTTTCATGAATGGATCAATGATTGAGCATAATGGGCTAGGGATAACTTTCTTTAGCGTTGATATTTTGAAAGACATGGTTGCTTGTTAGCATGCTTGAGTATTTATATCTTCATGTCAAATTATAGACTATTGCTTTGAATCATTCAAGTTCAATGTCCATGCTATAAAAGAAAAGAATATGTGATGAATATGATAGGCAGCATTCCACATCAAAAATTCTTTTTTTATCACTTACCTACTCGAGGACGAGCAGGAATTAAGCTTGCGGATGCAGATACGTCTCCAACGTATCTATAATTTTTGATTGTTCCATGCTGTTATATTATCAATCTTGGATGTTTTTATATGCATTTACAACAATTATATATCATGTTTGGAGACTAACCTATTAACTTTGTGCCAGAAGACCAGAAGACCCAGGAGGTGGCCACGACCCACGAGGGCGCGCCTGGGGGGGGGGGGCAGGCACGCCCTGGTGCCTCGTGGGCCCCCCTTTGCTCCGTTTGACCTAATTCCAGCACTATAAATTCAGAAAAAATCAGAAACCCTCAGGGGAGTCCACGAAATACTTTTTCCGCCGCCGCAAGTTTCTGTTCTTGAGAGATCCCATCTGGGGTCCTTCTCCGGTACTGCGCCGGAGGGGGAATTGATCACGGAGGGGCTCTACATCAACCTTGCCGCCTTTCCGATGATGCGTGAGTAGTTTACCAAAGACCTTCGGGTCCATAGGCAGTAGATAGATGGCTTCTTCTCTCTTTTTGATCTTCAATACAATGTTCTCCTCGATGTTCTTGGAGTTCTATCCGATGTAATCACTTTTTGCGGTGTGTTTGTTGGGATCCGATGAATTGTGAGTTTATGATCAGATTATCCATGAAATTATTTGAGTCTATGTATGATTATTATAGCCTCATATTTCTTCTCCGATCTATTGATTTGGTTTGGCCAACTGAGTTGATTTATCTTGCCATGGGAAGAGGTGCTTTGTAATGGGTTCGATCTTGCGTTGCTCAATCCCAGTGACAGAAAGGGACATGACACGTATGTATCAATGCTATTAAGGGTAAAAAGATGGGGTTTATTCATACGTGAGTTTATCTTGTCTACATCATGTCCTCGTTCTTAAGGCGTTACTCCGTTCTTTATGGACTTAATACACTAGATGCATGCTGGATAGCGGTCGATGTGTGGAGTAATAGTAGTAGATGCAGGCAGTAGTCGGTCTACTTGTATTGGATGTGATGCCTATATACATGATCATTGCCTTGGATATCGTCATGATTATTTGCTTTTCTATCAATTGCCCAACAGTAATTTGTCCACCCACCATATGCTATTTTCTCGAGAGAAGCCTCTAGTGAAAACTATGCCCCCGGGTCTATCTAAATCATATTACTAAAACCCTAAAAATATTGCTGCCATTTTATTTTATTTATTTTATTTTGTATTTTTGTTTCAATCTATCTATCTATCATATACAATTTAATCTTGCAATTGATCGCCAAGGGATTGACAACCCCTCATTTGCGTTGGGTGCAAGGATTTGTTGTTTGTGTGCAGGTGCTGCTAATGAGGTGTTGTGTGATTCTCCTACTGGTTTGATAACCTTGGCTTCATAACTGAGGGAAATACTTATCTCTACTGTGCTGCATCATCCCTTCCTCTTCGGGGAAATACCAACGCAAGCTACAAGTAGCACAGTGTAACCGCTATAATCTCTACTTGAACATGGTGCTTGATCCTATATATTATTATCCAATGATGTGTTGCACCTCTATGATGTCCAGGTAGATTCTTTTTGTCCTATGGGTTGATTGGTGATCATGATTGGTTTGAGTTGCATGTTTTATTTTGGTGCTGTCCTATGGTGCCATCCGTTCCGCACAAACGTGTGGGATTACCACTGTAGGGTGTTGCAATATGTTCATGATTCTCTTATAGTGGGTTGCGAGAGTGACAGAAGCTTAAACCCGAGTAAGGGAGTTGTTGCATATGGGATTAAAGGGGACTTTACACTTAATGCTATGGTTGGGTTTTACTTTAATGATCCTTTGTATTGCGGATGCTTGCCAGAGTTTCAATCATAAGTACATGTGATCCAAGAACAGAAAGTATGTTAGATCATGCCTCTCCCTCATATAAAACTGCAATAATGATTATTGGTCTAGTTATTAATTGCCTAGGGACAAATCCTTCTCATTGTTCACCAAAAACTCTCTACTAAAACAACTAATTATTTTTTATCTCGCAAAGTACTTCTAGTTTTATTCTCGCAAAGTCGTTTTATTCTTGTTCTAGGTAAAGCAAACGTTAGTGTGCGTAGAGTTGTATTGGTGATCGATAGAACTTGAAGAGAATATAAATCCTACCTTTAGCTCCTCGTTGGGTTCGACTCTTATTTATCGAAAAGGCTACAAACGATCCCCTATACTTGTGGGTTATCAGGGCTTAAGTTATCCCAATCCTTCTGGGAGAAAGGAGGCCCGAGTCCTCACCAAACTTGCTACTGGAATTGGAGTTATCATCAGTGGGTTCATCGCTAGGAGGAAGGAGACGGCGGGGGAGGTGGTGCCTTTGGTGCAAGCTAGCCCTCGACACTGACCTTGACATGGAACGCCTGCTCAGAAGGGAAGAACTCAAGGAAACCATGAACCCGCTCGAGTGCGCGACACCAAATCTTAGAGTGGATCGGGCCTAGGTGAGATAGCGACTCCTCATGCACATGAAGGCATAGCACATAATGTCAGGGACATCATCAAAGAGCACCCAAGTCTCAACGAGAGATGCTACAGAGTGAGTAGTATCCGAGGCGGCTTGATCAAGACAACAAGTTTGTTGATAGGTAAGGTGAAGCTAGTACTCTTGGAAATCATGGACATGCTCTCAGTAGAGGGGAACACGACCGCAAATTGCAAGGGGGATATCTGTTGGAGCTACCAATCCAACCCCTCAAGACCCCATTCCTTAAGCTCGTCGGCAGTCATTTGGAGAGACACATCTTGGGCTTGGATAGAAATGACCGCGACATTAGAAAGGATGGGAGTGGCCACAACCACGTTGGATTCCCATCAAAACCAAAGAACCTGCACCCAGGTAAACCTAAACCATAGTGTTTGACAACAGGAGGTTTGACATAGTTGGTGCAGTCAACAGTGAGATGCCCCTCGAGACGGCAATGAGATAGAAAGGCGGGGCGTGGCACTGGGATTGGAAATATCCCGGTCGATGGCAAGCAAATCAGGTGAGATTAGACAGGCTAGAAGAAGAACCAACGCTAACAGGCAGAGGAGAGGGAGTGGAAGGATACCATCACCAAAGCCAAAAGGCAAAGAAAAGTCGCGGTTGCAAAACTTTTGGTTTTTGTTGGAGTTGAAATTGTTCCCCTAGTTGTTGGAGTAGCAACCACCACGCATGTTCGGGCGGAACCCGTTGTTGCCAAAGCCAGGGTTAAAACCTTGGCCCGCTGGCCCAAAGGGAGGAGGAGGGGATGGGATCCGCCGGCAATAGGGCACACCACGATCGATCTGGCCTCCTTGGATCCAGCCGCCGCCGATTCCCAAGGATCCACGGCAGCAGGAACAGAAGCTGCCGGAGGAGGAGGGACATCGACGGCCACCTACCGCTCAGCCTGCTCCCTCGCATGCAGCTGCTCTGCCTTCGCTGCGTGAGTGGATGCCTTGCGCCATTCTTCCTCTTGGAACCAGGCAGGCGGCATACGCCACTCCTCCAGCGCCCTAGTAGCATGGTCACGTGCCACTTGCTCCCACTCAAGATTGGAGCGGAGCTCGACTTCGAGCAGAACGGAATCCATGCCGGTATCATCAGAGGAAGGGAGACGATGCTTGCCATTAGCTATGCGCTCGCTGGAGGATCCACGGGTACCCTCCATGGTGACGACCGAAGCAAAAGGTAGAAGGAAAGGGGAGAGGGTGGAGAGGGAGGAGGTGGCATATTGTTTTTTTGGATCCGCGGACGTCAACGGTGGACGGAGTAAACCCTAGGAAAGGGTCACGCGAGCCCTTGGGCAGCCATAAATAGCCACGCGGAGATGGATTGCGTGGGTCAGAAAGAACGAAGGCAGATGGGCCGGACGGGGGGGGGGGGGGGGGGGTCAGACAGAGGGCAGCCCAACATGGGAGGGAAACAAGCAAGCGAAATCACGTCAGGAACTAAGTGGGCCAAGACAGGCGGAGGGCCCAAAATGCCAGCATAGCCAGTGCCCGAAGCCATAGAGGACGAGCCGGGCCCAGACCCAGGCCCAGCCGATGCCCCTGATACGTCTCCAACGTATCTACAATTTTTTATTGTTCCATGCTATTATAGTATCAATCTTGGATGTTTTATATGCAATTATATGCCATTATATATCATTTTTTGGGACTAACCTATTAACCCAGTGCCTAGTGCCAGTTGCTGTTTTCTGCTTGTTTTTGCCTTTTCAGAAAATCATTATCAAAAAGTGTCCAAACGAGAAAAAAACTTTGGATTAATTTTTTCTGGACCAGAAGAGACCCAGGAAGCTTCGGGAGAAGACCAGAAGAGCCACGAGGAGGCGGTATGCCTGGAGGGCGCGCCCAGGGGGGTAGGGCGCGCCCCCCAGGCTTCTGGGCCCCTCGTGGCACCTCTTGACCTAATTCCAATGCTATAAATTCCCAAATATTTTAAAACCAACAGGGAGCCAAAAGAGAAAACCTTTTCGCCGCCGCAAGCCTCTGTTCTTCCGCGATCCCATCTAGAGACCTTTTCCGGTACTCTGCCGGAGGAGGAATCGATCACGGATGGCTTCTTCATCAACCTTGCTGCCCTTCTGATGATGTGTGAGTAGTTTACCACAGATCTACGGGTCCATAGCTAGTAGCTAGATGGCTTCTTCGCTCTCTTTGATCTTCAATACCATGTTCTCCTCGATGTTCTTGGATTTCTATCCGATGTAATCTTCTTTTGTGGTGTGTTCGTTGGGTTCCGATGAATTGTGAGTTTATGATCAGATTATTCATGAGAAATATTTGAGTCTTCTCTGAACTCTTTTATGCATGATTATTATAGCTTTGTATTTCTCTCCGATCTATCGATTTGGTTTGGCCTACTAGATTGATTTATCTTGCAATGGGAGAGGTGCTTTGTGATGGGTTCAATCTTGCGGTGCTCAATCCCAGTGACAGTAGGGGACATGACACGTATTTGTATTGTTGCCATTATATAAGGATAAAAAGATGGGGTTTAATCATATTGCTTGAGTTTACTTTGTCTACATCATGTCATGTCATCTTGCTTAAGGCGTTACTCTGTTTCATACTTAATACCCTAGATGCATGCTGGATACCGGTCGATGGGTGGAGTAATAGTAGTAGATGAAGGCAGGAGTCGGTCTACTTGTCTCGGACGTGATGCCTATATACATGATCATTGCCATGAATCTGTCATAATTATTTGCTTTTCTATCAATTGCCCAACAGTAATTTGTCTACCCACCGTATGCTATTTGTTCGAGAGAGAAGCCTCTAGTGAAAACTATGGCCCCGGGGTCTACTTTATCATATATGAAAAACCTAAAAATACCTTGCTGCAATTTATTTACTTTTATTTTAATTAGTATTTTATTTTATCTATTTATCTCTATAAGATTTAATCCTTGCAAATAACCGCTAAGAGGATTGACAACCCTCTTATTTGCGTTGGGTGCAAGTGTTTGCTCTTGTGTGTGCAGGTGCACTTAACGGAATTTTGCTTGGTTCTCCTACTGGATTGATAACCTTGGTTCTTAACTGAGGGAAATACTTATCTCTACTGTACTGCATCATCCTCTCCTCTTCGGGGAAATACCAACACAGACTACAAGTAGTAGCCCCCTCTAGGGTTTTTGGGGGAGAAGCCATATCGGCCGGCGCCGCCACCACTACGACCGGCGCCAGAGAAAATCGAAGGCACGACAACCCCCAGTAACACCACCAGTGAGCCAGATGAACCAAAAGAGGGATGCAAAAACAAGAGAGGAAGTTGGGGAAGGAGTCAGCGGAGGGGGAGAGAGGACCAGCGAGGCGGCAAGCTTACCAGCGCGATGATGGCGGTGGATAACCAGGGACTACCCATCGGCAGGGCACAGGCCCGGGCGGTCACGGCACCAATGACCGGAGGCGAGGCGAGCGGGGACCGACGTGCACCAGCCTGGGGAGCCACCCCAACCGCCGAGACCTCGACTGAGTCATCGTCAGAAACGGGATCTCACTAAAAAGCCCAGAGGCAATTCGACGAGGGGCGGTGAGGCAGGGAAGCGGTGAGCAGATGAGGGCACCATGTGAGGGAAGATCACCGGGAGGGGTGAGGACCGCCGAGCATGGTGAGGGCAGGGCATCGCCGGACCGGCGAGGAGAAGAGGGAGGAGGGAGGGAGGGGAGCGGGGACGAGAGAGCCATCATGATCATCTTCTGTTACTGTTTCTACATACATGCTTCATTGTCTTACAAAGTAATTTCGCAGTGCATGTACTACCTAAACTGCTTCTTTTTCTTTCTTCTGGAGAGAATACGTCTTCCAGTGCAGGAAACGTAAAGAGGCAGAAGACGCTTTCGAAATAAAACAGAAAAGAATAAAACGCTGACGGGTGGGCCCCACCTGTCAGGTTTGAACTTTGAACGCGCTTCGCGCGCGTGTATAGAGGGGGTGCGGTGGTCAGCAGCGGCGATCGCCGGCGTTTCAGAGGACGGCGAGGATATGAGCGTGCTCGGGGAAGTGTTCCGCGTCGGTGGGTGGTGGAGTTGGTCGCCGGGGAGCACTGTGGCGACCGCGGGGTCAACTCCGGTGGACGGCGGCGTCGGGTGGTGATGGATCTCGTTGGGGAGGGCTCCGGTCGTCAAATTGACGCGCGGAATGGATGAGTGGGTGCACGAGGAGGTTACTGACGAAGTTTGAGGGGTGGAGGTGGACGGACTGCGATGTGAGGTTCGCAGGGACAGTGGCGGATCGGGCGGCCGGAGTCGGGGAAGATGACCTCCCCGAGGTCGTTCGACCCCTCTGGGTGGCGATTGGGAGTGGGTGGAGGTGGTGTGGGCACTGAACGGAGCTCGAGGGTTCCTTTTATAGGCGAGACGGAGGTGGCCGAAGCGAGGCGGATCGCGACGGAGTAATTCCGGCCGGCGAGGTAGGTTTGGGTGGCGAGCGCGGTCGGTTGGTGGTCAGTGAGATGAGAGGAGACTTCTGATAGCGCCAGCGCGACGCCCACGAGCTCTATCCACATTTCCCCGACGCTGGCTCCCATACGACCATGGCGGCGACGAGCGGCTCTGGCGACTGACAGACGGGGCTCGGTCGGCTTGGACGGCGCATCGCAGTGGAGGAGATGCTGCTGCGTGGAGAGGAGGTAGGAGAGGGAGTGGTGGGGAGAAGTGATGGTGGCTGGTGGCCGTGCTGATCCTCTCGGCCGCCGCGGCCGAGGGCAGCGGCCGTTGCACCGGCCTGCCACTATTCTGTCGACGGCGAGCGGCTGGCGAGGGGGTCCCATGGCGATGCATTGATGGCAAGATCGATGTGGATGAGGGAGAGGTGGAGTGAAGTGCACCGCACGGCATCGATTCCCTCTTCTCTGAACTTCTCTGCATTTTCTGAATTTTTCGACAGTAATGAATAGTGCACACCAAGTGCTTGATGAAATGCTATATGGCCCTAGGCATTTTTGGAATTTTTGAGAATTTTTGTGGTGAGGTACTGATGCATAACAGAGATGCTGGCAAAATTTTAGAATTTTTGGAGTAATTAAAATTAGGTTTTGAGCAGACAGTTTAAATCTGGTCCAAATTTCAATTGAATGAAATTTGAAAATTTTGAACTGTGGAACAGAATGTTTTTGGTGAAATGGAGTGTGGGTACTGTCAAGTAGCTGGGATATTTTTTGTACGTGCAGAAGAGTTGGGAAAAATATAGTTCCTTTGTAAATCAAAGGGACTAGGAATAAATGAAATTCAAATTTTGGAATTTGCTAAATATGATAAAAATATTTTTGTGGAGAGGAGAAGTATTGGGTACCGTCCTAGGGTGTGAGGGTGACTTGGGTGATAACTAAAAATGACAGAATAATTTTTGTGAGAATTTTCTAAGTGTTTGAAAAAAAAATGAAATGGATCATCCCATTGAAATAATTTAATTATTCAAATCTTTTCTGAAGGAAAATATTTTTGATCCTTCAAAAATATTTACTCAAATAAGAAACCATCAAATCCGATCCATTTTTAAAAATTTTGAAACCCAAATGAAAACTTTTAAAAAATGGCTTTCAAAACAAAAGAAGAAGAAGTAGAGCCATAGTGATTCAAATCATTTTTCTTTTTAAAGAAAAGATTTTGAAAATCAAAAGAAAATATTTTTGGGGTGTTACACTTTGTACCATCAAGTGGAGAAGAAGCCATTCACTTTTTCTCATTGTTGGTTGAAATTGAATGGGAAACCCAAATGTCAGACCTTCCTCAAGGAAATTGAGAATGACACGAAGAAGATGAATAAAAACAATGGGTCGAGCTCAGCTCAATCAATTGGAGTGGACGAGGAAGGAGAAGAAGAAAATGTTGCAACCGACTTACAACCAACCTTCCCAAAAGGAAACTGACAAGTCATGGGGAACAAATGGGAGATGGAAAGGGTGATGCATGAAGGTGCGGTAAGAAAAATATCCGCCACTTGGACGGGCATTTTTTATGCCAAGGAGGTGAAGAAGGGGGAGAGTTACAAGATGTTCATTGATGTGCAAAGGAAGAAGATGGAGTTCAACCGGTAGAGGTTGGCCATGGAGCAGGAGATAGTGGAATTGGAGAAGCAAAAGAAGATTGCCAAATGGGAGCTTGAGCAAATGGTGACAATGCATGGTCTTGACCTCGAGAAAGAGAGGTTGCGCCTCGTGAGAGAGACGGAGGAGTCGAGGATCATGATGCAGGACATCAACCTCTTGGATGATAAAGGGAAGAAGTGGTTCCTCCGCATGAAGAAGAGGATCAATGGCCGCGAGGAGTGAAGTTATTGATTCATTCATGTATCGTTTATCTATGTATGAATTATTGAATTTATTTTGGCATGTACTTAATTTATTTGTGATGAATTTGCGTTGTATGATCGTCGTGCATGGATTTGGGTATCGAGATTTGGGGAGTGTGGTTATGGAGAGGGCCAAATGAGGACCTGCTCGGCGCTGTCCGCGGGCGTATAGGGACCAGGATTAGGCAATTCCAGTTGCAGATGCACTTAATGGAATGAGTGGGCTTGGCCGGTCAGCCAAGGACTGGAATATCATGTACTACAACTAGGAAATAATGATCCCCTCAAATAATAAATATAAGAAATAATGACAATGAAATAGTGGCATTTGTATTATTCTTAAAGAAGAAGAAAATAAAATAAAACTAAACAAAATCAAAACAATAAAGTTTTCTAAACAAAAATAAATTAGTGGCATTAGTATTACCCTTTAGCAAGAAAGAAAATGAAAACAAATTACAATAAATAAAGATGAAATTTGCACACAAGTTGCGCAAAAATTACGGATTTTTATAACATGTAAATATAACCATATAATAATGGAATTTTCGTATAAGTTTCCTAAGAAGTAAAGAGATAGTGGCATTGGTATTACCCTTAAAAAATGGAATAAACACCAAAAAAAAAGAATGAATGAATTAGTGACATTGGTTACGGAAAAAGAAATAAAAACAAGCAAACAATGAAAAAACGTGCACACGATTTACAAAAAATTGTGCTTTTGTGTAATATGCAAGAATAAGCTTATGATAGTGATTTTTTCACAAAAAGCTAGTTTCCTAAGAAGGGATGAATTGGTGGCATTGGTATTATCCTTAAAGAAGAAAAGAAAAGAAATAAAAAAATAAAACAAAATCAAAATATTAAATTTTTCTAGGAAAGAAAAAATTTCTGGATTTGCATTACCCTTTGGGAAGAAAGAAAATGAAAAAAACTAAAACAAAATCAAAATAATGAAGATTTCTAAGAAAAAAAATAAATTACTGGCATTTGTATTACGCTTTAAGAAGAAAGAAAATATAAAAAAATCTAAAATAAACAATGACAAAATTTGAACACAATATACATAAAAAATGTGCTTTTTTATAATATGCAGAAATAAACATATGATAGTGAAATTTTCACAAAAATTGTAGTTTCCTAAGAAGGAATGAATTAGTGGCATTGGTATTTACCCTTGAAGAATAAAGGAAATGAAATAAAAAGGACAAAAAATCAAAATAATAATTTTTTTCTAAGAATGAATGAATTTGTGGATTTGGTATTACCCTTTAAGAAGAAAGAAAAAGAAAAAGAAACTAAAAATCAAAATAATAAACTCTACTAATAAAGAATAAATTAGTTGCATTTTTATTACCCTTTAAAAAGAAATAAAGTGAAAAAAAAATCTATAACAAACAATGACAATTTTTTTGACAATATAAACAAAATTTATGCTTTTGAAAGTATACAAGAATAAGCATGTAATAGTGCAATTTTCGCAAACAAATATTCATGAGAAGGAATGAATTAATGACATCGGTATTACCCTCAAGAAAGGGAATGAAATAAAAACTACATCCAAATCAAAATAATAAAGCTTTATAAGAAAGAATGAATTTATGGCTTTGGTTTTACCCTTTAAGAAGTAAGAAAATGAAATAAAAACCAAAGAAATGAAAATAACGAAATTTTCTAAGTAAGAATTAGTTTGTTGCATTGGTATTTAACATTTAAGAAAGAAAATTTAAATAAACAAACAATCAAAAAGATTGCATACAATATATAAAAAATTGCACTTTTCTAAAATGTGCAAGAATAAACATATAATAGTGGAATTTTTGTTAAAAAAAGAAGTTTTCTAGAAGCAATGAATTAGTGGCACTCGTGTCACCTTAAAGAAGAAAGAAAATAAAATGAAAACTAATACAATAACCAAGAACCAAAATAATGAAGCTTTATAAGGAAGAATGAATTAGTTGTATTGTTATTACCCTTTAAAAAGAAAGAAAATTAAAAAATTAAAAACTTACACAGAACTTTGCCTTGAAACTACTTTTTCTAATAAGCAAAGAATAATCATATGACAATTCAATTTTCGCACATATGGTATAATATTTACGTGTTTAAATTTACACTAACGCAACATCCCAAAAATACCCACAAAAGAAAAATTCAAAACCGACTAATAAACAAAAATAAAAAACAAAAGAAAAACACATAAACAGAAAACAAAAGACAAAGGGAGATAAGGGAAGGTTGGGTCGTCAGATGAGCTAATGGGCTTCAGCCTGTTAAGGACTGACTGGCCCAAAACAGAGATCAGTCGAACTCCTAGCCCGAAACAAGACCTACCACACAACAGGGATGGTTAGGAGGACAGTGGTATCCCAGCCCACCAGGGTTCAAGTCCTAGACTTGACATTGGTGCTCGCATTATTCCTGGATTTATTTCAGGTTTCCGGCGATGTACGTTCAGTAGAAGGAGACGTTCTCATCGACTGCGAGGCGCCTGTGGCCAAGCCCACTCATTCCATTAAGTGCATCTGCAACTGGAATTTCCTAATCCTGGTCCCTATACGCCCGCGGACAGCGCCGGGCAGGTCCTCATTTGGCCCTCTCCATAACCACACGCCCCAAATCTCGATACCCAAATCCATGCACGACGATCATACAACACAAATTCATCACAAATAAATTAAGTACATGCCAAAATAAATTCAATAATTCATACATAGATAAACAATACATGAATGAATCAATAAGTTCACTCCTCGCGGCCATTGATCCTCTTCTTCATGCGGAGGAACCACTTCTTCCCTTCATCATCCAAGAGGTTGATGTCCTGCATCATGATCCTCGACTCCTCCGTCTCTCTCACGAGGCGCAACCTCTCTTTCTTGAGGTCAAGACCATGCATTGTCACCATTTGCTCAAGCTCCCATTTGGCAATCTTCTTTTGCCTCTCCAATTCCACTATCTCCTGCTACATGGCCAACCTCTACCGGTTGAACTCCATCTTCTTCCTTTGCACATCAATGAACATCTTGTAACTCTCCTCCTTCTTCACCTCCTTGGCATAAAAAATGCCCGTCCAAGTGGCGGATATTTTGCTTACCGCACCTTCATGCATCACCCTTTCCATCTCCCATTTGTTCCCCAAGACTTGTCAGTTTCCTTTTGGCACGGTTGGTTGTAAGTCGGTTGCAACATTTTCTTATTCTCCTTCCTCGTCCACTCCAATTGATTGAGCCGAGCTCGACCCATTGTTTTTCTTCATCTTCTTCGTGTCATTCTCAATTTCCTTGAGGAAGGTCTGACATTTGGGTTTCCCATTCAATTTCAACCAACAATGAGAAAAAGTGAATGGCTTCTTCTCCACTTGATGGTACAAAGTGTAACACCCCAAAAATATTTTCTTTTGATTTTCAAAATCTTTTCTTTAAAAAGAAAAATGATTTGAATCACTATGGCTCTACTTCTTCTTCTTTTGTTTTGAAAGCCATTTTTTTTAAAGTTTTCATTTGGGTTTCAAAATTTTTAAAAATGGATCGGATTTGATGGTTTCTTATTTGAGTAAATATTTTTGAAGGATCAAAAATATTTTCCTTCAAAAAAGTTTTGAATAATTAAATTATTTCAATGGGATGATCCATTTCATTTTTTTAAACACTTAGAAAATTCTCACAAAAAATATTCTGTCATTTTTAGTTATCACCCAAGTCACCCTCACACCCTAGGACAGTACCCAATACTTCTCCTCTCCACAAAAAATATTTTTATCATATTTAGCAAATTCCAAAATTTGAATTTCATTTATTCCAAGTCCCTTTGATTTACAAAGGAACTATATTTTTCCCAACTCTTCTGCACGTACAAAAATTATCCCAGCTACTTGACAGTACCCACACTCCATTTCACCAAAAACATTCTGTTCCACAGTTCAAAATTTTCAAATTTCATTCAATCGAAATTTGGACCAGATTTAAACCGTCTGCTCAAAACCTAATTTTAATTACTCCAAAAATTCTGAAATTTTGCCAGCATCTCTGTTATGCATCAGTACCTCACCACAAAAATTCTCAAAAATACCTAGGGCCATCTAGCATTTCATCAAGCACTTGGTGCGCACTGTTCATTACTGTCGAAAAATTCAGAAAATGCAGAGAAGTTCAGAGAAGAGGGAATCGATGCCGTGCGGTGCACTTCACTCCACCTCTCCCTCATCCACATCGCTCTTGCCATCAATGCATCGCCACGGGACCCCCTCGCCAGCCGCTCGCCGTCGACAGAATAGTGGCAGGCCGGTGCAACGGCCGCTGCCCTCGGCCGCGGCGGCCGAGAGGATCAGCACGGCCACCAGCCACCATCACTTCTCCCCACCACTCCCTCTCCTACCTCCTCTCCACGCGGCAGCATCTCCTCCACTGCCATGCGCCGTCCAAGCCGACCGAGCCCCGTCTGTCAGTCGTCGGAGCCGCTCGTCGCCGCCATGGTCGTATGGGAGCCAGCGTTGGGGAAATGTGGATAGAGCTCGCGGACGTCGCGCTGGCGCTACCAGAAGTCTCCTCTCATCTCACTAATCACCAACCGACCGCGCTCGCCACCCAAACCTACCTCGCCGGCCGGAATTACTCCGCCGCGACCCGCCTCGCTTCGGCCACCTCCGTCTCGCCTATAAAAGGAGCCCTCGAGCTCCGTTCAGTGCCCACACCACCTCCACCCACTCCCAATCGCCACCCAGAGGGGTCGAACGACCTCGGGGAGGTCATCTTCCCCGACTCCGGCCGCCCGATCCACCACTATCCCCGCGAACCTCACATCGCTGTTCGTCCACCTCCACCCCTCAAACTTCGTCAGTAACCTCCTCGTGCACCCACTCATCCATTCCGCGCGTCAATTTGACGACCGGAGCCCCCCCGACGAGATCCATCACCACCCGACGCCGCCGTCCACCGGAGTTGACCCCGCCATCGCCACAGTGCTCGCCGACGACCAACTCCACCATCCACCGACGCGGAACACTTCCCCGAGCACGCTCATATCCTCGCCGTCCTCTGAAACGCCGGCGATCGCCGCCGGTGACCACCGCACCCCCTCTGTACACGCACGCGAAGCACGTTCAAAGTTCAAACCTGACAGGTGGGGCCTATCCCGTCAGCGTTTTATTCTTTTCTGTTTTATTTCGAAAGCGTCTTCTGCCTCTTTACGTTTCCTGCACTGGAAGACGTATTTCTGCCCGGGGCATTTTCTGTTATTACAGCAGGGACCCGATAGTAGTTGTTTTAATTATAGAAAGGTCCCTGGTTTTAAAACCTTTATTACTTTTTAACCATAACTCCTTTTCAATTGTTTCTTTTTCTAAAAAAATTCTTTTTCACTCTAGTTTTTTTAGTATTTATTTAAAAATATTTTGAGCCAACTTTTTGTACTGTCACAAAAAATTTGATTTGAATTTGAATTCTTATTTTATAGAAAACGAGGAGGGAAACTTTGCCGAAAATTTCGAGGGATCACCTTCTGCCTACTTTGCTCAAGGCAAGATTTTTTTTGAACTTGGGATACGGTGTTTGCATGCATGTTTGCATAAGTTCGAAATATCACCGGTTATGTAGTGGATAGCAAGTGCATGCATGGTCATATCTTTTTGTGCATTTCTTGTATGCATTAAAGAACTTTTCTAACTCAGATGAAGTGGTGAGAAAATCAGGGGTGTACCCCTGCCTTTGTCGTGCCGGTGGGCACGGGTCACATCATGACACGATGGTGCCACTGTGGCATGTGAAGCATGCCGGTCATAATAATAACACCTCTTGAGTCGACCTAGATCGAGTCTTGTTCCGTCATGCCTAGCTAAAATTCGTGCTGCCACTTGTCTTCCCGTGAGGGGAGTACGGCTTAGTAAGTTGCTAACCCCTTTCCGAGTGCACACCACATAGAGGGGCCATGATGAGGGTTCCATGGCCATGGACTAATGACAGTCATCGGGTCAGGGGGCATGGGTGTATCCAGCTGGGCCGAGAGGAGGGCACCCCTTGTAATCCACGCGTTATAAATAGTGATCCCATGCTATTCGAGACGATGGTCTCCCCGTCTTATAGTTTTTCTTGAACGATGCCTTGGGTGATGCCTGGCATCCGGAAAGTTAATCTGGTGTGTGCTGGTCAGGTGTGTTTTCAACCCAAAGACCGTAATGGGAATTAGTCAGCGTCCCGATGTTGGCTAACGAAATCCTATACACGTGGGTAAAGAGTACACCCTCTGCAGAGTTATACCTATTCGAATAGCCGTGTCCACGGTCAAGGACGTTAGTTGGGAAGGGTCAAGTGTCGGTCCCGGTGTCGGTCTTCGGAGGAAATAAATAAAATTGAGCATGATTCATTTTTGTAGGATAATTATTGTCACTACTGATGCCAGCATGAATATTATTGTTCACATGAATATTATTGTGGACTAATCCTTTTCTTCTATATGCAACCTTGGGTATCACTTGGGATGGTTAATCCACCTGTATACTTATTTCTATTTTCTTTTCTGAGTATCACTTGGGATGGTTAATCCACCTGGATACTCATTTCTATTTTCTTTTCTAAGGATCACTTGGGATGGTTAATCCACCTGGATACTCATTTCTATTTTCTTTTCTGAGTATCACTTGGGATGGTTAATCCACCTGTATACTCCTTTCTATTTTCTTTTCTGAGTATCGCTTAGGATGGTTAATCCACCTGGATACTCATTTCTATTTTCTTTTTTGAGTATCACTTGGGATGGTTAATCCACCTGGATACTCATTTCTTTTCAAGACCTCTCGAGGAGTCGCTTTTAGACACCCGTTTGGCATTTCTTTTCAAGACCTCTCGAGGCGTCGCATTCAGACACCCGTTTGGCATTTTTCTTGGAATTCCTCGGGCGGTCTAACGCCTGATGTTCCATTTTATTCTCTTGGAATCCTCGGGCGGTCCAACGCCCGATGTTCCATATTATATTCTTGGTTTATTACTAAAATGGTATATTTATTCATCCACACCGTATTAATATTTAACATATCATGCTTTAATTTCGGTCAGCATATGCATATAATTTAATCCATCATGAACATATGCATTCGATATATCTTTTGTTCATAATGTTTGCGAGTACATTCCATCGTACTCACAGGCTTGTCCCTGGCTTGTTAATTTGGCCAGACCCGGAAGAAGACGATCTTGTGGAGGAAGAGTGCGCTAGTGAGCCCGACGCTTATAGGTGTTCCCAGTCAGTCAACTTGTGGTCTTGGAGTCTACCACGTGTATCATCCGCAGTGCTTCCGCTCCACCAATAAAATAGTCAAGCCTCACACTGACGTTTGGCTCTACTTTATTGTATCAATGTTGTAATACCACCACACCACTGTCATATACCGCCACTGTCATATATTGACAAGTCTGTAATAAATGTTGAGCACTGTGGCTCAACCTTGTGTAATATTATGTATGTACTGGTTATCTATATCAAGGGAGTCCACCAGTTGTTCTGATCTTGGGGCTGGTGTGACTTGAGGCTGTTCCGTGATATATTCCGGAAACACACTACTAGGAGAAAGCTTATAGATAGAACCTTAGCAGTAGCGCGGGGTTGTGGCGCGGCGCTACTACTACTTAGCAGTAGCGCGTTGCATGTACAAGCGCTATAGGTAGGATAGTAGCAGTAGCGCGGGTCGAATGATAAGCGCTACTGCTAAGTGGTCCCAGCCTCACCCCCCGGGGCTGCCCGTAGTGGTAGCGTTCTTCAAAAAACAACGCTACTACTAGTACTATAGCAGTAGCGCGTGTCTGTGGCCCACCGCTACCGCTATGTGTGCACGATGCCAGTAGGTGGGCCGCACTTAGCAGCAGCGGTGGGACACGGACACGCGCTACTGCTGTAGAGCTTAGCAGTAGCGCGGTTGCCTATCCCGCGCTGCTGCTATGCCACCTTATCCAACTCCCCAGACCTTCTTCCTCCCCTCACTCCTCACTGCCTCACTCTGCCCGCCTCCCGCTGTCGCCGCCGTCGCCACCGCATTGCCGCCGCCGTCCTCCCTCCTCCTTCCTCGGTATGCCGCGGCCCTCCTCCCTCCTCCTCCCTCCCCTCCTCCCTCCTCCTCCCACCCTCCTCCCACCGCCCTCCTCCCTCCTCCTCCGGCCGCGCCCTCCTTCCTCCTCCTCCGGCAGCCCTCCTCCCTCTCCTCCGGCCGCGCTACTCCTTCCTCCTCGTCCATCCTCCTCCTCCTCCTCCTCTCTCCTCCCTCCTGCTCCTCACTCCTCCCTCCTCCCACCTCTCCTCTATGCTATAGAAATGTTAGACACATTTTTAGGTATTATGTTGTTATAGAAAATTTTAGTAGTTTTGTTATAGAAAGTACTATGAATGTTTAGGTATAGTGTTGTTATAGAAAATGTTAGAAGTTTTGTTATAAAAAAATTTAGTACTAATTTAGGTATAGAAAGTTTCAAAAGTTTTACTAATTTTGTTCATAGGTTTGGATGTAGTTGATGCCTAGTGAATTTTGAGAGAGAGAGAGAGAGAGAGAGAGAGAGAGAGAGAGAGAAAGAGAGACCTAATGAAATGAAATGGTTTCGCAAAAAAAAAAGTTATGCTTGCTGTCAAAATTGAACCACTGAAATGCAATGAGCATACCAAGTTTGGAATTTTCTATATAAATGTTCATGTGTTTATGCTCATGTGTGGCGCAGGGTATATCACCGACGAGCCGGTCGACGACGCCCAGAAGATCACCGATGACACCCGCATCCTCGACAGCCATCGTCTATAGTGAGTAAACATGTATATCTAGTGTTGTGTACTAGTGTTGCTCAAATATGATGGAGATTTAGACATGTGATATGTAGTGTTGTGTAGTACTAGTGCTGTCATACATGAATATTTGGAAAATGAAGGATATGTGCTTGCCCAAGTGGCCTATGTTTGCAGGGAAACTGATCCAAGTGGCCTATGTTTTGCCGGAATGTTGATTCATTTCCGTTCCGGCAAATTTCAGGCGCTCGATATGTCCTATTTTAGCAAAGGTCATGCCGAATTTTTTCATAGACTTCAACATGACTTGTGCTATAAAATAGGAAATATTGAGTACCCGTAATTTGCCGGAACAGGAATTAAATGACATTCCGGAAAAACATATGCCATTTTTTATGTCATTGCTCCATATATGTAACGGGTTGACTTTCAGTCTGTTGGCGCTCCTTGCTCCATATATGAGAGAGAAGAATCCTGACTGTTGTCATGGGGGTCGCTTCTCCTTCTTCTCCTTGTGATAGACCTTTGTAATGCACTAGGGGAAGGAGGAGTTGTGACCATCACCGACGGTTGCAATATCAGAGAGGGAGTGCCCACCATATATATACACCACGAGAGATGAGAGTTTTTCAAGGAAGACTCAACGGACCGAAAGTCAACCCGTGCTGAATAGTGATCTGTGTGTTGAGTTTCTGGTAATTGCCATCGACCGATTTTTAATCTTTGAATTATGAACATAGGAAATATCTGACGACTCTGACGACGAAAGGATACCAGAGTGCGACTACTGCGGCGACGACCGGGGTCTGTGCGACAGGTATCCTCACCTGGAAGATGGTCAACGCTTCACTATTAAGCTCGACGAGACCTTCGATGTTTGAACGGTACGCAACGACGACAAGTCTTTTTTCGTAATTAAGCATGACTTATGCTTCTTTGCTTCAACGTGTAATTTTCATTTTTTTACCATTCTACTAGTGCATCCCCTGCCATGCAAGACGTTATGTCTTGGAGAAGCTGGATTTCGAAGATCATGAGAATAAGGAGACAAAGAGAGTTATCCTCAGGACCCAACATGGTTACGCTTTTGCCGTAAAGCTATGCAATGCAGTGACCTACTCCCATTTTGGTTGCTCGAATTGGAATGCACTATGCAAGGCATATGGATTTCAGGAGGATATTCATGTCACCTTCGATATTCGTCCTGAAGATGACATCGAAGATAATATCAACATTTGGGTCGATGTTGATACGCTTCCAGTTTTACCTCTATGTGAGTTTCTCAAACATATTTATTAAGTAATTTATATTGTTTATTTAAAAATAGTTGACAGTTTATTTCCATTGACAGATTATTTCCATTCTTCAAGAAATGTATGGAACATAGTAGACAAAACCTACTACACTTACGGGTCTGAACTAGCTTGCGAGGAGATAAATCATTTTGTTTCATGGATTAATGATGTTGAGACTTTTAAGACGAGTCGTTTTATTCCTCCAAGTTATGATCAATACGTGCCACTAGTCCACGTGTTGAACTACGGTAACATCCATCGAGATATCATGGTAATATTTTTCCTATTATGTCACCAGTGCATCTTTTGCATACATTCTTCTTAAGCTAAACTACATTTTGCTAAGTATGTTATTATGATGTTCTTCAACAGAAACTCCCGGCGGATTGTGTGCCTCGTCTTATGCATATGAAAGGTGACATGAACATTATTAGCTTACGACCAAGTTGGCCTACGTGTCACCGCAGTGCATACACGATTTCTCAAAGAGATGAAGTCCTCACAATCAAAGACTGGAGAAAAGTTCTGCATGATCGCAGGGAACTACTTGGGGGCAACATCAAGCGCAGCCCACAAATGGGAGACATGTTGATCTGTATTCTCCACAATGGAGATTCAGGGGTTTACCTGTTTTATGCCATTTTACCTTCGAGAGAGAGTAGCAGTTCTTAGTTAGTACGTACTCATCATGTGCTAAGAACAATTAGGTAGTGTTGGTTTATGACTATGATGATGATGATGAGTTGTTATCATGATGATGATGAGTTATGTGGTACACATTGTGCTAGAATGATGAGCTAGTTCTTATATGACTATGATGATGAGTTGTTATCATGATGATGATGAGTTATGTGCTACATTGTGCTAGAATGATGAGCTAGTTCTTATATGACTATGATGATGAGTTGTTATTATGTTGATGATGATGATGTATGAGTTCTTATATGAATATGATGATGATGATGATAATGATGAGTTATTATGATCATGATGAGTTATTATATCATTGGGTGGAAGAAACACGGATTAGATTCATGTGGATGGATCCAAAGTGACCAAAAGATGGATTAGTAGGACGAGTTTCTTCCACCCAATGATATAATAACTCATTATGATCATAATGATATAACAATCTCTTAATTGCTACTATATCAAAATTTGTATAATGATGTATAAATACAGTATAAAATAAAAGAAATGAAATACATATGAATAGTAGTAGCGCGGGGTAAAGCCCACGCTGCTACTACTTAGCAATAGCGCTGGTAAAGAAGGACGCTACTGCTAACTGATTTAGTAGTAGCGCGTGTAACACCAGCGCTACTGCTAAAGTTTAGTTGTAGCGCCCTAGCAGTAGCGCGGGCGCCCGCGCTACTGCTAGGCAAAAACCCCGCGCTACTACTAGGGTTTTCCCTAGTAGTGACAGGCCTGACACAAAGCCTCCGCCTAAGTTGCATGGGTTTGAACTTTGATGCCTCTTTGGTTCTGGCCTACAACTTATTTGAGATAACCAACAAATTTGCCAACGGCCCCTTGGATGGACGACCATCTATGTTGAAGAGAGCACGAGACAAGGTTGGTGCATATTTGGTGTGGCTGCACATAGTGTTTTTGCTCATGATAACAGCCTCCGGCGGCGCTCCTTCCGGGCAAGGTTCTCCGCCTTGCAAGGATCCAAAGCCAAGCTGGGGACCCCGACTGATTCTGCTGAGGCATCATCCGTGGCCATGGAGGCGGAAAGGACCGTCAGCGACGACATCAGCGAAGGCAGGCGAGGACGGCTAGCAAGGAGGGGGTGGGCGGCTGCGCGGCGGAGGGAGAAATGGAGGAGGAAGGCGGGAGGAATTCGGTCGATGCGGAGAACTAGTCAATTTGGTTCCGATTTGGGATGGGTCCGCCTTGACAGAGCCGACATGGTGGGCGTGTCCGGATGCATCCGGGCCTCCCCATATCCGCCCCAAATATGGACCGGATATGGGGAGTGCCATTCAGTCCGGATGTTTTAGCCGAAAATGGGGCGCCCGGTTGGTTGACTTTTTTTCGTTCGATCGCTAACCGGGCAAGCCGTCCTGGCGTTTGAGGCGGGTACGGGGTACGGTTGTACATGCTCTAATTCGTCCACCTTGGTGTACGCAACAAATCGGTGGTCGACTGCTTGCATCTTCGTTGAACGCATGTACATCGTACTAGCCCTAGCTAGCTTCCATAGTTGAAAGCACCTGGATGGTTGAGCGATGCATGTGCACTGGTACCTTTTACTAAGGGCATCTCTAGCGCGGACCCGCAAACCTCCCGCAACGTCTGGACCACGTTGTCCGGACCGTGGAAGCCATCCAATGCGGTCCTGTATCGGTCCGCGGAGCGGTCCGGACGGGATTTCTCCCGCAAACTGGAGACAAACGTGAGGGAGCTTTGCGGGAGTCCGGACCGCTGTTATGCCCGATTCTGACTGCCCTGGCCCACCCAAACCATCCACCCGCCCCTCCCGCGCTTTCCTTCCGATGCACGCGCCGCATTCATGCCGACCCAGAGCACGCAGCGGCCGACATTGATGCCGCGATGTGACCGGAGGGATGGAGGGCGGCGCTGACCGACGCGACCTCTCGGAAGCCGCTGCTTCAATGCGGACGCAGGTTTCCGAGGAACCAACTCTGGCCGCTGCGCCGCATTGAAGCGGCTGACCGGCCCTTCACATGGCCTGGCCACGGCTATATAAGACGCGCTCCGGCGCCGTCCACATCGCATCCTCCTCGTCCTCCTCCTCCTCCTCCTCCCCCCCTCTCACCGCCATCTCCCTCCACATCTCCGGCGATGGGCAAGTCCTGGGCGTCGGCGCCGGTAGGCGGCGGATCTGGGCGGGCTCTGGTGAATCATGGAGACGCCGCCCTCGAACTCCGGGACCGTCGTCCTCATCCGCGAGCAGCTCCTCGACGAAGGCGGAGATCGTCATCTTCTCCGGCGACGAGGAGGACCAGCCGCCGCAGCAGCAGCAGGAGTCTGCGCCGGCGGTGGCGGGCCAAGTGTACGCCGCCACCGACGCGCAGTACGAGGAGCAGATGGAGATGATGCTCCGTCGCTATGTGCTCCACCTCAACGGCTCGGCTCCGCCACCGGGGACGCTCCTCCCCGTGAAGCCGGAGCTGGCATCCCCTCCGCGCTCTCCGCCGCGCAACCGCGGCATCCAAATCGGACGCTGCATGAAGGAAGAGCGCATCTTGCCGCCACCAATGCACGTGAAGGAGGACCGGCTCTCTCCGCCACCCCGCCGCGTGAAGGAGGAGCGGCTCTCTCCGCCCCGGCGCGTGAAGGAGGAGCGTCTCTCAGCGCCGCTCGTGCCCAATGCGATCGCGAAAGCATGCGGTCGCCTTCGACACTATCTCAGCCGCGGCGGCATCGGCAGCTCTTCGTCCTTCCGGAGCGCCATAACGGCGCAGGAGTACGACGACAGGGAGTGGTGCCGGCGGGACAGGCGCAACGCGACGCGCTGGTCGGAGTTCGCTGACTCCGACGTCCTGCCGCCACACATCGCGGCGGGCCCGGAGCTGGCATACGCCTGGGCTCTGGGCCGCTCCGTGACGACGGCGGAGACCAGCAAGCGACGTCTCCGTCACCTTGACGGGGAGATTGCCAAGTACGGCGAGGAGTGGTCTCGCGCCGGGATCGCCGCCGCCAATGCCGCCTCCTTCGAGGTTCGCCGGCCTCTCTCCCCGCCCACGTCGTCAGTGGCCGCGGCCGTCCTGCGCACGGCGCAGGAGGAAGCGGAGAGGATCATCTGCGAGCGTCAGGCTGCTGTCGGGAAGCCCTGCCGCGACGCCGCCACCTTCCGCCGCCCGAAGCCCGACGAGGATGACTCCGACGATGGAGCGGGCGATGATGACGGACGAGGAGCCGCCGGCCAGCCCGGCATGGCCTACGAGGTCACCGTCAAGTATAAGGTAGTTTATGGTTTTAGTTTAAGGTTTTTAGTTCGCCAGACGAAATATCGTCTTGTTTTATGTACAAATTATCCTATTTCAAATGAAATCAGCCGTGTTTATATCAAAAATCGCCCGGCTTGCACGAATTTCGTCCGGTTGATTCGAATTATTATTGAAATGTATGCGGCTAGCGTTGGATGGCGTCCTCTCGCATCCGTGTCCGCGGACTGGCCCCCTGTCCGTGGACAGATGCGGGAGGAAATTTGTGGGTTTCTGTTGGAAGATGCCCAAATAGCCTAGTACTGTTGCCAGCGTTGAAAAGAAATGGTGGAAGATAACCACATGCATGTATGGCGCTCCTCAAACAAAAGGCACGAGCAATGCCAGCTAGCTAGCTGGCGTAGCTGTCAAAGCCATGCATTGCTAATGGGACGACGGCCAGAGATAAGAAGACACGCAGTTAGCTCGGAACAGTCAACAAATATAGTAAGTGCATGAAGAAGAAAGAATGTCACCGATAATTCAATCCGGAGCCCGGGCTCATCTGAGCCCGGTGAACAGTACCTCGGTTTGAAATAGAAAAAATGTTTAAAAAATTTCAATTTTTTTTGTGGTGCAAGATGCTTCTGTGCGTGAACTTCGTGCAAAATTTTGTGAACTTTGGACATTCGAGGAGCTCGTGGCAAAAAAGACAAAATCAGGCATGAACAGTGTGATTTTCAAAAGTTTCTCAGACATCCAAAATTTGTCTTTTTTACCACGAGCTCCTCGAATGTCCAAACTTCACAAAATTTTGCAAGGAGTTCACGCACAGAAGCATCTTGCATCACAAAAAAATTTGGAATTTTTTGAACTTTTTTTCCGTTTCAAATCGCGGTACTGTTCATGCCCGGGCTCATCTGAGCCCGGGAGCCAAATCGCTGCTTCCGAATGTCACGCTCAAAAAAGAAGAAAGAATGTGACTGACCTAAAATCTAAATTCATTCATCTGACTCCTAGCCAGCCCCAATGTTTAATTAGCTCTGAGGCAAAAAAATTAGCCTCCTAGCCTCCTCCTTAATTTGATGGAAGGTACGGGTGGTGAAGCTTCTTAGAACATCTCTAACCGATCCCTTAAAAAAGCATTAACTCCTTGTTTTAAGGAGTTGACCACATCTACCGATCCGTCAAACCTTTAGAGGAGAAATTTTTTTACCCCTCTAAGTTTGAGAACCAGCCGAACTCTCTTACTTATAACGATCGGTGATAAGCCCGGTGTAAAAATCCTCTGCCCTATGCAAGGACTTTCCTCCCAACCGCCGCCGTCGGAAAGCACGCCGCTGGCCGTTTGTTGCCGAAAAAAATGGAAACCCCAATGCCCCGCAACTCCGACGACCCTCACCGGCGCCGGAAACTCGCCGGCGGCAAAGCATTTGGACGAATTTGAGCGATTCACAGCTCGGGCTGCCTCGACAGCGGACTGCTAGCGCTGGTATCGTTGTTGTAGTCGTGGACCATGAACACGAGCGCCCTCGGCCGCGCGTCTGACACCCCTGCTAGCCAGGCGCCATGAGCGCGCGAAAGGTGGCGTGCCCCCGTGTCGTCCTGCGTGGTGAAGTACTCCACGTCCGTCGCTGCGTGTGTTTTACCAAATGGGTGTCGGGTTGTGACACGACCTCTTGTCGTCGCATCTTCTTTCCTGGATGCCGTGTTTTGGGATATCTTCCCGGCCTTTGTCCGTGCGGTTTGTCTAGATTATGTCTTTTGACATGTCTACCCGGACTTTAGACCCTCTGCTTGCCCAGATGACATGTTTTCGGTTGTCTATTCGGGCTTTCGATGTTGTGACTGCTCGGGTGGCGTGTTTTGGGCTATCTACCCTGACTTTGGATGATGTGGCCATCACGCCCGCGTGCGATGTCTCGACTTTTGTTAGGTTGGTCTGGCCGGCGAAGGAAGGATATGGGCAACGATCATAGTTGTCTGTCCTTAGTAACTATACAAGGCAAATACAGACGCAGTACAAACATAATCATTTGTAGATAGTTCACGACAAATGGTTCAACAACCTTCTCAGTTACATTTCGTTTTTGCTCCTTTGTGGATCATTCACAAAATATGTTGTTCATAAGTTGCTTTGCTTATTGGCTCATCATTGTTAAAATATGTCGTTCATAAGTTACTTCGCTTCTTGGCTCTAGTTGGGCTTTGCACTAATGGCACAACTGGTCATCTAGTAAAGGAAAAGATCAAGGAATTTGAAAAAGTATCTAACTCATGCGTCGATACTATTGGTGAGGGGATAGAATTTTACTGTATATTAAGCAAGGACCTTGAGACAAGGGTCGATGGTCTCTTCCATAAAATGGATGTCCAACTTGATGTTATTTCCAAACATTCTGCGCAGATTGAATTTCTCATGATGGTGGTCCACAATCACCTAAAAGCAATTGTAGGCATGGTGACGGTGTCCTGGATTAAGGGGTACTCACCTCGTCGGCCTACCAATCATGGGCCGGGCCGAGGACCCACCGATAACGAAAGAATGGGCCCTGTTTACCATAATCCTCGGCATACTCAAGACAGAATATTTCAAAGACTTGGCGCACACTTCAAGGCATATTCAAATATTCATCATGTTTATCTCTAGATGCATCCGACCATGTGTAACTGTAGGTATCCCCCCCGGCCCCTATATAATCCGAGGGGTTTAGTCCGTAGAGGCAAGACTTTTAAACTCATTCATACGATCTCGAGGTAGATCATCTGTACTTTGTACTCCATCCACAAAATATAAACAAGAGCAGGAGTAGGGTATTACCTTTTCGAGAGGGCCCAAACCTGGGTAAACACCGTGTCCCTTCTTCTCCTGTTACCATCTAGCCGAGACTGCCAGCTCGAGACGCCCTACCCGAGATCTGCCGGATTTAGCTCCGACACATGGCATCTCGCTTCAAGTGCATTGCCACCGCATGTGACTAGGAAGAGGACAAGGAACTCGATGAGGATAACGACAAGGAGGCACCGAGTGAGCCTGAGCAAAACTAGGAACAAGGATCTTGCCGGCTTCATTGTAAGCTTGGGGGAGATCCGAGAGTACCTTGTATCTTTACTTTCATGCATATATTTTCTACAAGTCAAGATATGGTTGCCATTTTTGCCTAATAAAGTTGAACTATCAAGTCCTTTTAGAATAAGGGAAGATTGTGTTTCAATGAGTTATGGATATTCTTGATGCGTAGCACAATTACATTTGTTTGAAAAATATATGAGATGATGATAGAGCATGAGCGCTAGGTCATGTTCACCCTCATGATGATTATAAGTCTTCCACATCTTTGGTGTTAATTGATTAGAGAAGGAAAAATAGTTGCATGTGATAGCTTATTCAAATTTAAATTGCATTAATAGAAATATATTGGTAAAGTGCTTTGAGACATAAAGTCCAACCAAGTTGATTATATAAGAGCAAGTAGCGGGAGAATGGAAAACCTCTTGAATTTTTTTGAAGTATTCATGCTATATTCACATCAATTATATATATTGTTTTGGTGCATTTTTAATATTTTTTTTATTGGACAAACATATTAATCTAGTGCAAAAGAGCAGTTTCTATTTTCTACTATTTTGGGGCTTTTTAGGAAATTTTCACGTCACAAAGTACATATTTTTGAACCAACCTTGCGGGGTCGATAAAATTATGATTTATTTTGCGTAGCTTGGACGTGAAGTTGGAAAATTGATCTAATTTTGCCATAATTTTTCAACAATAGAGATAAAAGAATCAATTCTATTCGCGATGGGACTCAAAATTCCAGCGCCAAGAAAACTGCTCCACCAAAATCAAGATCCAATCTAGGGATCTCTCGCCCCCCACCCCTCGCGGAGGCCATGGAGGCCAAGTACCAGAGGGGAATCTTCTCACCATCTAGGAGAGAGGCCAAGAAAGAAGAAGTAGGAGAGGGGGGCCTCTCTCCTCTCTCTCCCGGTGGCGCCGGAGTGCCGACGAGGGAACCATCATCGCGGCGTTCTTCTCCATCAACTTCGATGTCTTCATCAACATCTTCATCACCTTCCTCCCTCTCTATTCAGTGGCCCACTCTCTCGTAACCCGCTGTAATCCCATACTTGAACATGGTTTTTGATGCTATGAGTTATCATCCAATGATTTATTTCATCGCTATTATGTCTGAGTAGATTATTTTTGTCCTGTGAGTTAATTGGTGAATTGCTATGATTGGTTTGAGTAGCACGTGGTTATGTTGTTGTCCTTTGGTGTCCATCATATGAGCGCGTGGATCACAACTTAGGGTTAGTAGTATGTTGATAAGACTATGCATACAATGGAAGGAGTGACTGAAACCTCCCCACACCATAGAAATTGATGCATATGGGCGTGTAGGGGTACCAATATATCTTATTGCTATGGTTGGGTTTACCTTAATGAGCGTGTTAGTATTTGCGGATGCTTGCTAATAGTTCCAATCATAAGAATGTATGACTCCGAGTACGAATAGTATGTTAGCAGAGGCCTCTCCCACATATAAAACTGCAATGATGGTAATCGGACTGGTAACTTAGTTAATTGCCTAGAGATAATTCCGCACATCCTACCGGCTACCACCATTTTTCCACACTTGCTATCTTTATTTAATTGTACATTTATTTAAACAGCACATAACTTCTATATACATGTTCTTTATTATCTTGCAAAACTATCATTTCATACCCGCAAGTACTTCTAGTTTAATTTCCTAGGTAAAGCAAACGCTTAGTGTACGTAGGGTTGTATTAGTAGTAGATAGGACCTGAGAGAATATTCATCTTACCTTTACCTCCTTGTGGGTTCGACACTCCGTACTTATCACCTTCATCATTAGAAAGTGCTACAACAATTCCTTGCACTTGGGGATTATCAGAGTTACGTAGTAACTGAAGAATATCAACCAAGAAAATTTTGGGACCAACTTTCTCTAAAGCTTTCGCGGACGCAACTCCAAAGAAACTTTAATGGGGGCACATTGAAACAAGGCAGGTGATAGGCACCGGTTGACCGGCCGAAATTTCGGCTGGTCACCGCGCGGTCGTTTGATTAGGTCCACACCAGCCGTTTGATCGCAAGTGAATCGTTCCCCCATCTCTTCCCAAACACTTGGTCAACGCAATCCATGGCGGGGGAACATGGGACTTGGCCGTCGGTGACGCTCCATCACCCACCGAGCTGCGCTCACCGCCGATCAGGTCACCGGCTCTAGGAAAACTTGCGCCTCCCCCGTCGCAGCACCACCATGGCCTAGTAGCTCCACCCATCTAAGGTTCTAGCAAAGTTGCCTCACCGTTGCAACACAGCGTCGCTGCCTTCAGCCTCGTCGCCCCGCCGTTGCAGCTTTGTGCCTCATCGCTCGCCATTGCAGCTTTGTGCTCGTCGATGGTTGCAGCAAATTGCGCCAACGGTTGTAGCACTGCGCGCTTCCAGTTCCCGCAAAAATAACCATGCCCCCACGTCATCTCCAGCCAAAAAGACACAGTGAGGAAAAAATGTTGGAACCAACAGATGATTTGCTGGAACCGCATCTCGCAGATGCTGGAACGAGTGGCAACATTTGCTGCAACCAGCCAGTCGCCTCCAGCAAAACCACAGCCAACGGGTGTTGGAACTAGCGAGATTTTGTGCTGGAACCGGTGCTCGCATTTGCTGCAACCAGAAGTCACATTTGCTGGAACCGGCCGCGGTGACTGCAGTGACCACTGAGTCCCTGTTGCTCCGCCGACAAGGGTTGTAGCTCCTGGCCTTGCCGGTTGCAGCTCCCCACGACGAGATTGCAGCTTTTGCGCGCTAGTGGTCCCAACATCCCGCGGTCATGGCCCCTTCTCGTCGCATCGCCGTTGTAGCTCACCCGACGGTGGCCATCGCAGCTCGCCGCGGTCGCAGATCCAGCAAAAGCGGCGGGCTCGGATGACGCAATCCGGGAGGAAGAGGCGAGCTGCGACGGGAAAAGCGGTCTGAGAGAGATATAGAGGGGAAGGAAGCACGCGAGCTCGGCCGACGCAATCCATGGCGGTCGTGTGGTGGCTGGGACACGCGAGAAGAAAGGGAGGATGAGGCCGCACTAAGAGATAATTAAGGCGAGGAATAATGAAAGTGGTCGATGGGCACACGCGCGAAGGTAAATAGGGGCCGCTCAAATCGGATGCATCCAACGACACAAGTGTGGCCATCGGAAATTTCGGCCGGCCAGCCGGTTACAAACGTTTCCCTTGTCTTCCGGGCTGCCATATAGGGCGCAATAGCCATTGCCCGCACCTCTCAGTTTTTGGAGGTTCAACGCCGAAGGCAGGTGATCTACGACGCTTGCCAGATGAAAATTCAAACCTTAAGAGCATGGTTAATAGAAGAGCCGGCTACTTGCTCTATATAATGCCATGTCACTTGTAGCCTTCATAACAGAAATCTCATATAATAAAGCTGGATGTAGGCATTATTAGTTGTAGTAATTAATGTTTACATGCATGAGGGAGAGGAAAACGTAACTGATTGGAGAGGAGGAAGCAGCGCTAGGTTTTAGCCCTTGCATGCAGTTCTTTTCTCTCGAGCATTACGCTGTAGCCGGGCGACTCACGGAGCGCCTCTCTCCTGCCTTCTCCTCCCCCCCCCCCCCCAGCTGGATTTTATCTGAAGTGGAATAGCTTGTGGCCGGCTGACTAAGCGCTATTGTACTTGCTCTAAGAGAAACACTGGTGGCCCACGGGGCTTTAGCGTATCACTTTAGGGCCTTGAATCAGTTTCGCATAGGTAGATTTGACCGAGAAGGTTGCCACTTGGTGGCCTTTTTTTGTTTCTTCTCTCCTTTCTTGGGCTGGTTTGTGCTGTGGCCCCAGCCGCTTTTAATTTTTCATGACTGGTGGATGATGTATGGTTGTGTGCTTTATTTATAAAGCGGGGCGAAAGCCTATTTCGAGGCGTTCGCTGCTTCATAGGTCCGAGTCACAGAATCCCAATCGGTGGACAAGGATACATTATGAAGTAGACCCTATAGCTCATCCCAAGCAATCTGCTCGGTATCTCATAAATTACACATGAAGGCAATGTTAATCTGACCTTGGACGAGCACGTCACAGACCATGATCTTGGGGTCTGAGGCGATGACGAATAGATTTGGGTATCTAGCACACAAAGGCTTGTCATCAATCCATTTGGATAGCCAAAATTTGGTGTCATTCCCATTCCTTATAGAGAAGCGAGCACCCAAGTTGAAGATTTCTTTGCGTTTAAGAATCCCATTCCAATATGGGAGCCATTTGATTTAGTTGCGAAAAAGGAGGCGTCTGAGAACTATTTGGCTTTGAGGATTCTCTCCCACAGGCTGTCATTATTTTGGGAATTTTCCAAATCTATTTGGTAACCAGGTAAGCTTTATTTCATGTTATGCTTTACTAAACATTACTTTGCAGGTGTGTTTATGAAAAAGCATCACTCTTGTAATACATAGTACGCGCAAGTCTTAGGGCATTTCCAACGTCATCCCCTGAAACGGACACATTATTTGTTCGCGAACTGGTTCGGACTCGTTCGCGGATACGGATACGGAACCGACATCCAACTCTGTCCTTTAAACGTCCGCCCATGTTTCTTTTCAAAGTTCGCAACAAAAATATTTATAAAAAAATAGCACAATTGGTCCATAAATAATATGCAAATATCCCTAGTACAACAATAGTTCAAATCCTCTATAACACTAAGCTCTCTAGTTTTAAAGAGCCCACATTCAACTGAGGTCTCCAATTGGAATTGGGTCACCCGATTTTGACCGAGTCAACAATTTCTCAAAGCTTTTTCATTTAATTCTTTTATACTATACACTATGCTTCCTAATTTGTAAGGGCTCACAATTAATTGAGGTCTTCAGTTTAGAATTGTGTCACCTGATTTTAACCAGGTCAACAAATTTCTCAAGGAACTCTCCCATTCAATTCTTTTAATTCTCTATGTTCTCTAATTTTGAAACTCTTTCATTCAATTGAGATATTCAATTTTGGATTTGGTTTATGATTTTGACCGGGCCAACGATTTTTCAAATCAATTAGCAGCAACGGCCTATAAATACATATCAATACCGCACACTCTCCTATCAGCTAGAAAAAAAAGTGCCACCATGTGATACTGTAGCATCAATATAGTACATGCTGCCATCGACGCAGAAATTTCCCCACATAAATATTTGTTGGTGAGCGGATAACACAGATATAACTACACCATGAAAGGCCCATCAAATCACCGGATTATAAATAAAAATAAAACACAGTCCATCGTTTGCCCCACCCGCCAAACGAAATATTCCAACAGTTCCAAAATATAAGGGGTATTAGTTTTTTGAAAAGTCAAAATTCTTTAACTTTAACCAAGTTCACATCAAAATATATCGCATTCTTTAATTTTGACTAAGTTCACAGCAAAAAATATCGACATCCATGATATTAAACAAAAGAAGTATGGAAACTCATTTCATGATGATTCTAATCATACAAATTTGATATTCTGAATTTCAAAATATTTCTCTATAAATTTGATCAAACTTAACAGGTTTGACCTTTCAAAAAAGTAATACACCTTATATTTTAAAACAGAGTGAGTGATATTTTTTTATGAAACCCAACAACACCAACGGCGCAGCAAAGCACGCTCAACCCTTCTAGTATAAATATTACATCCGACATAATCGGAGGTTCAACATGTTTTCCGAATTCATCGACTCCAAATTCAACAATACTCGAGTTAGAATCAGCACATGTCATCCCACGCACTGTGCCCCTTGAGGTTCATCCAACAATGTTTGAACGTAAATGACCTGCCCTAGGTTCTGTGATACAACACGGCAGAGTGCCCAGACTACAGAACGTGATGATTATCAAGTTTCACCATTGAGTGAATCAATGAATTGACCAACATGTATAACAAGAGGCAAAACTTACGAAGTCCATGATTGACGTGCCCGATGGCCACCTTATCTCCACTTGTGCAATCGCACCGCAATACTTCATGACGGAATTGGAGATGGTGTACCACCGATGGGCTAGTGACTTCGCATTACATTCATGGATCATGTGCAAGTCGTAGGGCACGAAGTTGCAAAAATGTCGAGCCCCCTTGCCTCATGCCTACAAAGTCCGTAGATACGACCAACCATGCATTGCACAACAACCCATCCTCGATCACCGAGTATCCCGCTATTGTGCTTACTCTAGGAAACAACGAGAAGGTAAAAAAAAAAACTCAATGGCATTTGACCGAACACCTGTCAGCCGTGGTGTTCGCCATGAACGCCGTCAGCAGGGGGTGGAAGGTACCTGGTTGCAGACGGATCCGGAGTGGCCGGCGATGTAGTTCAAGGCGTGCAGGCGCGTGGGTGGGGGCTGCAGATGTCCGACAATGCCTTGACGGCGGCTGAAGAGGTGTAGCGACGGCGTTGGATGATGCGTGTGCGGATGAAGAGCAAGAGGGAGCAGGGGCAGGGTGGAAGAAAAGTGGGCCGGAGGTGTCGGAGTCTTATGTGGCGGAGATCCAGACGCTTGCAAACCTCCACCAGTTTGCATCCGATTTGCGGGAATTTGATAAGCGCACACATCCCTAGATAAATACGAGGCCACTTTGGATTGGACAGCTATCGTATGCGGGCATTTTAAGGGATGGCGTCGCAGTTGCCTTTATTCATTATTTCTGGACTGTGTGCTAAATTAGTGTACTATATGGAGCCCATGCTTGCATTTATTTATTTATCTTTAGAAGCCTATGATTGCTGGAATTAAAAGGATGAGCTAACAAATACAGCAGAGACCCATGTACAGTTGGAAATTAAATTCGTGAGCACAGATCCGTGGCTGAGAGCGATCAGTGGGTCTGATTAATTACCGAATGTAGGCCATTTAAGCCAAGAAAACGAAAGCTGAAAGACGTCCTAATCCAAATAACACAAACAACTATAGCTCATCCTAGCTAGATAACTAGCGCGATGTGGGGTCTTGTCTCTCTAACTAATGAGTTGTACGTGGTCAATTTGTGGTTTGCAGACTACTAAGTTTTTTTTGCTTCCATCTCAAAAGAAAAATAAGTTTGTTTGCTTCGATAGTTAGTAGATGGAACTGACGTACTGTAGGGTCGATAATCCAATTTGAGTTTTTTTTTTAGAAAACAGACACAAAGAGCGTCTGGCTTTAATTTTTTTTTTTTTGAAAAGGAGGATGTATCCCCGGCCTCTGCATCTGGGCGATGCATGCAGCCACTTTATTAATTATTCACAAAGACTTTACAAAGTAATACATCAGTAAGCCTGGATCCACCATCTTGGCAACACCTGTCGCTACTCCTATCCCCTTGATGCAGGGGTGCCGAATGTCCGAGTCTAATACCAAACAAACATCGCACCAAAACCTAACATCTAATGCCGGGTGCCCCATCCCAGCCACATACCGGGACTGGGTCACACACTGGTCCGGCGCACTCACCGAGGCTGCCGCCGCCGTCTTCCACCGATCCATCTCTAGAGCAGGGACTGACGCATAGACCTTGCCAAGCCTGCCGTCGACGCCACCATGGCGCCAGACAACGCCACCGCCCTGCGCTCGTCCATCCAGCCGCATCCGTCGTCGATATCCAGCTGCACCATGCCGCCAATACTCGTCGTCATCGACGCGGTAGATACAACGCCGCACCTCCTGGCAACCTCCACACCGTCGCCGCTGCTGGAGCTACACGGAGTCCATCACCCACAGCATCTCTCCGCCGAACAGCAGAACCTCCCAAGACGGCGCCTCCATGGAGGGTACGACGCGAAGGACGCCGCCGCCGCCCAATCCAGACTGAATTTTGGACTTTCGTCCGGGAGGGGTTCGGAGGTGGATAGGAGAGACCTCGACATCGCCTCCACGGAGGGTAACGGCGTCGAGAGACGTCGCCGATGCCGGACCGAACAAGCCGATCAAAGTTTCGTCCGGTCCCCATCCTATACCACCAAACCTCCGTCGGCTCCGGATCCGGCAACGGACCACGAACCGAAACCTGTAGAGATGAGAGAGCCATGGGGCTCAACTCACCATGAAGGAGGATCGAGAAGAATCCATCGTAGATCTCCAGGCACCGAATCCAGCGATCCAGCGTGGTCAGCGACGACCACCACCACCCCGCGGCGGCCGACGGCGTTCAAGCCCAAGACCCAGAATTGGATCCGATCTGAACCCGGCAGCGCCCGCGACCACCGATCTTGCCCACCACGCAGCCGTCACCACGCCGCGAGCAGGCCGCCGCCGCGCCGCGCACGACGTCGCCAAGAAACCCGCCCGCCGCGCCGCCCGACCCCACGCTAGCCTGGCGCCCCGCCCGATCTGGCTGCCCCGCGCCAGCCGCGACGGACAAGGGGGAGAGATGCCCCGCCGCCGCCCAGCCGGCCAAGATTTGCCCGGCGGCGCTGCGGACGGCGGCGAGGAAAGGTGGAGGCGGAGGAGGGCCAAGAGGACGGCGGCTAGGGTTCCCCCCTGGGTCGCCCGTGGAGGCGACACGAGGGGGACGAGGGGGACGTCTGGCTTTAAATTAAATTAATAAAATCAACAAAGGGCAAGACAACAGCGTTAAAGTATGACAAACCAAGCAAGGAGAATAAAAGCTTGGATATAATTCACGACTCATGGACGAGCACTTTCTAAACAACGGGATGACAAACTCCAATATAAGTGTTCCTATGGATGACGTGAAGCTGCTTGATCTTGAGAAGGATAACCGTCGCTGCCTACAGTCCTTCCTCTCCCCTATAGGGCACCACTGCTAAAAAAGATAAAGGCCATTTAAAGATATAGTTAGCAGGTGAGACGTAATAGATCCTTCAATGGCCAGATTGTTTCAAGTAGTCCAAAGCGTCCAAGCTAAAGCACTAACCGTTCTCCAAGCTAAACGACGATGTTGCCCGTGGGAGTTGCTTAACAACATAAGTATATCAGTCATAGAGGTCGCGTTCGAACTAGAATCAAAGCAGTTGCACACTCAACTCCATAGGAATTTGGTGGAGGCACATCGAAACAAGATGTGATTAGCGTCTTCCGGCACACCACACAAAGCACAACATCCATTGCCCGGGCCGTGGCATTTTTTAAGGTTGATAGCAAAAGGCAGACGGTCCTGAGCCACTTGCCAGAGGAAAATTTGTACTCTGGGGGGCACCCGAGAAGCCCAAAGTGCCCTGGCGTAGCGAATATTAGGCCCACGAACCAGCTTGGCATAGGTAGATTTGACCGAGAATTTAACCAAGGGCTCCAGCTCCCATCTGATGGAATCTTGGTCCCTACCAAGGGGAACACGTTCTATGGAGGAATGCGGATTATCCAAAGCAATTTGTTCCATGGCCATAAGTGATCTAAGAAAGCCCACGTTAGAGACGCCGGAAGCAAACACTTCGCTGACAAGAGTCTGAGGCTCGGCCGCGATGACGAACAGGGTAGAGAATAAATCATAAAGGGGCTTGTCCGAAATGTTCAGTGTGTTCGCAAAAAAAAGGAATTTCTTTCAGTGATTGAAGCATAGCGCATGGATGATTTCAATCTGTCAGTGTTTGAGCTTCTCGAGCCATGTCCTCGACAAACGCCATGTGAGTCCGTACGTGTGGTGCTTTTTTAGCGAAAAGGCAGTTGCCCATCTTTATAGATACATCCATATCGGTAAATTCATTCAAGAAAAGACGTATAATACAATGCCAAGGTTCACAGGTAAACGTGCCAAAGTGCAAACCTAAAGGACATCCTGTCGCTGCATTGCCATTGCGACAAAGGATTTGGTCACTAGCCAGGAGACGTAACATGATTGTCTGCCAAAGAAAAAATTGATCTTAACTGGAATATGGGCCCGCCAAACACCTGTGAACCAGTTAGGACGATGCCCCTGCACCATCTCCGAATAAAGGGACTTGACTGAGAATTTGCCAGAAGAATAATGGGGCCACAAGATCTGATCTAGAGTCTCCTAGAGGGAAGAGAAAAGGGTTGTGAGCTCTTGCCAGTTTGTCGTCTCTTCCGGAGACAAAAACTGTCGTAGACCAAGGTCCCATTTTTTAGTCGTGATCTCTAAAATACTTTGTCTGATCACCCTCTTAAGAAGAATGAAATACTTGATATCTTTTATAATGTACTAACCGATGTTTTTAGGGACTACCTAGATAGTTGTGCTAGTTGTGTTTTCAGGGAAAGAACAGTTGAACGGGCTCAGGAATTATTGAATGACTTATTGAAAAATGCCGAGGATTGGACACTTCCTGAACCACCTCCAAAGCCAACTCCGAAGAAAAGAGGTATTCTATTCCTCGGTGTAGAAGATATGCAAGAAACCAAGAAATCTATGAAATAAAAAGGTATTAAATCTGAAGATGTTAAGAATCTACCGCCCATTGAAGAAATACATGGACTTGATATCCCGACACAGGTAGTAGAGGTAAATTCTCTTTATAGATTCGATGAAGGTGATATTCCTTATAATAAGTCTCCAAATCAATGCTTAGATGAATTTGATAACTTCATTGTCAAACAAGAAAATTTCAGTATGCAAATTAGTGATCAATTGAAAAGTGACTCTATTATGATTGAACGCTTGAGTGATGTATTTGTTAGAATTTCAATTGATATTAGGGGATTATGTAAACATTATTCTATGGTTCACACTCAACTTGAGAAAGTTTCTAAATCACAAAATGATTTGATTAAGGAGATATCCCATAAAAATAGTGATCATGCTGTTAGAGTAATGACTAGAGGTGGTAGAATGACTCAGGAACATTTCTATCCTGAGGGTCATCCTAAAAGAATTGAACATGGTTCCTAGAGAATTAATGATAATGCACCTAGTTCACCTAAGAAGAAAAAGGAAAAGAGTAAGAATAAAACTTTGCCTTCTTCTAGTGAACCTGACATAGAAAAACCTGTTGAGAATCTAATGATGTTTCTATGTATGATGCTGAGACACAATCTGGTGATGAGCATTTACCTAGTGATAATGATAATGATGATGCTAATAATAATCATGTTGATGTTCCACCTCATGATAATAAACAATCTGATAATGAAATAGAAATAGAACCTGAAGTTGATCTTGATGACCCACCTCCTAAAAATAAAAGATATGATAAAAGAGACTTTGTTACTAGGAAGCATGGTAAAGAAAGAGAACCGTGGGTTCAGAAACCCATGCCTTTTCCAAGTAAAGCTACTAAGTCCAAAGATGATGATGCTTTCAATCGTTTCATTGAATTGCTTAGACCTTTATTTTTGCAAGTACATTTGACTCATGCTATGAAAATGCCTCCTTATGCTAAATATATGAAAGACATTGTTACTAATAAAAGGAAAATACCCGAGGCTGAAATTTCTACCATGCTTGGAAATTATTCGTTCAAAGGAAAGATACCTGAAAAGCTAGGAGATCCAGGAATACCTACTATACCATGATCCGTTAAGAATAATTATGTTAAAACTGCTTTATGTGATTTAGGATCCAATGTTAGTGTTATGCCCTTCTCTCTTTATAAAAGACTTGATTTCGGCAAGTTGATTCCTACTGAAATTTCCTTCCAAATGACTGACAAATCCACTGCTATACCTATTGGAATTTGTGAGGACGTTCCGGTTGTTGTTGCTAATGTTACTATTTTAACGGACTTTGTTATTGTTGATATGCACGAGGACGACAATATGTTGATTATTCTTGGGAGACCATTTCTTAACACTGCTGTGGCGTTGAGGAGATAGGTCTAGATGGGGGGGTGAATAGACTCTTAACCAATCAAAGGTGTAGTTTTTAGTTCTCTTGGAATTTGGGCAGATTTTGGCACTAGTTAAGATATCACCAAGACTTTCTACACATGCATATCTAGAGATAGCGCAGCGGAAATAGTAAAGCATGCAAGAGTGCGAAAAGTAATGGGGTAGAGAAAAGAAGATCAAACGCAATGAAGACACGGAGTTTTTGGTGTGGTTCCGATAGGTGGTGCTATCGTACATCCACGTTGATGGAGGCTTCAACCCACGGAGGGTAACGGCTGCGCGTGTCCACGGAGGGCTCCACCCACGAAGGGTCCACGAAGAAGCAACCTTGCCTATTCCAGCATGGATTCCATCCTCGAAGGACTAGCCTCACTCGGGGTAGATCTTCACGATGTAGGCGATCTCCTTGCCCTTACAAACTCCTTGGTTCAACTCCACATGTTCTTGGAGGCTCCCAAGTGACACCTAACCAATCTTGGAGACACAACTCTCCAAAAGGTAATAAATGGTGTGTTGATGATGAACTCCTTGCTCTTGTGCTTCAAATGATAGTCTCCTCAACACCCAATCTCCCTCTCACAGATTTGGCTTGGGTAGGAGAAGGATTGGAGTGGAAAGCAACTTGAGGAGGCTAGAAATCAAGGTTCAAATGGTAGGATTGGAATCTCTTGATCTCAACACATGAGTAGGTGGTTCTCTCTCAGAAAATGTATGGTGGAAGTGTAGGCACGTTGTAATGGCTCTCTTACTAGGTAAGAGTGGGGTGGAGGGGTATATATAGCTTTCACCCAAAATCCAACCGTTACACACTTTTGACCCATCTCGGCGGCACTGATAGTAAAAGTCAGTGAGACTGATCTGTGTAAAAGATATGAACGTTGGGCTTTTCGGTGGGACCGAACGGGAACAGCTCGGAGCAACCGAAGTGCAATGGTAAGGAAAAACCTCATCTCGATGGCACCGATTGCATTATCTCGGTGAGACCGAAGTAAAGCAATAAGGCAACAGAGAGTTGGCAGACCATCTCGGTGAGACCGATTGAAAGAACTCGGTTAGACCGAAGTAATTACAACCGATAACAGAGAGTTGGCAAGGCCATCTTGGTGAGACCGAGAACCATTTCGGTGGATCCGATTTGTTAGGGTTTTGGCTGTGGCAAAGGAATGATCATCTCAGTGGGTCCGGAGTAGGTGATATCGGTGGGACCGAAATGATGAATTAGGGTTTGGACAGATGTGTTTGTGGGAGAATGACTGAGGATTTTTGGAGCAATACCACTAAGCACTTTGAGCAACAACCTCATCATTAACACCTCATCCCCTTTTAATAGTATTGGCTTTCCTAAGGGACTCAATGTGATCTTGGATCACTAAAATGAAAATGAAGAGTCTTGTGGATGCCAAACTTGTTCTTGACATTTTGAAGGGTTCCACATCTTCTTGTCCTTGCCACGCCAATTTGAACTTGTCTAAAATATACTAGATAAAAATATTAGTCCAACAACATGTATGTTGATATTGATTACCAAAACCACCAAGGGAGCAAATGTGCTTTCAATCTCCCCCTTTTTGGTAATTGATGACAACATACATGAAAGCTTCAAATAAAGATGTAATAGAAGATTGTATGAGAGCTTTGAAGGAAACATGTAACATGTATGAGCTCCCCCTAAAGATGTGCAACTAGTAGATGATGAAAGCTTATGGAAAGTAAAAGCACAAAGTGAAGGAAATACACATGTAACATGTATCTTGGCTATATGCATGAGAGCAACAAAATGAAGTTGAAGTACCCTCATGTCCATGACTATTTTCTTGCAAACAATATGTGCAAAAGCAAGAAGTCATCATGCACATGAGTATGATGCACATACTTACCTTGAAGTTCTTGATCATATACCTAAAGAAATACACTTGAGAAAATAGGGTTAGATAACACAAGATAATTTCTCTAAGAAAAGACACAAGATCAACAAGAAACCAAGATTAGGATGACATGTAGAAGAAAGTATCACTGAGTGAATATTTCTGTCGGAAGCAGACATGTCCCCAAAAGAACTACCAACTAGAATTAGTTATCTCCCCCTAACAGAACTTCCTCTCCCCCTGAATCTAGCATTGGATATTGGGAGTAGGTAGGGTGAGAAAACTAGAGCAAAGAAAACAGATCATGTTTCTCCCCTCTTAGAAACATGTAACATTCTCTCCTCTTATAAAATGCATCACTCCCCCATAGGATATACCTTTTGACATGGAAGAGATTATGGTAATAAGCTTTGATGTGCATCTCTCTCCCCCTTTGACATCAATTTCCAAGAAGGGATAGCTTCAAGGTTATTTGTCAAGTGGGTGTGGTCCCTGAGAAACACAGCAAGCCATGCTGTAGTTCCAGATGCAAGCAGAGGGAAAGTATCACGGAGTAGAGCTGGAGCAGAAATCACAAAAAAATATTTGACAGAAAATTCCTTTGAGCAATAAAGTCAGTGACTCCGAGTTGGAACAATTCGGTGTGACCGAGTTTAGTGCAAATGGAAAATTTTGTCAACTCAGCTCACTAGGCAACTGATACGTCTCCGTCGTATCTACTTTTCCAAACACTTTTGCTCTTGTTTTGGACTCTAATTTGCATGATTTGAATGAAACTAACCCGGACTGACGCTGTTTTCAGCAGAACTACCATGGTGTTGTTTTTGGTGCAGAAATAAAAGTTCTTGGAATTGGACGAAACTTTTTGGAGATTTTTTATGGATTAAATAAAAAATACTGGAGCCAACACCCACTGGAGGGGGGCCACCTGCTGCCCACGAGGCACCAGGGTGCGCCATCCCCTGGTGCGCCCTGGTGGCTTGTGGGGCCCACGTGGCTCCGCTGACCCTTATCTCAGGCCTATAAATTCACAATTCCAGAGAAAAAAAATAGGAAAAGAAGTTTCATCGCATTCTACGATACGGAGCCGCCGTCACCTACTGTTCTTCATCGGGAGGCCATATCTGGAGTCCGTTTGAGGCTCCGGAGAGGGGGATCTTCCATCATCGTCATCATCAACCATCCTCCATCACCAATTTCATGATGCTCACCACCGGGAGTGAGTAATTCCTTCGTAGGCTTGCTGGACGGTGATGGGTTGGATGAGATTTATCATGTAATCGAGTTAGTTTTGTTAGGGCTTGATCCCTAGTATCCACTATGTTCTGAGATTGATGTTGCTATGACTTTGCTATGCTTAATGCTTGTCACTAGGGCCCGAGTGCCATGATTTCAGATCTGAACCCTTTATGTTTTCATGAATATATTTGTGTTCTTGATCCGATCTTGCAAGTTATACGCACCTGCTACGTGTTATGATCCGCATACCCCAAGGTGACAATAATTGGGATTCTTTCCGGTGATTACCGTAGTTTGAGGAGTTCATGTATTCACTATGTGTTAACGCTTTTTTCTGGTTCTCTATTAAAAGGAGGCCTTAATATCCCTTAGTTTCCTTATGGACCCCGCTACCACGGGAGAGTAGGACAAAAGATGTCATGCAAGTTCTTATCGCAAGCACGTATGACTATATACGGAATACATGCCTACATTACATTGATGAATTGGAGCTAGTTCTGTGTCGCCCTAGGTTATGACGGTTACATGATGAATGTTATCCAACATAATCACCGATCCAATGCCTACGAGTTTTTCACATATTGTTCTTTGCTAAGTTACTACTGTTGCTACTCCTGTCATAATTGCTACTATTGTTACTATTATTGCTATTGCTACCAAACTACCATACTACTGTGCTACTGATCACTCTGCTGCAGATATTTAGTCTCCAGGTGTGGTTGAATTGACAACTCAACTGCTAATACTTGCAAATATTCTTTGGCTCCCCTTGTGTCGAATCAATAAATTTGGGTTGAATACTCTACCCTCGAAAACTATTGCGATCCCCTATACTTATGGGTTATCAAGATCTTTTTCTGGCGCCGTTGCCGGGGAGCATAGCTCTATTTGCTGAATCACTTGGAATTTATATCTGTTGATCACTATGAAGAATCTGAAAGACGCTAAGACCAAGATCATTCCCTCTAAGACGAGGGGAGGTAAGGAACTGCCATCTAGCTCTGCACTTGATTCACCTTCTGTTTTGAGTAAACTTGCAACACCACCACCTGCTATTAATTCTGATATGTCGCAAGTTATTGATGATACTGCTTCTGCTATGAATGATACTTATGATGATGCTAGTACTATGCTTGATAATACTGTGCCACTTGGTGAATTTCTTGATGAACAAATTGCTAAAGCTAAAGAAACTGAAAATGTTGAAACTCTTGAAAATTATGATTCGCCTATTATGCCTGGCTCTCCTGCTAGAGTTGAATCACCTGATGAACATTGCTTTGATAGGGAGACGGCTAGAGCCATCCTTGCTTGTAATGATAGAGATGAAGTTATAAAATTGCTTGCTGAAATGAAAGAAAAATCTATGAGGGAGAGAATGAAATATGATCCTAAGTTTGCTACCTCTCCCATATTTGTTACTGATAAAGAGTATGAATTCTCTATCGATCCTGAGTTAATTACTTTGGTTGAATCTAATCCTTTCCATGGCTATGAAACTGAAACCGTTGTGGCACATCTTACTAAATTAAATGATATAGCCACCCTATTCGCTCATGAGGAAAAAATTCGCTATTACTATATTCTTAAGTTGTTTCCTTTCTTATTAAAGGGTGATGCTAAGGAATGGTATAATACTCTTGCTCCTGGATGTGTGCGTAGTCCCCAGGATATGATTTATTACTTCTCTGAAAAATATTTTCCTGCTCATAAGAAACAAGCTGCTTTACAGGAAATATTTAACTTTGTGAAAATTGAAGAAGAGAATCTCCCTCAAGCTTGGGGTAGGCTTCTCCAATTACTTAATGCTTTACTTGATCATCCTCTTAAGAAGAATGAAATACTGGATATCTTTTATAATGGACTAATCGATGCTTCTAGGGACTACCTAGATAGTTGTGTTGGTTGTGTTTTCAGGGAACGAACTGTTGGACAAGCTGAGGAACTATTGAATAATATATTGAAGAATGATAATGATTGGACTCTTCCTGAACCACCGCCTAAACCCACTCCGAAGAAAAGGGGTATTTTATTTCTCAGTCCTGAAGATATGCAAGAAGCAAAGAAATGCATGAGGGAAAAAGGTATTAAAGCTGAAGATGTTAAGAATCTACCACCTATTGAAGAAATACACGGTCTTGACACACCGCCACAGGTAGTAGAGGTAAATTCTCTTATAAAGTTTGATGAAGGTGATATTCCTTATAACAAACCTCCTAGTCAATGCTTGTATGGATTTGACAATTATATTATTAAGCAAGATCATTTCAATGCAAATGTTATGAAACAATTGAAACGAAATGCCTACATGATTGATCGCTTGAGTGACTTGTTGTTTAGAATTGCTAATGATGTTAAAGGTGTAGGTAAACATGCATCTATGGTTCAAACCCAATTAGAACAAGTTGCTAAATCTCAAAGTGAATTGCTCAACGAAATGAATAACAATATGAATGATCATGCTGTTAGAGTAATGACTAGAGGAGGTAGAATGACTCAGGAGCCACTTTATCCTGAAGTTCACCCTAAAAGAATTGAACAAGACTCTCAAAGAATTAATGTTGATGCACCTAGTCCATCTAAAAAGAAAAAGAAAAAGAAAAATGATAGGACTTTGCATACTTCTAGTGAACCTGAGGTAGAAAAACCCTTAGAGGATAGTAATGATGTTTCTATTTCCGATGTTGAGACACAATCTGGTAATGAACATTCACCTGATGATAATAATAATGATGACGCTCATGTCGATGCCCAACCAGATAATGATAAAGAACCTAATAATGATGTTGAAATAGAACCTGCTGTTGATCATGATAACCTACCTCCTAAAAACAAACGTTATGATAAAAGAGACTTCGTTGCTAGAAAACATGGTAAAAAAAGAGAACCATGGGTTCAAAAACCCATGCCATTTCCTCCTAAACCATCTAAGAATAAGGATGAGGAAGAATTTGAACTCTTTGCTGAAATGCTTAGGCCAGTCTTTTTGCGTACTCGTTTGACTGATATTTTAAAGATGGCCCCTTATGCTAAATATATGAAAGACATTCTCACAAATAAAAGAAAGATACCTGAAGCTGAGATTTCTACCATGCTTGTGAATTATTCTTTTATGGATGGAGTACCTAAGAAACTAGGACATCCAGGAATACCAACTATACCATGCTCCATTAAAAGAAATTATGTCAAAACTGCTTTGTGTGATTTAGGAGCCGGTGTTAGTGTTATGCCTTTCTCTTTATATAAAAGACTTGATTTGAATAAACTCACTCCCACTGAAATATCATTGCAAATGGTTGACAAATCAACTACCATACCTATCGGTGTTTGTGAGGATGTGCTCGTTGTAGTTGCAAATGTTACTATCCTAACGGACTTTTTAATACTCGATATGCCCGAGGATGACAACATGTCGATTATCCTTGGTAGACCCTTTTTGAATACTGCAGGGGCTGTTATTGATTGCAACAAAAGCAAGGTCACTTTTCATATCAATGGTAATGAACATACGGTACACTTCTCGAAGAAACAATTTCAAGTAAATGATATTCATGTTATTGAAAAGACTCCCACAATTACTATTGGAAGTTTTCAACTCCCTCTTCCTACTGTTAAAAAGAAATATGAAACTCTTATTATTGGGGAGATGCATATCCCCGTTGAGATAACTTAGTGTTATACGAAAGTTCTTCGGTTTCATGTTACCCGGAAATGGTTTGTTAATAAGACTTGATCAACCTTATTAATGGATTCTTTTTGAGAGGCATGTGGTCGATGAATTTAGTAAGCACAACCCTCTGTACCCACTTTTTATTTTCTGTTATTTTTAGTTAAATGCAATTAAATGCCATGATTACCCTGTTTTCTGAATTATCCGTGCAATAAAAAAATGCCCAGAAATGAAAGTGCTCAGAATGCAATAAAATTTTGACATGAATTTTTATAGAATATTTAAGAATTTTTGGCACTAAAAACATACCAGGGCGCGCCACCCCCCTGGCGCGCCCTGGTGGCTTGTGGGCCCCACAGGGACGCCCTCACTTATCCCTTTAGCCCACTTCGTCTCTTACCTCTAGCAAAAATTCCTGGTAGCTCTCTCTCTCGTGTTCCTGCTCCCAAACCTGAGATTTTCGATCTCTTTGCTCGGAGCTCCATTTCTGAAACTGTTTTGGGAGATTGCTACTTGGTATGTGACTCCTCCATTGCTCCAATTAGTTTTTGCTCTAGTGGATTATATTTTGCATAATTAGCTGCTCTTGGTGCTACTGAAAATGAGCTTGCATGTTGAATTCTTTGAGTTCCAAGTAGTTTGAATGCTTGATATAGCCTCTAGACATCCATATTAGTAGTTGCTATCAATTTTGTGAAGTTTTGTTAACATCTTTTTGTGGCCCAAAATTTTTCAGAAATTTGTCCTTAGGAAAATGAATTTCTTCCAGAGGAGTTCTTCGAGGAGGAGGTCCGCCGAGGCATCATCTAGCGAAAGCCCCGCACGCCAATCATACGTTGAACCAAGGGCAAGTTCGGTGCGAGGTGCTGAAGCAAAGTCATGTAGATGGCCGTGCAACGAGTTCATGCTGGGTGCAGGCATCAAGGAAGAATTTGACCAATATATTCACAACACCGAGCTCTCCGCCTTCATCGCAGAAAAGCCACCACAGCATTCATTCACTCAAAACTTTGAATATCATCCGCGCACTTCTAGAGTTTTATTTCACCTCTATGACATATCTTATGCTATATATCTAGAAGAGTTTTGTGATGCATGCAAAATTCCTTATTGGGGTTCTTTGGATGAACCACTAAAATCTGATTATGAGCCGTTTCTTAATAGCCTTTGCAACGGTGAGGATAGGGGAGTTACGCAGGCCAGAATAATTAGCATTCACTTTCCCGCTATTCGGTATTTTGCACTTTTTAATGGAAATGCATTGTTGGTAAGCAAGACTGCAGTGCGCTTTGCGCCCCTGATCTGAGTCTTATTCATACAGCTTTGACTGGTAGCAAACATTATAATCTTGGGGCTATTGTTGCACGTAGACTGCAGCATAACACGGGTAATGGTGATCTGTATGGAGGAATTTATGCCTCCCGCGTAGCTGCAAGGTTAGGGGTCTCGCCCAATTCCAATGATCCCCTCTTACCTGTTAAATATTTGAATTTCGAAACAATGCGAGAACATAAGTTTTTAAAACGCGACGCACACGGATATGAATATAACTTAGTTTTTAATTAATATCGATCTGTATATGTTGCTTTGCCTGCTCCTGCCCTCTTTGATTTTCAGAACAAACATAGATATTTTCTATTGGAGAGCGAGGTGCACGAGTACAAGGCGGCGGTCGAGGCTGCCCGTCTAGCTGAGGAGGCGGCTCAGAATGCCTCTACGAGCTACCACTTTGATTATTACCCAGACCAGGGATGGCGATGACCAAGTTAGGCAAAAGCCTAAGCTTGGGGGAGTATGTATTTCTCACCGACATTACATTCATGATCACACATTTCATTTCAGTTGTCGGTGTTCATCCTTCTTCATTGTATGATCCATGTGAGTTTTATTTTCTCGCTTTCTTCTCATGTGTTTGAAAAACTTTGAGAAAATCCAAAAACATTTCTCATTTTTTTTGGTTTTTCTTTCTAGCTTAATTAGTTGTAGTATCAAAAGAAAACCCAAAAAGATTTCCCGTTTCTTCTTTTGCTTGTTGGGAGCTCTCCCGTGTAAATAGTTTTTGTCGTTTTTGTTTTGTCTTCTTTAGTTTGCTTCCTTCAAGAAAAAAAATAAAAACTCCAAAAATATTTCAGTATGTTTCTCTGAAATTCTTTTCTTTTCTTGAGTCATTGTAAGGAGAAGACCACGATGAAAATGTTGAGTGATTCTCGTATGCATTATTGTTGATCTAACAAAGAGCCCATACTACCTTGTCTTCTCCTTTGAATAAAATGCTTGCAGATTTCAGCTTAGTCCATGGCACACTTGCACTATTTTTATTTTCATATCATTCGGTCGTGCAAGTGAAAGGCAATAATGACGATGATTTGATGAAGTGACTGTGGCAAGGTAAAGCGGGTATGAACTCAACTTGTTTTTGTTTTTTTAAATATGTTTAACTCAATATCCATGATTCAGCATATTATGATTAAACATGTTTATGATGACAATTAGAGATTATAGTTGCTCATGCCATGCTTAAGTAGCTAGGAGTGGATAATGATTTACCTTGGGTGTCAACATGCATTAAAATGTTCATGATGTAGTATGATGATATGGTATCCTCCTCTGAATGTTTCGAGTGGCTTGACTTGGCACATGTTCACGCATGTAGTTGATTCAAAACCAACATAGCCTCCACGATATTTATGTTCATGGTGCTTATATCCTACTCATGCTAGTATTCAATGTTGATTATTCGTAATGCATGATTATGACTGTTTTCGCTCTCTAGATGGTCACTTCTCAACCTATTTGCTAGCCTTTGCCTGTACTAAGCGGGAATACTGCTTGTGCATCAAACCCCCTAAACCAAAGTTATTCCAGATGAGTCCACTATATCCACCTATATGTGGTATTACCCTGCCGTTCTAAGTAAATTTGCATGTGCCACCTCTAAATATTCAAATGAACATCTGTTTTGTGTGCCCGTACCGCTCATGGAGCGACAGGGGGCCGTCAGTATCTTCCATGCTAAGCAGGTTATTCTCATGATGAGTGTTTATTCACTTGTCCTTGCACGAGAGGGGCTGGTAATCGGGATGCCTAGTCCCATAATTAAAATTGCAAAATAACAAAACAAACTCCCCCGAAAAGTTGTTGGTATGGAGGGCACCCGAGGATTCGGCTAGCCATGTCTTGTGTTTGTTGGTGGAGGGGGAGTAAACTTTACTTTACCGCTTGGGAACCGCTGCTAATGTGTTTAGCATGGAAGATATTGAAAACTCTCGGTTGTGACGTTGACAGGAAAGGCATACCTCCCAAAATTATATTTATCTCTGATTTAAGATTTGAGCTCAGGCACCTCTGCAAATCCATGCTTCCCTCTGCGAAGGGCCTATCTATTTACTTTTATGTTATTTAACTATTATTGTTGAGTCACCACCTTCTCAAATAAGCACCAGTCCTGAGAGCACTATTGTCATTCTCATGCATTGTGTATAGTTAATGTTGTGTGCATCATGACTGGATCTCTTCTACCATGAATTACAATGTTTAGTCGCTGCTTGAACTTTGGAGGTGTTCAGCATTTATGTTTTGCGGTCTCAGAAAGGGCTAGCGAGATACCATGTTGTCATATTATATCATGATTGTTTTGACAAAGTGTTGGCATTTGAGATATCTTATTATTGCTCGCTAGTTGATTATACCATTGATATGAGTGAATATAATTTCTAAGAGTTATCATTTGCATGTATAGTTCATGACCTTTGCTGAATACTTGGGTACTATTTAAGCATATATATAGATACAAGAACAAAAGAGTTCGTAAAAGTTTTTCTTTATCACTTTTAGTTTGTCAAATGAATTCCTTGAGGACAAGCAATGAGTTAAGCATGGGGGAGTTGATACGTCTCCATTGTATCTACTTTTCAGTTTGTCAAACACTTTTGCTCTTGTTTTGGACTCTAATTTGCATGATTTGAATGAAACTAACCCGGACTGACGATGTATTCAGCAGAACTACCATGGTGTTGTTTTTTGTGCAGAAATAAAAGTTCTTGGAATTGGACGAAACTTTTTGGAGATTTTTTATGGATTAAATAAAAAATACTGGAGCCAAGACCCACTGGAGGGGGGCCACCTGCTCCCCACGAGGCACCAGGGCGCGCCACCCCCCCTGGCGCGCCCTGGTGGCTTGTGGGCCCCACGTGGCTCCGCTGTCCCTAATCTCAGGCCTATAAATTCACAATTCTAGAGAAAAAAATAGGAGAAGAAGTTTCGTCGCGTTCTACGATACGGAGCCGCCACCACTTCCTGTTCTTCATCGGGAGGCCATATCTGGAGTCCGTTCGAGGCTCCGGAGAGGGGGGCCTTCCGTCATCGTCATCATCAACCATCCTCCATCACCAATTTCATGATGCTCACCGCCGGGAGTGAGTAATTCCTTCGTAGGCTTGCTGGACGGTGATGGGTTGGATGAGATTTATCATGTAATCGAGTTAGTTTTGTTAGGGCTTGATCCCTAGTATCCACTATGTTCTGAGATTGATGTTGCTATGACTTTGCTATGCTTAATGATTGTCACTAGGGCCCGAGTGCCATGATTTCAGATCTGAACCCTTTATGTTTTCATGAATATATTTGTGTTATTGATCCGATCTTGCAAGTTATACGCACCTGCTACGTGTTATGATCCGCATACCCCAAGGTGACAATAATTGGGATTCTTTCCGGTGATTACCGTAGTTTGAGGAGTTCATGTATTCACTATGTGTTAATGCTTTGTTCCGGTTCTCTATTAAAAGGAGGCCTTAATATCCCTTAGTTTCCTTATGGACCCCGCTGCCACGGGAGGGTAGGACAAAAGATGTCATGCAAGTTCTTATCGCAAGCACGTATGACTATATACGGAATACATGCCTACATTACATTGATGAATTGGAGCTAGTTCTGTGTCGCCCTAGGTTATGACTGTTACATGATGAATGTTATCCAACATAATCACCGATCCAATGCCTACGAGTTTTTCACATGTTGTTCTTTGCTAAGTTACTACTGTTGCTACTCCTGTCAAAATTGCTACTACTGTTACTATTATTGCTATTGCTATCAAACTACCATACTACTGTGCTACTGATCACTCTGCTGCAGATATTTAGTCTCCAGGTGTGGTTGAATTGACAACTCAACTGCTAATACTTGCAAATATTCTTTGGCTCCCCTTGTGTCGAATCAATAAATTTGGGTTGATTACTCTACCCTCGAAAACGGTTGTGATCCCCTATACTTGTGGGTTATCAGCAACGGATTAATACAAGGATTTGCAATGAATTTGCTAAGAAACTAGCTAAGAGAAAAGAATACAGAAAAGAAAGAAATAGAGAAACATCTTGATGAAGTTTTTTTTTGAAAAATAAACACTCAAAATACTCAAGAGAAACACTAGAAGACTTCATCTAGAGAGGTCGGCGACCAAGTCATCTGTGTTAGAGTATATTGTCTTGGGAGTCAAGTGAGAACACTTTATCATAGGTCATACATCGTTAAGCTCAAAATGGGGTTGCCATTTTTCCTTTAAGCATTTCAATGTATTCACACCTTGTTGAGTTGTTTTAGCTCATATCTTTGAGTAAAGCTTCTCTAAGATGTGAGAACTTACATTGGGGTTTTTGGTGGTGATGTCCATCATGTAGTTGAACTTGAAGTGGATGCTCATAGAGTGAAGTTGGGAGCGATCCTATCATTTGTAGTCCATCTTCCTACATGGGTTAGATTTGCAAGGAACAACATGTGTATCCATAATGACAAGAGTGAAGTATAGAGTCAAATGTTGTCAAAGGATATGTTTGAGTTGTCTTGTTCCTTGGCACACCAAAGATTTAGATACTTGGTCCAATTTTCTTGCTCAAGTAGGAGTTAGTGAGCAACTTTATGGAGTGATATTCATCCAAGTACCTACAAGAGGTTAGATGCAATATAAGGGAGCAAAGTGCCCAAGATATAATATAATCATAGAGGTATCAAGGATTAGTCAAGAATGCTCATGCCCTTGCATGCATCCAAGTGAATCTCTAGTTCACGTTTGAAGCATCAATACCTTCTCATCAAGAGGTTTAGTGAAGATATCCGCCAATTTCTTGTCGGTGCGAACATGCTTGAGGTCAATATCACCTTTTGCAACATGATCTCGAATGAAATGGTGACGAACCTCAATATGCTTAGTTCGAGAATGTTGCATGGGATTGTGTGCAATCTTAATAGCACTCTCTTTGTCACATAGTAGTGGAACATGTCTCACTTGCACACCATAGTCTTTTAGAGTTTGTGTCATCCATAGTAATTGAGCACAACATGATCCCGCGGCAATGTATTCCGCTTCGGCGGTAGATAGAGATACCGAGTTTTGTTTCTTGGAGGACCAAGACACAAGAGATCTACCAAGAAATTGACACATACCCGAAGTGGATTTTCTATCAACTTTGTCCCCGGCATAGTCCGAATCGGAATAGACGACAAGATTGAAAGAGGATCCTTTGGGATACCAAATGCCAAAGTTTTGTGTGTGTAACAAGTATCTCACAATTCTTTTCACGGCCTTAAGGTGACACTCTTTTGGTGTCGCTTGGTATCGTGCACACATGCACACACTTAGCATAATGTCAGGACAGGAGGCACATAGATATAGCAATGAACCAATCATAGATTGATAAACTTTTTGATCAACCGGTTTGCCATCCTTAGTCAAGTCAAGATGTCCACTCGTGGGCATGGGAGTTTTCATACCTTTACTTTCTTGCATGTTGAACTTCTTGAATAAGTTCTTGGTATACTTTGTTTGAGAAACAAAAGTACCCTCCTTAGTTTGCTTGATTTGCAAACCAAGAAAGAATTTGAGTTCACACATCATAGCCATCTCATACTTTTCCGACATCAACCTTCCAAACTTTTTACTAAAAGAGGGATTAGTAGATCCAAAGATAATATCATCAACATAAATTTGGCATACACATAATTCTCCGTTAACCCTCTTTGTGAAGAAAGTTGAATCAATTTTCCCTATTTTGAAACCTTTTTCAAGAAGAAACTTCGTCAAGCATTTGTACCAAGCTCTAGGTGCTTGTTTGATACCATAAAGAGCTTTACGAAGTTTGTAAACGTGGTTAGGTTTCTTGGGATTAACAAAGCCAGGAGGTTGTTTGACATATACTTCCTCCTCAATTTCACCATTTAAGAAAGCACTTTTAATATCCATTTGGTAGAGAGTGATATCATGGTGGTTGGCATAAGCAAGTAAAATGCGAATGGACTCAAGTCTAGCAACGGGGGCATAGATCTCACCATAGTCCATACCTTCGACTTGTGTGTAACCTTGTGCTACGAGACGAGCCTTGTTGTGTATAACTTGTCCGTCTTCATCTTGCTTATTCCGAAACACCCATTTGGTTCCAATGATGTTTTGCTCATCCTTGGGCTTCTCAACCAACGTCCAAACTTGATTCCTCTCGAAGTTATGTAGTTCTTCATGCATTCCATTTACCCAATCGGGGTCCTTGAGAGTTTCTTCTACCTTCAAAGGTTCAACACTAGAGATGAATGAGTAATGCTCACAAAAGTTAGCTAAACGAGATTTAGAGCAAGTGATTCTCCCGGATTTGATGTCGCCAAGAATTTGTTCGACGGGATTATTTTTGTCGACTCTTGCTCTAACTCAAGGTAGCCTTTGTTTGGGTTGTGGTGTGATGACCCACAAGTATAGGAGATCAATCATAGTCCTTTCGATAAGTAAGAGTGTCAAACCCAACGAGGAGCAGAAGCAAATGAGAAGCGGTTTTCAGCAAGGTATTCTCTGCAAGTACTAAAAGTGGCGGTAACAGATAATTTTGATAGCAAGATAATTCGTAACAAGTAACAAGTAAGTAGTATAATAAAGTGCAGCAAGGTGGCCCAATCCTTTTTGTAGCAAAGGACAAGCCGGAACGAACTCGTATAATAAGCAAAGCGTTCTCGAGGACACATGGGAATTTCGTCTAGTCACTTTCATCATGTTTGTTTGATTCGCGTTCGCTACTTTGATAATTTGATATGTGGGTGGACCGGTGCTTGGGTGCTGTTCTTACCTTAACAAGCCTCCCACTTATGATTACCCCCTCTCGCAAGCATCCGCAACTACGAAAGAAGAATTAAGATAACTCTAACCATAGCATGAAACATATGGATCCAAATCAGCCCCTTACGGAAAAGCGCATAAACTAGGGTTTAAGCTTCTGTCACTCTAGCAACCCATCATCTAATTACTACTCCACAATGCCTTCCCTTAGGCCCAAAGATGGTGAAGTGTCATGTAGTCGACGTTCACACGACACCACTAAAGGAAGCAACAACATACATATCATCAAAATATCGAATGAATACCAAATTCACATGATTAATTATGACAAGACTTCTCCCATGTCCTCAAGAACAAAAGTAACTACTGACAAATCATATTCATGTTCAAGATCAGAGGGTTATTGAATATCATTAAGGATCTGAACATATAATCTTCCACCAAATAAACCAACTAGCATCAACTACAAGATGTAATCAACACAACTAGCAACCCACACGTACCAATCTGAGGTTTTGAGACAAAGATTGAATACAAGAGATGAACTAGGGTTTGAGATGAGATGGTGCTGGTGAAGATGTTGATGAAGATTGGTCCTCCCATGATGAGAGGATCGTTGGTGATGTCTATGGCTTCGATTTCCCCCTCCCGGAGGGAAGTATCCCCGGCGGAATCGCTCCGCCAGATAGCAAAATAGCTCCTGCCCAAGTGCCACCTCGAGACGGTGGCGCTTTGTCCCGAAAGTTTTCTTCTTATTTTTTCTAGGGCAAATGGCTTCATATAGCAGAAGGAGGGGCCAGAGGCCTGCCAGGGGCCCCACAAGCTTGGGGGCGCGATCAGGGGGGTAGGGCACGCCCCCTCGGCTTGTGGCTGCCTGGTGGGTCCCCTCCTGTTGATTCTTTCACCAGTATTTTTTATATATGCCAAAATAATTCTCCGTAAATTTTCAAGTCATTTGGAGTTGTGCAGAATAGCTATCTCTGTTTCACCCCTTTCAGGTCTAGAATTTCAGCTGCCGGCAATCTCCCTCTTCATGTGAATCTTGCAAAATAAGAGAGAAAAGGCATAAGAATTGTATCGTAAAGTGAAATAATGATCAAAAACATAATAATTATTAGTAGGAAATCATGATGCAAATTGGACTTATCAACTCCCCCAAGCTTAGACCTCGCTTGTCCTCAAGCAAAAGCCGAAATCTCTAATCATGACCACATGTTTAGAGAGAGAGGTGTCGATAAAAAGAAAATACGGACATGGAGCATCATGATATTTATTATAACAGCAATATATCATCATAAAACTTCTCATGAAAAAGTGACAATTCATCCACATGTTAAAGTATGAACCATAAACCAAATTGAAAACTAACAAACTATGATCTTTGTCACTGAAGCAATTGCAATTCATCATATTATTAGAAAGAGTCTGTGTAAGAGCTTTGTTTAGCAAGTTCACATACTCAACTATCATTTAGTCTTCTATGATTGCTGACACTCATATAACATACTTATGGAGCAAAAGTTTCAGTCGGACACATAGAAAGATAGGGGCTTATGATTTGGCCTCCCAACGTATTTACCTCAAGGGTAATGTCAACAATAATAACTCATGACCACCTACATCCAACTGGATATATATGCCTGGATCAATCCCCACCACATGATGCTTGCCAGGAGAGAAAATAAAAACAGAATAGAGGAGAATACTATTGACTCTTGCATGAAAGTAAATACATAAAGTAAAAGATAGGCCCTTCGCAGAGGGAAGCAGAGGTTGTCATGCGCTTTTTGTTTTTGGATGTGCAAGCTCTTAATGTAAAGGAACGTCACTTTATATTGCCCCTTGTGATAGCGACCTTTATTATGCAGTCTGTTGCTTTTATTACTCCACCACCACAAGATCGTACAAAGCTTATTTTCCCTTACAATAAAAGTTCATACATGTTTGGGAGCAATTTGTATTGCTTTGCACCGATGACAACTTACTTGAAGGATCTTATTCAATCCATAGGTAGATATAGTGGACTCCCATCATGAAACTGGGTTTAAGAATTTTTGGATGCACAAGTAGTATCTCTACTTAGCGTGGAATTTTGGCTAGCAAAAGATAAGGGGCAAGAACCACTTGTTAGAGGATACAAAACAAATATAACTTCTATGTGAATATAAGCAAACATAACTCATTACGTTGTCTTCCTTGTCCAACGTCGACTAATTGACATAGAATATTTAATGGGGGCTCACAATCATAAAAGATGTCCAAGATAGTGTATTTATATGTGAGACCTCTCTTCCCTTATTACTTTTTCATGAATTGCAACAATGACCCATACTATGTTTGTCAACTTCCAACAAGTTTTATCAATTATACTTCTTTTATGTGAAGTCATCACTCCCCATGGGATTAGCATATGATCTAAATTTTTTCTTTCTCTTTATTTATTTCCAAGATTGGATCATCAAAAGCAAAACACTCAACTCAAACTACTCTTTATTATATAACTCTCACATGATTACATAGATAGATAGATCACAAATCAAGCACTGGAAACTAAATCATACTAAAACTTTATTCTTCTAAATCACGAAATAACTAAGGATCGAACTAAGATAGATAATGATGATAAAAAGTGATGATGATACGATACCGGGGCACCTCCCCCAAGCTTGGCACAAGCCAAGGGTGGTGCCCATACCCATGTACTCAAATCTCCTTCTTGGGTGATGGTGGTGATGAAGTGGTAGGCTCGTCCTTCCACTTGAGGACACGAATCTCTTCTTTTAATTTGTCATTCTCTCTCTCGAGATCCCAGATTTTGCGACGTAGTTTATCCGAATCTTCCTGCACATGATGAAAAGGAGTGAATTGAACTTTAGGAACCTTCACCATGTTAGGTAAGATGGACCTCTTGAATTCAATGTGCATATCTTCTGGTTGAGGCAGTGGGGGATCCTCGTCCTCCTCACTGGAATGACCTTGCTTTTCCCTCAAATCAGCATCTCCCTCTTCATCGGTTGTCCAACCATAGGGATCAGTGTCCCCATAGACTCTAGGGTTTGCAACAAGATGAGAAACATAGCTTTCCTCGTCCAAATCCTGGGATGACATGGCGCTTGACCTCGAGAGTTTGACAAAAAACAGCACGAAACAAGAACAGAGGAGAAACTTGCGATACGGTGGTCAAAACACCCGTGAGTATATATAATGAATTTTTTCGTGCAGGACAAGTAATAAGGAAGAAAAACGGAGTCGGGAAAGTCCACAAGGGAGCCACAAGCCTGGTAGGCGTGCCCTGGGGGGTAGGGCGCGCCCCCAGGCTTATCGCCTCCTCGTGCACTTTTCGGATTGTTTATTATTTTCCTAATTTTTTATATATTCCAAAACAGACAGAAAATACTTTTATGGAAGTTTTGGAGTCGGTTTACTTACCGTACCACATACCTACTCCTTTTCAGGATTCTGGAGCGTTCCGGAAGGTTTCCTCTATGTGCTCTTCCGGTGTCATTGTTTGAATAATATTAGTTTCAACATTAATGGGCGTACCTGAGATATAATGTTTAATTCTCTGCCCATTAACAACTCTCGGATTATTGCCTTCGGAGTTGTTTATTTTGATGGCTCCGGAGCGATAAACTTCTTCGATGATGTATGGACCTTCCCATTTAGAGAGAAGTTTTCCTGCAAAAAATCTTAAACGAGAATTGTATAATAGAACATGATCACCTACTTTGAATTCCCATTTTTCAATTCTCTTATCATGCCATCTTTTAACTTTTTCTTTAAACATCTTGGCATTTTCATAAGCATGAGTTCTCCATTCATCTAAAGAACTAATATCAAATAACCTCTTTTCACCGGCAAGCTTAAAATCATAGTTAAGTTCTTTAATTGCCCAATATGCTTTATGTTCTAACTCAAGAGGTAAATGACATGCTTTCCCATAAACCATTTTATATGGAGACATACCCATAGGATTTTTATAAGCAGTTTTGTAAGCCCAAAGTGCATCAACAAGTTTCTTAGACCAATTCTTTCTAGATTTATTAACAGTCTTTTGCAAAATTAATTTTATTTCTCTGTTAGTTAATTCAACTTGACTACTAGACTGAGGATGATAAGGAGATGCAATTCTATGATTAACATCATACTTAGCAAGCAATTTACGGAAAGCACCATGAATAAAATGTGAACCACCATCAGTCATTAAATATCTAGGGACTCCAAACCTCGGGAATATAACTTCTTTAAGCATTTTAATAGAAGTGTTTTGATCAGCACCACTAGTTGGAATAGCTTCTACCCACTTAGTAACGTAATCAACAACAACTAAAATATGAGTATACCCATTGGATTTAGGAAAAGGTCCCATATAATCAAAACCCCAAACATCAAATAGTTCAATAACAAGTGAATAATTCATAGGCATTTCCTGACGTCTACCAACATTACCAATTCTTTGACATTCATCACAAGAAAGGACAAACTTACGTGCATCTTTGAAAAGAGTAGGCCAATAAAAACCAGATTGTAATACCTTGTGTGCAGTTCTGTCTCCCGCATGGTGTCCTCCATATGTCTCGGAGTGACACTTACGTAGGATTTGTTCCTGTTCATGCTCAGGTATACAACGTCTAATAATACCATCTACTCCTTCTTTATATAAATGTGGGTCATCCCAAAAGTAATGTCTTAAATCAAAGAAGAACTTTTTCTTTTGTTGGTATGTGAAACTAGGTGGTATATATTTAGCAACAATGTAATTAGCATAGTTTGCATACCAAGGAGTATTACGAGAAGCATTTATGATAGCTAATTGTTCATCAGGGAAATCATCATTAATAGAAAGTGGGTCATCAAGAACATTTTCCATTCTATACAAATTATCGGCTACGGGATTCTCAGCTCCCTTTCTATCAACAATATGCAAATCAAATTCTTGTAGCAAAAGAACCCATCTAATAAGTCTAGGTTTAGCATCTTTCTTTTCCATAAGATATTTAATAGCAGCATGATCAGTATGAATAGTAACTTTGGAATGAACAATGTAAGATCTAAATTTATCACACACAAACACAACTGCTAAAAAATCTTTCTCAGTAGTAGCATAATTTCTTTGAGCACTGTCTAGAGTTTTACTAGCATAATGAATAACATTTAATTTCTTATCAACTCTTTGTCCTAGAACAGCACCTATAGCATAATCACTAGCATCACACATAATTTCAAAGGGTAGGTTCCAATCAGGTGGTTGAACAATAGGTGCTGAAATTAAGGCTTTCTTAAGTATTTCAAAGGCTTCTGCGCAATCATCATCAAAAACAAATGGAACATCTTTTTGCAAGAGATTAGTAAGAGGCCTAAAATTTTTAGAGAAGTCTTTTATAAACCTTCTATAGAAACCAGCATGACCAAGGAAACATCTTATACCTTTGATATCTTTAGGGCATGGCATTTTCTCAATAGCATCAACTTTAGCTTTATCAACTTCAATACCTCTTTCAGAAATTTTATGCCCAAGGACTATACCTTCATTCACCATAAAGTGGCACTTCTCCCAATTCAAGACAAGATTAGTTTCTTCACATCTCTGCAAAACTCGATCAAGGTTGCTCACGCAATCATCAAAAGAAGTTCCGTAAATGGAGAAATCATCCATGAAAACCTCAAAAATCTTTTCACAAAAGTCAGAGAATATAGCAGTCATACATCTTTGAAAGGTAGAAGGTGCATTACATAAACCAAAAGGCATACGATGATAAGCATAAGTTCCAAAAGGACAAGTAAAGGTGGTTTTCTCTTGATCTTCGGGTGAAACAGGTATTTGAGAGAAACCAAAATAACCATCTAGGAAGCAAAAGTGTGTATGCTTAGATAATCTTTCTAACATTTGATCAATAAAAGGCAAGGGGTAATGATCTTTCCTAGTAGCTTTATTTAATTTCCTAAAATCAATTACCATCCTATAACTGGATACAATTCTTTGTGGGATAAGTTCATTTTTATCATTAGGAACAACAGAAATACCTCCTTTCTAAGGAACACAATGAACAGGACTTACCCATCTACTATCAGCTATGGGATAAATTATACCGGCCTCAAGAAGCTTTAATATTTCAGTTCTTACCACATCCTTCATTTTAGGATTCAGCCTTCTTTGATGATCAACATCGGATTTACCGTATGGCTCCATATGAATTTTATGCTGCCATAAAGTGGGACTAATGCCCTTAAGATCATCAAGAGTGTATCCAATAGTAGCCCAGTGCTTCTTCAGAGTTTTAAGTAATCTCTTTTCTTCATGCTCTGAAAGATTAGCGCTAATAATAACATGATATATCTTCTTTTCATCAAGATAAGCATATTTAAGTGTATCAGGTAATTTCTTTAATTCAAACACAGGATCACCCTTGGGTGGAGGTGGATCTCCCAAGGTTTCAACAGGCAAATTATGTTTAAGTATAGGTGCTTGTTTAAATAGCAGCTCATCTATTTAATTTCTTTCATTCATATGCATATCATTCCCATGGTCTAGCAAATATTGTTCTAAAGGATTAGTAGGAGGCACATCAATAGAGGCAAGACCAATAATTTCATCCTTATTAGGTAATTCTTTATCATGAGGTTGTCTATGAAACTTAGAGAAATTAAACTCATGAGACACCTCACCAAAATTAACACTGACAATTTCTTTATTGCAATCAATCTTGGCATTAACTGTATTCAAGAAAGGTCTACCAAATATAATGGGACAAAAATCATCTTGTGGTGATCCAAGAACAAGAAAATCAGTAGGATATTTGATCTTACCACACAAGACTTCAACATCTCTAACAATCCCAAGTGGTGAAATAGTATCTCTGTTTGCAAGCTTAATAGTAACATCAATATCTTCAATCTCAACAGGTGCAATATCATTCATGACTTCTTGATAGAGAGTAAACGGAATAGCACCCAGACTGGCACCAATATCACATAAACCATGATAGCAATGATCTCCAATTTTAACAGAAATAACAGGCAAGCCAATTATAGGTTTGTTTTTTATCTTTAGTGTCTGGCTTAGTAATTCTAGTTGCTCCATCACAGAGATATATGACATGTCCATCAATATTATCAACCAAAAGATCTTTAACCATTGAAATATTAGGTTCAACTTTAATTTCTTCAGAAGGTCTAGGTTCTCTAATATTACTTTTATTAACCACAGTTGAAGCTTTAGCATGTTCCTTAATCCTAACAGGGAAAGGAGGTTTCTCGATATAAGCAGTAGGCACAACTGGATCAACATGGTAAACAATTGTTTCTTCTTTAACACTAACATGTTCTTCATTCAATTCAATAGGTGGATGATATTTAAACCATTTCTCCTTAGGGAGATCAACATGAGCAACAATAGATTCACAAAAGGTAGCTACTATCTCAGAGTCAAGTCCATATTTAGTACTAAGCTTATGAAAAGCATCAGTTTCCATAAAAGATTTAACACAATCAAACTCAAGATTTATACCTGGCTCATTACCTTTGTCGATTTCCCAATCTTCAGAGTTACGTTTAATTCTTTCCAGAAGATCCCATCTGAATTCAATAGTTCTCTTCATAAAGGAACCCGCAGAAGAAGTATCGAGCATGAATTGATCATTATGAGAAAGCCGAGCATAAAAGTTTTGAAGAATTATTTCTCTTGAGAGCTCATGATTGGGGCATGTGTGCAACATATACTTAAGCCTCCCCCAAGCTTGAGCGATACTTTCTCCTTCACGAGGCCAAAAAGTATATATATAATTCCGATCACGATGAACCAAATGTATAGGATAAAATTTCTGGTGGAATTCCAGCTTCAACTGGTTCCAGTCCTATGTTTTAGTATCATCACATAGATTATACCATGTCAATGCCTTTCCCTCCAAAGATAAAGGGATACCAACTTCTTAACTCCATCTTCGGATAGACCTACAAGCTTAAACAATCCACAAATTTCATCCACATATATCAAGTGAATATCAGGATGTACCTTTCCATCTCCTACATAAGGATTAGCTAGCAGTTTCTCTACCATACCCGAAGGAATTTCATAATAAATATTTTCAGTAGGTTCAATAGGTTGAGTAGCAACTCTCAATGCTTCCGATCGAGGTGAAGATACCCCGAACAAGCCCCTCAAAGGATTACTTTCCATAGTGACAAGTGACAGTAAATTTCAGCACGTAATATAAATGTTTCCTTACCAAATTCCACGCACCAAAGGCGCTTCACTCCCCAGCAATGGCGCCAAAAAAGAGTCTTGGTGAACCACAAGTATCGGGGATCAATCATAGTCCTTTCGATAAGTAAGAGTGTCGAACCCAACAAGGAGCAGAAGGAAATGACAAGCGGTTTTCAGCAAGGTATTCTCTGCAAGTACTGAAAGTAGCGGTAACAGATAGTTTTGATAGCAAGATAATTCATAACAAGTAACAAGTAACTAGTATAATAAAGTGCAGCAAGGTGGCCCAATTCTTTTTGTAGCAAAGAACAAGCCGGAACGAACTCGTATAATAAGCAAAGCGTTCTCGAGGACACATGGGAATTTTGTCTAATCACTTCCATCATGTTTGTTTGATTCGTGTTCGCTACTTTGATAATTTAATATGTGGGTGGACCGCTGCTTGGGTGTTGTTCTTACTTGAACAAGCCTCCCACTTATGATTACCCCCGCTCGCAAGCATCCGCAACTATGAAAGAAGAATTAAGATAACTCTAACCATAGCATGAAACATATGGATCCAAATCAGCCCCTTACGGAATAGCGCATAAAATAGGGTTTAAGCTCCTGTCACTCTAGCAACCCATCATCTAATTACTATTCCACAGTGCCACCCCTTAGGCCCAAAGATGGTGAAGTGTCATGTAGTCGACGTTCACACGACAACAGTAAAGGAAGCAACAACATACAGATCATCAAAATATCGAACGAATACCAAATTCACATGATTACTTATGAAAAGATTCTCCCATGTCCTCAAGAACAAAAGTAACTACTCACAAATCATATTCATGTTCAGGATCAGAGGGGTATTGAATAGCATTAAGGATCTAGACATATAATCTTTCACCAAATAAACCAACTAGCATCAACTACAAGATGTAATCAACACTACTAGCAACCCACAAGTACCAATCTGAGGTTTTGAGACAAAGATTGAATACGAGAGATGAACTAGGGTTTGAGATGAGATGGTGCTGGTGAAGATGTTGATAAAGATTGGTCCTCCCACGATGAGAGGATCGTTGGTGATGTCGATGACTTCGATTTCCCCCTTCCGGAGGGAAGTATCCCCGGCGGAATCGCTCCGCCGGAGAGCAAAATAGCTCCAGCCAAGGTTCCGCCTCGAGACAGAGGCGCTTTGTCCCAAAAGTCTTCTTATTATTTTTTCTAGGGCAGATGGCTTCATATAGCAGAAGGAGGGGGGCCGGAGGCCTTCCAGGGGCCCGACAAGCTTGGGGGCGCGCCTAGGGGGCAGGGCGCGCCCCCAGGCTTGTGGCTGCCTGGTGGGTCCCCTCCAATTGATTCTTTCGCCAGTATTTTTTATATATTCCAAAATAATTCTCCGTAAATGTTCAGGTCATTTGGAGTTGTGCAGAATAGCTATCTCTGTTTCACTCCTTTCAGGTCCAGAATTCCAGCTACCGGCAATCTCCCTCATCATGTGAATCTTGCAAAATAAGAGAGAAAAGGCATAAGAATTGTACCATAAAGTGAAATAATGATCAAAAACATAATAATTATTAGTAGGAAATCATGATGTGAATTGGACGTATCATGGCGAGGCTTCCTCATCATCTTCATTGTCTTCCTCATTGTTGTTGTTGTCGTTGTTCCCTTGTGGAGGTGGAGAAGGAGGTTGAGGTGGATCACCTTGATGCACTTCCTCATTCCCTTCGTCTTGACGTGTTCCACTTGTGGATGCCTCCATGTCAACTTGTGGTTCACCTTGACGTGAGGTTGGGGCTTCCACTTGAATGGACGAAGTACTCTCCTTCACCTCCAAGGGACGAATCTTGCCAATAGACAAGTCTTGGATTGCTTCCGATGGTTCTTGATCACCTACATCAATTGGCAATTGCTCGACTTGTGAGCCGTTAGTCTCATCAAACTTCACATCTACCGTCTCTTCAACTTTTCGAGTGAAGTTGTTGTAGACACGGTAAGTGTGAGAGTTCGATCCGTAACCAAGTAGAAAACCTTCATGAGATTTGGGAGCAAATTTTGAACGACGATGCTTATCAAGAATGTAACATTTTGAGCCAAATACTCGAAAGTATCCAACTTGTGGTTTGTTACCGGTGAGTAGCTCATATGCCGTTTTTCCAAGAAGCTTATGAAGATAAAGTCGATTTGTAGCATGACACCCAAAAGTGTTATGGCGTCTTGTATTCATCTAGCATTGTCCTTGCCATTTCAATAAGAGTCCGGTTCTTCCTCTCAACAACTCCATTTTGTTGAGGTGTTGTAACACCCCCAGTGTCATGCTACAGTGACCTCACACTAATGATGCCAAGTTGTGGCACCCCGGCTCAGAGTCACCGGAGCACCCTGTATTCCAGCCCAGAGATCAAGTCTTCTGGAATACGGCACTGCTTGGCATAGAACAAATCAGCTCTTTATTACTAATAGTTGGGATACAAGGGTTACAAAGAGTTTACAAAAGGTTACAATGATGCTACTCCGGCTAAGGTGGCTCTATGCTAGCAGCGGCACGACCTATAACAGAGAAACCATGATGACGAAGATGGGCTTCACTCCACAGGGACTCTGGCTGGGACACGTCTTAGCTCGCAACTCGGAAACCTTTGCTATGCAAACATGTCAGCACCTGCAAACAGGCATGACACGCCAGGTGAGTACTTTGAATGTACTCGCAAGCTCACAACAAACACAAGCATCAAAACATAACAATATCACAGCAAGTATGATTATATCAGATTCCAGTGTTATTAAAAGGGTGGAAGAAAATAATAACATACTATTGCTAAACTATTCTTCGAAAGTCACCCTTGTTAAAGTTACAGGAACCACTATGCTCTTAGATACTGGGGTGAACCACTTGCTCTCGTGACCAACTCTTGGTCTCCTCAAAAACCTTAGACGATCATTCCCGAGATCACCTACAACATTACCAGCGGCCTTACACCAAGTGGATACCTCACCATACTAAGACGAGTTCTTCCATCATTAACAAGTCATTCCATCATGGTTGTTGATCAGACAGTGTGACTTAGTACGAACTGTGTCCAATACCGTGGACGCGGCTATTCGAATAGATTCTTACACTCTGTAGAGGTTGCGCACGTTACCCACACCATGGAGCTCCTGGTCCCGTACCTCGGTACACTTCCTTTCCAGGTGGACCGGTGCTGCTCCAACAAAACTTGACTAACCCGTGACTCCTCCACCGTACCACCGACAATCATTCCCCCTTTCAGGTCATGCCCTGGGTGGCCCTTGTGTCACTTCTGACACCTACCACCGTCGTGGCCAAACAAACTGTCCCAAACGGGGACCTGAGCTCAATAACCAAACTGGGCTCACAAGGTTATCGTAGTCTACCTGATCAGGGCAGCACGTACGCATAACCTCCCCTCTTTGGTGGTACCGATAAAAGAGCACGCGGTTAGACCAAGTCAAGGCCGTCCCATTCCGGCAGATGCGGCTGCACTGAAAAGCTCTATTCGGTGGCACTTGATCAACAATGAAGGAATTTATCCCCAAGCAACTATAGTCATTACTGACACTTCGGTATTACAGTGATCCAAGTTACAACAATAACTAACTAGAAATCCAATGAGCAATATGATCAACTACTACTATTGATCCCATATATGAAGTACCGGACGGAAACACAAAATAATCATAGACGGTAATCTCTTAATCCAACCGTGTCATGACATCATCAAACTTGAAATCTACTAATGACTACAATCTCATCATCAACATGACAGTAGCCTACCCAAGATTTTCAAAGTGTTGCATGAATTAACTTATTTACAAATAATTCATATTTAACATTAAAATAATTATTTAAACCATGATATTGCAATGCAATTATGCAAATGAGAGTTGTGGCTTGCCTTGCACCAAGGAAGTGTGGGAATACTCCTAGTCTTCACCAACTACTCAAATCAATCTGAAAAACATTTTTGAAAACATTTTCAAATATCACATAAAGAATTTTCCTCTGACCAGAAATTCTAGGCAGCAGAGAAAAATACCAAAATTTTACAGCAACTAGAGGAGCTCATAAGAAAAATAATGCAAAAAGAATGAACTCATTTGGACTTATGGTTTAAAAGTTATGGATGGTCAAAGTTTAGTCAAACTTATGGATTTAAATTGAATTTAAACAGAAAACGGAAAATCTCAGGAGCGGCCACGTCGAAGGCGTAAAACCAGAGTGCGCCTCCACTCGCGTACCACTTCGGGCACGTGGAGAGTCACTGAGGGGTGGGGCCCCTTGTCAGCTTTAAACAAAGAGGGAGAGGGAACAGGAGACGGCGGCTCACCGGCGATGGTTGGCCGGCGTGGAGGCTGCGGCGGCGCCGGGAGAGGGTCGGGATGGATCGAGCGCACGACGGCGAGCACGCCCGTACCCGCAGTTCGTCGGGAGGTGGCCGGATGGCGTCGGTGTTGGAAATATGCCCTAGAGGCAATAATAAATTAGTTATTATTATATTTCCTTGTTCATGATAATCGTTTATTATCCATGCTATAATTGTATTGATTGGAAACTCAAATACATGTGTGGGTACATAGACAACACTGTGTCCCTAGTAAGCCTCTAGTTAACTAGCTCGTTGATCAAAAGATGGTGAAGGTTTCCTAGCCATAGACATGAGATGTCATTTGATAACGGGATCACATCATTAGGAGAATGATGTGATGGACAAGACCCAAACTATAAACGTAGCATATGATCGTGTCAGTTTATTGCTATTGTTTTCTGCATGTCAAGTATCTGTTCCTATGACCATGAGATCATGCAACTCCCTGACATCGGAGGAATACCTTGTGTGTATCAAACGTCGCAACGTAACTGGGTGACTATAAAGATGCTCTACAGGTATCTCCGAGGGTGTCTGTTGGGTTGGCATGGATCAAGACTGGGATTTGTTACTCCGTGTGACGGAGAGGTATCTCAGGGCCCACTCGGTAATACAACATCACAATGAGCCTTGCAAGCAATGTGACTAAAGTGTTAGCCACGAGATCTTGTATTACAGAACGAGTAAAGAGACTTGCCGGTAACGAGATTGAACTAGGTATAGAGATACCGACGATCGAATCTCGGGCAAGTAACATACCGAGGAACAAAGGGAACAGCATACGGGATTAACTGAATCCTTGACATAGAGGTTCGACCGATAAAGATCTTCGTAGAATATGTAGGAGCCAATATGGGCATCCAGGTCCCGCTATTGGTTATTGATCGTAGAGGTGTCTCGGTCATGTCTACATAGTTCTCGAACCCGCAGGGTCTACACACTTAACGTTTGGTGACGATTAGTATAGTTGAGTTATTTTGTTGGTGACCGAAGGTTGTTCGGAGTCCCGGATAAGATCCCGGACATGACGAGGATCTCCGGAAGAGTCCGGAGGTAAAGATTGATATTTGTGATAATAGTGTTTTGATCTCCGGAAGGGTTCCGGAATTCACCGGAAGGGGTTCCGGATGTTTACCGAAGTGTTCGGGTGCAGCAACACTTTATATGGGCCAAAGAGGTAAAACCCACGAGGTAATGGAAAGTGCAAAAGGAAGTTTTGCTGCTGCCTTAAGCGGTAGTACCACTGGTAAGGTAGTGCTACCGCGTAAGCGGTACTACCGCTTGTGTGAAGCGGTACTACCGCATAAGCGGTACTACCACGTGTGAAGCGGTACTACCGCTCGTGAGCGGTACTACCGCTTGTGCGCGGTACTGCATGGATCCGAGTTGGACTCTTTCCCTGCGGGCTAAACCGACCTTGTGCGGGCAAAACCAACCTGGAGGAGGATTTTACTCCAAGTTTAGACCCCAAGGCTCAACATATAAATAGAGGGGCAGGGCTAGCACACGGGATATATCAAGATTTCCCAAGCCGTGTGCCGGCAACCCTAACCCTCTAGTTCTCCCGTCATAATCTCCGTAGTGCTTGGCAAAGCCCTGCAGAGATTGTTCCTCACCACCAGCACCACGCCGTCGTGCTGCCGGAACTCATCTACTACTTCATCATCGCTCGCTGGATCGAGGAGGTGAAGGCGTCATCAAGCCGTACGTGTGTTGAATGCGGAGGTGCCGTCCGTTCGGCACTAGTTCGTGATCGGATCGAGGGACGACTTGCAATTTGGATCGCGGAGATCCCCCAATTTCCCCGACGCGCCCGCGAGCACCGCTGTGAGCCTCGCCTCTTCTCTGCATCCTCTCGTGCTCGATCCCGAGCTCTAGCTCCACTCCTCGCCGTTGTCGTGAGCTCACCGTCGCCTGTCTATTCGTCACTGTCGTTTTAGCAAGCGCCCTTCACATTCGAGCACGGCATCGATCTCCTGGAGGTCTCAGGAGCCCCGTGCGCCCTTTAGCTAGCCTCCCCATGCCCGGCAGCCTCGGGCGTGACCAAGCCCATGGCCGTGCCGCCGCCCCGCTCGCTCGTGTCGCCGGCTCCGGCCGTCCTGCGCCCCCTTGATGGGTCTGCTGGATGCGGGCGTGCTGCAGCTTCCGAACGCCACCTCCTGCGCGCCATTTGAGCCTCCACAGCCAAATCCCGATGCGTTCCCGCGCAACGCCACCGTCTCTGGTGGTCGCCGGAGCGCGTGCCGGCGTTTAAACGCCGGCGGGACCCACCCGTCAGCCCGTTTAGGCGCTAATCACCCCGCTGCTAGCCACTGACTGGTGGGTCTGTTTCTTGTAGCATTAGGCTTAGCGCTAATTAAATTGATTTAGTTAACCTAGTGGCTCACTGACAACTGGGGCCCACCCACTAATTAAGCCCTGTTTAAAAATAAAACACTGATTAACCTTACTGTGTATGACATGTGGGCCCCGTTGCACTGTTTAACTAGATAAGATTTGATTAAGCCACAACCACTGACATGTGGGCCCCCTTTGACCATGTTGACCAGTCAACTCTACTGTTGACTCCTGACTGGACCTGCTGACTGGGCAGTTGACCTGGTCAGCTGGCCCCATTGTCAGCCTCACATGCAAATAGCTGGGTACACTCTCTGTGTATCCATAGCAATTTGATATTAAATGAATTTTCGAATTAAATTAATTCCAAAAAATCCAGAAAATGATTAAAACTTTGAAAAATCATATAAAATAATCGGTAACTCGGATGAAAATAATTTATATATGAAAAATGATCAGAAAAATAAGACGAATCCGAATATGCCATCCGCATACCTATCACATGCCTCCAACACTGCAAACATGGAACCTTCCCCTCCGGATCGTCTGTCCGGTAATTGCCTAAACCCAGGAAAATATTCCCAGATATTTTTCCGCTCCATCTGTAACGTGTAGCACTGTGTTAGGTCACCCCATGCATTGCATTTTGCCATGTCATGCTCTGTGATTGCACTTGTTTGCTGTGTATTTATTTTGTTTCCTCCAACTCTTCTCTCCGGTATCCCCCGAGTCTGGCGTGATCCCTGAGGACTGCTACACCACCGATGACCCCTCTTTCACCGCAGAGCTTCCAGGCAAGCAAAACCCCCTTGATCATTCCTATATCGCCCATCCTTTCTCTCCCATGCTTGCATTAGATTTTGCTACTGTAATTGATTGCTCCTATTCTGATGCATAGCCTGATTTTGTAACCTGCTATTGATACTTTACCTGTTGACCTAAATGCTTAGTATAGTCTGGTTAGTGATCCATCAATGGCCCAACACCCTTGTCCTTGTTGCCATGCTTTACCACCGATGGCTCGACCAATGTGATCAATGAGCAGAGACCTACACAGCACCGCACACCCCCTTAGTTGTACAACTCTGCAGAGCTACTATCAAGTGCTGAGGGTGATACCTCCTACCTCACTCCTGATGGTATCTCTGTAGCGTGGCTACCGATTGTGGGTTACGGAGGGTGATTCCTCTTTCACCACCTCTGATGATGCCTCTGTCGTGCAGCCCCTCAAGTGTGAACCCATCGAGGGTGATTCCCTCAAGTTCACCTTGACGGTTACATCGAGTGGGAATCCATCGAGGGTGATTCCTCGGATTCCCCATGATGTTATGGACACACGGGTACTTTGACCTTCATCTCGGACCGTTGTTAAAGACGGGTCGGCTCCAAGAGCACCCGCGAGATAATGTTGAAGTCGGGCCGACCCCAAGGGTACCCGCGAGAGAGTCCTGTGGCGGCTGGCTGTTAACGGTACCACCCAGGATGTGGTGGTAGCTTGGGACTTGTCCCGACAGCCGACACGGAACTTACACTGTAGTCGGAGTGACAGGGCAGGCGGAGTCTACCTAAGAGAGAGGTGGGCCTAGTCCCTGGTCGTGGTCCGCGAGATACCTAGTCGGAACGGCCGAAGCACTGTTCGTCTCCGCGAGGTCCTAATAATTCACTAATGGATTTGGGTATTTGATCTGTGTTGGCCACTGGCCTATACGCACTACCACCACGCAGGATAATGGTTTAATGGGGCCCTCAACGCCGTATGTATCAGCCGAAAGCTCTGTCAGACATCCAGTTCAGCATTGCGGCACGGCTGGGCCGGCGCCATCCAGGAGAGAGGTGGTGCCTGGATTCGCCTTGCTCGCAACGACCCAGAGTGCAAAGGGCGATGGGCCCAAGACCCCTGAGCACTTAGGATGTAGACCGGCGGGGACCTCTTTGCGGAGCCTAGGTAGGACTACGTCGTGTCGATCAGCCGAGGCCGGGCGTGACCCAGAAAAGTGTGTCCGGCTAGAGTTAATCGAGTGTGTTGGGTAACAGTAGTGCACCCCTGCAGGGAAGTTATCTATTCGAATAGCCATGTCCACGGTAACAGGATGCTCAGTGTTGTATCCCGATCCACTACAACTTGAACTGGATACTTGTTACTTTAATTAATATGTTAGCTCCGGGATCGCTTTCTCGCAGGGGGTCGAGGAAGGATCTCTGGGATTTGCTACTACATACTTATTGCTTTATTATATGATACTAGTATGCACTCTTCTAATGCTGCAAGATGCTGCAAGATGCTAGTCTTCGATAGGCTAGGCCTTCCCCTCTATTCTGGAATTTCTGCAGTATAGTTCACAGATACAGCCCCTTCCCTTTGATACCAATGCATACTTAGCATAGATCTGATGTAAGTCTTGCGAGTACTTTGGATGAGTACTCACGGTTGCTTTGCTACCTCTTTTTCCCCATACCCGTTTGCTGTGATCAGATGATGGAGTCCCGGAGACAGCTGACCCCGTTGATGACTACTACTACCTCGATGGTGCCTACTACTATGTTGAGACCGACGACCAGGAGTAGTTAGGAGGCTCCCAGGCAGGAGGCCTGCGCCTTTTCGATCTAGATGTCGTTGTTTTGCTTAGCCATCATAAGGCATCCTTGTCTAATTATGTCTGTACTCAGATACTGATGCTTCCGTTGACTCTTGTATGACTCGAGCTTATGTATTCGAGCCCTCGAGGTCCCTGGCTTGTAATATAAAGCTTGTATTATTTTATTTTGTGTCTAGAGTTGTGTTGTGATTTCTTCCCGTGAGTCCCTGGGCTTGATCATGCGCATTTGCGTGTATGATTAGTGCACGGTCGGGCCGGGGGCGTCACAGGTGTGTACATAACCGAGAACTCATGTGAGATGCCTTCTTTGTCAAGAAAGGTATCCACATTGGTGTTCTTGAACTCCGATCCATTGTCACTCCGAACCTTCTTGATCTTCACTTTAAATTGATTTTGGCCCTTCCTAGCGAAGTTTTTGAAGATCACATACTTGCGTGGACCATCATTTTTTGCAAGCTCACGAAACATGTCTCTATCTCCGGTCATGTGATCGGTACATCAACTATCAAGAATCCACTCTTTTCCTCCGGCCATATAATCTCGAAGGTTTGCCAAGAGACTAAGATTCCTCATAGTCTTCTCATATTCGATATCAAATTCCTCGTCCTCATCATAATAGCCATGCTCAACATCATCATCAACATGTATGTGATCATCACCTAGGGTAATGAATTCATTAGTTTCATGATCATGACAATGTTCAAGTTTATGAATTCTAATGGCTTCCGCGATAATGTTACTAATAGTTCTAACATCTTCTTTGGCACGGATAAGATCACGAAGATCAAATAAGCAATCATCAAAGTTAGGATCACTAGGCTTCATCTTGTGAAAAGCAATAGTCTTATGAAGAATCTCATTAAGATTCTTTAGAGAGTAGTTAGGATATTGCTTTTCCAAGCCATTCCATAGAGTATAGGCACACTCAAAGTTTTGCATACAACCAAGAACAATTTTAGGTAATCATCTAATGATAAGATTGATGGTTCTAAGATTACGAAGTACGTCAATTTCCTCTTCATGAGTGGGATGCAAGGGGTCAATGGGAGGCACATAAGGATTATGAATGTACTTGCTCAAGTTAAATTCATCAAAGATATCAAGCATCTCATCCTTCCAAAAGTGATAATATTCCCCATTGAGAATATGCACTCTACGTCTAAGACTCCCAAAGTAGACACATCCATCTCCCTCCAATGGTGATTAAACCAAAGCAATGGAGACCAAAGCTCTGATACCAATTGTGGATTCGAGGAGATAGGTCTAGAGGGGGGGTGAATAGACTCTTAACCAATCAAAGGTGCAGTTTTTAGTTCTCTTGGAATTTGGGCAGATTTTGGCACTAGTTAAGATATCATCAAGACTTTCTACACATGCATATCAAGAGATAGAGTAGAGGAAATAGTAAAGCATGCAAGAGTGCGGAAAGTAATGGGGTAGAGAAAAGAAGATCAAACGCAATGAAGACACGGAGTTTTTGGCGTGGTTCCGATAGGTGGTGCTATCGTACCTCCACATTGATGGAGGCTTCAACCCATAGAGGGTAACGGTTGCGCGAGTCCACAGAGGGCTGCACCCACGAAGGGTCCACGAAGAAGCAACCTTGCCTATTCCACCATGGCTTTCGTCCACGAACGACTAGCCTCACTTGGGGTAGATCTTCACGAAGTAGGCGATCTCCTTGCCCTTACAAACTCCTTGGTTCAACTCCACATGATCTTCGAGGCTCCCAAGTGACACCTAACCAATCTAGGAGACACCACTCTCCAAAAGGTAATAAATGGTGTGTTGATGATGAACTCCTTGCTCTTGTGCTTCAAATGATAGTCTCCTCAACACTCAATCTCCCTCTCACAAATTTGGCATGGGTAGGAGAAGGACTGGAGTGGAAAGCAACTTGAGGAGGCTAGAAATCAAGGTTCAAATGATTGGATTGGAATCTCTTGATCTCAACACATGAGTAGGTGGTTCTCTCTCAGAAAATGTATGGTGGAAGTGTAGTCACATTCTGATGGCTATCTTACTAGGTAAGAGGGGGGTGGAGGGGTATATATAGCCTTCACCCAAAATCCAACCGTTACACACTTTTGACCCATCTCAGTGGCACCGATAGTAAAACTCGGTGAGACCGATCTGTGTAAAAGATATGAATGTTGGGCTTTTCGGTGGGACCAAACGGGAACTACTCGAAGCAACCGAAGTGCAATGGTATGGCAAAACCTCATCTCGGTGGCACCGATTGCATTATCTCGGTCAGACCGAAGTAAAGCAATAAGGTAAGAGAGAGTTGGCAGACCATCTCGGTGAGACCGATTGAAAGAACTTGGTTAGACCAAAGTAATTACAACCGATGACAGAGAGTTGGCAAGGCCATCTCGGTGAGACCGAGAACCATTTTGGTGGATCCGATTTGTTAGGGTTTTGGCTGTGGCAAAGGAATGATCATCTCGGTGGGTCCGGAGTAGGTGATATCGGTGGGACCAAGATGATGAATTAGGGTTTGCACAGATGTGTTTGTGGGAGAATGACTGAGGATTTTTGGAGCAATACCACTAAGCACTTTGAGCAACAACCTCATCATTAACACCTCATCCCCTTTTAATAGTATTGGCTTTCCTAAGGGACTCAATGTGATCTTGGATCACTAAAATGAAAATGAAGAGTCTTGTGGATGCCAAACTTGTTCTTGACATTTTGAAGGATTCCACATCTTCTTATCCTTACCATGCCATTGTTGAACTTGTCTGAAATATACTAGATAAAAATATTAGTCCAATAGCATGTATGTTGACATTGATTACCAAAACCACCAAGGGAGCAAATGTGCTTTCAACTGCAGGGGCTGTTATTGACTGTAATAAAAGCAATGTCACTTTCCATGTCAACAATAAAGAGCATACGGTATATTTCCTGAAGAAACAAAACAAAGAGAACAGTATCAATTCCATTGAAAAAATTATGACAATCACTATTGGAGACTTTGAATTTCCTCTTCCGTTTCCCAAAAAGAAATATGAAACTCTTATTGTGGGGACCATGCATATCCCGGTTGAGGTAACATAGTGCTATGCATAAATTCTTTGGTTTTATGTCACTCGGAAATGGTTTGTTAATAAGACTTGATCAACCTTATTAATGGATTCTTTTTACTTGGTGTTATTTTACTTGGTGTTATTTTTAGTTAAATAAAGTAGAATACCCTGTTTATCATGTTTTTTGAATTATCCGTGCAATAAAAAATGACCCAGAAATAAAAGTTCTCACAATGTCGTAAAATTTTAACATGATTTTTTCTGAATAAAAAAGAATTTTTGGCACTGGACACACCCCAGGGGGTGCACCTGCTATCAACAAGGCAGCAGGGCGCGCCTACCCCCCCTGGCGCGCCCTAGTGGCTTGTGGGGCCCACGGGACCCCACTCACTTATCTCCCATGCCCATCTTCTTCCTCCACCTCCAGAAAAGTTCATTCCCAGTTCTTAGCTCGTGTTCTTGCTCCTACATATGAATTTTCTATCTCCTTGCTCACAGCTCCATTTCCGAAACTTTTCGGAGAAATTGCTCCTTGGTATGTGACTCCTCCAATGGTCCAATTAGTTTTTGTTCTAGTGGTTTATACTTTGCTTATTTTGCTGCTATTGGTGACCAAGAAAATGAGCTTGCGTGTTGAATTCATTTGGTTCTAAGTAGTTTGAATGCTTGATATAGCCTCTAGACACTTGTAGAAGTTGTTGCTATCAATCTTGTTGAGTTTTATTCACCTCTTATTTGTGTCCCGAAAATTTTAGAAATTTTTCATAGGACAAAAAATGATGAGAAGGTTATTCATGAGGGGCTCCTCAAACCAGAGTTCAGAGGGAACTTCACGGGGAACGGCCGGGATCAACCTCCCTCGTAGAGCGGAAGTATAGCCATGTGAGTGGCCATGTGACACATTCATGAGTGAAGCCGGTTTTTGACACGAGTTTGAACAATTCATGGCAAACGCCGGCTTGACCAACTTCCTCACAGATAAGTGTGATCAGTATCAACTCCTCACCAACACTTTCGTGCAACATTTCCATTTTATTCCTAGACAGGAGGTCCCTAGCGTGTCATTCCATTTATATGAACAAGCCTTCGAGATACCGTTTGATAGGTTTTGTGAAATTTGCATGCTTCCTTCTGAGGGTGAGACAGCTGAACCTCAACCCAGTGAGTTTTAGTAATTCATTCACACTTTGACTGTGGAAGAGTTTATAGGAGTTTTGAAGGCTAGAGTTACTAGTCTGCATTTTCCTACCGTGTATTACTTTGGTTTATTCATTGGAAAATGTTTGACTGCTAGGTAGGAGGGTGGTACGCTCAGTGCCCCTGACCTCGCCATTTTACGTTGTCCACTTTTCAATGATAGAACTTATAGCTTGGGAGCCATCATTGCATGCCATTTGCACACTAATAGGACTCGAGGTAGTATTCATGCTTGTATTTATGCTACTCATCTTGCTAAGTGTCTTAATGTTAATATCCGTCCCGATGACCGCTTGCTACCTAAGGTTTATTTAGATTTTGAGTCCATGATGTCCCATCATTTTATTGACGAACCTGAACCTCCTCAACATTATCATTACAATTTGGTATTTAGTGAGGAAACGCGTAAGGTTATTTTGTTGCCTGCTCCTGCTTTGTTTGATGCTAATGCCAGGAATGGGTACACCATCATGCCTGAGTACATCACTGCCTATGAGAGTGCACTAGCTACTGCGGAGAGCAATGCCCAACCTTAGGATGCTCCGGTGCCGCAGCCGACCCAGTTCATCCCTGGACCTGACGGATTCTACAAGTGGTGATCACCAAGCTAGGCCAAAAGCCTAAGCTTGGGGAGTACGATTCTCACCTACCGTTCATTTTCAAGTTCATACATTCATTGCACTTGTCGGTGTTCTTCGTTTCCCTTCTATATCCATGTTTCATTTTTAGTTTGTTTCCTTTGTGTGTTTGAAAAACTTCGAAAATCCAAAAATATTTCTCGCTTCTTTTTGGTTTTCCTTTCTTGTTTAGTTAGTTTGTATAGTAAAAGAAAACCCAAAAAGATTTCTCGTTTCTTGTTTTTTGTTTCTAGAGATTTCTTCGGCGTAAATAGTTTTTCTCACTTTTTGTTTTTCTTATTTCTTTTGTTTTCTTCAAAAAAAACTAAAAACTCCAAAAAATATTTCACTGTGTTTCTTTGAATTTCTTTTCTTTTCTTGAGTCGTCGTAAGGAGAAGACTTGGTAAGAATTGTCAAGTTGCTCTTATATGCTTTATTGTTGATCTAATGAAGGGACAATTATTTCCTTGTCTTCTTCTTTGTATAAGTGTTTATAGATTTTAGCTTAGTCCACGACACTCTTGCACTATTATAATTTCCACATAATTCGGTCGTGTAAGTGAAAGGCAATAATGACGATGATTTGATGAAGTGTCGTGATGAAGAAAAGCTGATATGAACTCTTCTTGTTTTTTTTCTAAATATGTTTAACTCAGTAGCCCTGACTCAGCATATTATGAGTAAACATGTTTGTGGTGACAATTAGAGATTATAGTTGCTCATGCCATGCTTAAGTAGCTAGGAGTGAATAATATGTTATCTTGTGTGTCAAAGTGCATTAAAATGATTATGATGTAGTATGTCAGGATTATCGTCCTCTGAAGAATTCAAGTGGCTTCACTTGGCACATGCTCATGCATGTAATTGATTCAAAACCAATATAGCCTTCATGATATTTATGTTCAGAGTGTTTATATCCTGTTCATGCTCATGTCCAATGTTAATTATTCTCAATGCATGATTATGACCGTTGTCGCTCTCTAGTTGGTCGCTTCTCAATCTATTTGCTAGCCTTCACCTGTACTAAGCCGAAATACTGCTTGTGCATCCAAATTCTTGAAACGAAAGTTGTGCCAAAAGAGTCCACCATATCTACCCATATACGGTATTACCCTGTCGTTCCAAGTAAATTTGCATGTGCCATCTCTAGTCCTTCAAATAAACATCTATTCTATGTGCCCGTACTGCTCATGGAGCGACAGGGCGCTCAATATCTTCCAGGCTAAGTGTGTTTAACTCGCGATGAGCTTTTATTCGCTCGTCAACTTTGAGGGACGCTAGTAACAAGGATGCTCAGTCATGCTTTACAAAAAAATATAATAAAACAAACACCCCCAGGACAGTTCATTGTTGGAGGGCACCCGAGGATTCGGCTAGCCATGGATTGTGTCTGTATGGTTGTGAGGGAGTGGAACCTTTTTCTTTTGGGAACCGCCATTAAAGTGTTTAGCATGGAAGATATGGAAAACCTTTGTCGTAATGTTGACACAAAAAGCACACCACTCAAAATGTATTCATCTCTGTTTTGACTTTGAGCTCTGGCACCTCTGCAAATCTCTGTTTCCCTCTGCGAAGGGCCTTTTTATTTACTTTCATGTTATTTACTTTTATTGTTGAGTCATCACCTTCTCATTCAAGCGCCAACCTAGAGAGCGCTATTGTCATTCTGAGTTTAACATGCATTGGGTCTAGTTAATGTTGGATGTGAGCATGACTAGATCTTTTCTACCCTGAATTACTATGTTTAGTTGCTGCTTGAACTTCGAAGGTGCTCTGCATTTATGTTTTGTGGTCTCAGGAAGGGCTAGCGAGATACCATGCTATCATATTGTATAATGATTGTTTTGACAAAGTGTTGGCATTTGAGATACATTATTATTGCTCGCTGGCTGATTATGCCATTGATATGAGGAAATGTGAGTTCTAAGTGTTATCATTCACATGATTAGTTCATGATCTTTATTGAAAACTTGGTTGCTAGTTAAGCCTATATACATCAATAGAAACAAAAGAGTTTGCAAAACTTTTTCTTTGTCACTTTCAGTTTATCAACTGAATTGCTTGAGGACAGACAATGAGTTACGCTTGGGAAGTTGATACGCCTCCAATGTATCTACTTTTCCTAACACTTTTGCTCTTGTTTTGGACTCCAATTTGCATGATTTGAATGAAACTAACCCGGACTAACGTTGTTTTCAGCAAAACAACCTTGGTGTTCTTTTTTGTGCAGAAATAAAAGTTCTCAGAATTGGACGAAGCTTGGCAGAGATTTATTATTGAATATATAAAAAATACTGGTGCAAATATCTACTGGAGGGGGCCACCAGCTGCCCACAAGGCAAGGGGGCGCGCCTACCCCCCCCCCCCCCCAAGGCGCGCCCTGGTGCCTTGTGGGGCCCACGTGGCTCCGTATGACCTAATTCCAACTGTACCGTCTTCCCGAGAAAAAATAAGAGAAGAAGTTTCATCGCATTTCATGATACGGAGCCACCGCCACCTCCTGTTCTTCATGGGGGGGGCTGATCTGGAGTCCATTCGGGGCTCCGGAGGGGGCAATTTGGTGCCGTCATCATCAACAACCCTTCTTCATCGACAACCTCATGATGCTCACCACCGGGAGTGAGTAATTCCATCATAGGAATACTGGAGGTAGATGGATATGGATAAGATTGATCATGTAATCGAGTCATTTTGTTAGGGCTTGATCCCTATTATCCACTATGTTCTGAGATTGATGTTGCTATGACTTTGCTATGCTTAATTCTTGTCACTAGGGCCCGAGTGCCATGATTTCAAATCTGAACTTATTATGTTTTCATGAATATACTTGAGTTCTTGATCCTATCTGCAAGTTATATGCACTTGTTTTCACTAAGTGTTATTGCTTTGTTCCAGTTCTCTATTAAAAGGAGCGCCTTAATTACCCTTTGATTTCCATTAGGACCCCGCTGCCACGGGAGTGTAGGACAAAAGATGTTACGGAAGTTCTTATTATAAGCACGTGTGACAATATACGGTATATATGCCTACATATAATCGATGAATTGGAGCTATTGTGTATCGCTCTAGGTTGTGACTATTACATGATTGATTTCATCCAAATATCCATCGCTACTCCATGCATACGCTTTTCTCATATTGTGTTTGCTAAGTTACTATTACTGCTGCTACTGTTCCAACAGCTACAAATCTGTTACTGCTACTGTCACTATTACTATTGCTACTGTTACCGCTACTATCAAAACTATCATATTACTATGCTACTAATACTTTGCTGCAGAGAAACAACTTCTCATGTGTGGTTGAATTGACAACTCAACTGTTGCTACTTATGATATGCGTTGGGATTTCCCTGAAGAGGAAGGGTGATGTAGTATAGCAGAAAGTATTTCCCTCAGTAAAGAACCAAGGTTTATCGAACCAATAGGAGATTAACACAAACAACGATCAACAATACCCGCACACACACAAACAGAATACTTGCACCCAACGCGGGCAAGAGTGTTTTCAATCCCTTTGTACTCGTTAATTGCAAGGATTAATTCTGATAGTGGTAGATATATAAATTGCAAAACTGAAGAAAAGTAAATAAATTGTAGCAATGTATTTAGGGATTTAGTAATATAAGGCGAATGGACCTGGGGGCCATAGCATCACTAGAGCCATCTCTCTCAAGAACATAGCAAATGGTGGGTACACAAATTACTGTTGGGCAATTGATAGAATAGCGCATAGTTATGATGTTATTTATGGCATGATCAGTACATAGGCATTACGTCCATGACAAGTAGACCGACATACATCTGCATATACTACTATTACTCCACTTCGAGTGCGCTTCTATGCTTGCCTCTCTAGGTATTAAGTTCATAACAAATAGAGTAACGCTTTAAGCATGATGACATAATGTAGACAAAATAAGATCAACTAATATGATCGAACCCCATCGTTTTATCCTTAGTAGCAACAATACAAATACATGCCTCGCTACCCCTTCTGTCACGAGGTGAGGACACCGCAAGATTGAACCTACTACTATGCACCACTTCCAATGAAGATCTAATCATCAACTTGGCCAAAGATAACTCATAGATCGAAAAGCATTACATAGCTATAACAATCACACATAATAAAGTTTAGAAATAACTCAATTACTTTCAATGAATAATATGATCATAAACCCACAATTAATTGAATCCCAACAAACACACCGCATAAAATGATTACATCATATCGATCTCCGAAGAGAACATTGTATTGAAGATCAGAGAGAGAGAGAGAGAGAGAGAGAGCCATCTAGCTACTACTATGGACCCGTAGGTCCTATGAGGAACTACTCATGCATCATCGGAGAGGTAGCAAGGTTGATGTAGAGGCCCTCCGTGATCGATTCCCCTCTTGCAGAGTACAAGCGGAGGCCTCCAGATGGGATCGCAAAAGAACAGAGGCTTGCGGCGTCGGAATAATTGTTTCGGGTCTCCCTCTGGTGGTTTATGGATTTTAGGGAATTTATGGGCCTGGAATTAGGTCAAACGGAGTTGCGAGGGGGCCACAAGCTCAGACGGCGCTGATGTCTACTACGCAACTTTTATTCTTGTAGACGTTGTTGGTCCTGCAAGTGCAGAGTTTTGTAGGACAGTAGCAAATTTCCCTCAAGTGGATGACCTAAGGTTTATCAATCTGTGGGAGGCGTAGGATGAAGATGGTCTCTCTCAAACAACCCTGCAATTAAATACAAGAAATCTCTTGTGTCCCCAACACACCCCATACAATGGTAAATTGTATAGGTGCACTAGTTCGGCGAAGAGATGGTGATACAAGTGTAGTATGGATAGTAGATATAGGTTTTTGTAATCTGAAAATAAAAAAGGCAAGGTAGCAAGTGATAAAACGGAGCACAAACGGTATTGCAATGCTTGAAAACAAGGCCTAGGGTTCATACTTTCACTAGTGCAATCTCTCAACACTGCTAACATAATTGGATCATATAACAATCCCTCAACATGCGACAAAGAATCACTCCAAAGTTCGTATCAAGCGGAGAACATAAGATGAAATTGTTGTAGGGTACAAAACCACCTCAAAGTTATCCTTTCCGATCAATCTATTGAGCCATCCCTATAAGTGTCACAAATAGCCCTAGAGTTCATACTAAAATAACACCATATGATACGCATCAACCAACTCTAATGTCACCTAGATACTCCAATGTCACCACAAGTATCCGTGAGTTGATTATTCGATATGCATCAAACAACTTCAAATTCATAATATTCAATCCACACAAAGAACTTCAAAGAGTACCCCAAAGTTTCTTATCGGAGAAAAGATAATGAAAACGTGCAACCAACCCCTATGCCTAGATCACCCCAAGGTCATGGGAATCCGCGAGTTGATCACCAAAACATACATCAAGTGAACCAATAGAATACCCCATTGTCACCACGGGTATCCACATGAAAGACATTCATGAAGTGTTCTCAAATCTGAAATATTCAATCCGACAATAACGAAACCTCAAAGGGAAAGACTCAATTCATCACAAGAAGATAGAGAGGGAAGAAACACCATATGATCCAACTATATTAACAAAGCTCGCGATACATCAAGATCTTGCCAAATCAAGAACACGAGAGAGAGAGATCAAACACATAGCTACTAGTACATACCCTCAACCCCGAGGGTGAACTACTCCCTCCTCGTCATGGAGACTGCCGGGATGATGAAGATGGCCTCCGATGATGATTCCCCCCTCCGGCAGGGTGCCGAAACATGCCTCCAGATGGTATTTCTTCGGTACAGAGGCGTGCGGCGGCGGCGTCGAAGTTCTAGGTTTATTTCTGGGGGTTTCTCTATTTATAGTATTTTTCAGCGTTGGAATCACGCGAAACGGAGCTACGAGGGCCCCACAAGGTACCACGGCGCGACCCCCCCACTGGCCGCGCCGTAGTGCCTTGTGAGCACCTCGTGAGGCTTCTGGTCCTTCCACGAAGCTTCGGGGGTCTCTTTTGGTCCAAAAAATTGTCAAAAAGTTTTGTCCAATTCCGAGAACTTTTATTTCTGCACAAAAAACAACACCACGGTAGTTCTGCTGAAAACAGCGTCAGTCCAGGTTAGTTCTAATCAAATCATACCAAAACCATATAGAATTGTTATAAATATGGCATGAATACTTCATAAATTATAGATACGTTGGAGACGTATCAGGCGCCCCCCTGGGGGCTCTCCATATGAGCTTGTGCCTCTCTCGTGTTGCGTCTGGTCTCCTCTCGAAGCTTCTAGTGTCCCTTCTGGTCCAGAAAATTCACCGTAAAGTTTCATCGTGTTTGGACTTCGTGGTATGGTTTTCCTGCGAAACAATAAAATAGGCAAAAATAGGAACTGGCACTGCGCACTAGGTTAATAGATTAGTTCCCAAAAATGATATAAAATTGCATATAAAGCATACAAGATTGATAATATAATAGCATGAAACAATCAAAAATTATAGATACGTTGGAGACATATCAACTGCTAAGGCTGATAAATATTATTTGGCTCCCCTTGTGTTGAATAAATAAATTTGGGTGAAATACTACCCTCGAAGCTTCGGGGGTCTCTTTTGGTCCAAAAAAAATCGTCAAAAAGTTTTGTCCAATTCCGAGAACATTTTTTTTGCACAAAAAACAACACGACGGTAGTTCTGCTGAAAACAGCGTCAGTCCGGGTTAGTTCTAATCAAATCATACCAAAACCATATAGAATTGTTATAAATATGGCATGAATACTTCATAAATTATATATACGTTGGAGATGTATCAGCATCCCCAAGCTTAATTCCTGCTCGTCCTCGAGTAGGTAAATGATAAAAGAAATAATTTATGAAGTGTGAATGCTAGCATAGTGCATAAGTTTGATCAATGAAAATTTCAATCACTTTTCCTAGCATCATAACAGCAACTCTTTCTCATAAAACTCATCATGATAAAGTAGCAATCAATTCACACGTTATGGTTCAAACAATGCATTCTCTTGAAACTTAACAACCTATGTTCTTGGTCACCAAACAATTGCAATTCAACTTATCTTCAACAGAGTCTAAGTAACAGCTTCACATACTCAATTATCATATAGTCTTCTATGATTGCTAGTACTCAAAGCATATTTTTAGAACAAATGGCATCCATCGAACATAGAGAAAGATAGGGGCTTAATGTTTTGCCTCCCAACTCATTTATCATAGAGATAATTGTCAACAATAATAAATCATGACCAAATATATTTGAATGGATATATGTGCCTGGATGTATCCCCGCCACATGATGCTTGCCAACTAGAGAATAGGTTGGAATTAGAAGTTGACTCAACAAAAATAAATAGCATGAAAGTAAATAGCATAAAAGTAAATGGAATGTCCCTTCGCAAAGGGAAGCAGGGATTTGCAGAGGTGCCAGAGCTCATAGCTTAAAACAGAGATGAATACATTTTGAGAGGCATGCCTTTCCTGTCAACGTCACGACTGAGAGTTCTCAATATCTTCCATGCTAAACACATTATAGGCGGTTCCCAAGCGGAAAGGTAAAGTTTACTCCCCCTCAACCATTCAAACACAAGCCATGGCTAGCTGAATCCTCGGGTGCCCTCCATACAATCAACTTTCTGGGGGAGATTGTTTGTATTATATAATTCGATTTTGAGCATAGGACTGGGCATCCCAATTACCGCCCTCTCTCGTGCAATGACAAGTGAATAAACACTCATCATGAGAATAACTCGCCTAACATGGAAGATACTGACCACCCACTGCCGCTTCATGAGCGGTACGGGCACACAAAACAGATGCTTATTTGAATGATTAGAGGTGGCACATGCAAATTTACTTGGAACGGCAGGGTAATACCGTATATAGGTAGGTATGGTGGACACTCATGGAAGAAACTTGGCTCAAGGATTTTGGATGCACAAGCAGTATTCCCACTTAGTACAAAAATTTAGGCTAGCAAAAGATTCTAAACAAGCACCACATGTTAGACGATCCATAACAATATAACTTCTATGCAAATATACCCAAACATAACTCATTACGTTGTCTTCCTTGTCCAACTTCAACTAATTTGCTCAAGCTTGAAAATAATTAATGGGTATTCACAATCATAAAAGATGTCCAAGATAATATATTTATATGTGAAAGTTCTCTTCCATATACTATATTTCATGAATTGCTCGAATGACTAATATTGTGATTGTCAAACTTCAATAGATTTTACTTTCTAAACCAAGTGTGACATATTTCTAAGCATGAGACAAGCATATGAAGCACATCTAATTTCAACTTTATGATATTCAATTCATTCAACAATTTACTCTTGGGATATAAGTGAAGCTCAAGAATAAATGACAAACTACTCCAAAAGATAATGAGTAGTCAAACAATTAAGTAGCTATGTGAAGGCTCTCTCAAAATAAAGATTTCAGATCTTGAAAATTTTATTCAAACCGCAAACAAAATAAAAATAAAAGGACACTCCAAGAATAGCACACATCATGTGAACAAGTAAAAACTTAGGCTAACCGATAGGTGTTGATGAAGAAAGGTGGGATGCCCACCGGGGCACCCCCAAGCTTAGTTGCTTGAGACTTCTTGGAATGTTAACTTGGGGCGCCTTGGGCATCCCCAAGCTTGAGCTCTCGTGTCTCCTTAATTCCTCTTATATAGTGGCTTCTCCTAAATCTTAAAAACTTCATCCACACAAAACTCAACAAGAACTCGTGAGATAAGTTACTATAAATCCACTCAAAACCTTAACATTCTCTACTGTAACAAATCACAAAAATTATAATTAAACATTGCATACTAAATGCCTCTGCATATTTAATACTCCTATCCACAAATAGAAACATTAAACAAGCAACATATGCATACAATGCAACTATAACCGAAATCTGTCTAAACAGAACAGTCTGTAAAGGGTGAATAAGAATTCATACTTCCCTAACTCCAAAAATTCTAAAAAAATACCACGTGACAGAGAACTCATGCACGCTTATGGTGTAAAAATTTCAGATTTTTCTCATGTTCTGACAATTCACTTAAATTCAGGACATAACAGAAAACTTTCTGTTTTCAAACAGCAACACATAAACTTGCAAACTGAGCATGGTAAAGGCTATAATTGGCATTTTATTGAACTAAAAGATATACAACAATATTATTTATAACAGAAAGCAAATCTTAACAAAATAAAATGACGCTCCAAGAAAAACTCATATTATGTGACGAATAAAAATATAGCTCCAAGTGAGGTTACCGATAGTGTTGAAGACGAAAGAGGGGATGCCTTCCGGGGCTTCCCCAAGCTTAGACGCTTGAGTCTTCCTTGAGTATTACTTGGGGTGCCTTGGGAATCCCCAAGCTTAGGGTCTTTACACTCCTTATTCTCCTCATATTGATATCTCACCCAAAACTTGAAAACTTCAATCACACAAAACTTAACGGAACTTGTGAGATAGGTTAGTATGATAAAAATAAATCATCCACTTAGGTACTGTCAACACAAGATTCATAATTGTTATCACATAATTCTTATTGTATTCCATCATTTCCACAATTTATATTACTTAATATAAGCTATGGAAACACTAAAACAAACAAACTATGCACCGAAAACAGAATCTGTTAAAAACAGAACAGCGTGTAGTGAGCGATTTAAAACCCATATTTCTGTACCTTCAAAAATTCTGAAAAATTAGGAAAACGTAAAAAATTTGTAACCCAATACTCTGTAAAAATTTCATAATTTTCTCACGCTCCAGTACATAAGAGAAATTCCAGCACTAGACGCAAAAGTTTCTGTTTTTGCACAGAATCAAGTCAACTATCGTCCACACTATCCCAAAGGCTTTACTTGGCACATTATTGAAAGAAAAAATATAAAACAAGATTACTACAGTATCTTAATAATGTGAACACAAAAAACAGTACGTGTAAATATTGGGTTGTCTCCCAACAAGCGCTTTTCTTTAATGCCTTTTTAGCTAGGCATGATGATTTCAATGATGCTCACATACAAGTAAAGAATTGAAACACAAAGAGAGCATCATGAAACATATGACAAGCACATTTAATCCTAACCCACTTCCTATGCATAGGGATTTTGTGAGAAAATATTTTATGGGAGCAAGAATCAACTAGCATAGGAATTCAAAACAAGCATAACTTCAAAACTTTCAACACATAGAGAGGAAACTTGATATTATTGCAACACCTACAAGCATATGATCCTCTCTCATAATAATTTTCAGTAGCATCATGAAGAAATTCAACAATATATCCATCACACAAAGCATTCTTGTCATGACCTACAAGCATAGAATTTTTATTACTCTCCACACAAGCAATTTTCTTCTCATTCATAATAGTGGGAGTATCGTATGAAACTCGAATACTATAAATTGTTTCCACATTAAAAGAGTGATGTTCAGTAAAAGGATTTTCATAATTATAACAAGTATTATAATAATAATCATCACTATTTTTCATAACATAAGTATCATCGCAATAATCATCATAGATAGGAGGCATGTCATCATCATAATAAATTTGCTCATCAAAAGTAGGGGGGATAAAGAGATCATTTTCATTAAGCATATCATCCCCAAGCTTAGGGCAAACGTTATTTGCAGCAAATAAATTCTCAAACATATCATTCCAATCAAACATAGCATCCCCAAGCTTGTTGGTTTGCATATCATTAGCATTATCACTATTGTCATCAATAGTATGAATAGCACCAATAGTATAAAAATTATTATCATATTCTTCCAAGTTGGTGCCATAAAGATTTTCAAGATCATAAGAAGTATCATTATCTTCCCAATCATAATCATCACAACAAGCAATAGGCATAACAAAATCATCATCAAGTGTATAATCTTCCACAATTATTTTTGATTCATTCTCATGAGGTTCAACAATAATAGGAGCAACATTATTTGGGAGAGATACCTCTTTACCTCTACTTTTTCTTCTTTTCTTTTTCTTTACCACATTATGCGTGGGTTTATTTAATTCTTCCGAGCTTCTTATTGAAGAGATTGGTTGCATAGGAAGCTCCTCCTCGTTACCTATTTCATCATGAGAGAAAATAGGAGGGAAAGGGGGAATCTTTACCCTTCCATTAGTATTTCTTTTATATTCTATTTGTTTTCCCGTTTTTCTATAGTTGGCTATATAAGCATTCTCATTGCAATTTACCACAAAAAGCATATAGATTTACTCTAAATTATTTTCAATGTCTTTTGTGAGAATGAATACTTCAAACCAACTATTTTTTATGTGTCAATTCTTCACACCCCAAAAATAAACAAAGTTCATTATAAAGTTCAAGGGTGATCAAGTTATTGCAATATTTGGACATGATTCGATCATGAAAAAGTATGCATTGAAAATTAAGATGACCAACCTTATTGCAAAGTTCACAAGTAATGGGATGAAGAGAGCATAATTTCATAGCAAATTTATCTATCACCTTAATCCACCAATTGGTTTTATCATGTTTATGCTTCTTACAAAATCTATCATCCCTATAAGGCATGTCTTCACAAATTTTATTCACTCCACAAAAATTGACATGCTTATAAGAAATATTTTTATCATGACTAGTGCAATCATTATTAGCATTTTGGATATTCAATGAATTCATACTAACAATATTGCAATCATGCTTATCATTCAAAGATTTTATGCCAAACATTTTATTGAATTCTTCTTCTAACACTTGGGTACAATTTTCTGATCCATCATTTTCAGGAAAGACATTATAAAGATGAATAATATGAGGCAACCTCAATTCCATATTTTTTTGTAGTTTGCTTTTATAAACCAAACTAGTGATAAAACAATAAACTAAAAGATTCAATTGCAAGATCTAAAGATATACCTTCAAGCACTCACCTCCCCGGCAACGGCTCCAGAAAAGAGCTTGATGTCTACTTCGCAACTTTTATTCTTGTAGACGTTGTTGGGCCTCCAAGTGCAGAGTTTTGTAGGACAGTGGAAAATTTCCCTCAAGTGGATGACCTAAGGTTTATCAATCCGTGGGAGGCGTAGGATGAAGATGGTCTCTCTCAAACAACCCTGCAATCAAATACAAAAAATCTCTTGTGTCCCCAACACACCCAATACAATGGTAAATTGTATAGGTGCACTAGTTCGGCGAAGAGATGGCGATACAAGTGTAGTATGGATAGTAGATATAGGTTTTTGTAATCTGAAAATAAAAAAACAGCAAGGTAGCAAGTGATAAAACGGAGCACAAACGGTATTGCAATGCTTGAAAACAAGGCCTAGGGTTCATACTTTCACTAGTGCAATCTCTCAACACTGCTAACATAATTGGATCATATAACAAACCCTCAACATGCGACAAAGAATCACTCCAAAGTTCGTATCAAGCGGAGAACATAAGATGAAATTGTTGTAGGGTATGAAACCACCTCAAAGTTATCCTTTCCGATCAATCTATTGAGCCATCCCTATAAGTGTCACAAATAGCCCTAGAGTTTGTACTAAAATAACACCATATGATACGCATCAACCAACTCTAATGTCACCTAGATACTCCAATGTCACCACAAGTATCCGTGAGTTGATTATTCGATATGCATCAAACAACTTCAAATTCATAATATTCAATCCACACAAAGAACTTCAAAGAGTACCCCAAAGTTTCTTATCGGAGAAAAGATAATGAAAACGTGCAACCAACCCCTATGCCTAGATCACCCCAAGGTCACGGGAATCCGCGAGTTGATCACCAAAACATACATCAAGTGAACCAATAGAATACCCCATTGTCACCACAGGTATCCACATGCAAGACATACATCAAGTGTTCTCAAATATGAAATATTCAATCCGACAATAACGAAACCTCAAAGGGAAAGACTCAATTCATCACAAGAAGATAGAGAGGGAAGGAACACCATATGATCCAACTATATTAACAAAGCTCGCGATACATCAAGATCGTGCCAAATCAAGAACACGAGAGAGAGAGAGATCAAACACATAGCTACTAGTACATACCCTCAGGCCCGAGGGTGAACAACTCCCTCCTCGTCATGGAGACCGCCGGGATGAGGAAGATGGCCTCCGGTGATGATTCCCCCCCTCCGGCAGGGTGCCGGAACAGGGCTCCAGATGGTATTTCTTCGGTACAGAGGCGTGCGGCGGCGGCATCGAAGTTCTAAGTTTATTTCTGGGGGTTTCTCTATTTATAGGATTTTTTAGCGTTGGAATCACGCGAAACGGAGCTACGAGGGCCCCACAAGGTACCATGGCGCGACCCCCCCAGGCCGCGCCGTAGTGCCTTGTGAGCACCTCGTGAGGCTTCTGGTCCTTCCACGAAGCTTCGGGGGTCTCTTTTGGTCCAAAAAAATCGTCAAAAAGTTTCGTCCAATTCCGAGAACTTTTATTTCTGCACAAAAAACAACACCACGGTAGTTGTGCTGAAAACAGCGTCAGTCCGGGTTAGTTCTAATTAAATCATACCAAAACCATATAGAATTGTTATAAATATGGCATGAATACTTCATAAATTATAGATATGTTGGAGATGTATCAGGCGCCCCCCTGGGGGCGCGCCATTTGAGCTTGTGCCTCTCTCGTGTTGTGTCTGGTCTCCTCTCAAAGCTTCTAGGGTCCCTTCTGGTCCAGAAAAAATCACCGTAAAGTTTCATTGTGTTTGGACTTCGTGGTATGGATTTCCTGCGAAACAATAAAATAGGCAAAAACAGGAACTGGCACTGGGCACTAGGTTAATAGGTTAGTTCCCAAAAATGATATAAAATTGCATATAAAGTATACAAGACTGATAATATCATAGCATGAAACAATCAAAAATTATAGATACGTTGGAGACGTATCAACTGCTAAGGCTGATAAATATTATTTGGCTCCCCTTGTGTCGAATCAATAAATTTGGGTAAAATACTACCCTCGAAGACTCTTGCGATCCCCTATACTTGTGGGTCATCAATAAGCAACACCAAGGGAATGATATTTGATAAAGCAGAAAGGGCTAGAAACTTGGGAGGTGGTGCCATACCAAGAGGGTCCAAGTTCTTTTCCACCGCCAAAATCTTTGCATGCTTCTAGATAGATTCACCCGATCGTCGCAAGCACGTGCTCTTGTGCATAGCAGAGACGCGGGTGGTGATTACCAAAGACTTCGGAGGAGTCTAGAGCATCTCTAGCAACATCCTTCATAGATTCGTCCATCTATTTGGTGTTTTCATTTCTATCCTTGATCTTTTTGGCAGAGAATTATGAGTTCTCAGGGCTCTCCCAACCCATCTCCACACGTGATGTCAAAGAAAGTGGGAAGGCCTTGAAAGGAGTAGGTTGAAGCACATCTGGATAGGGGAAATCATCATGCCCGCGGGAATCAACAATACCTGAAAGGGACGGGGAAGCAAGCACGGTAGATAGATTGGAGCAGTCCAAGAGGTGAGCATCAGCAGTTCCCAAGTTCAAGCCATATTCAAAGAGACCCTCATCTCTAGCCGCACAAGGTGCCTGGCTTACAACAAGGGTAAAGGTCTTGTATCTTTGGACTGAGAGAGTCCCATTCTTCATCCGGTAAAGGTTGGTCATCAGAAGAATCATCGTTATCTTTATCCTTGTGGTCATCCTTGCTCTGATCATCAGGTTTGTGGGATGAGGCCGACTTGGGAAGAGAAACACACTCTTTGACCTCAACCTTGAGCTTGATGTGACAAACCTTGGTGTGCTGGTATATCTCAAGAAAGCATTTAATCCGATCTAGAGCCCAACACAAGATCTGCCTGTGAACGGAGCTCAAATGGCAGAGACAGCTCTCCTCGACTTTCGTTGTCTTTCTGATCAGCTCAGAGAAAGCCGTCATCAATGGTACATTATGCATCTCTCGTGTGGCATTGTTAAGTAGGACCTAGGTGTCGATCAGAGAGCTATAGGACTTGGTTGCCTTAAGGCTGCAACCACCTTAACGAATAGAAACCTCATTTAGAGGTAGGGTGAAACTTGCACTTTTAGCACACTGCTACTGGTGCGCTGCGTTGGGATTTTCCCCGAAGAGGAAGGGTGAAGTAATATACTAGTACATAGTATTTCCCTCAGTAGAGAATCAAGGTTATCTAACCAATAGGAGATTCACACTGACAAAGGTCGACAGTACCTACACACACACAAACAAAATACTTACACCCAACGCGAGCAAGAGGGTTGTCAATCCCCTTGTACTCGTTAATTGCAATGATTAATTCTGATAGTGGTAGATATATAAATTGCAAAAGAAAATAAAAGTAAATAAATTGCAGCGAGCTTTTTAGGGTTTTAGTAATACTGGTGAATGGATCTGGGGGCCAATAGTTTTCACTAGAGGCATCTCTCTTAAGAACATAGCAAACGGTGGGTAGACAAATTACTATTGGGCAATTGATAAAAAAGCGAATAATTATGATGTTATTCATGGCATGATCAGTACTTAGGCATTACGTCCGTGACAAGTAGACTGACATCCATCTGCATCTACTACTATTACTCCACTTCGAGAGCACTTCTATGCTTGCCTCTCTACGTATTAAATTCACGATAAATAGAGTAATGCTTTAAGCATGATGACATAATGTAGACAAAATAAGATCAATCAATATGATCAAACCCCATCGTTTTGTCCTTAGTAGCAACAATACAAATACATGCCTCGCTACTCCTTGATACGTCCATTTTGCATCATGTTTTTCTATTGATATTTATAATATTTTTGGTCATTATTTCACTTTATGATGCAATCCTAATGCCTTTTCTCTCTTAATTTGCAAGATTTATATGGAGAGGGAGATTACCGGCAGCTGGAATTCTGGACCTGAAATAGCTACAACAGAGATACCTATTCTACGGTGCTCCAAATGACCTAAAACTTCATGAGGATTTTTTATTGAATATATAAAAATACTGGAGCGAAGAAATACCAGAGGGGGCCACCTATTGCCCACAAGGCAATAGGGCGTGCCCTGATGCCTTGTGGGGGCCACAGCTGGCCTCTTGCCCCCTCCTTCTGCTATATGAAGCCATTTACCCTAGAAAAAATATGAGGAGAACTTTCGGGATGAAGCGCCGCCGTCTCGAGGTGGAACTAGGGCAGGAGCACTTTTGCCCTCCGGCGGAGCGATTCTGCCGGGGATACTTCCCTCCGGGAGGGGGAAATCGAAGCCATCTACATCACTGCTACTTGTAGACTGCGTTGGTATTTCCCCGAACAGGAGAGGATGATGCAGTATAGTATAAGTATTTCCCTCAGTTAAGAACCAAGGTTATCAATCTAGTAGGAGAACCAAGCAAAATCCCGTTAAGCGCACCTGCACACACAAAAGCAAACACTTGCACCCAACGCAAATAAGAGGGTTGTCAATCCTCTTAGCGGTTATTTGCAAGGATTAATTCTGATAGTGGTAGATAGATAAACTAAAATACTAAATAAAATAAAATTAAATAAATTGCAGCAAGGTATTTTTAGGTTTTTTATATATGATAAAGTAGACCCGGGGGCCATAGTTTTCACTAGAGGCTTCTCTCTCGAACACATAGCATACGGTGGGTAAACAAATTACTGTTGGGCAATTGATAGAAAAGCAAATATATATGACGGATTCATGGCAATGATCATGTATATAGGCATCATGTCCGAGACAAGTAGACCGACCCCTGCCTGCATCTACTACAATTACTCCACCCATCGACCGCTATCCAGCATGCATCTAGGGTATTAAGTATGAAATAGTGTAACGCCTTAAGCAAGATGACATGATGTAGACAAAGTAAACTCAAGAAATATGATTAAACCCCATCTTTTTAGACTTAGTCATGTCCCTTTCTGTCACTGGGATTGAGCACCGCAAAATTGAACCTATCACAAAGCACCTCTCCCATTGCAAGATAAATTAATCTAGTAGGCCAAACCAAATTGATAGATCGGAGAGAAATACAAAGCTATAATAATCATGCATAAAAGAGTTCAGAGATGACTCAAATATTTCTCATGAATAATCTGATCATAAACTCACAATTCATCGGCTCCCAACAAACACACCGCAAAAGAAGATTACATCGGATAGAACTCCAAGAACATCGAGGAGAACATGGTATTGAAGATCAAAGAGAGAGAAGAAGCCATCTAGCTACTAGCTATGGACCCGTAGGTCTGTGGCAAACTACTCACACATCAACGGAAGGGCAGCAAGGTTGATGTAGAAGCCCTCTGTGATCGATTCCCCCTCCGGCAGAGTACCGGAAAAGGCATCCAAATTGGATCGCTGAAGAACAGAGGCTTGCGACGGCGTAAAAGTTATTCAGGGTGGCTCTCTGTTGGTTTCCCAATATTTGTGAATTTATAGAAGTGGAATTAGGTCAAACAGAGCCACGAGGGCCCCACAAGGCATCAGGGCGCACCCCCCTGGGGCCGCGTCCTGTTGCCTTGTGGAGGCTTCATGAACCTTTTGGCCTCCTCTCCAAGTCTCCAGGGTCTCTTTTGTCCAGAAAAAAATCTCCAAAAAGTTTCGTGGCATTTGGACTTCGTTTGGTACTAATTTCCTGAAAAACCAAAAACAAGCAGAAAACAGCAACTGGCACTGGGCACTAGGTTAACAGGTTAGTCCCAAAAAATGATATATAATTGCATATAAAAACATCCAAGATTGATACTATAATAGCATGGAACAATCAAAAATTATAGATACGTTGGAGACGTATCAAGCATCCCCAGGCTTAATTCCTGCTCGTCCTCGAGTAGGTAAATGATAAAAACAGAATTTTTGATGTGGAATGCTATCTAACATGTTTCATCATGTAATCTTTCTCTTACGATATGAATAATAAGATCCGAATGATTCAAGGCAATAGTCTATAGTTTGACATAAAGACATCAATACTCAGGCATACTAATAAACAATCATGTCTTTCATCAAAATAAAAATGCTAAAGAACGTTATCCCTACAAAATCATATAATCCTGTCATGCTCCATCTTCTTAACACAAAATACTTATCATGCACTACCCCGATGACAAGCCGAGCAATTGGTTCATACTTTTTAACACGCTTCAGCTTTTTCAACCCCGACGCAATACATGAGCGCAAGCCACGGATATAGAACTATGGGTGGAATAGAGTGTGGTGGTAGAGATCAATAAGGAGAAGTCAAAAATAATAAGATAGTCTCACATCAACGAGGCTAATCAATGGGCTATGGAGAGGCCCATCAATTGATGTCAATGCGAGGAGTAGGGATTGCCATGCAACGGATGCACTAAGAGCTGTAAGTGTATGAAAGCTCAACATGAAAAACTAAGTGGGTGTGCATCCAACTTGCTTGCTCATGAAGACCTCGGGCATTTGAGGAAGCCCATCCTTGGAATATACAAGCCAAGTTCTATAATGAAAAATTCCCACTAGCATATGAAAGTGACACAATAGGAGACTCTCTGTATATGAAAAACATGCTGCTACTCTGAAGCACAAGTGTGGAAAAAGGATAGTAACATTGCCCCTTCTCTCTTTTTCTCTCATTTTTTTGTGGGCTCTTTTGGCCTTTTTTTTAGAACGGTCTCATGGACCTTATCCCCACTTTTTCGAGGACTCCTTAGTCTCCACCATTCTTTCCTCACTGGGACAATGCTCTAATAATGATGATCATCACACTTTTATTTACTTACAACTCAATATTACTACTCGATACTAGAACAATATGACTCTATATGAATGCCTCTGGCAGTGTACCAGGATGTGCAATAATACTAGCGTAACATGTATAAAAAAAGATGAATGGTGGCTGAGCCACAAATACTATGTCAGCTATATGATCATGCAAAGCAATATTACAATGATGATGTGTGTCATAAAAACGGAACGGTGGAAGTTGCATGGCAATATATCTTGGAATGGCTATGGAAATGCCATGATAGGTAGGTATGGTGGCTGTTTTGAGGAAGAGATAAGGAGGCGTATGTGTGATAGAGCGTATCATATCACGGGGTTTGGATGCACCGGCGAAGTTTGCACCGACTCTCAATGTGAGAGAAAGGGAAATGCATGGTACCGAAGAGGCTAGCAAATTGCGGAAAGGTGAGAGTGCGTATAATCCATGGACTCACATTAGTCATAGAGAACTCACATACTTATTGCGAAAGTTTATTAGCCCTCGAAGCAGAGTACTACTACACATGCCCCTAGGTGGCTAGATTGGTAGGAAAAATCCATCGCTCGTCCCCGACCGCCACTCATAAGGTAGACAATCAAGAATAAATCATGCTCTAACTTCTTAGCATAACGACAGATCATACGTGCATGCTTCGGGAATCACAAACCTTAACACCAATATTCTTACTAAACCACAATTATCTACTAGAACCTCCCACATATTACCATCTTAATATCGCAAAACTATTGCAAGGAATCAAACTTATCATATTCAGTGATCTACATGAAAGTTTTTATTATATCCCTCTTGAATACCTATAATATCAGGACCAAATTCATAACCCGTGCATATTACCATTGCTATTAATTTGACTCTCTAAAAGATATAAGTGAAGCATGAGAGTGCAACTATTTCTTTAAAATATAACCACCGCCATGCTCTAAAAGATATAAGTGAAGCACTAGAGCAACTACCTAGCTCAAAAGATATAAGTGAAGCACATAGAGTATTCTAATAAATCACGAATAATGTATGTCCCTCTCAATAAGGTGTGTTCAGCAAAGATGATTGTGACAAACTAAAAAGCAAATAAACTATATCACAAGACGCTCCAAGTAAAACACATATCATGTGATGAATACAAATATAGCTCCAAGTGAGTTACCGATAGATTGTAGACGAAAGAGGGGATGCCTTCCGGGGCATCCCCAAGCTTAGACGCTTTAGTCTTCCTTGAATATTACCTTGGGGTGCCTTGGCCATCCCCAAGCTTAGGCTCTTGCCTCTCCTTAATCCTTTATCCATTGTAGTCTCACCCAAAACTTGAAAACTTCAGCACACAAAACTCAACAGAAACCTCGTGAGATCCGTTAGTATAACAAACAAATCTTAAACTTTACGTACTGTTGTAAATTGATTCATATTTAATATTGGCATAATGCTACTGTACTCCAACTTCTCCATGACTCATACCCCCCGATACGATCCATAGATTCATCAAAATAAGCAAACTATGCAACAAAAAACAGAATCTGTCTAAAACAGAACAGTCTGTAAAGATCTATTTAGAAGCTATACTTCTGTAACTCCAAAAATTTGGAAAAATTAGGAAAACGTAAAAAAATCATATTTTTCTGACGCTCCGGTACAGAATCAAAATTCTAGCACTGGACAAAAAACTTTCTGTTTTCCAAACAGCATCAATTATACTATCATCTAAATCATCCCAAAGGCATTACTTGGCACAAACACTAATTAAAAGATAAAAACACAATCATAACAGAGGCTACAATTGTGTAAACTCACAAAATATAAAACAAAGATTGGGTTGTCTCCCAACAAGCTCTTTCTTTATAGCTATTAAGATAGATTTGAGTCTTCAATGATGCTCACATGAAAGATAGTAATTGAAACACGAAGAGAGCATCATGTAGCATGTGAAAAACACATTTAAGTCTAACATACTTCCTATGCATAGGCATTTCATAAGCAAACAAATTATCAAGACAAGCAAAACCTAGCATAATCAAGGAACAAGAAAGAAACAATAGCAAATTCAACATGAAGAGAGGTAATTTCGTAACATGAAGATTTCTACAACCATATTTTCCTCTCTCATAATGATTACATGTAGGATCATAATCAAATTCAACAATATAGCTATCATATAAAATTTTATCTTCATGATCCACATGCATAAAAGTTTTATAATCTTCCAAGATAGTGGTATTAACATCAACTAAAGTCATGACCTCTCCAAACCCACTTTTATCAAATTTCAGAAGATTGAACACTCTCCAAATATGTGGGATTATTTTTACCTAAAGTTGGCACTCTTCCAAACCCATTTTCAATATTATTGTAAATATTATTATCAATAACATATTTATCATGAGGCTTAAATAAATTATCAAGATCATTAAAAGCATCACCCCAATCATGATCATTACAATGAGTAGTGGACATAACAAAATCATCATCCCCAAGCTTGTAGTTTTGCATATTATTAACACAATTGAAAGTAATAGAATTTATAATTAAATCATTGCAATCATGCTTTTCATTCAAGGAGCTATCATGAATCACTTTATAAACTTCTTCTTTTAACACTTCATCACAATTTAAAGATTCACAATTTTCAAGCAAAACTTCATAAAGATGATCTAGAGCACTCAACTCACTAGCAATTGGTTCATCATAATTGGATTTTTTTTAAAGATTAGCAAGTGGATGAGGATCCATATCAATAATTTCTTAGCAAGCGAGATGCAAGCAAATAGAAGGAACATGGCAACACAAGCAAGCAAACGAAACTATTTTTGTGTTTTTGTAAAATTGTTTTAGAAGTGCGGGAGATGAAAACGAGAAGCAAATGCAAATAAAAAGGCAAATAAAATAAATGCAAGTGGATGATAGTTTGTGCGAAGGTACTTGGTAATTTTGATGATGTCTCCCCGGCAACGGCGCCAGAAATTCTTCCTGCTACTTGTAGACTGCGTTGGTATTTCCCCGAAGAGGAGAGGATGATGCAGTATAGTAGAGATAAGTATTTCTCTCAGTTAAGAACCAAGGTTATCAATCCAGTAGGAGAACCAAGCAAAATCTCGTTAAGCGCACCTGCACACACAAAAGCAAACACTTGCACCCAACGCAAATAAGATGGTTGTCAATCCTCTTAGCGGTTATTTGCAAGGATTAGTTCTGATAGTGGTAGATAGATAAACTAAAATACTAAATAAAATAAAAGTAAATAAATTGCAGCAAGGTATTTTTAGGTTTTTTATATATGATAAAGTAGACCCGGGGTCCATAGTTTTCACTAGAGGCTTCTCTCTCGAACACATAGCATACGGTGGGTAAACAAATTACTATTGGGCAATTGATAGAAAAGCAAATAATTATGACGGATTCATGGCAATGATCATGTATATAGGCATCACGTCCGAGACAAGTAGACCGACTCCTGCCTGCATCTACTACTATTACGCCACCCATCGACCGCTATCCAGCATGCGTCTAGGGTATTAATTTAAGTATGAAACAGAGTATCGCCTTAAGCAAGATGACATGATGTAGACAAAGTAAACTCAAGAAATATGATTAAACCCCATCTTTTTATCCTGAATGGCAACAATACAAATATGTGTCATATTCCTTTCTGTCACTGGGATTGAGCACCGCAAGATTGAACCCATCACAAAGCACCTCTCCCATTGCAAGATAAATCAATCTAGTAGGCCAAACCAAATCGATAGATCGGAGAGAAAGACAAAGCTATAATAATCATGCATAAAAGAGTTCAGAGAAGACTCAAATATTTCTCATGAATAATCTGATCATAAACTCACAATTCATCGGATCCAAACAAACACACCGCAAAAGAAGATTACATCGGATAGAACTCCAAGAGCATCGAGGAGAACATGGTATTGAAGATCAAAGAGAGAGAAGAAGCCATCTAGCTACTAGCTATGGACCCGTAGGTCTGTTGTAAACTACTCACACATCATCGGAAGGGCAGCAAGGTTGATGTAGAAGCCCTCTGTGATCGTTTCCCCCTCCGGCAGAGTACCGGAAAAGGCCCTAGATGCATGCTGGATAGCGGTCGATGGGTGGAGTAATAGTAGTAGATGCAGGCACGAGTCGATCTACTTGTTTTGGACGTGATGTCTATATTCATGATCATTGCCTTGAATATTGTCATAACTATGCGCTTTTCTATCAATTGCCCAACAGTAATTTGTTTACCCACCGTATGCTATGTGTTCGAGAGAGAAGCCTCTAGTGAAAACTATAGCCCCCGGGTCTACTTTTATCAGAAATTAAAATCCAAAAATACCTTGCTGCAATTTATTTACTTTTATTTTATTTTGCAATTTACTTTTATATCTATCACTATCAGACTTAATCCTTGCAAGTGACCGCTAAGGGGATTGACAACCCTCTTATTTGCGTTGGGTGCAAGTGTTTTCTTTTGTGTGTGTAGGTGCTGCTAACGAGGTTCTGTGTGGTTCTCCTACTAGATTGATAACCTTGGTTCTTAACTGAGGGAAATACTTATCTCTATGGTACTGCATCATCCTCTCCTCTTCGGGGAAATCCCAACGCAGTTCACAAGTAGCATGAGGACACCGCAAGATTGAACCTACTACGATGCACCACTTTGGCTGAAGATCTAATCATCACCTTGGCCAAAGATAACTCATAGATTGGAAAGAATTACATAGCAATAACAATCACACATAATAAAGCTCAGACATAACTCGATTACTTTCAATGAATAATCTGATCATAAACCCACATTCATCGAATCCCAACAAACACACTGCATAAAAGGATTACATCATATCGATCTCCGAAGAGAACATTGTATTGAAGATGAGAGAGAGAGAGAGAGAGAGAGAGAGCCATCTAGCCACTGCTATGGACCCGTAGGTCTTGTGAGGAACTACTCACGCATCATCGGAGAGGCAAGGTTGATGTAGAGGCCCTCCGTGATCGATTCTCCCTCCGGCAGAGTACCGGCGGAGGTCTCCAGATGGGATCACGAAAGAACAGAGGCTTGTAGTGGCGGAATAATTGTTTCGGGTCTATCTCTGGTGGTTTCTGGATTTTTGGGAATTTATGGGCCTAGAATTAGGTCACATGGAGTTTCGAGGGGGCTACAAGCTCAGATGGCGCCCCCCTTGGGGCATGCTGTCTGAGCTTGTGCCTCTCTCGTGCGGCGTCTGGTCTCCTCCCGAAGCGTCTAGGGTCCCTTCTGGTCCAGAAAAAACCACTGTAAAATTTCACCGTGTTTGGACTTCCTTTGGTATGGTTTTCCTACGAAATAATAAAATAGGCAAAAACAGAAACTGGCACTGGGCACTAGGTTAATAGCTTAGTTCCCAAAAATGGTATAAAATTGCATATAAAGCATACAAGATTGATAATATAATAGCATGAAACAATCAAAAATTATAGATATGTTGGAGACGTATCAGCATCCCCAAACTTAATTCCTACTCGTCCTCGCGTAGGTAAATGATAAAAATAGAATTTTTGATGTTGAATGCTACCTAGCATGTTTGTCATGTAATCTTTTTACGGTATGAATATTGAGAAACGATGAAGTAATAAATATCAACATAATAGTATCAATGCATACTAGAAAATAATCATTAATTTTCAAAATATACGATACTTAACAAATGTTATCCCTACTCATTGAATTATGTAAGCATGGCATGACTCCGTCTTCCTAACATAAATACAAATCATGAGCACCTCGGTGCCCCAACCAAGCAATTGTATCATAGTTTTCTCACTTCAGCATTTTCAGCTCCACTCAATACCTGAGCGTGAGCCATGACTTAGCACTTTGGATGGCAAAGAGAACGTTGATTGGGGTTCATAAGGGAAGACAAAAAATAGAGAAAGTCTCGCATCAACGCGGCTGATCGTTAGGCAATGGAGAGGCCTTACAAACGATATCAATGCGAGGAGTAGGGGTTGCCATGCAACGGATGCACTAGAGCTATAAGTGTATGAAAGCTCACTACTGAAACTAAGTGGCTGATACCTCATTTTAGTGATCCGGTAATGGAACAAAAAAGTGTATCCCGCGCCTATTTCCCCAGAGGTGACCCTGGGTTATCGAACCCACGAGAGGAAGATTCCCTTGAAGCGATGGTCTCTAGCAAGCTTTTGTTAAAGGATCAATTCCAGCTTTTGACCGGATCAATCAAGCAAATAGTGATTCAAACACTTATAATAAAAAGAGGTATCTTAATGCTTACAACCATGTATTTGTGTTGGGACCAGATATAATCTTAATTTGTGCGCTGGAAGTCACCCATCGAGATGTGCTTGTTATGAACCGAAGTGGGGGATGTGTCCAAATAACATCTTGACCGACACAAGTCCTGCATCAAGAATCAGTTGTCCTATCGCAGGCCCTATCCGTCGCGCGGGGTTGCCTCGATAATTAAGATAATGAAATCAAACAAGAGCTTTGGGCGTTTAATGACTACACCTCATGAATCCCCAAGGATTGGATCCGTGTTACCTAATACGTCTCCAACGTATCTATAATTTTTGATTGTTCCAAGCTATTATAGTATCAATCTTGGATGTTTTATATGCAATTATATATCATTTTTTGGGACTAACCTATTAACCTAGTGCCCAGTGCCAGTTGCTGTTTTCTGCCTGTTTTTGGTTTTTCAGGAAATCAGTACCAAACGAAGTCCAAATGCCACAAAACTTTTTGACAATTTTTTCTGGACAAAAGAGACCCTGGATGCTTCGGGAGGAAGCCAGAAGCCTCACGAGGAGGTCACAAGGCAACAGGGCGCGGCCCCAGGGGGCGCGCCCTGATGCCTTGTGGGCCCCTGATACGTCTCCGTCGTATCTACTTTTCCAAACAGTTTTGCTCTTGTTTTGGACTCTAATTTGCATGATTTGAATGAAACTAACCCGGACTAACACTGTTTTCAGCAGAATTGCCATGGTGTTGTTTTTGTGCAGAAATCAAAGTTCTCAGATTTGGACGAAACTTTTTGGAGAATTTTTATGGAATATATAAAAATTATTGGCCCAAGAATCAACAAAAGGGGGGCCACCTGCTGCTCACAAGGTAGTAAGGCGCGACCCCCCCTAGGGCGCGCCGTGGTGCCTTGTGGGGCCCACATGTGGCCGTCTGACCTAATTCCAACGCTATAAATTCTCTTTCCCTGAGAAAAAAATAGAGAAGAAGTTTCATCTCGTTTCTTCATCGGGAGGGCTGATCTGGAGTCCGTTCGGGGCTCCGGAGAGGGGGATTCGACGTCGTCGTCATCATCAACCACACTCCATCACCAATTTCATGATGCTCACCACCGAGCGTGAGTAATTCCTTCATAGGCTTGCTGGCCGGTGATGGGTTGGATGAGATTTATCATGTAATCGAGTCAATTTGTTAGGGCTTTGATCCCTAGTATCCACTATGTTCTGAGATTGATGTTGCTATGACTTTGCTATGCTTAATGCTTGTCACTAGGGCCCGAGTGCCATGATTTCAGATCTGAACCCTTCATGTTTTCATGAATATATTTGTGTTCTTGATCCTATCTTGCAAGTTATATGCACCTATTACGTGTCATGATCCGCATACCCCAAGGTGACAATAATTGGGATTCTTTCCGGTGATTGCCGTAGTTTGAGGAATTCATGTATTCACTATGTGCTAATGCTTTGTTCTGGTTCTCTATTAAAAGGAGGCCTTAATATCCCTTAGTTTCCTTAAGGACCCTGCTGCCACGGGAGGGTAGGACAAAAGATGTCATGCAAGTTCTTATTATAAGCACGTATGACTATATACGGAATACATGCCTACATTACATTGATGAATTGGAGCTATTGGGTATCGCCCTAGGTTGTGACTGTTATATGATGAATATCATCCAACATAATTATCATCACCGATCCAATGCCTACGACTTTCTCATATTGGTTTCTGCTAAGTTACTTGTTTGCTACTGCTTTACACTTGCTACAAAACTGCTACTGTTACTGTTACCATTACTAGTGTTACTGTTGCTACTCTATCAAAACTATCATATTACTGTGCTACTAAATACTTTGCTGTAGATATTTTATCTCCAGGTGTGGTTGAATTGACAATTCAACTGCTAATACTTGCAAATATTCTTTGGCTCCCCTTGTGTCGAATCAATAAATCAGGGTGAAATACTACCTGCGAAAACTGTTGCGATCCCCTATACTTGTGGGTTATCAAGACCTTTTTCTCGCACCGTTGCCAGGGAGCATAGCTCTATTTGTTGAGTCACTTGGGATTTATATATGTTGATCACTATGAAGAATCTGAAAGACGCTAAGACCAAGATCGTTCCCTCTAAGACGAGGGGAGGTAAGGAACTGCCATCTAGCTCTGCACTTGATTCACCTTCTGTTTTGAGTAGACTTGTGACACCACCTGCTGTTATGCATTCTGATATGTTGCAAGTTATTGATGATACTACTTCTGCTATGAATGATACTTATGATGATGCTAGTACTATGCTTGATAATACTGTGCCACTTGGTGAATTTCTTGATGAACAACTTGCTAAAGCTAAAGAAATTGAGAATGCTAAAAATGTTGAAACTCTTGAGAATTATGATTCACCTATTATGCCTAGCTCTCCTACTAGAGTTGAATTGCCTGATGAACATGTCTTTGATAGGGAGACGGCTAGAGCCAGTCTTGCTTGTAATGATAGAGATGAGGTTATAAAATTGCTTGCTGAAATGAAAGAAAAATCTATGAGGGAGAGAATGAAATATGATCCTAAGTTTGCCACCCCTCCCATATTCGTTACTGATAAGGATTATGAATTCTCTATCGATCCTGAGTTAATTACTTTGGTTGCATCTGATCCTTTTCATGGTTATGAAACTGAAACTGTTGTGGCACACCTTACTAAGTTGAATGATATTGCCACCCTATTTGCTCATGAGGAAAAAATTCGCTATTACTATATCCTTAAGTTGTTTACTTTCTCATTAAAGGGTGATGCTAAGAAATGGTTTAATACTCTTGCTCCTGGTTGTGTGCGTAGTCCCCAGGATATGATATATTACTTCTCTGAAAAATATTTTCCTGCTCATAAGAAACAAGCTGCTTTATAGGAAATATTTAACTTTGTGCAAATTGAAGAAGAGAATCTCCCTCAAGCTTGGGGGAGGCTTCTCCAATTACTTAATGCTTTGCCTGATCATCCACTTAAGAAGAATGAAATACTTGATATCTTTTATAATGGACTAACCGATGCTTCTAGGGACTACCTAGATAGTTGTGCTGGTTGTGTTTTCAGGGAACGAACTATTGGGCAGGCTGAATAACTATTGAATAATATACTGAAGAATGATAATGAGTGGAAACTTCCTGAACCACCACCTAATCCAACTCTGAAGAAGAGAGGTATTCTATTCCTCAGTCCAGAAGATATGCAAGAAGCTTAGAAATCTATGAAGGAAAAAGGTATTAAAGCTGAAGATGTTAAGAATTTACCACCTATTGAAGAAATACATGGGCTCGACATCCCGACACAGGTAGTGGAGGTAAATTCTCTCACTAGATTTGATGAAGGTGATATTCTGTATAATAAATCTGCTAGTCAATGCCTGTATGAATTTGATAATTACATCATTAAACAAGAACACTTTAATATGTATGTTAGCAATCAACTAAAACGGAATGCCATCATGATTGAACGCTTGAGTGATTTGATGTTTAGAACTGCTAATGGTGTTAAATGCTTGAGTAAACATGCTTCTATGGTTCAGACTCAGCTAGAACAAATTGCTAAGTCACAAAATGATTTGCTTGACGAGATGAATAATAAAAAGAATGATCATGCTGTTAGAGTTGTTACTAGAGGTGGTAGAATGACTCAGGAACCCTTGTATCCTGAAGGTCATCCTAAAAGAATTGAACAAGATTCTCAAAGAAATAATACTGATGTACCTAGTCCATCTAAAAAGAAAAAGAAAAAGAAAAAGAAAAAATGACAGGTCTTTGCATGCTTCTAGTGAACCTGAGGTAGAAAAGCCTCCGGAGAACCATAATGATGTTTCTATTTCTGATGCTGAGACACAATCTGGTAATGAACATGCACCTAGTGATAATGATAATGAAAATGATGCTGTTCATGTTGATGCTCAACCAGATAATGATGTAGAAATAGAACCTGATGTTGATCTTGATAACCCACCTCCTAAGAATAAAAGATATGATAAAAAAGACTTTGTTGCCAGAAAACATGGAAAGGAAAGAGAACCATGGGTTCAAAAACCTATGCCTTTTCCTACTAAACCATCTAAAAATAAGGATGACGAAGATACAAAATAGAGCACGCAATGTTAGACATCTTGCCATATAGTGTTATGAACAGAAAAAAAGAGAAAAGATACAAAACGTACCATGATGTGTTTCACGATGTTGGTCTTGGTAAAACGATGCACAAATGGCCTCCCCAAGTAGTGAACACTTGATGGTAGGATCGCGATGAGTGTGGCCTTCTCATCCTCATTAAGCTATTTCATTCTTTGATAGAATATTGCATAATTGTATGGATCATCATCGTCATCATCTCCGCTACCCTCATCATCTTCCTCATCCTCATCCTCATGCTCCTGGCTGCTATCGTCATCCTCGCTAGCATCATCATCTTCTTGGTTCTCATCATCATCATCATCTTGGGAATCCTCAGCATCATCCTCGTCAAGCTCATCATCTTGGTCAGAGAAATACTTAATCCTTAACTTGTTGACCGCTTTCTTCAAGTAAAAGCCTATGTACTCTCCCCCTGTTCCATCCGTCGCCTCCTATGATGGTTTTATCCTTTTTTTACAAACGCCAACTTTGTACGATTACCATTTACCATCCGAAAAGTTGAAATTGTCACCAATTAAATTATTGAATTGGACCCTTATGTTGCATGGGATACACTATGTAACAATTAAGAATAATGCAGTTAATAATTAATGGTATGCATAGTACAACAAGTGGTTAGAATTGAATGATGAACATTGTTACCACAGATTTTTCGAATCCATCCCTCAAGAAGAGCCCGAATTCTACTGCATGGGACAAACTATCCCTACAGGGATTTTTGCAGACATTGTAGACCTTAAGCACCATGATACCCTCCTTCAAAAAGTTAAACACTGTTATCATTGGTGCTATGATATGAAAGTAATATATATATATATATATATATATATATATATATATATATATATATATATATATATAAGCAGGTTTATCATGAAGTCACGGACATATATAGTACGCCATAGCAAGATTCGTAAGTACTAGTTAACAGTTCAAACATCTGAAGCACAGAGTTATACGACTAGGCACAGTGGAGAGATCAACTCCTAATCTAATCCTCGTCAGACTCCTTGGCGAGATCATCCCAGTCTATCGGGTCATCCTCGGCATCCTTCTGGTTGCGTGCGGTGATCAACAACGCCTCTTTAATGGCGTACAGATGCGGATCCTCCCAAAGATACCGTTCCACCAAGGGATTGGTGCTCTGACGTTCATGGGCCCTGATGAGCGCCTCAGCCTTCAGGTGCTCCTGCTCCTCGGCCTTGGAGACTATCCTCATGTTAGGAGGCGCTATCTCACTCGCGCGCCAAGCATCCTGAGGAAAGTTGAGGTGGGCCCTTCGCCCCTGGTATTCGAGCGCCTTGGCATCGTAAGCGCGCGCCGCTTCCTTGGCGAAGTCAAACGTGTCGAGCCATTGTTTCTTGCCAGTAACGGGGTTTTGGATTTGGGCGCCCCACTTCCCCCAGGGCCTCTGGACAACACCACGGTACCTGCCGTTGTCTGCCATTTCGGGAAAAAATGACCTAAAACATGCAGATAAATAAATTTGGATTAAAAACCGAAGATATCTTCAACAACACAATCTGAATTAAAAATAAACAAAAAAATTGGCATGACCTCTACATAAAAATGGACGCATTAAGAGCTAGAAATTTGGCGAAACGGAAATAAATCAACGTTTCGCCAAAACTTTAGCGCTTATAGTATGAATCCCTGTAAAGAAATGGAAGACATCTACTACAGCACAATATCAATAAAAAATAAACAAGGAAATTTGGCATGACCTCTGCATAAAAATGGACACATTAAGAGCTAGAAATTTGGCGAAACGGAAATAAATCAACGTTTCGCCAAAACTATAGCACTTATATAGTATGAATCCCTGTAAAGAAATGAAGACATCTACTACAGCACAATATCAATAAAAAATAAACAAGGAAAATTGGCATGACCTCTTCATAAAAATGGACACATTAAGTGCTAGAAATTTTGGCGAAACGGAAATAAATCAACGCTTCGCCAAAATTCTAGTATATACCCCTGTAAAGAACTATAAACTACAACTATACAGCTGTTGATTTCATATATACGGCTAGTTTTGATTGCTACAACTATAAACTACAACTACAAAGTACAACTATCGAACTACAGCTAGAAATATCAAACTACAACTATAAAGTACAACTACAATTTATTATAATGTGTGCATTACGAACTATAGAACTAGAAACTACTACTATCAAACTAAAAATAGCTAGAAACTACCCCTAACCCTAACCCTAGTAGAACGTGCGTGGCGGCCGTGGCGGCGGGTGACGATGAGGACGGCCGGAAATTAAAGGGGGGACGGCGACCTTATACCTGCCGGACTGGACGTGGGGCGACGGGGCGGCGGACCGAGGGCGACGGCGACAGGGGGCAGTGGATCGAGGGTGAGGGCGACCCGGTGGAGGGCGAGGATGATGGCGGCAGCAGACGGCGACGACGGCAGCGGACGGCGATGGCGACGACGGCAGCGTACGGCGACGACAACGTGGTTAGCGCCGTGGTGGAGGGCGATAGCGGCGACGAGAGCGAGATGTGGGAGAGAGTGAGAGTGGGGTAAGGGAGAGAGAGGGGGGGCATGTGTGCAGATAGTGCTAAACAGCTGTGGCGGGCGCGCCATAAGACCCGCCACTGCTAGTTTGGGGTGGCGGGCGGCAACCCTTCAGTTGAATTTAAATCGTCTGCCGCTAACCTACTTGTGGCAGGTAGGACATCCTGCCCGCGACAGCTATTATCTGCATTAAAAAAATGTAACCCGTTGGAGGCTTTTAACTGTGGCGGGGATATTAGCAAGCCCGCCACTGCTACCTGTAACAACAGTGGCGGGCAAGCATAGCCACTCGCCACAATAAACATTCATAACGGACCAACGCTCAGCAGTGCTTCTTTGTGGCGGGTGCTGTGTTTCACCCGCCACTACTGTGCCTCTAGCTCTGGCGATCGTGTTTTGCCACCCGCCACTGCTGCTTCTCCTAACTACCTATGGCGGGTGCTGGTCCCGCCCGCCACTGAATTGGGTTCACCTATAAGCCCTTTCCCAGTAGTGTGTTACTGTTAACGTTACTAGTGTTACTGTTGCTACTGCTATCAAAACTATCATATTACTGTGCTACTAAATACTTTGCTGCAGATATTTTACCTCCAGGTGTGGTTGAATTGACAATTCAAAATATTGGGAAACCAACAGAGAGCCACCCCGAATAACTTTTCCCCCGCCGCAAGCCTCTGTTCTTCCATGATCCCATCTGGTGGCCTTTTCCGGTACTCTGCCGGAGGGGGAATCAATCACGGAGGGCTTCTTCATCAACCTTGCTGCCCCTCTAATAATGTGTGAGTAGTTTACCACAGACCTAAGGGTCCATAGCTAGTATCTAGATGGCTTCTTCTCTCTCTTTGATCTTCAATACCATGTTCTCCTCGATGTTCTTGGAGTTCTCTCCGATGTAATCTTCTTTTGTGGTGTGTTTGTTGGGATCCGATGAATTGTGGGTTTATGATCAGATTATTGATGAGAAATATTTGAGTCTTCTCGGAACTCTTTTATGCATGATTGTTATAGCTTTTTATTTCTCTCCGATCTATCCGTTTGGTTTGGCCAACTAGATTGATTTATCTTGCAATGGGAGAGGTGCTTTGTGATGGGTTCAATCTTGCGGTGTTCTATGTCCCAGTGACAGAAAGGGACAAGACACGTATTTGTATTGTTGCCATTAAGGATAAAAAGATGGGGTTTAATCATATTGCTTGAGTTTACTTTGTCTACATCATATCATCTTGCTTAAAGCGTTACTCTGTTTTATACTTAATACCCTAGATGTATGCTGGATAGCGGTCGATGGGTGGAGTAATAGTAGTAGATGCAGGCAGGAGTCGGTCTACTTGTCTCAGACGTGATGCCTATATAAATGATCATTGCCATGAATCCGTCATAACTATGCGCTTTTCTATCAATTGCCCAACAGTAATTTGTTTACCCACCGTATGCTATGTGTTCAAGAGAGAAGCCTCTAGTGAAAACTATGGCCCCCGGGTCTACTTTTATCAGAAATTAAAATCCAAAAATACCTTGCTGCAATTTATTTACTTTTATTTTCTTTTGCAATTTACTTTTCTATCTATCACTATCAGAATTAATCCTTGCAAGTGACCGCTAAGGGGATTGACAACCCTCTTATTTGCGTTGGGTGAAAGTGTTTGCTTTTGTGTGTGTAGGTGCTGCTAACGAGGTTTTGTGTGGTTCTCCTACTGGATTGATAACCTTGGTTCTTAACTGAGGGAAATACTTATCTCTACTGTACTGCATCATCCTCTTCTCTTCGGGGAAATCCCAACGTAGTTCACAAGTAGCATTACCCTACTAAACCTTACTGTCACCGGTGTTCAGTATAACACTTCACGGCCTCCTTGCTTCACCGTGGCTCGATCTCCATGATCCTGGATACCTGCAGGGATGAAGATCATGGACAAGACAAGAGACATCTACGGAATAATTTTATGTCACACATACGGGATGTTAATTCAACGTGCTTCCATTGATGCCCACAACAAATACAAAGGTTTGCAAGGCTCATGCCTCAACCCATACCTTACCGAACTACTCACACATGGAGATCAAATTGCGAGAAGAAAACATTGAAGAACACATCTTGAAGATTGATTGATTGCAAATATGTCTTACAATGAATGCCTTGTGCGATGCACGATTACAAGTATGAACTAGATGAGGAAGCACTATGGTAGTGATGGTGGCTATGGAGATGAGAATGGTGGCGGCTAGGGTTTGTGGATGAAGATGAAGATGATGATGTTCTGGCTGCTGTCGACGCTCTCCCGTCTGTCGTTCTGTTGACATTTCGATGGGGTCCCCTTTATAAAAGTTGTTCAGGTGGACAATCTGCATCGGTTTCCATGCCATATGGGCGCGCATACGGGCGTGATAACCCACAAGTATAGGGGATCAATTGTAGCTTTTTCGATAAATAAGAGTGTTGAACCCAACGAGAAGCTAAAGGTAGAATTAATATTCCCTTCAAGTTCTATTGACCATTGATACAACTCTACGCACACTTAACGTTTGCTTTACCTAGAACAAGTATGAAACTAGAAGTACTTTGTAGGTGTAATGCTAGAACTACTTTGCAAGAATAAAACTAGGAGTACTTTGCGAGAATAAAACTATGAGTAATTTGCAAGATAATAAAAGCTTTTGTAACACAAGAGAAAGATTTGTCCCTAGGCAATCGATAACTAGACCGGTAATCATTATTGCAATTTTATATGAGGGAGAGGCATGAGCTAACATACTTTCCATACTTGGATCATATGCACTTATGATTTGAACTCTAGCAAGCATCCGCAACTACCAAAGATCATTAAGGTAAAACCCAACCATAGCATTAAGTAACAAGTCCTCTTTACTCCCATACGCAACAACCCCTACGGGTGTAAGCTTCTGTCACTCTAGCCGCCCACTATAAGAGAATTATGAACATATTGCATACCCTACAGTGGGAATCCCTCACGCTTGTGCGACACAGAGGGCACCATAGGACAGCACCAAAATAAAACATATAACTCAAACCAATCACGATCATCAATCAACCCATAGGACAAAACGAATCTACTCAAACATCATAGGATGGCCACAAATCATTGGATAATAATATGTAGCATTAAGCACCATCTTTAAGTAGAGAATTACAGTGGGAAAAGAGGTGTTACACCACTGCATAGAGGGGAGAGAGTTGGTGTTGACGGCGGTGAAGTTGTTGGTGTAGATTGCCGTCACGATGATTGCCCCGACGACGTTCTGGCCCAACCGGGAGAGAGGGGGAGAGAGCCCCCCTCCTTCTTCTTCTTGCTTGGCCTCCCCCCTAGATGGGAGGAGAGTTCCCCCTCTGGTCCATGGCTGCCATGGCTCCCGGAGGGCAGGATCCCCTCCGAGATTGGATCTCTCTCTCTGTTTCTCTTCTGTTTCGCGTCCCCGTTTTCTGGCCGAAAACCGTTTTTTATATTCCCGGAGATCCGTAACTCCGATTGCGCTGAAATTTTAACATGATTTTTTTCTTGATATAAGCTTCCTTGCGGCCGAAGAAGAGCCCCAACCGACTTACGATGTGCCCACAAGGCACCACCACGCGGCCTGGGGGGTCATGCCAAAGTGCCTTGTGGAGGCTGTGGGCCTCCATTTGCGTTGATTCCACCTCCCAAAAATCACATATATTCCAAAATAATTCTCCGTAAAATTTTATTGCGTTTGGACTTTGTTTGATATGGATTTTCCGTGAAACAAAAAACAAGCAGAAAACAGGAATTGGCACTGGGCACTGGATCAATATGTTAGTCCAAAAAATAATATAAAATGTTGCCAAAAGTATTTGAAAGTTGTAGAATATTGGCATGAAACTATCAAAAATTATAGATACGACGGAGATGTATCAGCATCCCCAAGCTTAATTCTTGCTCGTCCTTGAGTAGGTAAATGATAAAAAAGATAATTTTTGATGTGGAATGCTACCTAGCATAATCTTGATCATGTAATCTAATCATGGCATGAATATTAAGACACGAGTGATTCAAAGCAATAGTCTATAATTTGATATAAAGACATCAATACTCGGGCATACCAACAAACAATCATGTCTTTCAAAATAAAAATGCTAAAGAACGCTATCCCTAGCCCGTCATGCTCAATCATTGATCCAGTCACGATGTACATAACATTAACTATACTCAATGCATAAAAATGACAATAGTGCTCTCCAACTGGTGCTTGAATGAGAAGGTGATGACTCAACAATAAAAGTAAAATAACATAAAGTAAATAGATAGGTCCTTCACAGAGGGAAGCATAGATTTGCAGAGGTGCCAGAGCTCGAAGCTTAAATTAGAGATGAAAACATTTTGAGAGGTGTACTTTTCCTGTCAACGTCACGACCGAGGGTTCTCAATATCTTCCATGCTAAACACATTATAGGCGGTTCCCAAGCGGAAAGGTAAAGTTTACTCCCCCTCAACCATTCAAACACAAGCCATGGCTAGCCGAATCCTCGGGTGCCCTCCATACAATCAACTTTCCGAGGGAGTTTGTTTCATTATAATTCGATTTTGATCACAGGACTGGGCATCCCAATTACCAGCCTCTCTCGTGCAATGACAGGTGAATAAACACCCATCGTGAGAATAACCCGCTTAGCATGGAAGATACTGACCACCCACTACCACTCCATGAGCGGTACGGGCACACAAAACAGATGCTTATTTGAATGATTGGAGGTGGCACATGCAAATTAGTTGGAACGGCAGAGTAATACCGCATATAGGTAGATATGGTGGACTCATCTGGAACAACTTTGGTTTAAGGATTTGGATGCACAAGCAGTATTCCCGCTTAGTACAGGTGAAGGCTAGCAAATAGATTGAGAAGCGACCAACCAGAGAGCGACAACGGTCATAATCATGCATTATGAATAATTAACATTGGATACTAACATGAGTAGGATATAACTTCGTCGCATAACTATACATGCATGCTTCGGGAGTCACAAACCTTAACACCAATATTCTTACTAAACCAGAATCATTCACTAGTACACCCACATATTGCCATCTTAATATCGCAAAACTATTGCAAGGAATCAAACATATCATATTCAGTGATCTACAAGTTTTATGTAGGATTTTATGACTAACCATGTGAATGACCAATTCATGTTGACTCTCTAAATAGATATAAGTGAAGCATGAGAGCTGAATTATTTCTACAAAAGACCACACTCTAATAAATATAAGTGAAGCAAAAGAGCATTCTACAAGTAACAGTTTTCTATATGTAGAGAAACAGGCATCCAAACTTCAAATGATATAAGTGAAGCACATGAAGCATTCTATAAAGCCATACTCAAAAGATATAAGTGAAGTGCATGAAGCATTCTATAAGTCAACCAAGGACTATCTCATACCAGCATGGTGCATTTATTAAAAGAAAAAGAAAAAGCACACGACGCTCCAAGAATTTACGCATATCATGTGAACAAAACAAAAACCAAGACATACCGATAGTTGTCGAAGAAAGATGGGATGCCTTCCGGGGCATCCCCAAGCTTAGACGCTTGAGTCTCCTTGAATATTTACTTGGGGTTCCTTGGGCATCCCCAAGCTTGAACTCTTGCCTCTCCTTATTCTTCTCATATCGATACCTCCTCGATCTTCGAACACTTCATCCACACAAAACTTAACCGAACTTTTTATTAGAGGGGTTAGTACATATAATATCAAATCCCATCATGTCCTCCTGTAACATTATTGTATAATTATAATCAAACATTACCCACTGTATGCTATCATAATTCTATGGCTCCCAAGTCAATGGGGCTCAACAAGCTTTCAAACATACGCAAATAAAGAAACTATAACAGCAATCTGTGAAAAAGGGACAGTCTGTAAAGATGCAGATGGTACATATACTTCTGTAACTCAAACAATTCTGAAAAATTAGGACAAACTAAACAATTTGCATAGAAGTACTGTGTAAAAATTTCCGAATTTTTGCACGTTCCAGTAAATTATCAAAATTCAAGCACTACAGCAAAAGTTTCTGTTTTTTCACAGCACACACCAAACAAGCAATTTAAACATCCTAAAGGTAAATATTGGCACATTATTTTTATAATACAATGGATTTGTACAAGGGGATAATTATTTTTGTGAGAAACTTCCATGAAAAATTCTACATTGTTTCCATGAGCATGAACACAAGTGTTCAAGGTCGACCCTCACTTCTTCAATGCATAGCTTTCCAATCGCTTCCCTTTTTGAAAAAGTTTTTAGGTTCCCCTCTATATTTTTTTGTTTTTAAACTATTTAAAAGCACACAACAGAATAAAATGACTCTCTAAAACTTCTGGGTTGTCTCCAAGGCAGCGCTTTCTTTACAGCCATTAAGCTAGGCATAAAGTGCTCAAGTAATTGATCCACCCGGATCCCAAGGTATATCAAAGCCAATTTTAATTAACAATGATTTGTAATTTAGTAGTTAGCACAAAGCAACATATATCATGAAATAACGAAGTCTAACTCTCTTCCTATGCATCGGCATGTCATAAAAGAACAATTTATGCACATCAAGTAAAGGCCAATGCATAGTATAAACAGTTTCTTGCAATTTTATCGTATTGGAAACATAGAGAGGCGGAGATGTAGTTCCTCTCTCGTAATTATTGCAAGTAGGAGCAGCAAGCACATGCATATTATATTCATAAAAATCATCATGCGCAACGGTAAAACGCAACCCATCAATATAATCCTTAATAAGCACAAACTTCTCCGATATAGTGTAGTTTGGAGAATTCAAAAAGATAATAGGACTATCATGTGTAGGTGCAATAGCAACAATTTCATTCTTAGCATAAGGAATTATAGCAAGTTCATCTCCATAAGCATCATTCATATTGGCATCATGGCCACAAGCATAGCAAGCATCAATTTCATCAAAAAGGGATATTTCAGACGCATCAAAGGGATCATAGCATTCATCATAGCATTCATCCTTCGGTAAGCATGAAGGGAAATTAAACAATGTATGATATAAAGAGTTACTCTCATTAGAAGGTGGGCACGGGTGATCAATCCGCTCTTCCTCCTTTTGTTCTTCACTCTCCTCCTCAATTTTTTCATCTAATGAGCTCACAGTGTCATCAATTTCATCTTCCATAGATTCCTGCAAAATATTAGTCTCTTCTTGGACAACGGAGGTGTCCTCAATATATTCTTTCACATAAGCATTAGAAGCATAGTTTTCATAGCAATATTTAAGTATGGAAAAATTTTCAGGTTTGTAAAGAGTAATATCACACTTTTCAATCAAAGAAGCAATTTCATATGAACCCTTAAACACAACAAATTCTTCTATTTATTCAATATCATAGTAACTATAAACACCTCTGGCATAAGAAGATAAGATTCCATTATCCTTAAACTCACATTGGTACTGAAGGTGTTTTTTAGGGTCTTCAGAACAACAAGTAAAATCATGTATTTCACATAAATTCCAAGCATAGCAATTCAAAGTATTAATATGATGCCATAAGAGTTTCCCTTTTTGAGACAAGTGGTGTCGCACAAAATAAGCATGCTCATCTAATGTTTTTCCCTCAACTAAGCTAGTTGGGTTTTCAGCACGAGCACAAAGGGATCGAAGATGATTCAAGTAGAAAGCTTCAGCAGTATGATAGATTTGGGGTGGTTCTTCAACCATTGGTTTAGCAAGTACAACTAATTTTTTTGGTATTTTACGTTTCCTAACCACAACTAAAGATAGAAAACAAGAGCACAAAATAAAAACTACTTAGTGATAAAGCAAACAAGCACACACGAGAATATCAACCCCACGCTATTGTTCCCCGGCAACGGCGCCAGAAAAAGGTCTTGATAACCCACAAGTATAGGGGATCAATTGTAGCTTTTTCGATAAATAAGAGTGTCGAACCCAACGAGGAGCTAAAGGTAGAATTAATATTCCCTTCAAGTTCTATCGATCATTGATACAACTCTACGCACACTTAACGTTTGCTTTACCTAGAACAAGTATGAAACTAGAACTACTTTGTAGGTGTAATGCTAGAACTACTTAGCAAGAATAAAACTAGGAGTACTTTGCGAGAATAAAACTATGAGTAATTTGCAAGATAATAAAAGCTTTTCTAACACAAGAGAAAGATTTGTCCATAGGCAATCGATAACTAGACCGGTAATCATTATTGCAATTTTATATGAGGGAGAGGCATGAGCTAACATACTTTCCATACTTGGATCATCTGCACTTATGATTGGAACTCTAGCAAGCATCCGCAACTACCAAAGATCATTAAGGTAAAACCCAACCATAGCATTAAGTAACATGTCCTCTTTACTCCCATACGCAACAACCCTCTTACTCGGGTGTAAGCTTCTGTCACTCTAGCCGCCCACTATAAGAGAATTGTGAACGTATTGCAAACCCTACAGCGGGAATCCCTCACGCTTGTGCGACACGGAGGGCACCATAGGACAGCACCAAAATAAAACATATAACTCAAACCAATCACGATCATCAATCAACCCATAGGACAAAACGAATCTACTCAAACATCATAGGATGGCCACAAATCATTAGATAATAATATGTAGCATTAAGCACCATGTTTAAGTAGAGAATTACAGCGGGAAAAGAGGTGTTACACCGCTACATAGAGGGGGAGAAAGTTGGTGTTGACGGTGGCGAAGTTGTTGGTGTAGATCGCCGTCACGATGCTTGCCCCGGCGGCGTTCCGGCGCCACCGGGAGAGAGGGGGAGAGAGCCCCCCTCCTTCTTCTTCTTGCTTGGCCTCCCGCCTAGATGGGAGGAGAGTTCCCCCTCTGGTCCATGGCCGCCATGGCTCCCGGAGGGCAGGAGCCCCTCCGAGATTGGATCTCTCTCCCTGTTTATCTTCTGTTTCGCGTCCCCGTTTTCTGGCCGAAAACCGTTTCTTATATTTCCAGAGATCCGTAACTCCGATTGCACTGAAATTTTAACATGATTTTTTTCTCGATATAAGCTTCCTTGCGACCGAAGAAGAGCCCCAACTGACTTACGGTGTGCCCACAAGGCACCACCACGCGGCCTTGGGGGGGGGGTCGTGCCAAAGTGCCTTGTGGAGGCTGTGGGCCTCCGTTTGTGTTGATTCCGCCTCCCAAAAATAACATATATTCCAAAATAATTCTCCGTAAAATTTTATTGCGTTTGGACTTCGTTTGATATGGATTTTCTGTGAAACAAAAAACAAACAAAAAATAGGAACTGGCACTGGGCACTGGATCAATATGTTAGTCCAAAAAATAATATAAAATGCTGCCAAAAGTATTTGAAAGTAGTATCAGGGCGCACGCCGTCTTTTCCACTAATTTCGCAAAGACGCCTCCTGTTGATTCTTTCTTCCTCCATTTTCCTTCCTTTCCATTTCCACTTGTGATTTCTTCCCTTTTTAGCCCATTTCCTGTGGAAACACATCAAAGAGAGGATTTGTGGAATCCTTTGCAATTATTAGACATCAGTGACAATATCAGAGCGAATATCTCATTTGTAATGGAAATATCCCGGTTTAAACTAAGGTAGATGAGTGTAAAAATATCACTCATCGGTGGCTGTGCATCCAACTTGCTTGCTCATGAAGACCTCGGGCATTTGAGGAAGCCCGTCATCGGAATATACAAGCCAACTTCTATAATGTAAAAATTCCCACTAGTATATGAAAGTGACAAATCATGGAGACTCTCTATATGAAGAACATGGTGCTACTTTGAAGCAAAAGTGTGGTAAAGGATAGAAGTGCGCCCCCTCTGTGTTTTTCTCTCATTTTTTATTTTTTTTCCTTTTTTTTCTTTTTTCTTCTTTTTTTCTCTCCTTTTTCTTTAGAACAGTCTCATGGACCTCATCCCCACTTTTTCGAGGACTCATGAGTCTCCACCATCCTTTTTTCTCACTGGTAGGGGAAACACTCTAATAATGATGCTCATCACACTTTTATTTACTTACAACTCGATAAAAATGAAAAAGAATATGTCTCTATAGGAATGCCTCTGGCAGCGTAACAGGATGTGCAAAGATCTAGTGTAACATATATTACAATGATGAACGGTGGCTTTGCCACAAATATCATGTCAGCTCTATGATCATGCAAAGCAATATGCTATGAACACACAAGTCATGTGACTAGTAACAGTGGAAGTTGCATGGCAATATATCTCAGAATGGCTATGGAAATGCCATAATAGGTAGGTATGGTGGCTGTTTTGAGGAATGATATAATGAGGCTTATGTGTGATAGAGCGTATCATATCACGGGGTTTGGATGCACCGGCGAAGTTTGCACCAACTCTCGAGGTGAGAACGATCAATGCACAGTTACGAAGAGGCTAGCAAAATATGGATAGGTGGAAGTGCTTTCGTCCATAAACTCACATTAGTCATAAAGAACTCAAATACTTATTGCGAAGCCTATTAGCCCTCAAAGCAAAGTACCACCCGCATGCCCCTAGGGAGGAGGTTGGTAGGAGTTAACCATCATGCGCCCCCGATTAAAGTAACACAAAGGATTTCAATGAGGAATACAAATGCTCCAACATCCCAGTCATGCCATAATCGACACTTAAATGAGTAGAACATAACAAGCTTTAATCTCGATATTTCTACTAACTAATGATTTTGGACTAATACACTTTCATATTACGACATCAATATTATTAAATCATACACTTCTTATTCAGTGATCTACATGAAAGTTTTTATTATACCACTCTTGTATACCTATCATTTTTGTACTAGTCATATAACCCATGCAAATTACCACTTCCTATTAAAATACTCTCAAAAAGATATAAGTGAAGCATGACAGTGCAAATAATTTCTGTAAAAAATATAACCGCCACCGTTCTCTAAAGATATAAGTGAAGCACATGAGCAACTTCATAACTCAAAAGATATAAGCGAAGCACATAGAGTATTCTAACAAATCATGATGAATGTGTGTCTATCTCAAAGGGTGTGTCCATCAAACAGTGATTGTGGCAAACTAACAAACAAGCAAACAAAATAAACTATGGCACAAGATGCTCCAAGTAAAACTCATATCATGTGATGAATAAAAATATAGCTCTGAGTAACATACCGATGAATTGTGGACGAAAGAGGGGATGACATCCGGGGCATCCCCAAGTTTAGACACTTGGGTATTCCTTGAATATTACCTTGGGGTGCCTTGGGCATACCCAAGCTTAGGGTCTTGCCACTCCTTATTCCTTCATTCATCATGATCTCACCCAAAACTTGGAAACTTCAACACACAAAACTCAACAGAAACTCCGTGAGATCCGTTAGTATAATAAATCAATCATCCACTTTAGGTACTATTATAAGTTGATTCATAATTGTTCTTGCATAATATCTACTGTATTATAACTTCTCCATGACTTATAGCCCCCAATATAATCCATAGCATCATCAAAATAAGCACACTATGTAATAAAAATAGAATCTGTCTAAAACAGAACAACACGTAATAACAGAATATTTATCCATACTTATGGGACTCCAAAAATTCTGAACAATTACGACAACGTAAAAAAATTGTAATCCAATATTGTGTAAATTTTTTAGATTTTTCTAACATTCCAGTACAAAACGTAAATTTTACCATTGGGCGCAAAACTTTCTGTTTTTGCACATAATCAACTTTATTATCATTCAAATCATCCCAAAGCCTTTAATTGGCACAAACACTAATTAAAAGATAAAACACAATCATTACAGTAGCAATGATCATGTGGACTCAAGAAAATAAAATGAAAGCAAAAAGATAAATATTGGGTTGCCTCCCAACACACGCTATTGTTTAATGCCCCTAGCTAGGTATAATGCATAGCTTCATGTGTTGTCATAACCATAAGGGAGATCATTCATATTCATTTCATACTCCCTTCTCTCAGCAGCAAGTTTTCTAATGGGCAAGCAAAAGTAATTGAAAGGGCTGAATTTAATAGCATCCGAATCCGTGAGATCAAGTTTAGGAGGAGGAGGTTCCTCCTTTGGCCCTTTATAAGTGATGGCTATTTCTTCATTGCATAAATTTCTATAGAGATATTCTCGCATCCTTTCTTTGAGTACATGACCTAGTCCATTATTCCCTATAGCCAATCGATCATTATGTTCAGAAAGTTTATCAATCAAGATAGGTGGGGGAACCTTTTTCCTAAGATTCTCATTGTAAGCAACATAATCAGCATATTTTAATTTTCTCATCTCATCTTGATCATAAAGGATTTCTTCTATAGGTGGACACTCACTATTTATTCTATAGTAAGCAAATATCTCTCTTGCCTCTTTCATAATGTGGCCAAATTCATGAACTAGAAATATCGTAGCCAAACGCTTAATAGAAGGACCATGAATATTGGAAAATTCTAGTAACACTCCTTGTATAGCAGGATGCATGTGCACAAATTGTCTTTCAAATTCAACTATAAGCAAAGATCTAGCATCTGCGAAACTAGTAGTTCTAGCAAGAATAGATCCTCCTATCATAGGTAACGAGCCCGCACAAGTAAAGAAATCTTGAATAATACTTTTTCCAATAATGTCACCACTACCTATTAGGAGTCTTTTTGTATGTATAATAGTGGTTTTCTCGTTACTAGCAGGATCATTTTCAGCAAGATTTCCAACTATTTCTTTGGGGACATTGTTATTGGCAATCTCATCAAAGCTTCTCTTAGCATTTTCATCATTCATAGCATTCGACAAGAACTTCGCACTAGCGGTGGGAGGAGCAATTGGGGTACCAATAAAATCATTATTATTAGTATTCGAGAAGTCACACAACTTAGTGTTTTCTTGAGACATAGTGACAATTCAAGCAAGAAAGCAAACAAGATATTTTTGGTATTTTTGATTATTTTAATGATACTAATAATAGAAAATAAAAAGTAGAACAAGTAAATGATAATGTATGTGAAGGGACCTTGCTTTGTTTGATGAAGTCTACCCGGCAACGGCGCCAGATATTCTTTCTGCTACTTGTGAGCTGCGTTGAGATTTTCCCCGAAGAGGAAGGGTGGAGTAATATAGTAGCAGATAGTATTTCCCTCAGTAGAGAACCAAGGTTATCGAACCAATAGGAGATTGACACAGACAAAGGTCGACAATACCTTCACACACACACACACAAACAAAATACTTGCACCCAACGTGGGCAAAAGGGTTGTCAATCTCCTTGTACTCGTTAATTGCAAGGATTAATTCTGATAGTGGTAGATATATAAATTGCAAAACTGAATAAAAGTAAATAAATTGTAGCTAGGTATTTAGGGCTTTAGTATTATAAGGCGAATGGACCCGCGGGCCATAGCATCACTAGAGCCATCTCTCTCAAGAACATAGCAAATGGTGGGTACACAAATTACTGTTGGGCAATTGATAAAATAGCGCATAGTTATGATGTTATTCATGGCATGATCAGTACATAGGCATTACGTCCGTGACAAGTAGACCTACATTCATCTGCATATACTACTATTACTCCACTTCGAGTGCGCTTCTATGCTTGCCTCTCTAGGTATTAAGTTCATAACAAATAGAGTAACGCTTTAAGAATGATGACATAATGTAGACAAAATAAGATCAATCAATATGATCAAACCCCATCGTTTTATCCTTAGTAGCAACAATAAAAATACGTGCCTCGCTACTCCTATCACGGAGTGAGGACGCCGCAAGATTGAACCAACCACTATGCACCACTTCCATTGAAGATCTAATCATCAACTTGGCAAAAGAAAACTCATAGATCGGAAAGCATTACATGGCTATAACAATCACACATAATAAAGTTCAGTATATAACTCAATTACTTACAATGAATAATCTGATCATAAACCCATAATTCATCGGATCCCAACAAACACACCACAAAAGAAGATTACATCGAGTAGAACTCCGAGCAGAACATTGTGTTGAAGATCAAAGAAAGAGAGAAAGCCATCTAGCTAATTGCTATGGACCCGTATACCCTGTGAGGAACTACTCACACATCATCGGAGGTGCAGCAAGGTTGATATAGAGGCCCTCCGTGATCGATTCCCCCTCCGGCAGAGTACCGGCGGAGCCCTCAAGGTGGGATCACGGAAGAACATAGGCTTGCGGCGGCGGAATAATTGTTTCGAGTCTCGCACTGGTGGTTTCTAGATTTTAGGGAATTTATGGGCCTGGAATTAGGTCAAATTGAGTTGCGAGGGGGCCACAAGCTCAGACGGCGCTCCGCTGGGGGCGCGCTGTGGGAGCTTGCGCCCCTCTCGTGCGACGTCTGGTCTCCTCCAGAAGCTTCTAGGGTCCCTTCTAGTCCAGAAAAAATCACCGTAAAGTTTCATCATGTTTGGACTTCGTTTGGTATGGTTTTCCTGCAAAACAATAAAATAGGCAAAAACAGGAACTGACACTGGGCACTAGGTTAATAGGTTAGTTCCCAAAAATGGTATAAAATTGCATATAAAGCATACAAGATTGATAATATAATTGCATGAAACAATCAAAAATTGTAGATACATTGGCGACGTATCACACATCAGTTCAAGCTTTCAACAGAGGGGAAAATCACAACAAACTCTTTTGCTGGCATGTTGTAACTAACAGTTGAAACCATTAGTGCCCTAGGTGCGTAGTTCATCTTGTATGAGCTGAATTTTCTACTTGTACCCTTGGAAAATCGATTCTCTTAGGAGCCCTATGCACCTCGAGGGAGGGACTAACAAAAATGATACTATTAAAAACTTCTTTCTAATACAAACCCTACAATATAATTGTTATAACGTATCAGATATATTTGCAAATCAAATCTATGATAAAAGTTTGAACAAAAATACAAGGGGGCCTAATAAACTTGGACAGAGGGAGTACTAACCTAAGAGCAGCCAGTGATGGTCGGACGAAAACACTATGAGGAAAAGGCTTATAGTTGGGCTCAATTTAGTGGCGGCGATGTCAGACACCTGCCACTGCTATTTTGTAAAAGTTCAAGTGGCCGGCATAAAAGATAGCCCGCCACTGCTATTTGTGCAGCAGTGGCGGGCAAAAACTACCACCCAACACTACAAATTTACCCGTGGGATAAAAGCATCAGTGGCGGGCAAATAATATGTGCCCGCCACTAGTTTGTAGTGCACCAGTGCTGGGCAAGAAACATGTCCGCCACAACAATATTTTAGAACCTCGCACTGAACAATTTCCAAAATTTTCAAAAAATTGCAGAGGCGGGCCCTATGGGCCACCCACGACACGGAACGCATAATACTCTCAAATTTGAGCATCGGGCTTCCAATGGTGTGTATTAATCATGAAAAAAGTTTGAAGTTGAAATGATATATAAAATTTAATTTGTGTGTGGCAGGTGGTGGTTTCCGTTTGAAACGCTGATACTTCGTCGAAGAGTGTTTTGTTTGTACACAAAGTGCATCAACTTTTTGCCGTAACGCTTTCAAAATTTTACCACACACTACAGCGGTCCTATGAAGACACTATGGAAAGTTTCATCCAGTTTCGAGCTTGTTTGCATGCGAAGAGCTTTTTGCCTTTTTTAGTGACCGGAAAATCGGTTAATGCTTCAAAAATAGCAAATCAACTCAAAAAGTGACCAAATTTGAGCAAGCCACTTCAAATGGTGTGTATTAATCATAGAAAAAGTTTTAAGTTGAAATGTAGAAAAAAATGAGTTGTGTGTGGAAGGTGATGGTTTCTGTTCGAAAACCTGACACTTCCTGGAAGAATGTTTGGTTTGTACACGAAGTGCATTAATTTTTTCCACAATGCTCTCAAGTTTTTAGCACACACTACATGGGTCCTATGAAGACACCATGGACAGTTTTATCAAGTTTCGAGCTCGTTTGCACGCAAAGAGCTTTTTGCCCTTTTTAGTAGCCGGAAAATCAGTTAATACTTCAAAAATAGTAAATCAAATTTTTCTCTAATTTGAGAATGAGACTTCACATGGTGTGTGTTAATCGTGTAAAAAGTTTGAAATACAAATGTGGTAAAAAATTAGTTAATGATGTACCCGACCACATACCAGTGGCAGGTGTTAATAAATATTTGTTACTGCCAGGTCTCTAGCTGTGGCGGGCACTGGGACGCGCCTGCCAGTGCTCATTCCACGCGGAAATCTATTAGGTTTCCTCGCCAAACTAACTCCAAACCCGATTCACCCCCTCCTCTCAATCGCGTCGTCATCGTCCTCGTCGCCATGGCCGTCCTCGTCGCCGTGGCCATCTCCGTCGGCCATCGCGAACGTCCTCCGTCCTCGCCGTCACGCCCGTCCTCTGTCCGCGGTCTCCGTCCGCCACCGCGAACGTCCTTCGCCCTCGCCCGCCGCCATGGCCTCCTCCTCCAACAGCGGAGGCCTCACCCGGCCGGCTAACTCCTCCTCCCGCGCCACTCACGCTCCCTCCGCCTCCTAAAGCTTCAGCGGCTTCAGTCTCGAGGAAATTGAGCGCGTCTATCCATTTGTGATTTCTTAATTAAATCTTGGCCATGAACTATGTGTTTATACGTGTTTGTTCCAATAGAAATCAAGTTTTTGCCGTAAAAGTTGGTTGTTTTGCTTAATTCATTGTAACTAATACAAAATTATAGAATATATATTTCTGTGGTTATTAGCCAATTACTTGCGTTCATTTAAGATAACCCCGTTGTGTCACTTCGTATATGTGGAAAGGCTATAGAATTATTTTCTAAATAATCATCCTAATGGCACTAATTTGATATTCTCAATGTTGACATATTGATGTTTCTTATATATAATTAATTGGTATCCTTTTATTATATTGGTCTCTTATCCATTTGGAGTGCTCATTTTTATTTGAAGTGCTCAAACTTTGCAGGGCTTCAAAATGAGTGCCGAAATTATGGCGAAACGTTGATTAATTTCCATTCACCACATTATGGCACTCGATATTTTCATATTTTAGCAGAAGTCATGCCCAATTTTTCATCGATCCATAATTTTTTATGTTTATTTTATCGCTGTGCTGATTGTACTATAGTGTATAAATGACGACATGAACTATGTGATTCTATTTCATTTCTTGTACACTTGTGCCACTTAAATGTTCTATAGTGTGTTTATATGTGTTTGTTCCAATTCTTGTTGATTTAGATTTACGATGCAACAAGGTCAAAAGTAGGTTGTTTTGCATAATTAGTTGTAACTAAACAAAATTATAGAGTATATCATTATGCGGTTATTAGACAATTACTTGCGTTCATTTACGATAATTCTATTGTGTCACTCCATGACTATTCAAGCTTATATGCATTTGATATGCGCAACAAGATGAACAACGATATGGACCATGTTTATAGATTCACATGTATATGATGAAGACTATAGAAAAAATTTCTAAGGAATCTAGCTAATGACACTAATTTGATATTCTCGATGTTAACGTATTGATGTTTCTTAGATGTAATTAATTGTTTATTCTATTGGTCCCTTATACGTATGGAGTGCTCATTTCTATTCGGAGTGCTCAAACTTAGCATGGCTTCAAAATGAGTGCCGAAATTATGGCGAAACTTGATTAATTTTCATTTCACCACATTTCTAGCACTCGATATTTTCATTTTTTAGCAGAAGTTATGCCCAATTTTTCGTCGACCATACTTTTTAATGTTTATTTTATCGATGTGTTGATTGTACTATAGTGTATAAATGATGCCATTAAACTATCTGATTTCTATTTCATTTCTTCTACACTTGTGCCACTTAAATGTTCTATAGTGTGTTTATACGTGTTTGTTCCAATTCTTCTTGATTTAGATTTACAACGCAACAATGTGAAAACTATGTGATTTGTATTTCATATCTAAACATTAACATAGGGAATAAACCAAGAATGCCCATGGTGTGGCGACAACAGACTAGGTGCCTGCCACAGGGTGCACATTCATTGCAATGAAATCCAAATAGATCTTCAAGAGGACATTCTCGAGAGGTCGGTATGTTTTAATTCAACTTGTGTTGTGGCTGATGAGTTGCTCACGTTTATAAAGTTGCGCCCAAAAATGACTAATTGTTGTTTTCTTTCAATTATGCGCAGTGCATCCCTTGTTGGGGAACGGTGGACTTCATGCGTAGGGCGAAACTGTCTATAGAGGTGGAGGGCACATTTGAGCTCAAGATGGCCTTATTAAAAAATGACATACCCTTGATCCTCAGTAATCCTAGTTGGATACATATTGCAACAGAAATGAAGATGGAAACTGGGAGGGCGTGCATGTTGTTTCTTGGCAAAGTAACTGATACCGACGACATCTATGTGCTACAATGTTCGTCACCATAGTTGTTTTTTGGTGTTGATCCCGATTTCGTACGCAAATTTCTATGGTAGGGCGAAACTGCCTATAGAGGTGGAGGGCACATTTGAGCTCAAGATGGCCTTATTAAAAAATGACATACCCTTGATCCTCAGTGATCCTAGTTGGATACATATTGCAACAGAAATGAAGATGGAAACTGGGAGGGTCTGCATGTTGTTTCTTGGCAAAGTAACTGATACCGACGACATCTATGTGCTACAATGTTCGTCACCATAGTTGTTTTTTGGTGTTGATCCCGATTTCGTACGCAAATTTCTATGGTACTGTCACTTCATTTAACATACATGTTGTATGCGGTTATTACAGTGTAATCTGAAAGTGTTAAACATTGAAAGTATGCTTCTTAATTTGTGCTATATATGACTCTATGCTAATAATATTACTGTTAAAATGAAAACAGCTGCCACGGTAGCAAAAAACACTACCATAACAGCTCTATTTCTTTTGATTTGGCAAAGTATATCACCGGCGGGCGCCAACCATTGCCCGCCACAGGTACTGACAATAATAGTGGCGGGCAACGTGCCCACCACTGAAGCCATGTTACCAGTGGCGGGCGCCCCTGACAGCCTCGTCCGTCACTGATAGGCTTTTAGCGCCCGTCACTGCTGGGCATTTCTGTAGTAGTGAAAGGAGTGATGAACGGTTGATGAGGGTGTGGGCTAGTATCACGCTTCTTCTTTTTAACAATATGGGTTGCAAGTTTTAGGTTTAGCATAAGAAAGAGAAGAACGGCACCGAGAAGAATGTAGACGTGCCGAATTGACAAACAATTTAAAGCTGCTACTGTAGAGGATTGATGAGGTGAAAATCTACTTCACCTGCTAGATAGCTTGGTTGCCGAAAAAGGCTTTCGCCCCACTTTATAAATAAAGCAAACCGCCCAAGCAACAGAGTACACAAAGTTCACACCACACACACACACACACAAGAACGAGAGTGCAAGGGTTCTGCTGAGGGCACAGCTCAACAAGCCCTAAAAGAAAACAAAGGCGATACATCCCGAAGGGAGCTAATCCGGCTCGGGTGGTGGCGGCGGTAGCGGAGGCGCCAAGCGAAGGGATATCAGACGAAGAGCGGCGATGGAGGAGCTGATGGCGTCACGGTCCTGAGGGCGGCTAAGCGGCCGCCAGAGCTGCAAGTAACCACAAAGTTTGAAAACTGCGTCAGAAGCACGTCGAAGAGGAATGCGCTGGATCACGAGCTTATTGCGAACCGTCCAAAGGGTCCAAGCGAGGACACCAATCTCAAGCCACCTAATGTGGCGAGTGGAGGGTGGGAAGCCTGGATCTCGGCAAAGAGGTCTGGGAAATTGGTGTGGCACCAATTCCCACCTACGGTCTCTCGAAAGCAACTCCACAGGAACTGAGCGGCAACACAAGTGAAAAATATGTGGTTGGAATCCTCGGCAGTCCCACACAGCGGGCACAGACCATCTCCCGGGCCATTCAGCTTGCGAACCTCCACGCCCGAAGGAGTCCGGCCCCGAATCCATTGCCACATGAAGATCCTAATCTTCAGAGGCAGACGGATGGACCAAACCTGCACTAGAGGGAGGGGGGCGGTGGAAGGAGCAATGGCCCGATATAGGGACTTAGTGGAAAACACACCCGAGGGCTCAAGACGCCATGAGGTGTGGTCCATCCCCTGGTCAACATCTGGCTCATGGAGGGCAATGCAGTCGAGGAGGTCATGCCAGGACGCAGTGTCAGGAGGGCCAAACGGCCGACGAAAGGCGAGGCTCCCGAGATCGGCAAGGGCCGCCTCAACGGAGATCCGCGGCTCAACTGCAATGGAGAACAGGTCGGGAAAGCGAGCCGCAAAGGGGAGGTCACCGGCCCAGCGGTCGAACCAGAACAGCGTAGCGGTGCCGGAGCCCATTGAGATGGAAGTTCCGATGCGGAGGACGGGAAGCAACTAGACGAGGGACTGCCAGAATTGCGAGCCACCAGAGCGCTGACAGAAGGCGAGCGGCTGGCCATTAAGGTATTTGTTCTGGATGATGTCAAGCCAAAGACCACCCTCGCCGCGAGAAATGCTCCAGAGCCACCGGGACAGTAAGGCGATGTTCATGCGCTTGGAGCACATGATCCCAAGGCCTCCCTGGTCGTGGGGTTTGCATATGTCAGGCCAGCTAACCATATGGTACTTCTGCTTATTGTTCTCGCCCGCCCAGTAGAAGCGAGCCTGGACCGAGGCAATCTCATGGTGAAGGGTCTCATGGAGACTGTAGAAGCTCATGAGGAACAATAGCAGGCTAGAAAGCGAAGAGTTGATGAGGATCGTGTGGGCGGCCTTGGAGAGTCACCGACCCTGTCATGGCTCGATACGAAGCTGGAGCTTGGGAACCGAGGGGCGGAGGTCGGCGACAGAGAGCCGAGAGTCACTAATGGGAATCCCCAAGTAAGTCGTGGGGAAGGAGCCCAGCCGACAATTGAAGCGGTCGGCTATGCTCTGAGACTCAGAGGGGGAGTACCCTAAGACCATCACATCACTCTTGTCGAAGTTGATTGTGAGACCGGACAGCTGCTGGAAGCACAGGAGGAGGCATTTGAGGTTGGAGATGTCAGCGTCAGAGCCTTCCACCATAATGATGGTGTCATCGGCATACTGGAGGAGGGAGATCCCACAACCGCCAGCCAAATGTGGGACGATCCCACGGATATGGCCAGCCGCCTTCGCACGGTCGAGGATGGAGGCGAGTGCATCAACCACCATGTTGAACAAGAACGGCGAGAAGGGGTCACCCTGTCTAACCCCACAAAAGGTGGGGAAGTAGGGGCCGATCTCGCCGTTGATGTTCACCGCTGTCCGACCAGAAGAAACCATCTGCATGACCCGAGTAACCCAGCGCTCGTCAAATCCTTTCTGGAGCAGAACTTCCCGAAGGAAGGACCAACATACCGTGTCATAGGCTTTATGAAAGTCCATCTTCAGGAATACTGCTTTGAGATGCCTCGAGCGGACTTCATGAAGGACCTCATGAAAGACTAAGACCCTATCCAGGAGAAATCGGCCGCGAATGAAGGCCGTCTGGTTGGGGTGGGTGATGCGGTCAGCAAGCGGGGTCACCCTATTGGCGTACCCTTTGGCCAGAATCCGGAAGATCACGTTAATCACCGTGATGGGCCGGAACTGCCGAATGTCCGAGGCGCCAGGAACCTTGGGAATGAGAGACATGATCCCAAAGTTCAGGCGAGCGAGGTCGATGGAGCCCACATAGAACTCGTCGAAGAGGGCCATGACCTTAGGCTTGATGACGTTCCAGAAGGTCTGGAAGAACCTGACCGGAAGGCCATCGGGGACCGGGGCCGAGGAAGGGTTCATGCCTTTGATGGCAAGCCAATCCTCTTCCTCGGAGAAGGGGGCCGAGAGGGCCGCGTTTTCCGCGGGGGAGACAAGCTGGGGGCCAGTCCAGAAGTCGGGGGCCAGAGCAAGGCCGCCCCGAGGGGAGGCGGAGAAGAGGGCTTTGTAAAAGCCGTCAACGTGGGTGCGAATGTCGAAGGGGCGCTGGAGGAGAGTATCCCCGTCCCAAAGGAGGGGGATGGAGTTGCGCCGCCGCCGGCCATTGGCAATGGCCTGGAAATAGGCGGTGTTGGCGTCGCCCTTAAGCACCCACTTTTGGCTCCCTCGGATGCGCCAATAGGCCTCCTCGTCCGAATAGATGACCGAGAGCTGGTCCTCTAAGTCGTATCGGAGCAGCCACTCGTCAGCGGAGAGCCCCGATGAATCAGCGCGTAGGTCCAAAGCTTGGATGGAGACGAGAAGGATCCGCTTGCGCTCACGAAGATCACGACCAAGGTTAGCACCCCATCCCTTCATGAACTGGCGGGATCGCTTGGCGCAGAAGTGCCAGGAGTCAACCGCCGAGGGAGTCTGGTGTGGGAACGCCCGAGCCTCAACCCAACGGTCACGAACGGCTTCGACAAACCCATTCTGGTTAAGCCAGAATGTCTCGAAGCCGAACCGTGGGGGGATAGGGGGGCGCTCGTCCACAGAGGACAGGAGGAGCAGGACGTGATCGGAGCCAATCCGCGTGATGGCACGAAGGGAAGCAAGGGGACAGCGCAACTCCCATTCCGGGGAGACTAGGACACGATCAAGGACGGATCGCGTCGGGATGGACTGCCGGTTGGTCCAGGTGAACCTGGCACCAACCCGCTCAATCTCGCGGAGGCCGAGGTCAGCGATGCAGTCATTAAAGAGCTGCATACGAGGGAAGCTAACGAGGTCGTTGTTCTTCTCGTCAGGAGAGCGGATGAGGTTGAAGTCACCACCGACCACCACCGGAAGCTGGGCAGCAGATACCTTCCGACGGAGCTCGTCCAGGAAGGTGGTTGAGCGACGGTGGTCAGCGGGACCGTAGACGGCGATGATCTCTCACTTGAAGTTAAGGGCACGCTCGTAGATCTCCATGCTAACGAAGAACTCACCATGGTCCATACTACCCACCTCAAAGGTGGCATCCTTGACACCAAGAAGGATGCCACCCGAATGGCCGATCGTCCCACTAGAAGGGAGCCAGTGCCAGGCGAACAGGTGGGGGCTCAAGCGTTCCAGCTCGGAAAGAGAGAAATCAGTCCGCAGGGTTTCTTGGATGGCCACAATGTCAATCTTCTCCTCGTGCATGTACTCCACTAGCTGGCGGCGACGGCCATCTTGGCCAAAGCCGCGGAGGTTCCAGAAGAGGACCCGCATCAAGGAGCCATCGAGGGGCTGCTTGACCCCAGAGCAGATGCACTCACGGCGCGGAGCGCGGCAGTACGGGAGCGGGTGCGGCCGCGGACCTCCACCACCGGAGCCGGAGGAGGAGGGACGGGGTCAGACGAGGGAGAGGGCCGGCTCAGACGGGAGCGAGCTTCCGCAAGCTTCCCGTCAAGAATCTCACGGGCACGGATCGCCTCGATCTGGACTAAGGGGGGAGCCACCTCCCCCCTGAAAATGATCGCAGAATCAGAGGCCACCTTGGCAAGGTGGCCCAACGGGATCGCCTCGAGCGCGGAGAAAGAGCAGTTTGAAGTACTAGCTCGGTTGGGATATGCTACCCCGCATGCATAGATCGAAAGCAATATTGCAACGTTTTCGAGCCGAGTATTGTTGTGAGACGCAAGCTACGTAGGTGGCAACTACATGGAATTGGTAATAAGGCCAATAAAATCAGGCAGCAACAGTTAGGTTATGGATCTATCAGGCATTAATACTTCGTTTCATACTGTGGAGGTGCCGCTCGGTTACGGAATTGAAGAAAGTTCAGTTGCCGTAGTAGACATTCCGGAGACCACTTTAGATGTCGACTGGGCTGTTTGATTGCTACCCTACCCTGAGCGCAAATGTATGGTTTGCCTTTCCTTTGATCTGCTGGTGGTTCTCGTCTTTGCTATCTCCGCCTGGGAGCTCTTGGCTGCGCAGAACTGCCGGACTCGCGCCTAGGAAATCGGTGGCCTGAGCTTCTGCCTTAGTACAGTCACTGCTCTGTCCTGTAGAGTAAATTTTCTCCTCCCAACTGGTGGGTTCAAGAGTTCACAAAATCGGATCCATGGACGATGTCAAGGTGGCAACGGGGACGAAACCCACCAGGTTTTGCTTGCCCAAACCCGTCCCTACGAGAAAATTGCAAGCCCGTCCCCGTGCACGGGGACAGTTTTTTGCCCATCCCCTAAAACCGTCGGGTTTCTAAACCCGCGGGAAACCTGTCCCCATGAGCAGTCAGTGAAAACAGCAGCTTTTGAAAAAAAAACATGAGCATATTACAGCAATATCAGCAACAAAAATCAGCACATTTAAACAACAAACATAGTATATCTCAGTAGCAGCAACATAAGATAAATAGTAGCAACAAAGAATAGCATTTCGGCATCAAACATAGTATATTTCAGCAGCAAAAAGGAGCATATTTCAGCAGCAAAAAGGTTTAGGTTTAGGATTGTGTGCGTCCCGTGTGTGGTGTGCTGTGCGGCTGTGCCCTGTGCGGCTGTGCGGGATAGCTCAAGCGACCGAGTGAGGGGTGCTCGTGCACTCGAGGGGCTGGGGCGCTGGGCCGGTCGTGTTCGTGTATTTGGATGGGCCTCGAGGCTGGATCAGTAGACGGACGTATTTTGAGACGGGTATGTCGGGTTTCGGCTTCGGGTACTACTCAAACGGGTTTGAACCCATGAAACATGCCGGGTTTTATAATGTACCCATCAGTAGTCCCGTGGGTTAGAAAGACGTCCGTCCCCGTCCCCTAATAGGGTAAAAACCGGCGGGGACGTGGGTTTCGGGGCCCCATTGCCATCTTGAGGTGGATGTGCCTCGTGAGCCATGAGGCAATTTCTCCCAACAAAATGAGGCCATACTCGGGCATGTTTGCTCAGGCAGCAACCAAGAAGTTCACACCACCAGGTAAAAATGTACTACAGTCGATTGAGCGGAATAAAAATAAATCCTGATATGATTATGGGACTTGACAAATCGAGGAAACTTTCCAAACGAACAATTTCTCATTTTATTATGTTCAAATTTATGTATTCCTATATATAACAAAGTGGCATATGTTTGCTGGGAACTTTGACAACCATCCGAACATCGATCACACCAAAAGTTGATAAGGTTGGTTAATTTTGACACTGACTCCGTGTGGACACATATTAAAAAACAAAGTAAAAGCAAAGAGACACATGCCAATTGCAAAGAGATCCAGCGTACTTTCTAGCGAGTACATGCACTTGCAGGGTGGATCGACCATCTCAATTAACTCCACCAGCCAACGACCTGGCAGCGATGGGCATCAAATGCTCAATCAATCCTGCATGTGCACCGTTCCCCTATTTATACCCTCCAAACAACACCCTTTCCTCCACACCATCACAACTCCACCACCCACACTACACTCTTCTGATCACCTGCTAGCTAGCTAGCAGCTTAAGGAACTTGCAGCGATCGATGACTCGTCTCAACAGCAAGGCTGTGGTGGCCGCCGTGGTCCTGGGGGCGGTGGTGCTGATGATGGCCGGCAGGGAGGCGTCGGCGGCGCTGTCGTGCGGGCAGGTGGACTCCAAGCTCGCGCCGTGCGTGGCGTACGTGACGGGGAGGGCGCCCGCGATCAGCAAGGAGTGCTGCTCCGGCGTGCAGGGGCTGAACGGCCTGGCCCGCAGCAGCCCGGACCGGCAGACGGCGTGCAAGTGCCTCAAAAGCCTCGCCAGCAGCATCAAGGCCATCAACATGGGCAAGGTCTCCGGCGTGCCGGGCAAGTGCGGCGTCAGCGTGCCCTTCCCCATCAGCATGTCCACCGACTGCAACAAGTATGTTCTTTCTAGTTTCTACTCATCCAAATGCATGCATGCATTTCATCTTCTGGTGTAGTCTAGATCTTGTGCATATTTCGATGTGCTGCTACTCCATAACCGTCTGTTTTCCTGTTATAAAAAGCAAACGGTTTTTTACCGGCCAAACAGTTAGTAGTTTTTAATCGGCCATCCGAGCTACAGAGGAGAAAAGGTTCTGACAATACAAATACTATGAGCCGCAAAAAAAGAGCACAAATACCAGGATAACTCGTGAGCCCCCAGTAAAGAAAAATACGGGAAAATACACACCTGCATAGTTTTTCTTAAGAGCAAGGAAGTGAATATAGTAACAAAAAACAGTGATATTTCTTTTTTACGAAAAACAAAAAAAAAACAGTGATATTAAGTTCATACTATTTAAGATAAATGGTCGACTGTGTTTTAGCATGTTAGATTTAATATGATTTTCTCTGACCTAATATATATCTCTTTTTTGTGCAGGGTCCACTAGATCAAGATACTCCTTCCTACGTGCATGCATGGACGCGCTTGTGTGGAGCTTAATATCTACGTTAATGGAGTGCTCATAAGATATTGAGCTACTAAAAAATAAAATAAAAGCAGCCTGCGTACGGCACGCAGCTCTGCTGCATGTGTATTTCAGTACTATGTCTATGTCTGTACCTTGCACACACACTGTGTGTGCATATATATTTATGCGACATGCATGCACGCGTCCGTATGCGTGAGTGAACTGTTAACTCCTTTGCTGTACTCCAGTCTAGCCGATGTGTACGTGTGATGTGTCTGACCTACTTGTTCAGGCAATTAATGAATAGTAATTATTTTCTTAATTATTGATGTGCACGGATGTTCAGGTGGAAATGTGTGTAGCTATTGCACTATCGAGCGGTATCATGGAGCATTGGACATGTCTAATAAAGAATCACACGCAAGAAACAAAGAAAATTAGACAGCGCCTCCACGAAGATAAATATATGTGTGCAGAAAGAAAGCACGTGAAAATTTCTAAAGCAGAATCGAGAACCCGAACGTCCGTATAATACTGGGAAGTGTGAAGATACAGTCAAAGACATGACCAGTCGAATCTGGGCCACACATGTGACTGGAACAACCTATAAACACATAAACATATCACAGTTTCCTTCAGAAAATGCTTTCGGTTGTAAACTATTGTACAAAAATAATAGTTTTAAATAGTGTGCTACTCCTCTCGGTGCTATAGCATCTGCAGGGGCGTCGCGCTAAGCCATTTAGCAGAATTTAGCGCGTTATAAAAAAAATTCATGAAAATGCAGAGCTTATCATTCCATTGATAGAAGAAGTTAGAACGAGTACAAGAGATGGTACAACACATGGCACGAACGCAAGACGCGTGAACATGATATATGGTGCCCGGAGCAGAAAGACATGTAATACTCAGTCCAAACAGAGAAAAACACAGCTAAACTCGTCATCCTGAGAATAAACCCAAACCAACAACTAGACAACCAACGTTTCCAAATCCAGAACCGAGGACGCCGTGAGCAAACAAGATAGCGCCTTCACGAAGGAGAACGACGCAGAGACGTCGTCGCCGTCCAATCCAGATAACCGGACCTAGGTTTTCCCCTGATGCTCGAAGAGGGGCACAGATAACGGCCATGGCACCGCCTCCAAGAAGGGGACGACACCCGCGAGTGTCGCCGCTACTAGCATAGGATGCAGGGATTTCGCCCTGCCCTGAGTCTGAACAATCCCGAGCCGTCGGAGCACGAATCGGAGAAGAGGAAGTCGGGCATAGGCCGGAGCAACGACCGCGCGAAGGGGAGCCACGCCCGCCGCCGCAGGAGGCACAGGGCATCACCAGACATGCGAGCTCTGGAGCAGGCGGAAGGACGGACGGGTCACGGAGGTGGGCGAGGTTGGGTGACTAGGCGGAGTAAGTGGTAGCGGGGGCGGGGGGGGTGACGGTGGCCGGAGACCCAGATGAGCCCGGATCTGGAAGGGAGCGCATATCCAGGCCACCGGGACCGGAGCAGCAGGGACGCCGACGAGCCCAAGGAGGTGGAAGGAGACGTAGCTCCTGGAATGTGTCAGAATCGAAGATGCGCCGGGATGGATGACCAACCAAGGGCACCAGTAGGGTGGCGGTGCGGAGACGACGAGGTGCCAGCGAGCCGAAGGAGCCAGAAAGAGCGCAACTCCCGGGGCGCGCTGGATCCGAAGCCGCGCTGGCCGGCCATGGACGCGGGAGGGGGTGCGGGTCCATGGCCATCGGGCTGTAGCTGCCCCTGCGGGGGTGATGGAGAGCTCGCGCGCATCCAACCTCTCGGCCGGCGCGCTGCAAGAAGCAGCTGCCATCGGGCACAACCAAACGCTACCATGGCCGCCTCCCTGGGAGGCCGACCCGGAGCTCGAACTAGGGGGAGCCACAGTGCGGAGGACCCGCCCGGCCGCCACGACAGACCGGCCAGAGGACACCGCACTCGGTCGGGAAGGGAGCCTCCAGATCGCATCGTGGCGGGGGTCAGAGGAGGCGCCATAGTGCGCCAGGGTCGGGGCCGCCCCGCCACCACCATCCTTGGGGCATAGCGCGGCATCGCCGGCGGGCCCTCTGGCGGCGGCGATGCAGAGGGGCGGCGGAGGGGCTAGCTTCCGGCGGCAGCTAGGGCTCCCGTTAGTCGCTAGCCGTGGGCGACGCGGGGGACGGGGTATCGAACCTCGTGATCCGGTTTATTAAGGGGGAAATGAGACCTCTCTCACAGGAACCATGGCCCACAATTTAGCGCGTTATAGTGCTCGCTTTTGCCACTATTAGTCATAGCCCACAATTGAAAACTCTGACAGGAACCATTGGCAATTTCGCTGCACACCCCAAATCCCATCCATCCTCCAGTTGCTCTCTCTCTCTCTCTCTCTCTCTCTCTCTCTCTCTCTCTCTCTCTCTCCGGCATTGGAGAGCTTGTGTAGGCCCGCGGCCGTTGTAGTGACCGCCTGGGCCAATTTCCATCCGATGGGCACCACACATTTTTTATAAGAAAGACACCCAAGGGACATCTTAGATCTGATAGTAATCAAGGAAAACAAGCAGTACAACAGAACAACAACTGGATGCAGAATGACCAGTAAAAAAATTATATTAAAAATCATACTAGCTTTGTTCTTCCTCTGATTGATTGCCACCCACCAGAGATTGAAAATCAACCTGAACCAATAATAATGGAAAGCGACACCTGCAAATACCCTCGCCATACCAGGCTTTAAAGACCGCAATAGTCACTCATCACACGAAACGAGATCAGGAAGTTGCTGAAGAAACATCAGTTGGAGCATCACCCCATGCATTACAGGCTTGCAATCCATCATCACCGGTCTAAAGAGTTGGAGAGAACATGCCGCAGAATAACACGAATTAAGATGTTGAGATCGTCGCACCAATAACAAGCCAATTGCTCTCCTTGATAGATATGCCAACTGATCTGACGAGAGCCAATAGACCAGGCGACACAAACTCCCACAAGCCCTTCGTTAGCGCTTGATCGGACGTCGTCGAGGTAGGAGAGGCCAGAGAGACCTTATTCAAACATGTCATCATCGCCACCACCTCATCGATGCCACCATGGAAACAAAACCTAAGAAAATGAAAAATGAAATGGATGTGTCCCCACTCCTCTTGCCACCGACGAGGTTGTCAGACGGGGTAGAGGAGGGAGACCAAGGAGGTGTCATGAAGGAGATCCTTGGCATCGATGGCTAGGGTTGGGAACTGCTGCCCTTGGATGGCTTAGATGGGCACCACACGTTGGCTGAGCAGAGGTTCTGGTCCCTACCCAATGATGGGGTCGCTCCGGCCATCATTCCGTTTTGGGAGGGTCGGTTGTCGAAACTCCGCGTCGTGTGTGGTAGCAAGCCACCACTTTGACATGCATCGTAAATTTCCGTGGCTTGTAGCCTAAGAGCATCTCCAACAGCTTTGAAAAAACCTTCCCGAATAAACAATTATTGGAGCTCCTAAATAACACTTTTTTGGTTATTAGGGATGAATGCTTCGGAAGGTCCCTAATAATCTTGATGGTATTATGCCAGGGGTGCCTTACCTTACCAGAAGCCGACCCAACTAGACCGACCTGGGACCCCCAAGGTCGGTTATGCCCTAGGCTGACAAACCCTGCATATGGCCCTACAATAGGATGCACTCGGAGGACTTCCAGTACACGACAAGGTGGCCGGTTTCCAGGAGAACTCCTTTGAATCGACTAGTACCATGTAACCGTAGATCCTGGTACCCATATAATCCGGGGCTATGTTAGTCGACAAGATATAGAACCTAGAGTCGTTACTCGACCCCTCAATCATTGTAACCCCTATACACAAGCAATATACATGATCATGAAGTAGGGTTTTACCTCCTCTGCGAGGCCTTGAACCTGGGTAATCCTTGTTTCCTATCTGATCTGCTCGTCTGGCCAGAGTGCCCTATTGAGGGATCTGCCCAAAAAATACTCTGACAGTGGCGCGCCAGGCATGGGCTGTGCTAGGCAAACCCAGAGATCATATGGGATCTATAATTGACACCAATGTCTTCATATTGGGACAGATCTTCACATTTGGTGCGATATGCTACGTCGGCAATTCAGTGGGCCGTCTTGGGCTCGTCGAAACCTTTGCACCAGGAAGGGTTGTCCACTTTGGCAATCTGGGGTTCATTGTCAATTCACACGGCGAGCTTGTCCTCCATGGTCTGGCTAGCTTCTAGTCAGGTCCAGGAGTGAAATGATCAGCATGGTCAACTAGAAGGGGGATTGAATAGGCGACTAACAACTTTTAACTTTGTTCTCAATTTTTGGCTCAACAAAAGATAGGTTGTCTAGATATGCAACTAGGTGGACAACCTATATGACAAACACAACGAGCAACACAGGCTAGCAAGAGTAAGACACAAGGCGGAAGCTAGCAACAAGTAAAGGAACGAGATAACCACAAGTGGAGACTATGAAGACGAGGATGTATTTCCGAAGGTCCCTCCTTTGGGGTAGGTATGTCTCCTTGGAGGGGTGTGGAGGCACAATGCTCCCCAAGCATCCCAAGGACTCACCCTATTCTCCTCACACCCTCGCACGATACAAGGTGCCATGAATCCACTAGCGGTGCCCTTGAAGGCGGCAACCAAAACCTTTACAAACAAGGTTGGGGCACTCTCCACAACTTAATTGGAGGCTCCCAACACCACCACGAAGCTTCACCACAATGGATTGTGGCTCCGAGGTGATCTCTCCGTCTTGGGTGCCCAAACACCCAAGAGTAATAAGATCCACAAGAAATGTAAGGGGGAATCAAATTTCCTTTGGTGGAAGTGTAGATCTAGGTCTCCTCCCTCATCCCTAGCAAATCAACAAGTTTGGTTGGCTAGAGAAGGAGATCGGGCAATAATAAGTTTTAGGCATTAATGGAGGAGAGAGGAAGGCAAGAGGTAAGTGGAGGAACCACCTCCTTAAATAGCCCTCATCCAAATCTAATCGTTATTTGAAAAAAGCACAGGAGGAGTATAACCGCTACCGTGAGCGATACAACCGCCCTGTGCTACAAACCGCGCCAAATCAAGCCAGAGCGGTACAACTGCTAGGCTCGCTAGTTATACCGCTTATAAACAACAAATCGGAATAACCGCACAGGTACCGCTCAACCACCGCACCCAAATCCGAGGGAATCACCCCTCGAGCAGTTATTTAGGGCGGTGGAAGGGCTGGTACTACCGCCCATGTGCAGACGGGGGTGGCCGTGCAGAGCCAGAGTAGTACAACCACCTGGTCGCCCTGTTGTACCGGCTATTAAACAACAACCGGGAAAACCGCCCGAGTACCGCTGCTAAACATGAGGGAATCACCCCTCGGGCGGTAGTCGGTGTTGGAAATATGCCCTAGAGGCAATAATAAATTGGTTATTATCATATTTCCTTTTTCATGATAAATATTTATAATTCATGCTAGAATTGTATTGATCGGAAACTTAAATACATGTGTGAATACATAAACAACACCGTGTCCCTAGTAAGCCTCTACTAGACTAGCTCGTTGATCAAAGATGGTTAAGGTTTCCTAACCATAGACATGAGTTTTCATTTGATAATGGGATCACATCATTAGGAGAATGATGTGATGGACAAGACCCAACCATAAGCTTAGCATCAGATCGTTTAGTTATCTGCTACAGCTTTCTTCATGTCAAGTATCTATTCCTTCGACCATGAGATCATGCTACTCCTGGATACCGGAGGAATGCCTTATGTGCTATCAAACATCACCTCATAACTGGGTGTTCATAAAGGTGCTCTACAGGTATCTCCGAAGGTGTTTGTTGTGTTGCATGGATCAAGACTGGGATTTGTCTCTCCGTATGACGGAGAGATATCTCTGGGCCCTCTCGGTAATACAACATCGTAAAGAGCTTGCAAGCAATGTGGCTAATGAGTTAGTCATGGGATCTTTTATTATGGAACGAGTAAAGAGACTTGCCGGTAACGAGATTGAACTAGGTATGGAGATACCGACGATCGAATCTCGGGCAAGTAACATATCGCCGGACAAAGAGAATTGCATATGGGATTAACCGAATCCTTGACATCATGGTTCAACCGATAAAAGATCTTCGTGGAATATGTAGGAATCAATATGGGCATCCAGGTCCCGCTATTGGTTATTGACCGGAGAGGTGTCTCGGTCATGACTACATGATTCCCGAACCCGCAAGGTCGCACGCTTAATGTTCGTTGATGCTAGAGTAGTATTGGGATATTTGATGATTGGTAACCGAATGTTGTTCGGAGTCACGGATGAGAGCCCGGACATCACGAGGAGTCTCGGAATGGTCGAGAGGTAAAAATTTATATATGGGAAGTCATATTTTGGGTTCCGAAAAAGGTGCAGTTTTTTCGGTATTGTACCGGGAAGCTTCCAGAAGGTTCCGGAGGATTCCAGAGTGGTCCGGAAGTCCACAAGTGGGTCGCACCAAGTCCTCAAAAGCCCATGTGGCTAGGGAAGGGACAAAAAGGGGAGTCCTAGTAGGAATAGGATTGGACTTGGAGTCCAAGTCCTCCCCCTCTTGGCTGCGCCCTAGGGCTTGGAGGGGCTGTTCCCCACGCCCCTCCACCTATATATATAGAGGAGGGGGTACCCCAAGAGGACACACCAGCCCCTGGGCGCCCCTCTCTCTCCCGTTACACCACCGCCTCGTCCCAACGACGCTTAGCGAAGTGCTTTCGGTGCTCCACCACCACGCCGTCGTGTTGGTTGTGATCCCATCTACTTCTCCTCTCCCGCTTGCTGGATCAAGGAGGAGGAGACGTCATCAAACCGCACATGTGCTAAACTCGGAGGTGCCGTCCGTTCGGCACTAGATCGGTTGGATCGTGATCGGATCGCGAAGAGTACGACTACATCAATCGCGTTATATACGCTTCCGCTTTCGGTCTACGAGGGTACGTAGACACACTCTCCCCTCTCTTTGCTATACTTCTCCTAGATAGATCTTGGGTGTTCGTAGGAAATTTTTGGAGTTTCATGCTTCGTTCCCCATCAGTGGCATCATGAGCTAGGTCTATGCGTAGATGTGTATGCACGAGTAGAACACAAAAGTTGTGGCCGTTGATGCTCAAATTGCTTACCTCTCTTGTCTTATTTGGATTCGGCGGTATTGTGGGATGAAGCGGCTTGGACCAACCTTACATGTCCTCGCACATGAGACCGGTTCCACCGACTGACATGCAACTTGTTTTGCATAAGGTGGCTAGCGGGTGTCTGTCTCTCCTACTTTAGTTGAATCTAATTTGACGAAGGCGGTCCTTATAGAAGGTTAAAAGGTAACTTGATTATCACCGTTGTGGCTTTGCGTAGGTAAGAACGGTTCTTGCTAGTTGCCCATAGCAGCCACGTAAAATTTGCAACAACAAAGTAGAGGACGTCTAACTTGTTTTTGTAGGGCATGTTGTGATGTGGTATGGCCAGAACGTGATGTGATATATGTTGATGTATGAGATGATCATGTTTTGTAATAGGTTCACGACTTGCATGTCGATGAGTACGGCAACCGGCAGGAGCCATAGGGTTGTCTTTCATTTATTGTGTGACCTGCGAGTTAATTGTTAAACGCCATATAATTGCTTTAATTTATCGCTATGCGTTAGCAATAGTTGTAGAAGCAATAGTTGGCGAGACGACCACGTGACGACATGATGATGGAGATCATGGTGTCATGCCGGTGACGATGGAGATCATGCCGGTGCTTTGGAGATGGAGATCAAAGGCACGAGATGATAATGGCCATATCATGTCACATATTGATTGCATGTGATGTTTATCCTTTTATGCATCTTATTTTGCTTAGGACGACGGTAGCATTATAAGATGATCCCTTCACTTAATTTCAAGAAATTGTGTTCTCCGTAAGTATGCACCGTTGCGAAATTTCATCGTTTCGAAGCACCTCGTGATGATCGGGTGTGATAGACTCTTCGTTCGCATACAACGGGTGTAAGCCAGTTTTACACATGCAGAATACTTGGGTTAAACTTGACGAGCCTAGCATGTACAGACATGGCCTCGGAACACAGGAGACCGAAAGGTCAAACATGAGTCATATAGTAGATATGATCAACATGGAGATGTTCACCATTGATGACTACCCCATCTCACGTGATGATCGGACATGGGTTAGTTGATTTGGATCATGTATCACTTAGACAACTTGAGGGATGTTGATTTAAGTGGGAGTTCATTAATAATTTTATTAACTGAACTAATTATCATGAACATAGTCTAAATTGTCTTTGCAAAATTATGTTGTAGATCAATAGCTCACGCTGTAGCTCCCTGTTTTTAATACATTCCTAGAGAAAGACTAAGTTGAAAGCTATTGTAAGCAATTATGCGGACTAGGTCCGTAGTCTGAGGATTGTCCTCACTGCTGCACAGAAGGCTTATGTCCTTGATGCACCGCTCGGTGTGCCAACCCCTCTAGCGTCGTCTGTGGATGTTGTGAACGTCTGGCAGGCACGTTCTGATGACTACTCGATAGTTCAATGCGCCATGCTTTACGGCTTAGAAATCAGGGCCCCAAAGATGTTTTGAATGCCACGGAGCATATGAGATGTTCCAAGAGCTGAAATTGGTATTTTAGGCTCATGCCCGTGCTGAGAGGTATGAGACCTCTGACAAGTTCTTTGCCTGCAAGATGGAGGAGAATAGCTCAGTTAGTGAGCATGTGCTCAGAGTGTCTGGGTGCTACAATTCTTGAATCAAGTGGGAGTTAATTTTCCAGATAAGACAGCGATTGACAGAGTTTTCCAGTCACTACCACCAAGCTACAAGGGCTTTGTGATGAACTATAATATGCAAGGGATGGAGTAAACAATCCCCGAGATATTCGCGGTGCTTAAGGTCGCGAAGGTAGAAATCAAGAAGGAGCATCAAGTGTTGATGGTTAATCAAGACCACTAGTTTCAAGAAGGGCAAGGGAAGGAAAGGAAACTTCAAGAATGGCAAGCCAGTTGCCGCTCCAATGGAGAAACTCAAGACTAGACCCAAACCCGAGACTGAGTGCTATTTTAAGGGGAATGGTCACTCGAAGCCGAACTGCCCCAAGTACTTGGCAGATAAGAAGGATGGCAACGTCAACGTAGGTATATTTGATATACATGTTATTTATGTGTACCTCACTAGTGCTCGTAGTATCGTCTGGGTATTTTGATACTGATTCAGTTGCTAATATTAGTAACTCGAAGCAGGAGTTGAAGAGTAACGGAAACTAGCTGAGGGCGAGGTGACGATGGGTGTTGGAAGTGTCTCCAAGATTGATATGATCACCATCGGCATTCTCGTAATACCTTCGGGATTAGTATTAAACCTAAATAATGGTTATTTGGTGCTTGCGTTGAGCATAAAATGTTATATCTAGATATTGTTTATTGCAAGACGGTTATTCATTTAAGTCAGAGAATAATGGTTATTCTGTTTATATGAGTAATGTCTTTCGTGATCGTGCACCCAATGTGAATGGTTTACTAAATCTCGATCATGGTGATACACATGTTCATAATATTAATGTCAAAAGATGCAAAGTTAATGATGATAGTACCACATGATTGTGGCACTGCTGGTTAGGTCGTATTGGTGCAAAGCGCATGAAGAAACTCCATGCCGATGGACTTTTGGAATCTTCTGATTATGAATCATTTGAGACATGTGAACCATGCCTTATGGCAGGATGACTAAAACCCCGTCTTCCGGATCAATGGAGCGGGCAAGTGACTTATTGGAAATAATACATACCGATGTATGCGGTCCGATGAGTGTTGAAGCACGCGGTGGATATCATTATTTTCTTACCTTCACAGATGATTTGAGTAGATACAGGTATATTTACTTAATGAAACACAAGTCTGAAACATTTGAAAGGTTCAAGGAGTTTCAGAGTGAAGTGGAGAATCATCATAATAAGAAAATTAAATTTCTATGATCTGATCGTGGAGGTGAATATTTGAGTTACGAGTTTGGTATGCATTTAAGACAATGTGGAATTGTTTCACAGCTCACGCCACCTGCAACACCACAGCATAATGGTGTGTCCGAGCATCGTAATCATACTCTATTGGATATGGTGCGTTCTATGATGTCTCTTACCGATTTGCCACTATCGTTTTGGGGTTATGCATTAGAGACAGCCGCATTCACTTTAAATAGGGCACCATCAAAATCCGTTGAGATTACACCGTATGAGTTATGGTTTGGCAAGAAATCTAAGATGTCGTTTCTTAAAGTTTGGGGATGCGACACTTATGTCAAGAGGCTTCAGCTTGATAAGCTCGAACCCAAAGCGGAGAAGTGCGTCTTCATAGGATACCCTAAAGAGACCATTGGGTATACCTTCTACCACAGATCCGAGGGCAAGATCTTTGTTGCCAAGAATGGGTCCTTTCTAGAGAAGGAGTTTTTCTCGAAAGAAGTGAGTGGGAGGAAAGTAGAACTTGATGAGGTAATCGTACCTTCTCTTGAATTGGAAGGTGGTGCATCACAGAAAGCAGTTTCCATGATGGCTACACCAACTGGAGAAGAAGCTAATGATGATGATCATGAAACTTCGGATCAAGTTACTACTGAACTTCGTAGGTCGACCAGGGTACGTTCCGCACCAGAGTGGTACGGTAGTCCAGTCCTGGAAGTCATGTTGTTGGACAACGGCGAACCTACGAACTATGAAGAAGCTATGATGAGCCCGGATTCCGACAAATGGCTTGAGGCCATGAAATCCGAGATAGGATCCATGTATGAGAACAAAGTATGGACTTTGGTGGACTTGCCCAATGATCGGCAAGCCATTGAGAATAAATGGATCTTTAAGAAGAAGACAAACGATGATGGTAATATCATCGTCTATAAAGCTCGACTTGTCGCAAAGGGTTTCCGACAAGTTCAAGGGGTTGACTACGATGAGACACTCTCACCCGTAGCGATGCTTAAGTCTATTAGAATTATGTTAGCGATTGCCGCATTTTATGAAATCTGGCTAAAGGACGTCAAAACAGCATTCCTTAACATGTTTCTTAAGGAATAGTTGTATATGATGCAACCGGAAGGTTTTGTCGATCCTAAGGATGCTAAAAATATGCAAGCTCTAGCGATCCATCTATATATGGACTGGTGCAAGCATCTCGGAGTTGGAATATACACTTTGATGAGGTGATCAAAGAGTTATGGGTTTATACAAGTTTGTGGAGAAGCTTGTATTTACAAGAAAGTGAGTGGGAGCTATGTAACATTTCTGATAGTATATGTGGATGACATATTGTTGATTGGAAATGATGTAGAATTTCTGGAAAGCATAAAAGAGTTGTTTGAAAGGAGTTTTTCAAAGGAAGACCTGGATAAAGCAGCTTACATATTGGGCATCAAGATCTATAAAGATAGATCAAGACGCCTGATAAGACTTTCACAGAGCACATACCTTACAAGTTTTTTTTGAAGGAGTTCAAAAGGGACCAGTCAAAGAAGAAGTTCTTGCCTGTGTTGCAAGGTATGAAGTTGAGTAAGACTCAAAGCTCGACCGCGGCAGAAGAAATAGAAAGGGCGAAGGTCATCCCCTATGCCTCAGCCATGGGCTCTATAATGTATGCCATACTGTGTACCATACCTATTGTGTGCCTTGCCATGTGTCTGGCAAGGAGGTACTAGAGTGATCCAGGAGTGGATCACTGGATAGCGGTCAAAAATTGTCCTTAAGTAACTTAAGGAAATGTTTCTCGATTATGGAGGTGACGAAGAGCTCGTCGTAAAGGGTTACGTCGATGCAAGCTTTGACACCAATCCGGATGACTCTGAGTCGCAAACCGGATACGTATAGTGGAGGAGTCATTTGGAATAGCTCCAAGTGGAGCGTGGTAGCAGCATCTACAGAATGACATAGAGCTTTGCAAAGTACATACAGATCTGAATGTGGTAGACCCGTTGACTAAAACCTCTCTCACAAACAAAACATGATCAAACCCTAGAACTCATTGGGTGTTAATCACATAGCGATGTGAACTAGATTATTGACTCTAGTGCAAGTGGGAGACTGTTGGAAATATGCCCTAGAGGCAATAATAAATTGGTTATTATCGTATTTCCTTGTTCATGATAAATGTTTATTATTCATGCTAGAATTGTATTGATCAGAAACTTAAATACATGTGTGAATACATAAACAACACCGTGTCCCTAGTAAGCCTCTACTAGACTAGCTCGTTGATCAAAGATGGTTAAGGTTTCCTGACCATAGACATGAGTTGTCATTTGATAACGGGATCACATCATTAGGAGAATGATGTGATGGACCAGACCCAACCGTAAGCTTAGCATCAGATCGTTTAGTTATTTGCTACAGCTTTCTTCATGTCAAGTATCTGTTCCTTCGACCATGAGATCATGCTACTCCCGGATACCGGAGGAATGCCTTGTGTGCTATCAAATGTCACCTCATAACTGGGTGATCATAAAGGTGCTCTACAGGTATCTTCGAAGGTGTTTGTTGTGTTGCATGGATCAAGACTGGGATTTGTCACTCCGTATGACGGAGAGATATCTCTGGGTCCTCTCGGTAATACAACATCGTAAAGTGCTAGAAAGCAATGTGGCTAATGAGTTAGTCACGAGATCTTGTATTACAGAACGAGTAAAGAGACTTGCCGGTAACGAGATTGAACTAGGTATGGAGATACCGACGATCGAATCTCGGGCAAGTAACATATCGCCGGACAAAGGGAATTGCATACGGGATTAACCAAATCCTTGACATCGTGGTTCAACCGATAAAAGACCTTCGTGGAATATGTAGGAATCAATATGGGCATCCAGGTCCCGCTATTGGTTATTGACCGGAGAGATGTCTCGGTCATGACTACATGATTCCCGAACCCGCAGGGTCGCACGCTTAACGTTCGTTGACGCTAGAGTAGTATTGGGATATTTGATGATTGGTAACCGAATGTTGTTCGGAGTCCCGGATGAGATCCCGGACGTCACGAGGAGTCTCGGAATGGTCAAGAGGTAAAGATTTATATATGGGAAGTCATATTTTGGGTTTCGGAAAAAGGTGCAGTTATTTCGGTATTGTACCAGGAAGCTTCCAGAAGGTTACAGAGGATTCTGGAGGGGTCCGGAAGTCCACAAGTGGGTCGCGCCAAGTCCTCAAAAGCCCATGTGGCTAGGGAAGGGAAAAAAGGGGAGTCCTAGTAGGAATAGGATTGGACTTGGAGTCCAAGTCCTCCCCCCCTTGGCTGCGCCCTAGGGCTTGGAGGGGCTGTTTCCCACGCCCCTCCACCTATATATATAGAGGAGGGGGCACCCCAAGAGGACACACCAGCCCTTGAGCGCCCCTCTCTCTCCCGTTACACGACCGCCTCGTCCCGACGATGCTTAGCGAAGCACTGTCGGTGCTCCACCACCACCATCACCACCACGCCGTCGTGTTGGTTGTGATCCCATCTACTTCTCCTCTCCCGCTTGCTGGATCAAGGAGGAGGAGACGTCATCAAGCCGCACGTGTGCTAAAGTCGGAGGTGCCGTCCGTTCAGCACTAGATCGTTTGGATCGTGATCGGATCGTGAAGAGTACGACTACATCAATCGCGTTGTATACGCTTCCGCTTTCGGTCTACGAGGGTACGTAGACACACTCTCCCCTCTCGTTGCTATACTTCTCCTAGATAGATCTTGGGTGTTCGTAGGAATTTTTTTGATTTTCATGCTTCGTTCCCCATCAGTCGGACCGGTGCACAGCCCGGTAGTACTACTCATGGAAGGAGAGGTACAACCACCTTGGCCATGCAGATTGTGTCCACTGTACAAAGAGTGGTACAACCACCCGCATGTGCGGTACAACTGCTTGGGTGATAATTGCACTGGTGAAGACTTGGAGTTTTCTCCTCGAAATGGCAAGGTAGATATGTGGGTGCAATATGTATCTGTGTGCGTGATTTGATTCCACCTGTACCTTCCATGTGGACCCCATCTTCATAGTACAGATTTCCTACGACCAAAAAAAAAGACATCGGAAATGTCGTATTTGCTCTTTTCCATCCGGAGGGGTGCCCAACCATCATGTGCCATATGAATATGCCGGTGTAGCTTAGGCACACGGTTAATCCGCAAATTGTGTTGTCATCAACACCAAAACACTTAAGGCCAGAAATGCCCTTTCAAGGAGCATCTGACAAACTTCAACCCACCAACCACCCACATCACGGCTAATGTCAACATGCTCCACGATGTCCTTGAGGGAACCTGTGATACCGAGGAGCTCGAGGATCTCAAAGAAAAGATGGGCGACTCGGCCGAATGCTGCCTAGAGGTAATTCCAATACCAGCACCACTCTGTATGTGGCAAGCAACCTCGACGTACAAGTGCTACATGGTGGAGATGGAGGCTTCCCGGAAAAGCTGCCGAGGACGCTGCCAACACCGAGGCCTTGACCGAATCCGAGGATGAGGAGCTGGACAAAGACACGGTGAACGTGCCTATTACAGGGACAGACCCCGTCAGCCTGAATGGTTAAGAGACCCGGCAGAAAATCCAAAAGGCACTCAAGAAGGCCCGAATGGAGCAGAACCGCCTTCTCAAAATGCAGGCCAGTTTGCCCCACACCACCGAGCTGCTTCATGATTGTCCCGAGCACCGGCTACAAGCAGGTGCCGCAGTCGAGCAGGGACAGTTAGGTAGGAAGGTGAACAAAAAATCATGAGCCCGAGCTCTTTCGATCCACCAGCCTTCCATACGCCAGCCAAAAACATGCAGGCAGAGGTCGGATGGCTCTAGAACATCATACTCCCCAATGACCATCCAGATCAAGCAGAATTCAAGACAGCGGTAGCACTCCTGAAGATGGAGGTTGTCCAGCAAGACGTATACGCCATATCCAAGAGCGCAGCTGCAACCACAGCTGACGTCCGCACGACAGCAAGGTCGGCATACCAGTCAAACGGTCACATGCTTGCACCGTGCTAGTTGGACCAGCCAATTCGCAGCAATGTCGACCATCCACAAGCTACCTGGAGGCCAGCCCCACGCTTCGAAGAGACACGGGGTCCGTCTCCCCAAGAGACTGAAAGGCAGTAGTAGAACATGCTTCGCCAGACGTCGAGGCCCGCCCTTCAATGATCACGACCGCGCCACCAGCCGATACTACACGTGTCACATCATCACCACCATACGGGTAGATGCCGACATGCCAAGCATGTACCCGACATTCTTTACCGATGTCATAGTCCACTATATAATTTCCCAGAAAATTTCCCTCTGCGCCTCGTCGACAAGTACTATGGGGAGAAAAACCCCGAGCTTTGGTTGATCGACTACATAACTGCAAAGCAGCTGCCTAACGAGACCCTTATCACACTATCAAGTACCCCCCCCCCCCCCGATCATTCTGAAAGGCTCAGCCCATGCTTGGTTGAACACTCTGATGCCTAAGTTGATTTTCTACAGGAAAGCCATACAACAGGAGTTCTTGGCTAACTTCATGGGTACCTATCTTATACTGGCCAGCCGACAAGACCTTAGAAACATCATTCCAGGATATGGCAAAAAGGTTCGCGAGTTCCTGCTTATTGACTCAAAAGGAAGAACAAGATTGTCAATATCACGGATGTTGAGGCCACCACAACATTCAGAAACAGCTGTCGAGACGAGCACTTGGCATACGACCTGGCAAGGCAACCCTGCTCAACATGACAGATCTCATGAATGTGACTACCGCATATGCTTATGGTGAGGAAGCTTGGGTGGCCAAGCAGAAAACCATGACGACCCCGACACACCGCAGCGATCTCGGAACCTTCAAGGCGGAGGTGAGTATGGTCGTCCCCAGCAATAACAAAGTATATAAGATGACGACGGCGGCGAGTTTAACCGTAACTGGAAGTGCCAAAACGACGAGCACGACGGCGACGAGGTAAATGCTGAGTTCAGAGGCCAGCGCCAGTGCGGTCCCGACCCAAAGAAGTGCTAGTGGCTGTCAAAGAAGAAGCAAGGTGGTCCTGATATTAACGAGATCATGGATAGGTGATGACCCACAAGTATAGGGGATCAATTGTAGTCCTTTCGATAAGTAAGAGTGTCGAACCCAACGAGGAGCAGAAGGAAATGACAAGTGGTTTTCAGCAAGATATTCTCTGCAAGTACTGAAAGTAGCGGTAACTGATAGTTTGGATAGCAAGATAATTCGTAACAAGTAACAAGTGACAATAGTAACAAGGTGCAGCAAGGTGGCCCAATCCTTTTTATAGCAAAGGACAAGCCGGAACAGTCTCTTATATAAAGCAAGGCGTTCTCGAGGACACATGGGAATTCTCATCTAGTCACTTTCATCATGTTTGTTTGATTCGCGTTCGCTACTTTGATAATTCGATATGTGGGTGGACTGGTGCTTGGGTGCTGTTCTTACTTGAACAAGCCTCCCACTTATGATTACCCCCTCTCGCAAGCATCCGCAACTACGAAAGAAGAATTAAGATAAATCTAACCATAGCATGAAACATATGGATCCAAATCAGCCCCTTACGGAATAGCGCATAAACTAGGGTTTAAGCTTCTGTCACTCTAGCAACCCATCATCTACTTACTACTCCACAATGCTTCCCTTAGGCCCAAAGATGGTGAAGTGTCATGTAGTCGACATTCACACGACACCACTAAAGGAAGCAACAACATACATATCATCAAAATATTGAATGAATACCAAATTCACATGATTAGTTATGACAAGACTTCTCCCATGTTCTCAAGAACAAAAGTAACTAATCACAAATCATATTCATGTTCAAGATCAGAGGGGTATTGAATAGCATTAAGGATCTGAACATATGATCTTCCACCAAATAAACCAACTAGCATCAACTACGAGATGTAATCAACACTACTAGCAACCCACAGGTACCAATCTAAGGTTTTGAGACAAAGATTGAATACAAGAGATGAACTAGGGTTTGAGATGAGATGGTGCTGGTGAAGATGTTGATGAAGATTGGTCCTCCCATGATGAGAGGATCGTTGGTGATGTCGATGGCTTCGATTTCCCCCTCCCGGAGGGAAGTATCCACGGTGGAATCGCTCCGCCGGAGAGCAAAATTGCTCCTGCCCAGGTTCCGCCTCGAAACGGCGGCGCTTCATCCTGAAAGTCTTCTCCATAATTTTTTAGGACAAATGACCTTATATAGCAGAAGGAGGGGGCCGGAGGCTAGCTGTGGGCCCCACAAGGCATTAGGGCGCGCCCAGGGGGGCCGTGCCCTGTTGCCTTGTGGGCAACTGGTGGGTCCCCTCTGGTATTTCTTTTCTCCAGTATTTTTCATATATTCAAAAAAAATCTCCGTAAAATTTCAGGTCATTTGGAGCTCCGTAGAATAGGTATCTCTGCTGTAGCTATTTCAGGTCCAGAATTCCAGCTGCCGATATTCTCCCTCTTCATATAAATCTTGCAAATTAAGAGATAAAAGGCATAAGAATTGCATCATAAAGTGAAATAATGACCAAATACATTGTAAATAACAGTAGGAAATCATGATGCAAATTGGACGTATCAATCCCCCAAGCTTAGACCTCGCTTGTCTTCAAGCGAAAGCTGAAATCGATAATCATGACCACATGTTTAGAGGGAGAGGCGCCGATAAAATAAAATATGGACATGAAAGCATCATGATTAATTTCATAACAGCAAATCATCATAAAACTTCTCATGAAAAAGTGACAATTCATCCACAAGATAAAGTATGAACTACGATCCGTATTAAAAGCTAACAAACTATGATCTCATACACTGATGCAATTGCAATTCATCATATTATCAGAAAAGAGTCTATGTAAGAGCTTTGTTTAGCAAATTCACATACTCAACTATCATTTAATCTTCGATGATTGCTGACGCTCACGGCATACTTATGGAGCAAAAGTTGCAGTCAGACAAATAGAAAGATAGGGGCTTATAGTTTCGCCTCCCAACTTATTTACCTCAAGGGTAATGTCAACAATAATAATTCATGATCACCTACATCCAACTGGATATATATGCCTGGATCTTTCCCCACCACATGATGCTTGCCAAAAGAGAAAATAGAAACTAAATAGAGGAGAATACTTTTGACTCTTGCATAAAAGTAAATACATAAAGTAAAAGATAGACCCTTCGCAGAGGGAAGCAGAGGTTGTCATGCGCTTTTTATTTTTGGATGTGCAAGCTCTTAATGTAAAGGAATGTCACTTTATATTGCCCCTTGTGATAGCAACCTTTATTATGCAGTCTGTCCCTTTTATTCCTTCACCATCACAAGATCGTACAAAGCTTATTTTCCCTTACAATAAAAGTTCATACATATTTAGAGGCAATTTTTATTGCTTTATGCACCGATGACAACTTACTTGAAGGATCTTATTCAATCCATAGGTAGATATGGTGGACTCTCATGACATGAAACTGGGTTCAAGGGTTTTGGATGCACAAGTAGTATCTCTACTTAGTGCGAATTTTGGCTAGCAAAAGATAGGGGGGCAAGCACCACATGTTAGAGGATCCAAAACAATATAGCTTCTATGTGAATATAAGCAAACATAACTCATTACGTTGTCTTCCTTGTCCAACGTCAACTGTTTGACATAGAATATTTAATGGGGGCTCACAATCACAAAAGATGTCCAAGATAGTATATTTATATGTGAGACCTCTCTTCCTTTATTACTTTTTTCATGAATTGCAACAATGACCAATGCTATGTTTGTCAACTTACAATAAGTTTTATCAATTATACTTCTTTTATGTGAAGTCATCACTCCCCATGGGATTAGCATATGATCTCTCTTTTCTTTATTCTTTTTATTTTATTTATAAGATTGGATCAACAAAAGTACAACAACTCAACTCAACTACTCTTCATTATATAACTCTCACACATGATTACATAGATAGATAGATCACAAAGCAAGCACTAAAGACTAAATCATACTAAAACTTTATTCTTCTAATTCACGAAATAACTAAGGATCGAACTAAGATAGATAATTATGATAAAAGTTTGCACCAACTCTCGAGGTGAGAAAGGGCAATGCACGGTACTGAAGAGGCTAGCAATATGCGGAAGGGTGAGAGTGCGTATAATCCATGGACTCACATTGGTCATAAAGAACTCATATACTTATTGCAAAATTCTATTAGCCCTCGAAGCAAAGTACTACTACGGATGCCCCTAGGGGGGAGGTTGGTAGGAGTTAACCATCGCGCGCCCCCGACCTCCATGCAAAGGAAGACACTCAATAATAAATCATGCTCCAACTTCTTAGCATAACTAAAGACTATACGTGCATGCTTCGGGAATCACAAACCTTAACACCAATATTCTTACTAAACCACAATTATTCACTAGTACCTCCCACATATTACCATCTCAATATCGCAAAACTATTGCAAGGAATCAAACTTATCATATTCAGTGATCTACAAGTTTTATGTAGGATTTTATGACTAACCATGTGAATGACCAATTCCTGTTGACTCTCTAAATAGATATAAGTGAAGCATGAGAGTTTAATTCTTTCTACAAAAGACCACGCTCTAATAAATATAAGTGAAGCAAAAGAGCATTCTACAAATAACGGTTTTCTATATGTAGAGAAACAGGCATCCAAACTTCAAATGATATAAGTGAAGCACATGAAGCATTCTATAAAGCCATACTCAAAAGATATAAGTGAAGTGCAAAGAGCATTCTATAAATCAACCAAGGACTATCGCATACCAGAATGGTGCATAAAAGAAAAGGAAAAATAAACACAAAAGACGCTCCAAGAATTTACGCATATCATGTGAACAAAACAAAACCAAGACATACCGATAGTTGTTGAAGAAGAAAGATGGGATGCCTTCCGGGGCATCCCCAAGCTTATACGCTTGAGTCTCCTTGAATATTTACTTGGGGTGCCTTGGGCATCCCCAAGCTTGAACTCTTGTCTCTCCTTATTCTTCTTATATCGATACCTCCTCGATCTTCGAACACTTCATCCACACAAAACTTAACCGAACTTTTTATTAGAGAGGTTAGTATATATAACATCAAATCCCATCATGTCCTGCTGTAACATTATTGTATAATTATAATCAAACATTACCCACTGTATGCTATGACAATTCTATGGCTCCCAAGTCAATGGGGCTCGACAAGATTTCAAACATAAGCAAATAAAGAAACTGTAACAGCAATCTGTGAAAACAAGACAGTCTATAAAGATGTAGATGAAACATATACTTCTGTAACTCCAAAAATTCTGAAAAATTAGGAAAAAAAATAAAAAAATTGCATATCAGTATTGTGTAAAAATTACAGAATTTTGCAAGCTCCAGTAAAATACCAAAATTCAAACACGACAGCAAAAGTTTCTGTTTTTGCACGGCACACACCAAACAAGCAATTTAAGCATCCTAAAGGTAAATCTTGGCACATTATTTTTATAATACAATGGATTTGTACAAGGGGATAATTATTTTTGTGAGAAACTTCCATGAAAAGTTCTACATTGTTTCCATGAGCATGAACACAAGTGTTCAAGGTCGACCCTCACTTCAATGCATAACCTTCCAATCGCTTCTCTTTTTGAAAAAGTTTTAGGTTCCCCTCTATATTTTTTGTTTTTAAACTTTTTAAAAGCACACAACAGAATTAAATGACTCTCTAAAACTTCCGGGTTGTCTCCCAGGCAGCGCTTTCTTTAAAGCCATTAAGCTAGGCATAAAGTGCTCAGGTAATTGATCCACCGGATCCCAAGGTATATCAAAGCCAATTTTAATTAACAATGATTTATAATTTAGTAGTGAGCGCAAAGCAACATATTTCATGCAATGACGAAGTCTAACTCTCTTCCTATGCATCGGCATGTCATAAAAGAACAATTCATGCACATCAAGTAAAAGCCAATACATAGCATAAACAGTTTTTTGCAATTTTATCGTATTGGAAACATAGAGAGGTGGAGATGTAGTTCCTCTCTTATAATAATTGCAAGTAGGAGCAGCAAGCACATGCATATTATATCCATCAAAATCATCATGTGCAATAATGAAACGCAACCCATCAATATAATCCTTAATAAGAACAAACTTCTCTGATATAATGTAGTTTGGAGAATTCAAAACGATAATAGGACTATCATGTGTAGGTGCAACAGTAACAATTTCGTGTTTGACATAAGGAACTATAGCAAGTTCATCTCCATAAGCATCATTCATGTTGGCATCATGGCCACAAGCATAGCAAGCATCAATTTCATCAAAAAGGGATATTTCAAACGAATCAAAGGGATCATAGCATTCATCCTTCGGTAAGCGCGAAGGGAAACTAAACAATGCATGAGTTGAAGAGTTACTCTCATTAGAAGGTGGGCACGGGTAGCTAATCTGCTCTTCCTCCTTTTGTTCTTCGCTCTCCTCATCATCTTTTTCATCTAATGAGCTCATAGTGTCATCAATTTCTTCTTCCATAGATTCCTGCAAAATATTGGTCTCTTCTTGGACAGCGGAGGCGTCCTCAATAAATTCATCTACATAGGCATTGTATTCATAATTCTTAGAGCAATATTTAAGTATAGCATAATTTTTAGATCTGTAAATAGCATCATCACAATCTTCATACTTTTCAAACAAAGATTCAATTTCATAAGCACCCATAAAAGCAACAAATTCTTCTATTTGTTCCATGTCATAGTAATCATATATACCATTAGCATAAGAAGCCAAGGTTTCATTATCATTAAATTCACATTGAAAGGGAAGGTGTGGTTACTTCATCTTAGAGCAACAAGTATAATCACACCTTAAGCACTAATTCCAAGCAGACAAATGCAACATTTTAATTTGATCCCATAAATGTTTCCCTTTTTGAGACAAGCGATATTCCCTAAAGTATTCCCGTTGATCCAAAGTATCTCCCATTACAAGTTGAATGGAGATTTATCAGGATTATCAAAGTAGTATTTAATGTTTTCCACATAACCAGCATCGAGGGTTTTAGGAGGTTCCCCACCTCCATGAGTAGCAAGTATGATACGTCTCCAACATATCTATAATTTTTGATTGTTCCATGCTATTATAGTATCAATCTTGGATGTTTTATATGCAATTATATGCCATTATATATCACTTTTTGGGACTAACCTATTAACCCAGTGCCCTGTGCCAGTTGCTGTTTTTTGCTTGTTTTTGCCTTTTCAGAAAATCATTATCAAAAAGTGTCCAAACGAGAAAAAACTTTGGATTAATTTTTTCTGGACCAGAAGAGACCCATGAAGCTTTGGGAGAAGACCAGAAGAGCCACGAGGAGGCGACAAGCCTGGAGGGAGCACCCTGGGGTGTAGGGCGCGCCCCCAGGCTTGTGGGCTCCTCGTTGCCCCTCCTGACCTAATTCCAGCGCTATAAATTCCGAAATATTCCCAATATACCAGAGAGATAGAATAGAAAACCTTTTCGCCACCGCAAGCCTCTGTTCTTCCGTGATCCCACCTGGAGGCCTTTTCCGGTACTCTGCCGGAGGGGGAATCGATCACGGAGGGCTTCTTCATCAACCTTGCTGCCCTTCCGATGATGTGTGAGTAGTTTACAACAGACCTACGGGTCCATAGCTAGTAGCTAGATGGCTTCTTCTCTCTCTTTGATCTTCAATACCATGTTCTCCTCGATGTTCTTGGAGTTCTATCTGATGTAATCTTCTTTTGTGGTGTGTTTGTTGGGATCCGATGAATTGTGAGTTTATGATCAGATTATTCATGAGAAATATTTGAGTCTTCTCTGAACTCTTTTATGCATGATTATTATAGATTTGTATTTCTCTCCGATCTATCAATTTGGTTTGGCCTACTAGATTGATTTGTCTTGCAATGGGAGAGGTGCTTTGTGATGGGTTCAATCTTGCGGTGCTCAATCCCAGTGACAGAAGGAGACATGACACGTATTTGTATTGTTGCCATTAAGGATAAAAAGATGGGGTTTAATCATATTGCTTGAGTTTACTTTGTCTACATCATGTCATCTTGCTTAAGGCGTTACTCTGTTTCATACTTAATACCCTAGATGCATGCTGGATAGCGGTTGATGGTTGGAGTAATAGTAGTAGATGCAGGCAGGAGTCGGTCTACATGTCTCAGATGTGATGCCTATATACATGATCATTGCCATGAATCCGTCATAATTATTTGCTTTTCTATCAATTGCCCAACTGTAATTTGTCTACCCACCGTATGCTATGTGTTCGAGAGAGAAGCCTCTAGTGAAAACTATGGCCCCCGGGTCTACTTTATCATATATAAAAAACCTAAAAATACCTTGCTGCAATTTATTTACTTTTATTTTATTTAGTATTTTAGTTCATCTATTTATCTCTATAAGATTTAATCCTTGCAAATAATCGCTAAGAGGATTGACAACCCTCTTATTTGCGTTGGGTGCAAGTGTTTGGTCTTGTGTGTGCAGGTGCGCTTAACGGAATTTTGCTTGGTTCTCCTACTGGATTGATGTAACACCCCATGTATTATGCTATAGTGATCCTTCATGATTATGCTAAGTCACCTTGATTTGCAATGCTTGATCACTATGAATTCATATCTCATTTCAAATTCCACCACTGAAATGAATTCAAATTGCAAGTGAAATTTAAAGTTGCACAAATATGGTTGCAAAATAGTCCATGTTTTAGCAAATATTCCATAACAATTAATTGTTAAGGAAAACAACATCACCTATTTGCTTAAATGGGCTATAGCAATTAAAACAGTGCCAAATCAGCATTTTTAAATGCCTTTTCATTTATGCAAAATTCAAATCAATTCAAACATTTCCCAAACTTTTTGTGGCAGTACCAAATATTGCAATGTATTTATGTGGCAAGTTTCATATTTTACAAAAATCATTTGCTATAAAGAGAAAATGCAAAATGGATACTGTAAAAGAAAAACAGAAAACAGAAAAGGGAAAAAGGCAAAATAGCCACTGTGCACTTAAGCCCACCGGCTACAGTGCACCGGCACTCCTCTCTCCTCCCCGTGTCAGCTGGGCGCGCGCACGACCGACACCATGGACGCCATCGTCACCGCACCAGCTCGTGCCCGCATCACTACAGGCACCGTGAGGGGATAAGAGCGCCACCGCGGCCCTCGGGGACCAGCGCCAGCCCTTATCCACCCCCGCTCGCTCCTCTCCCTCCCCTCTCCCACCTCACCCGAGCGTTGCCATGGCCACGCCGCCGTCATTCACATAGCCACAGTCGTCACCTCGCCTCTCCGACCTGTCCACGAGCCCCGCCTCCGTTCGCTACGCCGTCTGCAACATCGAACCCGAGCGGGGAGCCACCGCAACGGCCACTCCGACCTCATCTTCCTCCTCTGCATCGTCGGACCTCACCATCGATTCCGGCACCGTCGAGCCTTCCCCGAGCCCACCTTGCTCATCTGCAGGCTCACTGTGAGCCCCTCCCTCTTTCCCCTCTCTCTCTACGCTCGCGCACGCCCCCTAGCCCTTGTCGCCATCGCCGCCGAGCTCAGATCTGCCGCGCCGCACGCTGCCATCGCTGTCGTCGTTGCCATGCCCCGCGGAGCTCACGAACGTGCTCCGGGGAGCTCCCTGGTGCCGCCCGTGCCCTCCGTTAGTCCTCCCGAGCCCCGTAGCTGCTAGCCCGATCGCACCCGAACGTTGGCAGCCGCCCCGCCCATCGCCACCATCGCTACGATCCACCTCCGGCCCTGCCATCGCTGCCATTCGACCCGCCGTCGAGCGCCCATCCAAACGAGCCTAACCCCACGCCAAATGGACGCCTGTGGACGAATCCCGACGCCCACCCGAGGCGCGCCGCCGTGTTTTTGTTCGCCGGAGCCAACTCCGGCACCGCTGCTGACGTGGCACGGCCTGGGGCCCACCCTGGGTCACTGCCAGTGGGTCCCAGGGATCCCGTTGACTGCGTTGACTAAGTCAACCCAGTCACTGACATGTAGGCCCCACGTGCTAATTAACTATTTTACTAATTAAAATTAATCTGTTAATTAATGTGTCACTGAGAAGTGGGTCCCACTAGCTAATTAACCTATTAAGATAAATTAAACCTCTGTTAAATAACTCTGTCAATGACAGGTGGGACCCCCTGGTTAGTTTGACCAGTCAAAGTCCACAGTTGACTGCTGACTGGGCAGTCAACTGGGCCCCACTGTCAGCCTCTGTGTGCACAGCTGGGTGCATGATGTCTACTATGCAACTTTTATTCTTGTAGTCGTTGTTGGGCCTCCAAGTGCAGAGTTTTGTAGGACAATAGCAAATTTCCCTCAAGTGGATGACCTAAGGTTTATCAATACGTGGGAGGCGTAGGATGAAGATGGTCTCTCTCAAACAACCCTGCAATCAAATACAAGAAATCTCTTGTGTCCCCAACACACCCAATACAATGGTAAATTGTATAGGTGCACTAGTTCGGCAAAGAGATGGTGATACAAGTGTAGTATGGATAGTAGATATAGGTTTTTGTAATCTGAAAATAAAAAAACAGCAAGGTAGCAAGTGATAAAACGGAGCACAAACGGTATTGCAATGCTTGAAAACAAGGCCTAGGGTTCATACTTTCACTAGTGCAATCTCTCAACAGTGCTAACATAATTGAATCATATAACAATCCCTCAACGTGCGATAAAGAATGACTCCAAAGTTCCTATTAGCGGAAAACATAAGATAGAAATTGTTGTAGGGTACGAAACCACCTCAAAGTTATCCTTTCCGATCAATCTATTGAGCCATCCCTATAAGTGTCACAAACAGCCCTAGAATTCGTACTAAAATAACACCATATGATACGCATCAACCAACCCTAATGTCACCTAGATACTCCAATGTCACCACAAGTATCCATGAGTTGATCATTCGATATGCATCAAACAACTTCAGATTCATAATATTCAATCCACACAAAGAACTTCAAAGAGTACCCCAAAGTTTCTTATCAGAGAAAAGATAATGAAAACGTGCAACCAACCCCTATGCCTAGATCACCCCAAGGTCACGGGAATCCGCGAGTTGATCACCAAAACATACATCAAGTGACTAAATAGAATACCCCATTGTCACCACGGGTATCCACATGCAAGACATACATCAAGTGTTCTCAAATCTGAAATATTCAATCCGACAATAACGAAACCTCAAAGGGAAAGATTCAATTCATCACAAGAAGATAGAGAAGGAAGAAACACCATATGATCCTACTATATTAACAAAGCTCGCGATACATCAAGATCGTGCCAAATCAAGAACACGAGAGAGAGAGAGAGAGAGAGATCAAACACATAGCTACTAGTACATACCCTCAGCCCCAAGGGTGAACTACTCCCTCCTCGTCATGGAGACCGCCGCGATGATGAAGATGGCCTCCGGTGATGATTCCCCCCTACGGCAGGGTACCGGAATAGGGCTCCAGATGGTATTTCTTTGGTACAGAGGCTTGTGGCGGCGGCGTCGAAGTTTTAGGTTTATTTCTAGGGGTTTCTCTATTTATAGGATTTTTCAGCGCTGGAATCACGCAAAACGGAGTTAGGAGGGCCCCACAAGGCAGCACGGCGCGACCCCCCCCTAGGCCGTGTCGTGGTGCCTTGTGAGCACCTCGTGAGGCTTCTGCTCCTTCCACGAAGCTTCGGGGGTCTCTTTTGGTCCAAAAAAATCGTCAAAAAGTTTCGTCCAATTCCGAGAACTTTTATTTCTGCACAAAAAACAACACCACGGTAGTTCTGCTGAAAACAGCGTCAGTCCGGGTTAGTTCTAATCAAATCATACCAAAACCATATAGAATTGTTGTAAACATGGCATGAAAACTTCATAAATTATAGATACGTTGGAGACGTATCAGTGCACTGCACCGGGTGCACCAAGCAATTCCCCATTTAATTTCAAATTTGGATTAATTCCAGAAATCTTTTAAAACTTTGGAAATTTGTAGCAATTAAACCGTAGCTCGGATGAAAATGTTTCATATATGAAAAATGACCAGAAAAATAAGATGAATCCGAATATGCCATCCACATACCTGTCACATGCCTCCAACACTACAAACATGGAGCCTTCCCCTCCTGATCGTCTGACCGATAATTGCCTAAAGCCAGGAAAATATTCCCAGATATTTTCCTGCTCCGTCTGTAACACTTAGCACTGCATTAGGTCATCCCTAGCACAGCATATTGCCATGTCATGCTTTGTGATGCATCTGTGTGCTTTATATTTACTGTTTCTTCCCCCTCTTCTCTCCGGTAGACCCCGAGACCGACGCTGACGCCGCTGGTTATGACTACGCCGCAGACGACCAGCCCCTTTCAGCAGAGCTTCCAGGCAAGCAAAACCCCCTTGATCATTCCTATATCGCCCATTCTTTCTCTCTTGTGCTTGCATTAGATTTTGCTACTGTGTTCGATAGCTCCTATTCTGATGCATTGCCCGTTTTTGTAACCTGCTGTGGATACTTTACCTGTTGTCCTAAATGCTTAGTATAGGCTGGTTAGTGATCCATCAGTGGCCCCACACCCTTGTCCTTGTTGCCATGCTTTACTACCGGTGACTCGATCAGTGTGATCGATGTGCAGAGACCGACACAGCACCGCACACCCCCTTAGTTGTACGACTCTGCAGAGCTACTATCGAGTGTCGTGGGTGATACCTCCTACCTCACTCCTGATGATATCTCTGTAGCGTAGCTAGTCGGTTGTGGGTTACCGAGGGTGATTCCTCTTTCACCACCTCCGATGATGCCTCTGTCGTGCAGCCCCTCAAGTGTGAACCCATCGAGGGTGATTCCTCCATGTTCACCCTGACGGATACAACGAGTGGGAATCCATCGAGGGTGATTCCTCAGATTTCCCCCTTGATGTTATGGACTCACGGTTACCATGTTTTTACATCAGTCCCTTGTTGAAGTCGGGTCGACCACGAGGGGTACCCGCGAGAGATGTGAAGTCGGGTTGACCATGAGTGTACCCGCGAGATAATTACGCGGCACGGTCGGGTAGGAAGAGACCGCCCCAGGAGAGGGATGGGCCTGGCCCTTGCCGTAAATCCGTGAGACGGGGCGACGGGAGCACTGATCGTCACCGCGAGCTCCCAACACACTAACAGGTTTGGATATATGATCTGAGTAGGCCTCTGGCCTTTTCGCACTAACCACCACGCGGGATAAGTTATGGGCACTCGGCGTCGTATGTTTCTTCCGAAAGCTCTGTCATATGTCCAGTACAGCATTGTGGCACGGTCGGATCGGGCCATCCAAGAGAGAGGTGGCGCTGGTATTCACCCTGCGCACAACGACCCGGAGTGCTTAGGATGATTGGCCCATGACCCCTTCGCACTTAGGATGTAGACCGGCGGGGACCTCTCTGTGGAGCCTAGGTAGGACTACGTCGTGTCGATCAGCCGAGGCCGGGCATGACCAGGAAAAGTGTGTCCGGCCAGAGTTAATCGAGCGTGTTGGGTAAGTTGGTGCACCCCTGCAGGGAAGTTATCTATTTGAATACCCGTGTCCACGGTAACATGATGCTCGGAGTTGTATCCCGATTTACTACAACTTGAACTGGCTACTTGTGATACTAAACTGATACTATGGCTCCGGGATCGCTTTCTCGCAGGGAGTCAAGGAAGGATCTCTGGGTGTTGCTAATATATACTTGTTACTATATTATATGTTACTCTACTCTCTTCTGTTGCTGCAAGACGTTGGAAGATGCTAGTCTTCGATAGGCTAGGCCTTCCCCTCTATTCTGGCATTTCTGCAGTATAGTCCACAGATACAGACCCTTCCCTTTGATACCGATGCATACTTAGCATAGATCTGATGTAAGTCTTGCGAGTACTTTGGATGAGTACTCATGGTTGCTTTGCTACCTTTTTCCCCTACCCGATTGCTGTGATCAGATGACGGAGCCCTGGAGTCAGATGATCCCGTCGATGGCTACTACTACGCCGACGGAGCCTACTACTACATGGAGACCGACGACCAGGAGTAGTTAGAAGGCTCCCAGGCAGGAGGCCTGCGCCTCTTTGATCTAGTTGTCGTAGTTTTGCTCAGCCTTCTTAAGGCAAACTTCTCTAATTATGTCTGTACTCAGATACTAATGCTTTCACTGACTCTTGTGTAACTCGAGCTTATGTATTTGAGACCTCGAGGCCCCTGGCTTTTAATATGAAGCTTGTATTATTTTATTTTGTGTCTACAGTTGTGTTGTGATATCTTCCCGTGAGTCCCTGGGATTAATCGTGCGCATTTGCGTGAATGATTAGTGCACGATGGAGTCGGGGCGTCACAATTGATAACCTTGGTTCTTAACTGAGGGAAATACTTATCTCTACTATACTGCATCATCCTCTCCTCTTCGGGGAAATACCAATGCAGTCTACAAGTAGCAGGAAGAATTTCTGGCGCTGTTGCCAGGCAGACATAATCAAAATTACCAAGTACCTTCGCACAAACTATCATCCACTTGCATTTATTTTATTTGCCTTTTTATTTGCATTTGCCTCTCGTTTTCATCTCCCCCACTTCTAAAACAATTTTACAAAAACACAAAAATATTTTATTTGCTTGCTTGCTTTTATAGCCATGTCAACACACAAAAACAGAAAGTAAAACAAAAAAATTTAAGACCACTATGGATCCTCATCCACTTGCTAATCTTTTCAATGGCGCCAGAAAAGAGTCTTGATGACCCACAAGTATTGGGGATCAATCGTAGTCCTCTCGATAAGTAAGAGTGTCGAACCCAACGAGGAGCAGAAGGAAATAACAAGCGGTTTTCTGCAAGGTATTTTCTGCAAGCACTGAAATTATCGGTAACGAGTAGTTTGATAGCAAGATAATTTGTAACAAGTGACAAGTAGCAATAGTAACTAAGGTGCAGCAAGGTAGCCCAATCCTTTTTATAGCAAAGGACAAACCGGAACGTTCTCTTATAACAAGCAAAGCGTTCTTGAGGACACATGGGAATTTCATCTAGTCACTTTCATCATGTTTATTTGATTCGCGTTCGCTACTTTGATAATTTGATATGTGGGTGGACCGGTGCTTGGGTGTTGTTCTTACTTGAACAAGCCTCCCACTTATGATTAACCCCTCTCGCAAGCATCCGCAACTACGAAAGAAGAATTAAGATAAATCTAACCATAGCATTAAACATATGGATCCAAATCAGCCCCTTACGGAATAGCGCATAAACAAGGGTTTAAGCTTCTGTCACTCTAGCAACCCATCATCTAATTACTACTCCACAATGCATTCCCTTAGGCCCAAAGATGGTGAAGTGTCATGTAGTCGACGTTCACATGACACCACTAAGAGAGTCAACAACATACATATCATCAAAATATCGAACGAATACCAAATTCACATGATTACTTATGACAAAACTTCTCCCATGACCTCAAGAGAAAAAGTAACTACTCGCACATCATATTCATGTCCAAGATCAGAGGGGTATTGAATAGCATAATGGATCTGAACATATAATCTTGCACCAAATAAACCAACAAGCATCAACTACAAGATGTAATCAACACTACTAGCAACCCACAGGTACCAATCTGAGGTTTTGAGACAAAGATTGAATACAAGAGATGAACTAGGGTTTGAGATGAGATGGTGCTGGTGAAGATGTTGATGAAGATTGGTCCTCCCACGATTAGAGGGTTGTTAGTGATGACGATGGCTTCGATTTCCCCCTCCCGGTGGGAAGTATCCCCGGCGGAATCGCTCTGCCGGAGAGCAAAAGTGCTCCTGCCCAAGTTCCGCCTCATGACAGCGGCGCTCCGTCCTGAAAGTCTTCTCTTGATTTTTTTTTCTAGGGAAAATGGGCTTATATACCAGAAGATGGGAACCGGAGGCTGGCCAGGGGCCCCACATGCCACCAGGGCGCGCCTAGGGGGGTGGGCGCGCCCTGGTGCCTCGTGGACACCTGGGTGGCCCCCTTTGGTACTTATTTTCTCCAATATTTTTTATTTATTCCAAAATAAATCTCCGTGAAATTTCAGCTCATTTGGAGATGTGCAGAATAGGTATCTCTGACATAGCTTTTTCAGGTCCAGAATTCCAACTGCCGGCAATCTCCCTCTTTATGTAAATCTTGCATATTAAGAGAGAAAAGGCATTAGAATTGTTCCACAAGTGTTATATTGATTAAAAACACTATAAATAACAGAAGGAAAACATGATGCAAAATGGACGTATCAACTCCCCCAAGCTTAGACCTTGCATGTCCTCAAGCGAAAGCCGATATCGATAATCATGTCCACATGTTTAGAGAGAGAGGTGTCGATAAAAACAAAATACGGACATAGTAGCATCAGATCATTATTATAACAGTAATATTCATTATCATAGAACTTCTCATGAGCAAGTAACAATTCATCACAACAACAAAGTATAAGGCATAAACTTTCTTGAAAACTAACAAACTATGTTCTCAGTCAACAATGCAATTGCAATTCTTCATATTTTCAGGAATGGTCTCATGTAAGAGCTTTTTAGCAAGTCCACATACTCAACCATCATATAGTCTTCTATGATTGCTAACAATCACAACATATATATGGAGCAAAAAGTTTCAGTCAGACACATAGAAAGATAGGGGATTATAATTTCGCCTCCCAACTTATTCACCTCAAGGGTAATGTCAACAATAATAACTCATGATCACTCATATCCAACTGATATATATATGCCTAGATCTGTCCCCACCACATGATGCTTGCAAAAGAGAAAAATGAAAAGGAATAGAGGAGAACACTATTGACTCTTGCATAAAAAGTAAATACATAAAAGTAAAAGATAGGCCCTTCGCAGAGGGAAGCAGAGGTTGTCATGCGCTTTTTGTTTTTGAATGCGCAAGCTCTTAATGTAAAGGAACGTCACTTTATATTGCCCCTTGTGATAGCAACCTTTATTATGCAGTCCATCGCTTTTATTTCTTTACCATCACAAGATCGTACAAAGCTTATTTTCCCTTACAATAAAAGATCATACATATTTAGGAGCAATTTTTATTGCTTTATACACCGATGACAACTTACATGAAGGATCTTATTCAATCCATAGGTAGGTATAGTGGACTCTCATGGAATGAAACTGGGTTCAAGGTTTTTGGATGCACAAGTAGTATCTCTACTTGGTGCGGATTTTTGGCTAGCAAAGATATTGGGCAAGCACCACATGTTGGAGGATCTATGAAAATATAACTTCTATGTGAATATAAGCAAACATAATTCATTGCGTTGTCTTGCTTGTCCAACGTCAACAATTTGACATAAAATACTCAATGGGGGCTCACATAAAAGATGTCCAAGATAGTGTATTTGCATGTGAATCTTCTCTTCCCTCATTAATTTTTTTCATGAATTGCATCATTGACCAATGCTATGTTTGTTAACTTTCAATAAATTTTACCACTTATACTTTTCTTTATGTAATGTCATTACTTTCCATAAGATTAGCATATGATCTTTTTCATTATTTTCATTGCTAGGATTGAAACATAAAAGTAAAGAAGCAAAACCTCAAACTACTCTTTATTATATAACTCTCAACTCAATTACATAGATAGATAGATCACGAAACCAGCACTCGAAAATAGATCATACTAAACTTTTATTCAACTAAATCACGAAATAACTAAGGATCGAACTAAAAATAGGTAAAGATAATAAAAGTGATGGTGATACGATACCGGGGCACCTCCCCCAAGCTTGGCACAAGCCAAGGGGAGTGCCCATACCCATGTACTCAAGTTTCTTTCTTCGGTGATGATGGTGGTGATGAAGTGGTGGGCTTGTTCTTTAGTTTCTGCTTGAGAATAGAGTTTTCTTCCTTCAACTTGCTAATTTCTTGCTCAAGCTCCCCTATCTTCTCACACAATACGTTCTTGTTTTCCTGTAGAAGATGGAAAGGGATAAATTGGATCTTAGATTTGTTTATTGTGTTTGGGAGGCTCGAATTCTTGAACTCCACAAGCATATCTCCCGGTTGAGGTAGAGGGGCATCGTCTTCATCCGAGCTCGCGTCTTCCGTTCCCTTCAAGTTGACATCTCGCTCCTCCTCCGTGGACCATCCATAGGGATCTATATCCCCACAGATCCTTGGATTTATAACATAGTGTGATACGAAGCTCTCTCCATCTGAGTCTTGAGACGACATACTTTCGGATCTGTCAGAAAAATAGCACGAAACAAGAACAGAGGATATTTCTGCGATACGGTGATCAAAACGTCCGGGAGTATATATAAAGAATTTTTATCTTGCAAAACAAGTATTCCAGAAGAAAACGGAGTCGGGAAGGCTCACGAGGGGCCCACGAGCCACCAGGGCATGCCCAGGGGGGGTGGGCGCGCCCTGGTACCTCGTGTGCACCTCGTGGGTCCCCTCGGCTGTTTCTTATTTTTGTATTTTTTTCAAATATTCCAAAACTGACAGAAAGTATTTTGATGGAATTTTTGGAGTCGGTTTACTTACCGTATCACGTACCTCTTCCTTTTCATGGTTCTGGAGTGTTCTGGAAGGTCTCTCTTATGTATTCCTCCGGTGTCATAGTTTGAATAATGTTAGTTTCAACATTAATAGGTGTACCTGAGATGTAATGCTTAATTCTTTGCCCATTGACCACCTTCGGCGTTATTGATCTTAATGGCTCCAGAGCGATAAACTTCCTCGAAGATATACGGTCCTTCCCATTTAGAAAGAAGTTTTCCTGCAAAAAATCTAAAATGAGAATTGTACAATAGAACATACTCACCCACTTTGAATTCCCGTTTTTGAATTCTTTTATCATGCCATCTTTTAACTTTTTCTTTAAACAATTTGGCATTTTCATAAGCTTGGTTTCTCCATTCATCTAGCGAGCTAATATCAAATAACCTCTTTTCACTGGCAAGTTTAAAATCATAATTGAGTTCTTTAATTGCCCAATATGCTTTATGTTCTAACTCAAGAGGTAAATGACATGCTTTTCCATAAACCATTTTATAAGGAGACATACCCATAGGATTTTTATAAGCAGTTCTATAAGCCCATAATGCATCGTCAAGTTTCTTAGACCAATTCTTTCTAGATTTATTGACGGTCTTTTACAAAATTAACTTTATTTCTCTATTGCTCAATTGAAATTGACCACTAGATTGAGGGTGATAGGGAGATGCAATTCTATGATTGACATCATATTTAGCAAGCAGTTTACGGAATGCACCATGAATAAAATGTGAACCACCATCAGTCATTAAATATCTAGGGACTCTGAACCTCGGGAAAATAACTTCTTTAAGCATTTTAATAGAAGTGTTATGATCAGCACTACTAGTTGGAATAGCTTCTACCCACTTAGTAACGTAATCAACATCAACTAAAATATGTGTATACCCATTAGAGGAAGGAAAAGGTCCCATATAATCAAATACCCAAACATCGAATGGTTCAATAACAAGTGAATAATTCATAGGCATTTCGACGTCTACCAATATTACCAATTATTTGACATTCATCACAAGATAAGACAAATTTACGAGCATCCTTGAAGAGAGTAGGCCAATAAAAACCAGATTGTAGTACCTTATGTGCAGTTCTGTCTCGCGCATGGTGTCCTCCTTAAGCCTCGGAATGACACTTCCGTAGGATTAGTTCCTGTTCATGCTCAGGTATACAACGTCTAATAATACCATCTACTCCTTCTTTATAAAGATGTGGGTCATCCCAGAAGTATTGTCTTAAATCAAAGAAGAACTTTTTCTTTTGTTGGTATGTGAAACTAGGTGGTATAAATTTAGCAACAACATAATTAGCATAGTCTGCATACCAAGGAATATTACGAGAAGCATTTATGACAGCTAATTGCTCATCGGGAAAGCTATCATCAATAGGCAGTGGGTCATCAAGAATATTTTCCAACCTAGACAAGTTATCAACTACAGGGTTCTCAGCTCCCATCCTATCAGTAATATGCAAGTCAAATTCTTGTAGCAATAGAACCCACCTAATGAGTCTAGGTTTAGCATCTTTCTTTTCCATAAGGTACTTAATAGCAGCATGATTGGTGTGAACAATTACTTTAGAATCAACTATGTAAGATCTGAATTTATCACATGCAAACACAACTGCTAGAAATTCTTTCTCAGTAGTAGCATAATTTCTTTGAGCACTGTCTAGAGTTTTACTAGCATAATGAATAACATTTAATTTCTTATCAACTCTCTGTGCTAGAACAGCACCAACAGCATAATCACTAGCATCACACATAATTTCAAAAGGCAAGTTCCAATCAGGTGGTTGAACATTAGGTGCAAAGGTTAAGGCTTTCTTAAGTGTTTCGAAGGCTTGTACACAATCATCATCAAAAACAAATAGAACATCTTTCTGCAAGAGATTAGTAAGAGGCCTAGAAATTTTAGAGAAGTCTTTAATAAACCTCCTATAGAAACCAACATGACCAAGGAAACTTCTTATACCTCTAATATGTTTTGGACATGTCATTTTATCAATTGCATCAACTTTAGCCTTATCTACTTCAATACCTCATTCAGAAATTTTATGCCCCAAGACAATACCTTCATTCACCATAAACTGGCACTTCTCCCAATTCAAGACAAGATTAGTTTGTTCACATCTCTACAAAACTCGATCAAGGTTGCTTAAGCAATCATCAAAAGAAGTTCCGTAAACGGAAAAATCATCAATGAAAACCTCAACAATCTTTTCACAAAAGTCAGAGAATATAGCAGTCATATATGTTTGAAAGGTAGCAGCTGCATTGCATAAACCAACAGGCATACGTCTATAAGCATAAGTTCCAAAAGGACAAGTAAAGGTGGTTCTCTCTTGGTCGGCTTGTGATACAGGTATTTGAGAGAAACCATAATATCCATCAAGAAAGCAAAAGTGTGGATGCTTGGACAATCTTTCTAACATTTGATCAATAAAAGGTAAGGGGTAATGATCTTTTCTTGTGGCTTTGTTTAGTTTTCTAAAATCAATTACCATCGTATGACCAGTTACAATTCTTTGTGGAATGAGTTCATTTTTATCATTAGGAACAACAGTAATGCCTCCTTTCTTAGGGAGACAATGAACGGGACTTACCCATCTACTATCAGCTATGGGATAGATTATACATGCTTCCAGAAGCTTTAATATTTTAGTTCTTACCACCTCCTTCATCTTAGGATTTAATCGTCGTTGATGGTCGACAACTGGTTTAGCATCAGGCTCCATATTAATTTTGTGCTGACATAGAGTGGGACTAATGCCCTTAAGATCATCAAGAGTATATCCAATAGCAGCACGGTGTTTCCTCGGAGTTTTTAGTAATCTCTTTTCTTCATGCTCTGAAAGGTTAGCACTAATAATAACAGGATATATCATTTTTTCATCTAGATAAGCATATTTCAATGTATCAGGCAATTGTTTCAATTCAAATACAGGGTCACCCTTAGGTGGAGGAGGACCTCCAAGAGTTTCAACAGACAAATTGTGTTTAAGGATAGGTGGTTGATCAAAGAACATCTTATCTATTTCATTTCTTTCATTCATGTGCATATCATTTTCATGGTCTAGCAAATATTGTTCTAACGGATCAGTAGGAGGTACGGCAATAGAAGCAAGACCAATAATTTCATCCTTACTAGACAATTCTTTATCATGAGGTTGTCTATGAAACTTAGAGAAATTAAACTCATGAGATATATCACCAAAGTTAACACTGACAGTTTCTTTAGCGCAATCAATCTTAGCATTAACAGTGTTCAAGAAAGGTCTACCAAATATAATGGGACAAAAATTATCTTGTGGAGAACCGAGGACTAGAAAATCAGTAGGGTATTTTATTTTTCCACACAAGACTTCAACATCTCTAACAATCCCAAGTGGCATAATGGTATCTCTATTCGCAAGCTTAATAGTAACATCAATGTCCTCTATTTCAATAGGTTCAATATCATTCATAATTTCTTGATATAAGGTAAACGGAATAGCACTCACACTAGCACCCAAATCACATAAGCCATGATAACAATGATCTCCTATTTTAACAGAGACAACATGCATGCCAACGACAGGTTTATTCTTATCTTTAGGATCGGGCTTAGCAATTCTAGTAGCTTCATCACAGAAGTAAATAACATGCCCATCTATATTATCGACCAAGAGATCTTTAACCATATAAACATTAGGTTCAACTTTAATTTGTTCAGAGGGTCTAGGTGCTCTAATATTACTTTTGTTAACCACAGTTGAAACTTTAGCATGTTCCTTAATCCTAACAGGAAAAGGTGGTTTCTCAATATAAGCGATGGGCACAACTGGATCAACATTGTAAATGATAATTTTCTTTAACTGTAATGGGTTCCTCAATCTTTTCTTTAATAGGGGGATGATATTTAAACCACTTCCCCTTAGGGAGATCAACATGAGTAGCAAATGATTCACAAAAGGAGGCTACTATCTCAGAGTCAAGTCCATATTTAGTGCTAAGCTTATGAAAAGCATCGGTATCCATAAAAGATTTAACACAATCGAACTCAAGTATTATACCTGACTCATTACCTTTGTCGAGTTCCCAATCTTCAGAGTTGCGTTTAATTCTTTCCAGAAGATCCCATCTGAATTCAATAGTTTTCTTCATAAAGGAGCCTGTCGAAGAAGAATCGAGCATGGTTTGATCATCACGAGAAAGCCGAGCATAAAAATTCTATAAGATAATTTCTCTTGAGAGCTCATGATTAGGGCATGTGTACATCATGTACTTAAGCCTCCCCCAAGCTTGAGCGATGCTTTCTCCTTCACGAGTCCAAAAATTATGTATATAATTCCGATCACGATGAACCCGATGCATAGGATAAAACTTTTGATGAAATTCCAATTTCAATCGATTCCAATCCCGTGTTCCAATATCATCACATAGCCTATACCATGTCAATGACTTTCCCTTCAAAAATAAAGGGAAAACCTTCTTTTTAACTTCATCTCTGGGTAAACCTGCAAGTTTATATAATCCACAAACTTCATCCACATAGATTAGGTGCATATCAGGATGTAGTGTTTCATCTCCTGCATAAGGATTAGCTAGCAGTTTCTCTATCATACATGAAGGAATCTCATAATAAATATTTTCAGTAGGTGCAGTAGGTTGAGGAGCAGCTCTTTGTGCTTTCGGTCGAGGTGAAGATACCCCGAACAAACCCCTCAAAGGATTGTTTTCCATTGTAACAAGTGACAGTAAATTTCAGCACGTAATATAAATATTTCCTTACCAAATTCCACTTACCAAAAGCGCTTCACTCCCAGGCAATGGTGCCAGAAAAGAGTCTTTATGACCCACAAGTATAGGGGATCAATCGTAGTCCTTTCGATAAGTACGAGTGTCGAACCCAACGAGGAGCAGAAGGAAATGACAAGCAGTTTTTAGCAAGGTATTTTCTGCAAGCACTGAAATTATCGGTAACAAGTAGTTTGATAGCAAGATAATTTGTAACAAGTGACAAGTAGCAATAGTAAATAAGGTGCAGCAAGGTAGCCCAATCCTTTTTATAGCAAAGGACAAGCCGGAACGTTCTCTTATAATAAGCAAAGCGTTCTTGAGGACACATGGGAATTTCATCTAGTCACTTTCATCATGTTTGTTTGATTCGCGTTCGCTACTTTGATAATTTCATATATGGGTGGACCAGTGCTTGGGTGCTATTCTTACTTGAACAAGCCTCCCACTTATGATTAACCCCTCTTGCAAGCATCCGCAACTACGAAAGAGGAATTAAGATAAATCTAACCATAGCATTAAACATATGGATCCAAATCAGCCCCTTACGGAAAAGCGCATAAACTAGGGTTTAAGCTTCTGTCACTCTAGCAACCCATCATCTAATTACTACTCCACAATGCATTCCCTTAGGCCCAAAGATGGTGAAGTGTCATGTAGTCGACGTTCACATGACACCACTAAGAGAATCAATAACATACATACCATCAAAATATCGAACGAATACCAAATTCACATGATTACTTATGACAAGACTTCTCCCATGTCCTCAAGAACAAAAGTAACTACTCACACATCATATTCATGTCCAAGATCAGAGGGGTATTGAATAGCATAATGGATCTGAACATATAATCTTCCACCAGATAAACCAACTAGCAACAACTACAAGATGTAATCAACACTACTAGCAACCCACAGGTACCAATCTGAGGTTTTGAGACAAAGATTGAATACACGACACGAACTAGGGTTTGAGATGAGATGGTGCTGGTGAAGATGTTGATGAAGATTGGTCCTCCCACGATGAGAGGGTTGTTGGTGATGACGATGGCTTCGATTTCCCCCTCCCGGAGGGAAGTATCCCCGGCGGAATCGCTCCGCCGGAGAGCAAAAGTGCTCCTGCCCAAGTTCCGCATCGAGACGGCGGCGCTCCATCCCAAAAGTCTTCTCTTGATTTTTTCTAGGGCAAATGGGCTTATATACCAGAAGATGGGCACCGGAGGATGGCCTGGGGCCCCACAAGCAACCAGGGCGCGCCCAGGGGGGTGGGCGCGCCCTGGTGCCTCGTGGGCAACTGGGTGGCCCCCTCTGGTACTTCTTTTCTTCAATATTTTTTATTTATTCAAAATAAATCTCCGTGAAATTTCAGCTCATTTGGAGATGTGCAGAATAGGTATCTCTGACATAGCTTTTTCAGGTCCAGAATTCCAGCTGCCGGCAATCTCCCTCTTTATGTAAATCTTGCATATTAAGAGAGAAAAGGCATTAGAATTGCTCCACAAAGTGTTATATTGATTAAAAACACTATAAATAATAGTAGGAAAACATGATGCAAAATGGACGTATCAACTCCCCCAAGCTTAGACCTCGCTTGTCCTCAAGCGAAAGCCGATATCGATAATCATGTCCACATGTTTAGAGAGAGAGGTGTCGATAAAAACAAAATACGGACATAGTAGCATCATGATCATTATTATAACAGCAATATTCATTATCAAAGTCTAAAGTTGTGGCGACATTACCTTCTCGGTAATTATTGCGAGATCTACACTGATCATCAAAGTCTGAAGTATCTGTTTACTCAGCCTGACTTGAATCTCCGTCAACAAAGATGGATGGAGGCAATTTCATACTATGACTACGGTATTTCATATACCCCTGGTAAGGCTAATGTTATGGCCGATGCTTTGAGCTGCAAGTCTTATTGCAACAACCTCATGGTTCAACAAGCTCAACCCCTTCTTTATGAAGAACTTCGCAAAATGAACCTCCATATTGTTCCATAGGGTTCTCTCAATACCCTTGTCTTGGAATCAACTTTCGAGAAAGCTATTAAGTCTGCGCAAGCAAAAGACGCTGAAGTTGATCAGATGAAAAGGGATCTTGCCTTTGAAAAGGCCAGAGATTTCTCACTTGCTAAAGATGGAACCTTGTATTTCAGAGATCGCCTTGTGGTACCCCGGTTTGAGCTTATGACTGACAAAGTTATGAAGGAGGCACATGATACACCACTGTCTATTCATCCGGGTAGCACCAAGATGTATCAAGACCTTCGTCAGAGGTACTGGTGGTCTAACATGAAGCAAGACATCGCTCGCTATGTTGCTGAATGTGACGTTTGCCGTCGCATCAAAGCCAAACATCAAAAGCCTGCTGGACTCCTGCAACCGCTTCCTATCCCTATATGGAAATGGGACAAGGTTCAAATGGATCTTATCACTGGCCTTCCCAGATCCCAAAAGGGTCACGGTGCTATTCATGTCGTCGTCGACCAATTCTCCAAAGTTGCACATTTTCTGCCAGTCAAGGAGACGATCACTGCTAGTCAGTTAGCAGACTTGTATATCTCCATAATTGTGACAGTCCACAGTATTCCGAAAGAGATCAGTTCAGACCATCGCAGCCTCTTCACCTCAAAGTTCTGGGAAAGTTTCCAAGAAGCTATGGGAACTCATATAACCTGGAGCACAGCTTATCACCCCCAGTCCCAAGGTCAAGTTGAATGAGTTAACCAAGTGCTTGAAGATATGCTACGTGCTTGTGTCATCTCATTTGGCAAGAAGTGGGAAGAATCTCTCCCATATGCTGAATTCTCATACAACAACACCTATCAAGCTAGCTTGAAGATGTCACCCTTCGAGGTATTATATGGACGTAAGTGTCGAACCCCTCTAAATTGGTCAGAAACTGGGGAACGGCCGCTTATTGGTCCGGATATTATCCAACAAGCTGAAGAGCAAGTCAGTATTGTTCGGGAAAATCTCAAGGTGGCCCAGTCACGTCAGAAGAGCAACTATGACCATAAACACTGAGGATCGATCTATCAACCTGGTGAACAAGCTTATCTGTGTCACTCCTATGAAGGGCACTCATCGCTTTGGAATCAAGGGCAACTTAGCTCCGCGCTACATTGGTCCCTTCCGCATTCTCGCCAGACGTGGACATGTGGCATATAAATTGGAATTGCCGCCGCAGTTCTCTCACATCCACGATGTCTTCCATGTGTCCCAACTTCGGCGTTGCTTCAAGGATCCACACCGTGCAGTGGATCATGAGATGCTCAAATTGCAAGATGATCTCTCTTATAAGGAGCATCCGATCCACATTTTGGATCAAGCTGAACGTCGGACCCATCAGAAGGCAACCAAGTTCCTTAAAGTGCAGTGGTCGAATCACACTGAGATGAAGCCTCTTGGGAACGTGAAGATCGCCTACGGGAAGAATACCCCGACCTTTTTCCTTCTACCTCCTGAATTCTCGGGACGAGAATTTCTTTTAGAGGAGGAGAATCGTAACACCCCATGTATTATGCTACAGTGATCCTTCATGATTATGCTAAGTCACCTTGATTTGCTATGCTTGATCACTATGAATTCATATCTCATTTCAAATTCCACCACTGAAATCAATTCAAATTGCAAGTGAAATTTAAAGTTGCACAAATATGGTTGCAAAATAGTCCATGTTTTAGCAAATATTCCATAACAATTAATTGTTAAGGAAAACAACATCACCTATTTGCTTAAATGGGCTATAGCAATTAAAACAGTGCCAAATCAGCATTTTTAAATGCCTTTTCATTTATGCAAAATTCAAATCAATTCAAACATTTCCCAAACTTTTTGTGGCAGTACCAAATATTGCAATGTATTTATGTGGCAAGTTTCACATTTTACAAAAATCATTTGCTATCAAGAGAAAATGCAAAATGGATACTGTAAAAGAAAAACAGAAAACAGAAAAGGGAAAATGGCAAAATAGCCACTGTGCACTTAAGCCCCCTGGCTACAGTGCGCCGGCCCAGCCCACCGCGGCCATCTCCCTCCTCTCTCCTCCCCGTGTGAGATGGGCGCGCGCACGACTGACGCCATGGACGCCGTCGCCACCGCGCCAGCTCGCGCCCGCGTCGTTACAGGCGCCGCGGGGGGATAAGAGCGCCACCGCGGCCCTCGGGGACCAGCGCTAGCACTTATCCACCCCCGCTCGCTCCTCTCCCTCTCCTCTCCCACCTCGTCCGAGCGCTGCCATGGCCACGCCGCTGTCGTTCGCATAGCCACAGCCGTCGCCTCGCCTTTCTGACCTGTCCACGAGCCCCGCCTCCGTCCGCTACGCCATCTGCGACATCGAACCCGAGCCGGGAGCCACCACAACGGCCACTCCGACATCGTCTTCCTCCTCTGCAACATCGGACCTCACCATCGATTCTGGCGCCGTCGAGCCTTCCCCGAGCCCACCTTGCTCATTTGCAGGCTCACTGTGAGCCCCTCCCTCTTTCCCCTCTCTCTCTATGCTCGCGCACGCCCCTAGCCCTTGTCGCCATGGCCGCCGAGCTCAGATCCGCCGGGCTGCACGCTGCCATCGCTATCGTCATTGCCTTGACCCGCGGAGCTCACGAACGTGCTCTGGGGGCGCCCTGGTGCTGCCCGTGCCCTCCTTAGTCCTCCCGAGCCCCGTAGCTGCTAGCCCGATTGCACCCGAACGCCGGCAGCCGCCCCGCTTGTCGCCGCCGTCGCTATGGTCCACCTATGGCCCTGCCACCGCCGCCATTCGACGCGCCGTCGAGCGCCCGTCCGAACGCGCCTAACCCCGCGCCGAATGGACGCTTGTGGACGAATCCCGACGCCGACCCGAGGCGCGCCCCCGTCTTTTTGGTCGCCGGAGCCAACTCCAGCACCGCCGCTGACGTGGCATGGCCTGGGGCCCACCCTTGGGTCACTGCTAGTGGGTCCCAGGGGCCCCGTTGATTGCGTTGACTAAGTCAACCTGCTGACTGGGCAGCCCCCAGTCACTGACATGTAGGCCCCACGTGCTAATTAACTATTTTACTAATTAAAATTAATCTATTAATTAATGTGTCATTGACCAGTGGGTCCCACTAGCTAATTAACCCCTTTGTTAAATAACTCTGTCAATAATAGGTGGGACCCCCTGGTCAGTTTGACCAGTCAAAGTCCATAGTTAACTGCTGACTGGGCAGTCAACTGGGCCCCACTGTCAGCCTCTATGTGCACAGCTGGGTGCACTGCACCGGGTGCACCTAGCAATTTCCCATTTAATTTCGAATTTGGATTAATTCCAGAAATTACAGAAATCTTTTAAAACTTTCGAAATTCGTAGCAATTAAACCGTAGCTCGAATGAAAAATGTTTTATATATGAAAAATGACCAGAAAAATAAGAAGAATCCGAATATGCCGTCCACATACCTGTCACATACCTGTCAAATGCCTCCAACACTGCAAACATGGAACCTTCCCCTCCGGATCGTCTGACCGATAATTTCCTAAAGCCAGGAAAATATTCCCAGATATTTTCCCGCTCCGTCTGTAACGCTTAGCACTGCATTAGGTCATCCCTAGCACAGCATATTGCCATGTCATGCTTTGTGATGCATGTGTGTGCTTTATATTGACTGTTTCTTCCCCCTCTTCTCTCCAAAAGACCCCGAGACTGACGCTGATGCCGCTGGTTACGACTACGCCGTAGATGACCAGCCCGTTTCAGCAGAGCTTCCAGGCAAGCAAAACCACCTTGATCATTCCTATATTGCCCATTCTTTCTCTCTCGTGCTTGCATTAGATTTTGCTACTGTGTTCGATAGCTCCTATTCTGATGCATAGCCTATTTTTGTAACCTGTTGTGGAAACTTTACATGTTGTCATAAATGCTTAGTATAGGCTGGTTAGTGATCCATCAGTGACCCCACACCCTTGTCCTCGTTGCCATGCTTTACTACCGGTGACTCGATCAGTGTGATTGACGTGCAGAGACCGACACAGCACCGCACACCCCCTTAGTTGTACGACTCTGCAGAGCTACTATCGAGTGCCGAGGGTGATACCTCCTACCTTACTCCTGACGATATCTCTGTAGCGTAGCTAGTCGGTTGTGGGTTACCGAGGGTGATTCCTCTTTCACCACCTCTGATGATGCCTCTGTCGTGCAACCCCTCAAGTGTGAACCCATCAAGGGTGATTCCTCCATGTTCACCTTGACAGATACATAGAGTGGGAATCCATTGAGGGTGATTCCTCGGATTTCCCCCTTGATGTTATGGACTCACGATTACCATGTTTTTACATCAGTCCCTTGTTGAAGTCGGGTCGACCCCGAGGGGTACCAACGAGAGATGTGAAGTCGGGTTGACCGTGAGGGTACCCGCGAGATAATTACGCGGCACGGCCGGGCAGGCAGAGACCGCCCCAGGAGAGGGATGGGCCTGGTCCTTGCCGTAAGTCCGTGAGACGGGGCGACAGGAGCACTGATCGTCACCGCGAGCTCCCAACACACTAATGGGTTTGGATATATGATCTGATTAGGCCTCTGGCCTTTTCGCACTAACCACCATGCAGGATAAGTTATGGGCACTCGGCGTCATACGTTTCTTTTGAAAGCTCTATCAGACGTCCAGTACAACATTGTGGCACGGGCGGATCACGCCATCCAAGAGAGAGGTGGCGCTGGTATTCACCCTGCGCACAACGACCCGGAGTGCTTAGGTTGATTGGCCCATGACCCCTTCGCACTTAGGATGTAGACCGGCGGGGACCTCTCTGCGGAGCCTAGGTAGGACTACGTCGTGTCGATCAGCCGAGGCTGGGCATGACCGGGAAAAGTGTGTCCGGTCAGAGTTAATCGAGAGTGTTGGGTAAGTTGGTGCACCCCTGCAGGGAAGTTATCTATTCGAATAGGCGTGTCCACGGTAACAGGACGCTTGGAGTTGTATCCCGATCTACTACAACTTGAACTGGCTACTTGTGATACTAAACTGATACTATGGCTCCGAGATCGCTTTCTCGCAGGGAGTCGAGGAAGGATCTCTGGGCATAGCTAATATATACTTGTTACTATATTATATGTTACTCTACTCTCTTCTGTTGCTGCAAGACGCTGGAAGATGCTAGTCTTCGATAGGCTAGGCCTTCCCCTCTATTCTGGCATTTCTGCAGTATAGTCCACAGATACAGACCCTTCCCTTTGATACCGATGCATACTAAGCATAGATCTGATATAAGTCTTGCGAGTACTTTGTATGAGTACTCACGGTTGCTTTGCTACCTTTTTCCCCTACCCGATTGCTGCGATCAGATGACGGAGCCCTGGAGTCAGCTGATCCCGTCGATGGCTACTACTACCCCGATGGAGCCTACTACTACATGGAGACCGATGACCCGGAGTAGTTAGGAGGCTCCCAGGCAGGAGGCCTACGCCTTTTCGATCTAGTTGTCGTTGTTTTGCTCAGCCTTCTTAAGGCAAACTTGTCTAATTATGTCTGTACTCAGATACTAATGCTTTCGCTGACTCTTGTGTAACTCGAGCTTATGTATTTGAGCCCTTTAGGCCCCTGGCTTGTAATATAAAGCTTGTATTATTTTATTTTGTGTCTACAGTTGTGTTGTGATATCTTCCCGTGAGTCCCTGGGCTTGATCGTGCGCATTTGCGTGAATGATTAGTGCACGATTGAGTTGGGGGTGTCACAATTGATAACCTTGGTTCTTAACTGAGGGAAATACTTATCTCTACTATACTGCATCATCCTCTCCTCTTTGGGGAAATACCAACACAGTCTACAAGTAGCAGGAAGAATTTCTTGCGCCGTTGCCAGGCAAACATAATCAAAATTACCAAGTACCTTCGCACAAACTATCATCCACTTGCATTTCTTTTATTTGCCTTTTTATTTGCATTTGCCTCTCGTTTTCATCTCCCCCACTTCTAAAACAATTTTACAAAAACACAAAAATATTTTATTTGCTTGCTTGCTTTTATAGCCATGTCAACACACAGAAACAGAAAGTAAAACAATTTTTTTAAGACCAATATGGATCCTCATCCACTTGCTAATCTTTTCAAAAGATCCAGTTATAATGAACCAATTGCTAGTGATTTGAGTGCTCTTGATTTTCTCTATGAAGTTTTGCTTGAAAATTGTGAATCTGAAAATTGTGATGAAGTGTTAGAAGAAGAAATTTATAAAGTGATTGATGATAGCTCCTTTGATTGAAAAGAATGATTGCAATGATGTTACTATAAATTCTATTAATGTCAATTGTGCTAATAATGTGCAAAACTACAAGCTTGGGGATGATAATTTTGTCATGTCCACTACTTATTGCAATGATCATGATTGGGGTGATAATGTTTTTTATGATCTTGAAAATTTATTTAAGCCTCATGATGAATATGTTTTTCATAATAATGTTTGCAATAGTATTGAAAGTGGGTTTGGAAGAGTGTTCAATCTTATGAAATTTTTGACAAAAGTGGGTTTGGAGAGGTCATGACTTTAGTTGATGTTAATCCCACTATCTTGGAAGATTATAAAAATTTATGCATGTGGATCATGAAGATAAAATTTTATATGATAGCTATATTGTTGAATTTGATTATGATCCTACATGTAATTATTATGAGAGAGGAAAATATGGTTGTAGAAACTTTCATGTCACTAAATTACCTCTCTTTGTGCTAAAATTATTAATGCTCCATTCTTCCTATTTGCATATGCTAGATATTGCTTGTCTTGATAATTTGTTTTCCTATAAAATGCCTATGCATAGGAAGTATGTTAGACTTAAATTTGTTTTTCACATGTGACATGATGCTCTCTTTGTGTTTCAATTATTATCTTTCATGAGAGCATCATTGAAATCTCAAGCCTATCTTAATGGCTATAAAGAAAGAGCTTGTTGGGAGACAACCCAATAATTTTTTTTTCGGTTCTTGTGTGTTTACACAATTATAGCCTCTGTTATGATTGTGTTTTTATCTTTTAATTAGTGATTGTGCCAAGTAATGCCTTTGGGATGATGTTGATGATAGTATAATTGTTGCTGTTTGGAAAATAGAAAGTTTTGCGTCCAGTGCTGGAATTTTAGTTCTGTACTGGAGCGTCAGAAAAATCTGAAATTTTTACACCGTATTGGTATATGAATTGTTTACATTGTCCTAATTTTTCAGAATTTTTGGAGTTACAGAAGTGACTGTTATGTTTTAGACAGATTCTGTTTTTGTTGCATAATTTGCTTATTTTGATGAATCTATGGATCGTATCGGGGGGTATGAGTCATGGAGAAGTTGGAGTACAGTAGTATTATGCCAATATTAAATATGAATCAATTTACAACAGTTCTTAAAGTTTAAGATTTGTTTGTTATACTAACGGATCTCATGAGGTTTCTGTTGAGTTTTGTGTGCTGAAGTTTTCAAGTTTTGGGTGAGACTACGATGGATAAAGGAATAAGGAGCGGCAATAGCCTAAGCTTGGGGATTAACAAGGCACCCCAAGTAAATATTCAAGGAAGACTCAAGCGTCTAAGCTTGGGGATGCCCCGGAAGGCATCCCCTCTTTCGACTACACTCTATCGGTAACTCACTTGGAGCTATATTTTTATTCATCACATGATATGTGTTTTACTTGGAGCGTCTTGTGATATAATTTGTTTGCTTTTGTTTGCTTTTTAGTTTGTCACAATCATCTTTGCTGAACAAACATTTTTGAGAGGGACACACATTATTCATGATTTGTTAGAATACTCTATGTGCTTCACTTATATCTTTTGAGCTAGGCAGTTGCTCTAGTGCTTCACTTATATCTTTTAGAGCATGGCGGTGGTTATATTTTAAAGAAATAGTTGCACTCTCATGCTTCACTTATATCTTTTATAGATTCTAATGAATAGCAATGGTAATATGCACGGGTTATGAATTTGGTCCTGATATGATAGGTATTCAAGAGGGATATAATAAAAACTTTCATGTAGATCACTGAATATGATAAGTTTGATTCCTTGCAATAGTTTTGCGATATTAAGATGGTAACATGTGGGAGGTGCTAGTAGATAATTGTGGTTTAGTAAGAATAATGGTGGTAAGGTTTGTGATTCCCAAAGCATGCATGTATGATCTGTCGTTATGCTAAGAAGTTGGGGCATGATTTCTTTTTGATTGTCTACCTTATGAGTTGCGGTCGGGGACGTGTGTCGTGGCATTCTCACGACAGATGCCATGAGATGGCTAAAAATGGGGGGCTACGTGAGGATGCCGGGGGGCTCCAGAGGCGAGGTCGGCACGCGCAAGTGTGAGACACGAGACGTACCCAGGTTCGGGGCCCTCCGAAGAGGTAATACCCCTAATCCTGCCGAATGGAGTATGGAGTGCACAAGGGCTACAAGGTTGCTCCTGGAGCTGCTTAGGCGAAGGAGGGAGAATGGGCTAGGCCGCCGTCTGGCCTCTCCTGCAAGTGTGTGTGTGCGTGTGTAAGGGTAACGTGTGCGACAGGTCGACCCCTCTGCATGGATGCTTCCTGGGGGGTCTTATAGGCCGACCCCCCAGGGTACAATGGTAAGATTACATGGGCATGGGGCCCTGGTGTCATCGTCAGGGAGCCGGCGGTGGGGGCCGCCAGGTCGCCGGGTCCGCCGGGTGCGGGTCTTGGCGGGTCCGTCGGGCGCGGGCCGTGCCGGGGTCGCCGGGCACGGGTCCGGTTGGCTGCGCGACACTGTGGCATGTCTTGTCTTATGTCACAGGGCGGCTGTTGCTGCCCCGCTACTGGATTGCACCGCCCGTATACCGCCCGCCCCGGGCGGGGGCGCAGGGTGCGCTATAGCCACATCCGCTTGGGCCGGCGCAAAAGGGGGAGCGCTGTAGCCACGCCTGCCTCGTCGTGAGGGATTGTCCTCTCGTGGCCAGCCGGCATGGGCCAGCCGGCTGGGCCGGGTCGCCGTGCCGAGCCGGCTCGCGCTGGGGAGCCGGCGAGCAAGCTAGCCGGATTGAGGGGCTTGGCCTGCTCCAATATTTTAAAAAAGGGGCCCGGGCTCCGTTGCCTACCCGGGGGTCATCCCCCCGATAGTAGTCCCCGAAGCTGTAAAGGCTCGCCGGCTCCAAGCAGGGGGACTTCGCAGCTTACCCCCGGAGGAGTCGGTTTGTTGGTAAAGTGCAGGAGTCCGGCCGGGCGGCACCATCCATCCGCATGCTGGCAATGCGGCAGTGGACGCTGGGAACACCCGCTGGGCGCCGGCTTCCGGAAGCCGGATCGCGGCACCCCGGCCAGGGCGGGAAACAGAAGCGTCCGCCGGTTGAGTCTTGTTTCGTACGATGATTCACGCCCACCGCTGTTCGACGGACTGCCACGTGCTGTTTCGTGGCAGGCAAGGCCTGCCAGGCCATGCGCACGATGGGATGCGACGGTGGACCGGGCCCCACCACACCGCGCCCTCGGCCCACGCGCGGGGGATTTATTGTGGCAACCCTGGACGGTTGCGCTTCCCCGCGCAGTTAATGCGCGCGGGGAACGTTCCCGCACAGTGCGGGGAAGTGGGGATTGTGGGCGCAGATGATCCCTCTCCCCCACGCACTGCCGTGGCTATAAATGAGAGGGAGGGAGCATGACGGAAATGCCCACGCACGCACCCCCGCCCCTCGCTCCTCTTCTTCTTCTTCTCCGCCACGCTCAAGCGAGGTGCTGCCGCCGCGCGCTCTTGCGCCAACCGCTGCGCACCGCGACCAGAGGCCCGCAGCGCGCAGCTCTCCCCTTCCTCCTCTTTTTCGTCGCCGCACCTTCACGCCTGGAGGACCCTCCAATGGCGTTGCCGAAAGGCTCTTGTGAGGGCTCCATTACGAGCGAGGCGGACATCCGGTATCTCCGCCGCACGAAGCGGCTACCACCGGCGGAGGCGCTCGCCGCACGCACGCCCGGCTCGGAGAGGGTGCCGCGGCCGCGGGAGGGCAAGCACGTCGTCTTCTACTCGCACTTCGAGCGCGGGTTCGGCCTCCCCGCGAGCCTCTTCTTCCGCGGCTTCCTCAACTTCTTCGGGCTGCAGCCGCACCATCTCGGCGCCAATGCCGTGCTACAGATCACGGGCTTTGCCACGCTCTGCGAGGGCTACCTCGGCATGCTGCCGAACGTGGACTTGTGGGCGAAGATGTTCTTCCTCAAGCAGAAGGGGGCAGCGGCCGGCATTATGTCCGACTGCGGGGTAGCGGTGGTCGCCGGCCGACCGAACGGGCCGTTTCCCAAGCTGCCACTCGAGGACTCGGCCAAAAAGTGCCAGACGACTTTCTTCTACGTACGGAACGCCGACCCGGCGGTGGACATCATCAATCTCCCGCCCTTCGTCGACACACTACCGCTCGACAAGCCGAATTGGGGCTACTTCCCCAAAAGGCCTCCGCAGGAGCTCTTAAACATCTGCAGCCGGGTCGGGGAGATGACGGCGCGCGAGGGGCTGGTGCCGGCTGATCTCATCGCGGCATTCATCGCCCGCTGGGTGCTGCCGCTGCAGCACCGAGCGCACCGGATCTGCGACATGAGCGCCAGCACGACCCGACCCAGATGTCGACCAAGGAGCTGGGGCCGGCCGGGATCGCCCAGCGGGTGAACTACATCTCCAAGGCCGGGTTGAAGGAGGAGGGGTGGAGCTTCGGGAAGGAGCCCTATCACCGGAGGAACCCGGCACCGGCGGTGAGTCCCTGGTCATTATTCCTTGCGGCTTCAACATTATTCCTGTGCTTTGACGCGACGGGGCGGGGGGGGGGCGCAGCTATTTGCCAGCCAACACAACCATGACGGTCCGAATCCCCAGATTCTGCTGGCTGACTTGCCCAACTCGGATTTGGAGGAGGCCGGCGCCGAGGCGGAGGAGGGGGCAGTCCAAGCACGCCTGGCCGACGCCGTGGCCGGCGGGTCGCGGCACTCGTGTAAGTCTCCGCCTTCAGATCTTCTGCGTGACTGGCCGGATGATGGCGAGGAGGGCCTGACCGGTACCCGCGGTGCAGTGCCCTCGGCTGGGGAGGACGCCAGCATCGACCCCCCAAGACGGCCGCGGAAGACGGCCGATGCTAGGCCGGCCCGTGCGGCGGTGTCCGGCAGCCGGTCGCATGGGGGCCGAGGCCGGCATGAGGAGGCGGTTGAGCCGAGGCCGGCAGCAAAGCGCCCGGCGGCGGAGGGCCGGCGCGCGAGAGGGGCATTATCAAGAAGAAGCGCCGGCTCGCCCCGTCCGTGGGCCCGAGGCGGGATGTCCCGAAGGTAATTGGGTGAGTGTGACATCCCCAGATTACTAACAGTAGTTATGCCAATTAATCATGCCAAGTCATCATCATTAAGCCTTATAAAAACAATTAGAGAATAATACAAATTCAAATTCAAACTTAAAACAAAGTCAAAATTAAAAGTTATCCAAACAGTAGAACAAAATAGTTCATAATTTTGCAAATAATCCATATGCAATAATAAAAATAAAATCATCATTATTAAAATTCCCAAAATGCCCCTAAGCTAATTAAAACAATAGCTAAAACAATTAATTAAATGTCTTTTATAAATTATAAAATATTAAACTAAATTGTATAGATGCCAAAGTTATTGTGGCAGTGGTATATTTTGTAACACTAATTTAGGTGCTGATTTTATATTTTATAAAACTAAGATAAATTTTGAAAATGAAATAAACAGAAAACAAAAAAATAAAAGATGAAAAGAAAACTAAAAAGAAAAACAAAAGCCCCCCTTCCCCCCCCACTGGGCCTCGGCCCAGCTGGCCAGCCGGCCCAGCCGGCCGCTACTTAGGCCCCCCTCCCCTTCGCACCGAAACCCTAACCCCAAACACCCACCCGATCCCCTTCTCCCTGCGGTCGCCGCCGCCCGATCCCGTCGACGTCGCCGTCGTCGCCCCGTCGCCCGTCGCCGCCACCTCGCTCGTCGCCGTCCCCGACCCCCTCCCCGAACAGCCTCCTCACGCCTCGCCGCCCCCTCTCCTCGGCATCGCACGTGAGCCGCCCGCCTCTGCCTCCTCCTCCCCCTATCCGGTCGTCGTCGCCGCGCCTCGCCCGTGCCCGTCTGTGCCCGCTCGCCGCGCTCGCCGCCCGCTGCTGCTCGCGCGCGCCGCCTCGCCTTGCCTCTACACGCTCGCCCGTGCTGCCGCCGCTGCGCCGCCGTCGCTGGCTCTTGCTGCTGCAGCTGCCCTCTGCTGCCCCCGTGCCTCCGCTCGCCGCGCCCGCAGCCGTGCGCTGCCGCTCCTCCCGCTGCTGCTGCTGCCCAAGGCCGCGGGCGCCTCCCGCGCGTGCGCTTGCCTGAGCCGCCCCGCGCCCGACGCTGGCCGCCTCTCCACCGGACGCGTCCGCCCCCCTGGTGCCCGCGCGCATACGTGGCCCGGACATGTCCGGCCCCTACACGGGCTCGGACGTGGACATGTCCGGCCCGTGTCTCTGTCCAGTGGGGCTCGCCCCTATTTAGAACGAAAAGAATTAAAAGAAAAGAAAATAAATAAATAAATAAATAAAAAGAATTAAACTAGATAATTAATTAATTAATTAATTAATTAATTAACTAATTAATTAATTAACTTAATTAATTCTATTTAATTAAACTAATTAATCTATAATTAGTCTAATTAAACCCTAATTAATTTAATTAGGAGCTGACAGGTGGGACCCACTGGTCCTGTTCACTGCTGACATCATGATGACGTCATCAGTACTGTTTCGGATAATGCTAATTTAATTAATTAAATAAATCCATAAAATCATTAAAACTTTGAAAAATTATATCTTTTAAACCGTAACTCGGATTAAAATAATTTATATATGAAAAACGATCAGAAAAATATGACGATTCCGAATATGCACTCCGTTCATCTGTCACATGCCCCTAGCATGCTGAACATGGAACCGTCCCCCTTCGTTTCGTCTGTCCGAAAATACCAAACTTCAGGAAAACTTTCCCGGATGTTTTCCCCCTTCACCTGTATCGTGTAGTACTGCGATATGTCACCCCTAGCTCCGCGTATTGCCGTGTCATGCATCGTGACGCATCTGTTTGCATTGTATTTATTGTTTCTTCCCCCTCTTCTCTCCGATAGCCCCCGAGACCGACGCCGCTCAGGAGACTGACTACACTGTTGACGACCCCTCCTTTGCCGCAGAGCAACCAGGCAAGCAAAACCCCCTTGAGGAAGCCTATATCACCTATTCTTTCTCCCTCCTGCTTGCATTAGAATTTGCTACTGCATTTGTTTTATCCTATTCTGCTGCATAGCCTATTTTTGTAACTGTTATTGATACCTGCCTGTTATCCGAGATATTTAGTATAGTTTGACTGATAATCCATCGGTGAACCCTCTCCTTTGATTAGTTGCCCCGCTTAGTTATTAATGCCCCAATCGATGTGATCGATGGGCTGAGACTAACACAGCACCGCACACCCCCTAAACTATTCGACTCTTCAGAGTTATCCTCGAGTGACGAGGGTGACACCTCTTAACTCACTCCCGACGATGCCTTTGTAGTATAGCTAGTCGGACGTGGATTACCGAGGGTGAATCCTCTCCATCCACTTCCGATAGAGCTTCTGTCGTGCAACCCCTCAAGTGGGAATCCATCGAGGGTGATTCCTCGGACTTCCCCTTGATGACTAAACACATGGTTACCTTTACTGTTACTGCGGGACTGAAGGGACAGGCGGTACTACCCCGGTAGAGGTGGACCTGAGTTCCCGACAGTCTCCTGGGAAGACGGGTTGACCTGGGAGGCACCCGCGAGATATTTACGAGGCGCGGCCGGGCAGGCAGAGACCACCCTAGAGAGGGATGGGCCTGGCCCTTGTTGCACTTCCTCGAGACGGGACGACAGGAGTACTGATCGTCACCGCGAGCTCCTAATAATGTGATAACGGATTTGGGTATTGATCCAAGTTGGCCACTGGCCTATACGCACTACCACCACGTGGGATAATGGTTTAATGGGGCCCTCTACGTCGTATGTATCAGCCAAAAGCTCTGTCAGACGTCCAGTTCAGCATTGTGGCGCGTTCGGTCAGGTGCTATCCAGGATAGAGGTGGTGCTTGCTCCCGTTCACCCACGCAATGACCCGGAGTGCACAGGGCGATGGCCCAAGACCCCTGAGTGCTTAGGATGTAGACCGGCGGGGACCTCTCTGCTTAGCCTAGGTAGGACTGCGTCGTGTCGATTTCCCGAGGCCGGGTATTACCCAGCAAGTGTGTCCGGCCGGATGTAATCGAGCATGTTGGGTAATAGTAGTGCACCCCTGCAGGGAAGTTATCTATTCGATTAGCCGTGTCCACGGTAATAGGATGCTCAGTGTTGTATCCCGATCTATTACTACTTGAACTGGATACATGTTAATTAATTGTAAGCTCCGGGATTGCTTTCTCGCAGGGAGTCGAGAAAGGATCTCTGGGCTTTGCTTCAACATGCTTGTTACTTTATATTATGCTAATCTGCACTCTTCTAATGCTGCAAGACGCTGAAGATGCTAGTCTTTGATAGGCTAGGCCTCTCCACCTCTGTTCTAGCATTCTGCAGTATAGTCCATAGATACAACCCCTTCCTTTGATAACAATGCATAATTAGCATAGTTCTGATGTCAGTCTTGCAAGTACTTTGGATGAGTACTCACGGTTGCTTTGCTACTCTTTTTCCCCCATACCCGATTGCTGCGACCAGATGATGGATCCCAGGAGTCAGCTGCTACCGCCGACGACTGCTACTACACTTCCAGTGGAGCTTACTACTATGTGGAGACCGCCGACGACCAGGAGTAGATTAGGAGGCTCCCAGGCAGGAGGCCTTGCCTCTTTTGATCAGAGTCGTTGTTTGTTTTCGCCTTCTTAAGGCATTTCTGTTTATCTTTTATATCTGTACTCAGATATCTGATGCTTTCGCTGACGCTTGATCGCGAGCTTATGTATTCGAGCCCTCAAGGCCCCTGGCTTGTAATATAAAGCTTGTATTATTTTATTTGTGTCTAGAGTTGTGTTGTGATATCTTCAAGTGAGTCCCTAGGCTTGATCGTGTGCATTTGCGTGTATGAGTAGTGCACGATTAAGTCGGCGGCGTCACAGTGAGTGTCTCTTGTTGTCTTCTGTTTTCTTGCTTGTTTTCTGCCCATGCCTCTATTGTGCTAAACTTGCTGTGCACAGGTCCGCCCTTGACCTGGCGGTGGTGGCAACGGCGGCCGTGGCGGGCGAGGCCATCTGGAGGAAAGCCAGGAGCAGCACCTTCGACCGCGAGCCGGACCGGACCGCGGAGGAGGACCTCGCGGCCTGCCAGTCTGGCCGGGATCTCGACGTGGTGGAGCGCACTGTTTGGCGGGATCGGGTGGAGGCCGAGAAGGAGATGGCGGAGGCCTCGGCCCGGCCATGGGAGAGGGCCTCTGCAGCGTGGGCCGGGACCACCGCGGACCCGGCCTGGCCGGAGATGGAGAGGGGCTCGGTGCCGGATACCACGATCATTGAGCCGCAGCCGGAGGGGGCGGGCGAGCCGGCAGGGCAGACGGAGCCGGCCGATGGCGAGTCGGATGTTGACGAGAACATCGTCTTGGACACGCCGCCCCAGGCCGACCCGGTAGGAGGAGGCGAGGGCGGCGGAGAGGGGCGCGAGGCAGACTCCGCACCATCCGGCCAAGCGCAGCCGACGCCGGCCCCGGGGGCCGCGACCGGGGACGCTGGTGCCTTGGTGGTCGTTCCGCCCCAAGCCGCTACGAACTCCGAGCGGCCGGGCGGAAACAGATCCGGCGCTGGGACCGCGTTGGGTGCCACAATGCAGCAGCCGTGGGCGAACGCCGACGAGGCTGTGGTCGGGCTGTGCACCCGGGAGGACGAGGCGGCGAATGCCCTGCGCTTGCAGCTTCGCGGGCGGAGCAAGCGCCTACAGGCCTTCGTCCGGGAAGACCAGGAGCGGGCGCGGAAGCTGGAGCAGGCGGTTGCGGTCAGTTTTTACTTTCTGCTTGCATTGGCCACTGAACAGTGGGGGCGCGACAGCGCACCCACTGGGTGTAGCCCCCGAGGCCCGGGCCGGCTGCGGAGCAGCCGGGTCGGGTCTTTATGTGTGTTTTTGCATTCTCCTAACTTTTGTCTTTGCGCAGCATCTGTACGACATGCGGGCCAGCGCGTACAACCGGCTTCTGGAGCGGTTCCGCGAGGTCAAGACCCAGCTTGCCGTCAGGGAAGAGGAGCTGCGCCAGGTTCGAGGTACGACTTGCATGCCTTCAGTGGGGGCGCGCCAGCGCACCCACTGGGTGTAGCCCCCGAGGTTCGAGCTGGACTGCGGAGCAGCCGGGTCGAATCTTATAGCTTGTCTTTTTCTTCTTTTCCTTGCTTCCGGCGTCTGACCGGGAATCTCGTCGTGCAGCCGCCGCGGCTGAGGTGCCAGGTCTCCGAGGCCGGCTTGCCGGAGCCGGCCTGCAGCGCGATCTTGCTGCCGCCGACCGCGACCGGCTCCAGGCCGAGGTGGACCGGCTGGTGGCCGAGAAAGCCAAGACGGAGGATGCCCACCAGGTGGAGCTGGCGAACGCCGGCAGGAGGAGTGCCCAGCTTGAGAAGGATCTCGAGGCCTAGGCCCACGCGTCGGCCCTGCGGGAGAACGGGATGCTGGGCGAGGCACAGCACCTCGATGAGGCCTTCACCCATGAGTGCTATCTTTTCTTTGGTCCGGCTGGCGTAGCCGGCAAGTTGTTTTCTTTTGGCTGATTTCTTTCCTTCCTTTGCCAGGAGTCTTCCCAGAGACGCAGGAGGCGGCCGATGCGGCCGTGCACGCCCACCGGGCGGACCAGCATGCGTCAGGGGCGGAGATCGATGTTTACGCCACCTGGACCCTCTCGGAGATCATCCTCGCCAGTGAGGCCCGTCTTGGAGCCATGGAGGGGCACATGCGCCGTCTGTTCGAGGCTGGGGTAAGCATGGCGAGCAGCCTCTGGCCGGGCGCGCTGGTGCTGAACAGCGTCACCCGGCTGGCGCAGTGGCTAGAAGCCGGAGTGGAGCGACTCGGCGCGTGGAGAGCCTCCGCAGCCCGCGCTGGCGCGGAGACGGCACTGCGTTTCGTCGTATCTTGGTATCCGGGCGTGGACCTCGACCGCCTGGCGGCGCAGTGGGCTGGCGCGGAGGATGACTTCGCGGCGCGGGCGCAGCGGATCACCGGGCGGGCCAGCTACCTGGGCTCGTTCGCCCCGCACAACGAGTTCGTCCTGGAGCAGATAAAGGACGACGAGGAGCTCCCCGCCGACGAGTACGGCCTGCTGCTCAATGACCCGGACGGCAGCTCGGCCGAGACGGGGGTCTATGTCGACGACGAGGCCGACCCGGACGACGCCGCCGCGACCGAGGGGCCGGAGTGCCCTGGGCCCGACCCGGCGGCAGCGTCCACCTCAGCCGAGCCGACGCCGACCGGAGGCGACGCGGGTGCCGCTTAGGACTTTTTTCTTTTTGTCTTTATCCTTCCTGTACTCGAACTCGGTTAGGTAGCAGGTCCACCCACTGGGGGTGTAGTTTCATGTAATGGACCTATGGCCGCGGGCCCTTGCTGTTTATAAATTTTGCATGCAATTTCGCTTTTGCTGTTCGGCCTTGGGCCTTTTCTTGTTCGTCTTTTCTTTGGACTTCCTTCCCATTAGCCGGACAGCCGGGTGGCGGTCTGTGGCTACTACGGGGATTCGGCCATTAGAGGGGACGTACAATACTTGGGATTTTTCAGACGGTGAGCGCGAGCGAAACACCCACTGGGCCGGCTGGCGGCAGGCGGCGAAGCCGGCTTGTGCGCAGCCGGTCATGCGGTGAATTAGTGAGAAAGGCGGGTGGGACCGGGTTGGCCGAGCAGGGCTCTCCTCCTTAGCCATTCTTGCATGACGACGCTTCCGGCCTTTGGCTCTTGCCTCCCGGACAGCCAGGAGCCGGTCTTTGGCTTGGGGCGAAGAGAGGGCTTTGGCGGCTCGTACGCTTCGAAATGGACTAAGAAAAATGGCGAGGCGCGGTCTAGCCGGCTAGCCCCTGAGCCCCCGAGCCGGACACGCCGACTCGGCGGGAGAATTGAAAACGGGGAAGTGCATTGACACAAAGCTTGGTAAAAACGGAAAAGGTAGCCCCCGAGTGTCATGCGGGGGGACTTGCTGCTTTCACTAAACCCAAAAGGTTGTGATACATACGTGCATGCGTTCAACTGTAAAACGGACGGAGGAGCTCCGCGTTCCAGGGCCAGCTGGACTCCTCGCCGGCTGCATTTCTCTTGCGCTTGTTCAGCTTCTGCGCGTCGATGAGGTAGGTCGCGTTTCGGTCGCAGAGAGCCCTGTTGATGATGAAGGGGCCCTCCAAAGGGGAGGCCAGCTTGTGCTAGCCGGCTGTCCGCTGGACGAGCCGGAGCACGAGGTCACCCTCGCGGAACGCGAGGGGCTTGATCTTCTTTGTGGTAGTGGCGCATGTCTTGTTGGTAGATGGCTGACCGGCTGAGGGCCAGAAGGCGCGCCTCCTCGAGCAGGTCGACGCCGTCTTCGCGTGCCTCCTTTGCCTCGGCTTCTGTGTACATGGTCATCCGGGGCGAGTCGAACTCGACGTCGGTGGGGATAATTGCTTCGGCTCCGTAGACGAGGAAGAAAGGGGTGAACCCGGTTGAGCGGTTGGGTGTCGTCCAGACACTCCAGAGGACGGCCGGCAGCTCATCGAGCCAGCTGCCAGGTGAGCACACGAGCGGCTCGACGAGTCATGGCTTGATGCCGGCCAGGATGAGACCGTTTGCCCGCTTGGCCTGGCCGTTCAACTGGGGATGTGCGACGGAGGCCAAGCCGAGTCGGATGCCCGATGCAGAGCAGTATTGGGCCAGCGCGCCCTTGGCGAAGTTGGTGTCATTGTCCGTGATGATGCTGTGGGGAACGCTGTAGCGAACCGCGATATCCTTGATGAACCGGACGGCCGTGGGCCTGTCGAGCTTCTTGATCGGCCTTGCCTCGATCCACTTCGTGAACTTGTCGACAGCAACCAGCAAATGCGTCATGCCGCCTCGGGCGGTCTTGAAGGGCCCCACCATGTTGAGCCCCCAGACGGCAAAGGGCCACGTGATTGGGATGGTTTGGAGGGCTGTGACCGGCTGGTGGCTGCGCTTGCTGAAGCGTTGGCAGCCCTCGCATTTGAGGACCAGTTGCTCGGCGTCTTGCAAGGCCGTGGGCCAGTAGAAACCATGGTGGAAAGCCTTGGCCACCAGGGACCTCGAGGCGGCGTGGTGCCCGCACTCGCCCTGGTGGATGTCGAGGAGGATCTCGATCCCTTTGTCCTGCTCGACGCAGTGCAGGAAGACGCCTGTCGTGCTGCGCTTGACGAGCTCGTGGTTGATGATGCTGTAGGCGGACGTTCGCCGCTGCACTTGCCGGGCTTCGGTCTCGTCGCTGGGAAGGTCACCGTCTTCCAAGAAGGCGAGGATCGGCCGCGCCCAGGATGGCGCCGTTACCACTATGAGGACGGCCATCGGGATGGGATCCGGGATGGCAGCCCCCAAGCCGGAGCCGGCAGTCCCCGAGCTTGGGTCGGGAACTCCAGGGTTGGGTGGGGGCATGTCGGGGTCGTCCAGGACGAAGATGGATTCCGACTCGGGAGACGGCTTGATGGACGGCTTCCACAGGTGCTCGAGGGAGACGCCGAATGGGATGGCTTGCCAGGTGGAGCCCACTTTAGCCAGTGCAACAGCCGCTTCGTTGTCCGCGCGGGGGACGTGGAGGAACTCGCAACCGTCGAACCCGCCGGAGAGCTGCTTGCTGCACCACCAGGTCTGAGTTGCCGAAGCAGAGGATGCGCCAGATGCCGATCTCCCTGGCTAGCCGGATGTCGTGCATGAGAGCTTCGTACTCGGCAACATTGTTGGAGGTGGCGAAATGGATCTGCGGCACGTACCGCAGTCGGTCGTTCTTGGGGGAAGACAGCACGATGCCGGCTCCCAAGTCATTGCGCATCTTGGAGCCGTCGAAGTGCATGCGCCAGTGCATCGAGTCGGGCGCCGGTCGCAGGTACTGGGTCTCTGTCCAGTCGACGAGGAAGTCGGCTAGCGCCTGGGACTTGATGGTGGTGCGGGGCTCGTAGAGGATTGTGTGGCCGGCTAGCTCGATGGCCCACTTGGCCACCCGGCCAGAGGCATCCCGGCAGCCCATGATCTCGCCGATGGGGGCCGTGCTCACCATGGTAATGGTATGCTCCTGGAAGTACTGCCTCAGCTTCTTGGCAGCAAAGTACACGCCGTAGCACATCTTCTGGTAGTGGGGGTAGTTCTACTTGGAGGCGGAGAGCACTTCGCTCAGGAAGTACACTGGACACTGGACTGGCTGCACCTTGCCCTCCTCAGGGCGCTCGACTACCAGCACCGTGCTGACCGCCCGGGAGGTGTCGGCGATGTACAGCAAAAGTGGCTCCTTCTCAGCCGGCGCGGCTAGGACGGGTGCAGTGGATAGCATGCGCTTGAGGTCGCGGAAAGCTTCGTCCGCCTGGTCGCTCCACTCGAACGTCGTCGTCTTCTTCATCAGCTGATACAGGGGTAGGGCCCTCTCCCCCAGCCGGCTGACGAACCGGCTGAGAGAGGCCAAGCAGCCGGTGAACTTCTGGACGTCGCGCAGCCGAGCCGGCTTGCGCATGCGCTCGATCGCCTTGATCTTTTTCGGGTTGGCCTCAATGCCGTGCTCCGAGACGAGGATACCAAGGAGTTGGCCAGCCAGCACGCCGAAGACGCATTTCTCCGAGTTGAGCTTGATCCGGAATGGGCGCAAGTTGGCGAAGGTCTCCTTGAGGTCGGCCAGGAGCATGAGGTGCTGCTTGGTCTTCACCACGATGTCGTCGACGTAGACGTGCACATTTCTGCCGATCTGGGGCAGCAGGTATTTCTGCATGCAACGCTGGAAGGTGGCGCCAACATTCTTCAAGCCGAATGACATGGTGATGTAGCAATATGCCCCAAAGGGCGTGCTGAAGGACGTCTTGAGGGCGTCGGCCGGGTCCAGCTTGATCTGGTGGTAGCCGGAGTAGGTGTCCAGAAAGGACAGGAGCTCGCAGCCGGCTGTGGAGTCGATGACTTGGTCGATCCGGGGCAGAGCGAATGGATCTTTGGGTCAGGCTTTGTTCAGGCTGGTGTAGTCGATGCACATGTGCCAGGTGCCATTCTTCTTCAGGACGAGGACTGGATTGGCCAGCCACTCGGGGTGGAAAACTTTCATGATGAAGCCGGCTGTGAGCAGCCGGGCGATCTCTTCACCAATGGTCCTTCGCTTCTCCTCGGCGAAGCGGTGTAGTGGCTGTCGGACAGGCTTGGCGTCCTGGCAGACGTGAAGTTTGTGCTCGGTGAATTCCCTCGGGACACCCGGCATGTCTTTGGCAGACCAAGCAAAGATGTCCTGATTCTGACGGAGGAAGTCGATGAGCTCGCCTTCCTATTAGCTGTGGAGGTGGGTGCCCACGACAACGTACTTGCTGGAGCTGGGGTCGGCCGGGTCGAGCGGGACCCTCTTCGTGTCTTTTGACGGCTGGAAGGAGGCCTTGTTGGCGGCCGGCTTGGGCGGAGTCGGCACGGCCGGCAGCGCGCCAGCCAGCGCCACGATCCGGTCGAGCTGGCGCCTCTCCTCGGCGATGACCAGTGACTCGGCCAGCTGGGGGCCAGCTTTGGTGCACTCGAGGGACTTCTTGTAGTCGCCGTCGATGGTGACGAGGCCCTTGGGACCCGGCATCTTCAACTTCAGGTAGGCATAGTTCGGGACCTCCATGAATTTGGCCATCGTGGGCCGGCCCAGCAGCGCGTGGTAGGGGCTGGCTATGTCAACCACCTCAAACCAGAGAGGCTCGCGGCGAAAATGGCTGCTGGAGCCGAACAGGACGTCAAGCCGGATCCGGCCGATCGGAGAGCAGGAGAGACCCGGCACGATGCCGTGGAACACCATCCGGGTCGGCTCCAGCTGTCGCGCCTCGATGCCGAGCTTGGCCATGGTGTCGCGGTACAGGATGTTGATGCTGTTGCCGCCGTCGATCAGCACCCGCGAAAAATGGCAGGTGCGCTTCTCGGAGACAAAGGTGGGGTCGAGCACAAGGGCATAGCCACCCGGCGTGGGCATGACGGCCGGGTGGTCCTCCTGGGTCCAGCTGACCAGCCGGTCGGACCAATGCATGTACTGGGGAACTGGGGGAACGACAGCGTTCACCTCGGCCTGGTGCTTGCGCTTGGCGTGCTTGTCATCGCCCTCGCTGGTGAAGACGACGTTGGACGCGTCCGGGCGTGGGAAAGCATTGTCGGGGAGGGCGCCGGGTGGCGGCGGGGGCTGCTGCGGGCCAGCTCCGGGTGGCGGGGGTGGAAGGTTGCCCTTCAACAGGCGCTGGGTGAAGCTGCACTGCCGGAACGTGTGCGTCGACGGCTTCGCGCCACTGTGGTTCTTGCACGGGGCGTCGAGCATCTCCTCGAAGGACAGCTTGGGCTGCCAGGCAGCCTTGCCAGTGCGCGGGCGCTGGCTGGGGCCTTGTTCGGCCGGCTGCCCCCTTCCACTGCGGCGACCTGCCGGTTGTCGTAGCGGGGTGCCTGCTAGTCGTTCCTGCGCTTGCCGTTGTTGTTGTTGTTGTCTTGCTGGCGCTGGTTGTTGTCGCTAGTCGGCTTGGGGGCGCCGGCTGGACCGGGAGGAGCTTGCCGTCTACGTCAATCGTGACCTTCACATTCATCGCGGAGTCGGCCATAGCGTACTTGTCCGCCACGGCCATGAGCTCCGCCAGGGGGTCCGGCTCGTCGCACACCAGCCGGTGCTTGACAAGAGTGCCGTCTTGGCATCCGTCGATGAAGTACTAGATGGCCTGGACCTCGTGGAGCCTCTCACAGGAGTTGCGTAGCTCCGTCCACCGCGTGAGGAAGTCGCGAAGGGGCTCGCCTGGCTTCTGGACGCACATGGAGAGCTGGCGAGGCTTGCCCGGGCGCTTGTAGGTGCTGGTGAAGTTGCGGATAAATCCAGTCAGCAGTTCACGCTGCCGGCTCGCAGGCTGTTAAGCCACGACTGGGCCGAGCCAAGCAGCATGAGGGAGACGTATCGTACAGCCACGCGCCGGTTGCCGCCGGCTATGCCGACAGCCGTGGTGTAGTCAGTCAGCCAGTCCTCTGGCTTGGTGATGCCATTGTACTTGGGGGAGTCGCGGGGCAGCGAGAAGCCTTTGGGGAAGGGCTCCTCACGAATGCGGGGGCCAAAGCACGCCGGGCCGACAGAGCTCTCCTCTTCCAGGGCCATGGAGCGCGCCAGCTGGTCGAGGCAGTGACGGGCATCGTTTTCGTCGTAGGGCTCGCAGGGACCGAGCCGGTCAGCCACGGGACCGCGGGGTGTAGGGGCTTCTCGGGCCAGCTCAAACCGCCGAGCCAGCCGCACGGGGGGTTCCGGCGCCTGAACCCGGCCGCCGCCAGTCATCTCGTCGGCAAAGCCATCTCCGGTTGTTGCGGCATGATTGTGCCGGCTCCGACCAGACCGGTGCCGGCCAGAGCGGCTCGCGCTAGTGGCGTGGGAGGACATCTGCTACGCGTCATTGAGGGCCCTCTCCCGGCCTGCGGTGCCCCTTGAGGCAGAGGTGGTGGGTGGCTCGAAAAGCCTTTGCTGCTCGTTTGCCGCGTCGATGAGGTCTTGGACTCGCTGTCGCTGCTGCAGCAACTCGTCGCCCTCCAGGAACTCGAGGTCTGCCATGGCCGCCTGCGCCGTGCGCATGTTTTTGACGGGGGTGTCGTAGACGGGCCGGCTTGTGCCTAGTGCCAGGCCGATGGCGCCTCCACGGGCACGCACCTCGGCAGCCCGGCTGGGCTCGACGCCGGCCGGTGTGAGACCATGGACAGCGTTGTACTCCCGCTGGGCGGAGTCTGGCCGCTGCTTTGCCGCGGCAAGTGTCGTGGCCTCCTCCAGCAGGCGCTGGCGGTCCTCGTTGAGACGAGCCGCAGCGACGTTTGGGTTGGCATCAGGCGTGATGAGGGAGCGCATGTTGTCGATCGTAGCGCGCAGTGGATTGGCCCGGCTCGACTGAGCCAGAGCCGTAGCGGCAGCAGCCGCAGTGGTAGCAGCCGCAGCGGCCTTGTCCTTGCTGCCCCTGGAGCCAGAGCTAGCGCCGATGGTCAGCACCTCCGCACGGATGCAGAGGTTCACGACGTCGTCGGAGACGGCGCAGCCAATGAGGACGGGCGAGTCGGCAAAGCTGCGCACCTCGCTAGGAAACACATCAGGGACGAGCGCGACGAAGACGCGCAGCGCGCCAAAAGGGACGATGGAGCAGCCTACGGGGCAGGCAGTGTCCGCGTCGGGCGCGACGTCGCAGCCGGTCGAGTCGGCCGTGCGGGGCGCGCGGATCAAACCGTGCATGATGCGCTCGCCGGAGCTGGTGAAGGGCCTCGTCAAGAACATGACTCCGGCCGGCGCCGCGAGCTGCCCCACGGTGGGCGCCAACTGTCGTGGTATTCTCACGGCAGATGCCATGAGATGGCTAAAAATGGGGGGCTACGTGAGGACGCCGGGGGGCTCTAGAGGCGAGGTCAGCACTCGCAAGTGTGAGACACGAGACGTACCCAGGTTTGGGTCCCTCCGGAGAGGTAATACCCCTAATCCTGCCGAATGGAGTATGGAGTGCACAAGGGCTACAAGGTTGCTCCTGGAGCTGCTTGGGCGAAGGAGGGAGAAGGGGCTAGGCCGCCGTCCTGCCTCTCCTGCAAGTGTGTGTGTGCGTGTGTAAGGGTAACGTGTGCGACAGGTCGACCCTTCTGCATGGAGGCTTCCTGGGGGGTCTTATAGGCCGACCCCCCAGGGTACAATGGTAAGATTACATCGGCATGGGTGTCGGTGTAAAAACCGGCAGACCTCGGGGTAGGGGGTCCCGAGCTGTGGCTCTCGGATCGATGGTAACAGAGACAATGGAGACGGTGTTTACCCAGGTTCGGGCCCTCTTGATGGAGGTAAAACCCTACGTCCTGCTTCTGTTATATTGATAGAGATGTATCGAGTACAGAGTTGACCTACCTTGAGATCGTAATATGTGTCTAACTTCTATGGCTAGGTAAGCAATGTTGCGTTGATGTCCCCCCTATGGGCTAAACCCTATGGCTTATATACACGCCAGAGAGGGCACCTAGGGTTACAATGTCGGTATCTAGGAATAAGGCGGCTGGACAAATCTTGAAGTGTACTACAAGTCTTCGGTAGAGACAGCGTCGTCCACGCCTCCTATGTACAGTCTCCGGAGTCCATCTTGGTCTCGTACGGGGGTACATCAGCCCAACCGACGAGACAGGTCGGCCCCGTTAGCACCCCCTAATCCAGGACACCGTCAGTAGCCCCCGAACTAGTCTTCCACGCCGAGGACGATGGTCGACAGATATTACTTCGGATCTGGAGTCTTTGGCTTGACAGACGAGTTCCACTTTGCATTTCGGATTCTCTTAACAGAACATTGACATCCATGGTCCAATTGAGCAGGTACCCTGCCCGAGGGGTGTAGGTATCTTAGCCTCGAAGGCTGGTCGTACAGGTATGAACAATCCAATCCTGCCTGACAACTTTATCGGAGAGGCTCTCCCCATGATGGGTCAAGCAGTTACTGCCTCAACCTCAAATCGCGGTTCGAGGCAGCTCGTTTACTGGCACGTCCCTTCGAAACAGAGATCATGCCTGCTTTCTTAGGGATATCATCAAGATTTCGTTTCCCCCCATATGTTTCAATGGCATTTTTGATAGCGGCCGCGAATTTATCGGCGCAGTAGGGGGACTCTTGGCCTTTCATAGGTCTATAAGAACCAAAGGGAGAACAACGCAACGACGCACGCTCCCATTCCTTCCCCACTGCTGCCCCGTCTAGCTCCAGCGCCCAGATCCAACTAGCACACCCTCCCTTTTCGCGAGCTCAGCTTCTCAACCAGCCATGGCCGACACCCTCAAGGGGCACTGGGGCGGCTCCACGGTGACAGCGGCGACTATCGCCGAGCTGCGCGCCGCGGGGTATCTAGCCCCCGCCATCGCTGCCCGCGCTCTAGCAGCCGACCAGCTGGTGCCCACTCCCAACGCCGGGGAGCGGGTGGTCTTCGTCCCCCACCTCATCCGAGGCCTGGGGTTCCCGCTGCACCCCTTCGTGCGCGGGGTAATGTTCTAAAACGGGTTAGACTTCCACCACATGGCCCCCAACTCTATTCTCCACCTCGCCGCTTTCATCACAGTCTGCGAGGCTTTCCTTCGCTGCGAGCCACACTTCGGCTTGTGGCTGAAGCTCTTCGGGATCAAACCGAAGTCCATCGGACAGGATCTCGCAGAGTGCGGGGGAGCCATGGTCAGCAAGAACCAGTGGGCCATCTGGTTCAAAGGAACCTTCATCGCGACGGTGAAGGAATGGCAGAGGGAGTGGTTTTATATCACTGAACCTCTTGCCCCTGGTCAAGCCGAAGTCCCGGCCTTCTCGGCCGGGCCTCCCAAGAAACTCAAGTCCTGGAAGGAGAAGGGCGTTGCTTGGAGGAAGCCAAAAGAGGTGGAGACCCAGACCGACAGGGTCCTGTGCTGGTCCACGACGGGGAAGGTTGAGCTGGCCGACGTCATCAATGTCATGCTCAACCGCCGCATACTTCCCCTCCAGTTTCGGGCTACCCCGATGTGGGCACAAAAGCCCGAGGACATGGACACCATCAACACCTTCTTCCGCTCCACCTTGGCCACCATGTGGACAAAGCTCATGAAGCTGGCCAAGGACAAGATCCCCAAGGCGGGAGAGGGCTGCGGCCTCGAGCACGGCTATGAGGCCCCCCCGGTAAGTGATTCTGCCCTTCATTCTCTGTGCTTTGTTCATTGTGTCGAGGATCAAAGTTTTTACTCAAATCGTTGTGTTTTGACGTTTTGTAGAAGTGGTCGGCCTGGGTAAAAGGGGTACGATGCCCAGCCCCACTGCCGGAACAGCCCCCAACTCCCCTGCTCTCGGCGCTTCTCACCGAGGAGCCACATGTGGTGGCCTCCAAAGGGATGAAGCCCCAGACAGGGAGGTCCAGTGCTCGGACCAGGGGGACCTCGGTCACCCGGTCGGACGAGACCCACACCTCTGCCGCTCAAGACGGCGGCGCCGAGGAGGGCGAGGAGGAGATTCCCCCTCCGAAGGGGAAGAGGTCGGCGTTAGAAGACGCCGACGTGGACATGCCGCCAAAGGGCTCAAAGAGGCCGAGGCGAGCCTCATCCGAGGCCGCAAACAAGTCATCGGAGAGGGCCGAGCTCTCCGGTGACTCAGAGGAAGACCCCCTCGCAATGGGGAGGAAGAAACCGGCACCTCGAGGGTAGGCCCTTGTCTCTATCGTCTTTCGTTAAGTCACTTTTTCAGCAAGGGGAACCTTACACAAGTAGTTTTTCATGTGCAGTCCGCCGAGGGTAATCCCCAGTGGCTCTTCAAGCGGGCTGCCATCAACCAGCGAAACTCCAGAGCCCGCTGCTTCTCCCCCGAAGCCTGACGGTCTGGGGGAGGCGACATCCACCTCGGTCCCCGAAGTCAACTTGACGGGGGCCGACGAGGTGGTGACCATGGCCGAGGACAACACCTCGGCCCGACAAGATCCGGGGACGGAGCGCCCCGAGGTCATCAAAGAACTACTGGGCCAGTCGTTGGCCCAGCCGGCGTCTACCTCGGCTCCACCACACCGGGCGGATGCCGCTCGGGTGGAGACACCCGAGGTCACCCCTTCGCCCCAGCCTACTGCCCAGGGACGGGCTGGCGCGGGGTGGACCAAGGAGGTGGAGGAGACCCTGAGGGGTTCTTCCATCAAGGAGGAGCACCGTGCCTTGATGGGCACGGCGCTGGGGAGCTACCGGTCCGCAGGGGTCGCCCTGCATGAGGTTTTCCAGAACCTCGCAACAGGTTTTGAGGTACGCATTCTACGCATTCAGCGTGTTTATTTGAGCTGTTTGTCTTTGTGAATTCTAGCCGAGGACATACGAGTATGGCCTTCTAAATGGCTTAGTGAGTGAGTAGCCCTCGAGCCCGAAGTCGGTTTCAAGAAACCGGCATCGGGGTCGTGTGATGTAGTAGGAGCCGATGAGTGATCGTAATTATTCCCTTTATAATGAGAATCCATTTCGTTCCAGGTTTCGACCTCGAACCCGGACTCCGTCTCCAAAGAGATGGCGGAGATGAACCGGAAACTTGAGCAGTCTCAAGGTAAGAAAGTTGAAACTTGCCTTTGTATTTTGACTAAATATGTGTAATGTGTGTGAAAGAAAACAACTAAGGCCAAACTGTGTTGACAGCAGAGCTGGAGATGCTCAAGGCCGAGCTCGACAGAGCTCAGAAAGAGGTGCGGCAGTAGGAGACTGCTGCCACAGCGGCCGACAAGGCGGCCGGAGAGAAGCACCAGGCAAGGGTGCTAGAGGTCGAGGAGACCCTGAAGGGTGTTTTCGAAGCACGCGAAAAACTTCAGGAGGAGGGGCAGCAGACGAAGGAGGAGCTCGAGAAGCTGCAGCATGCCTACTCCGAGCTCAAGACCTCGGCCCAAGCGGACCGCGAGGTGCTCCAGCAAGTGGAGCAAATCGCCTCGGGTAAGAAATTCTTGTTGCAGTGTGCATTTGGCAGCAAAGGGTGTGTCAAGCTCACCCAATTATGGCGTTCCGCAGAGGTCTTAGAGGATCTCCCACAGAGCGCGGAGGATGCAGTGGCATACTTCGGCCAGCTGGCGGGCCATGAGGCGGAGAAAGCCTTCTGGGGTCAATTCCCGGGGTCGCCGTCTGCGCAGCTGCTGAATCATCGAGTGAAGCAGCTGGTCGAGCTGTTCCGCATGACAAGGCCGGCGCACTAGGACCTTTGCGTCGCTTTGTGGCCTGCTGAAGCCATGCCGAAGAGTTTATTCGGCCTGACGGCCCATCTCCAAAATGCCGTGCCCTGCGTCGAGCGCTGGAAGAGGTCCACGTGCTTCGACGGAGCGCGGAGGGCATAGGCTTGCGTGAAGACTCACTTTCGCAAGGTTGATGCGGAGACATGTGCCACTAGCCTTGGCCTCCTGCCGACAAGCCGCGGACCACCGAGCAGTTTTTCACCGAGGTTGAGGCGGGAGCTCGGACCACCGAGGCCATGTGCCCCAAGGACACACTGTATTTTTAGGTGATACTTCGGAATGCCGGAGTGTTATAATGTAAAAAAATTATATCGTTTTTGAATGAAGATGGCTTGAGATTCCATGTGTTTTTATTTTAGAATTCGATTATTCCTCCAATATGACTATTTAAAATGAGAGTGGCCAGTCGTCGGCTTCAGCCCCAGTGTAGGTTATACAGAGGGTGTTCCTTAAGGCATACTTGACCCTTGGCCGACGTCTCGGTACCCGGAGGCGGTCAATGACTTAAAGGAACTAGGCAATCGGACTATAGTGGCTTGACATCTTTCATTTAGTCGTAGGAGTTTGACTGTGGGGGCTGAGGACCAGCCCCCGGCATAGGAAGTGTGCGGCCAATGCGGCCGAGGTCTAGGCCATGGCCCACTTTGGCTAGAAATAAAAGCCCTTCATTTGACACGGGTGACCTCTATCGTCATATCGCCTGACGCGGTCTCCGGATGGTAGACTAGTTTACGCTTACCTAGATAGTCAGTTTTCGGCTTTCTCCACTGAGGCGCCATGCCAATTAACCTGGCAGCGCAATCGCAGTGGTTCTCCTGTTACGCCCTTAGCCGAATACATCGAAATCGTAAGGGGTACACATAGGAGCCGGGCAACCCAACTATTGACCGAAATCTAGGTTCGAAACTGATGCATATAAGGCCAAAAATCTGGGACGCTGAATACATCAGACTTTCATACACAATTGCATCTTTTTAAAGTAGTTCATCGTCCCGGAGCTATGCTGATAAAGAAATATAATAAAGACCTTGAAAGGGCACGGTTTCTTTATTTCATAATATCAATCGTGTACATGCCCAGTTGTGACGAGAGTAATCGAAAGAATACAACGTAAATAGTAAGGAAGGAAGAGGAAAAAACAGGTCGGATAATTAATGACGGATTTTAAAGGATCCGGACCGAAGCCAGCCGCACGTCTGCATTTCTGAACTGTTGACCAGATCGTTCCAATTGACGATGAAGGATTTGCGAAGGCCGATGCTCGACCGGCCCTTTATACACTCTAAGTGTTTGATTGACCGAGTTCCTCAAAGGGAGGTGTTTGCCGGAATCATTCTGTGGTTAAGGCCAAGAGACATAGTTACACTCGGCTACTTCTTTTACAGATACCTGCCTGTGCAGGGGCTCTAAGCCTTGTCTTCGCGTGGTTAATCCGCGCCTGACTTGTGGGTAGTTTTGTTGGCTCCTCGGCGCCCCAGGGAATTTTGAGTGCGAAGTTTTGTACCCTGGGGATGTAGTGCCCACAGCTAGGGCACACGAGGAGCCCGCATCCCTATTTCGGGTGCGGGGGTAGCTGGCCGAGGTCGACTTGTGCAGCCCGGGCTCACTTCAAAGAGCGAGTGGCGCGTTTATTGCTACGGGCTGCCTCCTCGGACGCTTGGACCTCGGCTGCAAAAGCCGCGGTTTGTTCCTCTGTCCGGAGTGAACGTTCGGTGTTACCATTGACTGTGATAACACCGTTGGGTCACTATGTAAATTTCCCTATCGTCGGCTTTAAGTCCGATCTGATCGTAAACCGAAGTCTTGCCGTCCGAGATGGACATGCTCTGGATGCGGCAAAGCATCTCATCAAGGTGAGATAATTCTTTGGGATCCATGGATGCGCCGTATGCAGGGCTGATTCAAAGCACATCTGGCGTGTGACCAGGCGCGTCTTCGGAGCGAAGGGAATCTGAACATAATTCGGAGTTTTGATTCGAAATCAACTCTGGCATCGGCACCGCTTCGGGAGTGGGAGCTGGATCTCTCTCCGGACTAGTGGTCGGGGAGAGATCAGCCGGAGTGGCAGCGTCAGTAGTCTCAAAAGATGTCATGACAGAGTTCGGTTCCGGGGTCGAGCCTCCAGAACCGGCCGAGCTTTCGATCAGGCTGGGCGTCCATCCCGATAGGATGAGCTCACCGCAGGAATCGACAGTGTACTCGAGGCCACCGAAAGTTATGATCCGTCCCAGGGCGTAGTTCTCGACGGAGGTCAGGTGTCCCATCGAATCGGCGCAGAATACCATGCTGCAGAAGACGAAAAGCTGTCCGGGGACGTAGACCTCCCCACAGCTGTTGGCGTGATTGATCCGTAGGTGAGCCATCGACCCTTCTGGTGATCGCGCAGCGGAACTCTCAATGAAAGCACCAGTGTCGGTGTAAAAACCGGCAGGCCTCGGGGTAGGGGGTCCTGAGCTGTGGATCTCGGATCGATGGTAACAGAGACAATGGGGACGGTGTTTACCCAGGTTCGGGCCCTCTTGATGGAGGTAAAACCCTACGTCCTGCTTTTGTTATATTGATAGAGATGTATCGAGTACAGAGTTGATCTACCTCGAGATCGTAATATGTGTCTAACTTCTATGGCTAGGTAAGCAATGTTGCGTTGATGTCCCCCCTACGGGCTAAACCCTATGGCTTATATACACGCCAGAGAGGGCACCTAGGGTTCCAATGTTGGTATCTAGGAATAAGGCGGCTGGACAAATCTTGAAGTGTACTACAAGTCTTCGGTAGAGACAGCGTCGTCCACGCCTCCTATGTACAGTCTCCGGAGTCCATCTTGGTCTCGTACGGGGGTACATCGGCCCAACCGAGGAGACAGGTCGGCCCCATTAGCACCCCCAAATCCAGGACACCGTCAATGGGGCCCTGGTGTCATCGTCTGGGAGCCGGCGATGGGGGCCGCCGGGTCCGCCGGGCACGGGTCCGGTCGGCTGCGCGGCACTATGGCATGTCTTGTCTTCCGGCACAGGGCGGCTGGAACCGCCCCGCTACAGGATTGCGCCGCCCGTATACCGCCCGCCCCGGGCGGGGGCACAAGGTGCGCTGTAGCCACGCCCGCTTGGGCCGGCGCAAAAGGGGGGAGCGATGTAGCCACGCCTGCCTCGTCGTGAGGGATTGTCCTCTCGTGGCCAGCCGGCATAGGCCAGCTGTGACACCCTGGTTTGTGGCAACTTTTTCTTTTCAAAATCTTTCTGGTCTTATTTGCAATTTGGATGGCTTTTGAATCTTTTCAGTTGACTTTGGACTTATGAATCTCTCTCAGTGATCCAAAGCCCTCATCATCTTGCCAAAACCTTGCCACACACCTACTGGATCAATTTTCAATTCTCAATCTTTCCCAATTAATCATTTTCCTCTTTTGGGAAAATCTGCCATCACTATGGGTTATGAAGCAACCTATAGCTCTGATGACCAGAAAAATCCCAAATTAATCCCACACCTCCTTGTCATCATCTAGTCCCACATTCTTCAAAAACCTTTCATGGTCCAGTAGAATATTTTGTCAAGAAAACTCAATTTGTCTTCTGGACAGTACTGGCCCTTTGTGAAGCAACTCATATTTTCCCAACTCAGAAAACTCTAAGATAATTCCCTGAGGTACTAGGGAACCTATCTTGCCACAATATCCAAAAATATCATCTTGTCCAGTACAATTTTTCATCAGCAATATTCTGCCAAGTTTCTGCTCAATTTAAACCTCTGTGAAGGAAGTACCAGCTAGAGGTATCCTTTTGAGCTGAAATTTTTAGGACGTCTTCTCCTCACCAAATAACTCTCCTACACCAAATTCCAGCTCTAGCAGATCAACCAGGTGAGTGCATCGAGCTCATCTTCCGTCTGGTCCAGTAATAGCAGTTGTACATAAACTATATTCAATTCTCTATGAAATTTTCTCAAACTTGGCCAGCTTGGAGTCCTTCCAAGATAGATCATCCCAGACATCTCCACTGGCCTCATCTCCAGCTCACTTCTCCTCTAGATCTCTCTCAAGTTCTCTATCAGAAACTGTAGCTGAAGCCACACTTCGCATCAGAGTGAATCTAGTTGAACTAGAGGCACAAGGGGACTAAGTGAGCGAGGGTCGACGTGCTGGACAAGAAACGCCAGGCTCGCGTGGCCTCTAGACACCAATGCCTGTGGTCAGCACGGCAGTGGCATGCCAAACCACGCGCTCTGCACCGAACCCGTGTATGTTGCGTCGCGTCCGACTACTCCGCCTGACCCCGCCTTGTCCCAGCTCGCCGACATCCTCTCCTTCCTCCACCTGGCCGTTCTGGACTCCTCCCCTCGCCGGAATCGCCCTCGCCGGCCGCCACGCACGCGGGCACTGTATCGCCTGTGCGGCCACAGTGGCTTTGCGGCGCGTCTTCTTCCTCCACTAGCGGCCACTGCACGCCATTACTTCCTCTGCTCTCTCCCATCTCGTCACCCGCTCCCGGCCAGCCAGTGTGACGTCCTGGCGCCGGCGACGTGGCCCGAGTCCCGCCGCTTCCAGAGAGCTCCCCTCCTCCTATAAATAGGCCACGGCCAGCCCTCCCTAGCTCTCCATCGCCACTCACCAGCACCCAATCGGGCTCCCGAGCAGCAAGCCCAGGCCGAGAGGCCCTCTGGCCTCGCCATTCGCTGGAGATCCGCCGCCACCCGAGCTCCACCTCCTAGCCATTCCACTCCACCCCTGCCTCTACCGACTGCACCTGTGAGCTCAGCTCACTCCATTGATCACGCCCGAGCTCTTGCCCGACTAAATCTCTGCCGGAAACGCCGTCTCCGACGACACCCAAGCGCCGCCGCCGCCGCAGAGGAAGGGGACGACGCCGTCCGGCCATCTCTTGTCGCGCTACTGGTACGTGCTTGTTCGTCTCCGAACGCTCGTCCCATTCCCGTAGTCGCCGGACATTGCCGCCGTCTGTATCGCCGGCGAACGTCGCCGGAGCCCCGCATCTCTCTCTGTTCCCTCCTCCCCCTTTTAAATCTGACGTGGCCCCCTGTCAGTTTTTCTATTTTCTGTTAAATTCCAGAGTTGACCAAGAACTTTGACCATCAATAACTTTTTATCCATAAGTCCAAGTCAATTTATTCTTTTTGCATCTGGTTTGTCTTGAGCTCCTCTATTTTCTGGTTAAATTTGGTATTTTTCCCATGCTCACAGAATTTCTGGTGAACAGAACAGTAGTATGTGACATTTTCCTTTGCCCTTTTAAAATATTTTCAGAGGGAAATTCCTTTGGTTTTGAAGCCCAGGAGTTTGTGGATAACCCAACAGAGCAAGGCAAGCCATGTCATCCATTTCATGAAGCATTTCAATAGTGTTGGTTATTTAATTGAATTATAGGCATTATTTTAATACATGATAAATTCATAGTAATTTACTTTAATGCATAGTTACAGCCATGTTAAGTTAATTATGTTGAATATCTATGCTGGTTAAGTGCTTGGTAACATTAAACATAGTTGGTTGATCAAGAGCCACCTATCCGGACTTACCCGTGCAACCACATTTTCCGGTATGGGACGGCCTTGACTTGGTCTGGCTTTGTGCTCTTTTATCGATACCACCAAACTAGGGAGGGTTATGCGTGCGTGCTACCCTGATCAGGTAGACGACGATAATCCTGTGAGCCCAGTTGAGTTATTTTACCGGCGTCCCCGTTTGGGACAGTTTAGTTTGGCCACGACGGTGGCAGGTGTCACGGGGTGACACAGGGGCCACCCAGGACATGAACCTAGGAGGGTATGATTGTCGGTGGTACGATGAAGGAGTCACGGGCTAGGCAGGTTTCGTTGGAGCAGCACCGGTCCACCCGAATGGGAGTACGAGGCCAGGAGCTCCATAGTGTGGGTAAAGTGCGCAACCTCTGCAGAGTGTAAAAACCTATTCGAATAGCCGCGTCCACGGTATTGGACAGTCCGCTTAGGCCTCTCTAGGATGGTCAACCGTGATAATGATAATAATGGTGGAAGAACTTGTCTTATGATCGGAAGTATCGATGGATCATGAGTAGCTCGAGGGTTGTGGGACAACCCGGAAGAGAGTAAGTTGGTACTCGATAACAGTAAGCTCTTTAAACATTTAGTGTGATTATTGTCATGCTATTGTTTGCTGCATTGTTTTGGTTGCCGTGAGCTCGCAAGTACATTCCAAGTACTCACCTGGCGTATCATGCCAGATGCAGGAGAAGCCGAGGACGTAGGTCCCGATGGTTCATGCTACGCTAACTAGGCCGTGTCCCAGCAGTGTCCCTGTGGATGGAGTTTTCCGCGCTATGTTCCGCTACGCCGTAGAATCACCGAGTAGTATCGAGGCCCTGATATGTTCCATAAATAATGTAGATATTGTCTTAGCACGTGCTGTGCTTCTGGCCTCGCTATCATGTAAATTATGAGCTTGTACTCGAGATATATTAATAAAGATCAGTTCTGTTCTGTTCCAAGTTGTTGTGTGTTTCCAGAAGACATGATCTCTGGGTTGGAAACACTTGGTAAACCGGTCCTCTGAGCCGGGGTGCCACAACGCTTGGTATCAGAGCCGCGCTGACTGTAGGACGCCCTAGTTAACACTGCGCTAGAACCACGATTAGTTTAGGGTCTTGGGATGTGTCTTGCTTGCTGCATCTGTTTGCTGCATGGCATGCATATAGTTTTTATTGTGCTAACCGTTGGCCTTGTGAGTGTAGATGGAACCAGTTCCGTACCACTACAATCATGAGCCGGCACCGTTCACTTTTCCATTACTGCTTCGTAGCGTCTGTCTTCGGCTGTATCCCAACGGCGAAGACCCAGTGTACCACGTGTTTCGAGAGAAGCTTGCTGGTTCAGTATACGAGTATCACGCGGAGGCCTTTTTGACTGCGAGTTCGGATATTGGTAGTAACTCTCGCCCCTCCAAGGGCGGAACTGCTTCTACTCCGGAGCTGGCGATCCAGTTTGCTACAATGGAGGCTCTCACTGAATTGCGCTTCCACGAGGTCGAGATGCAGACTCATCCAGGTTTCTTTCATTACCCCACCCTGTCGCCTGCGACAGGGTGAGTCCTTTTTGCACCTGTTGACCCGGCGAGTGATCATGCTCCTGGTGTTCTATCTCGTTATCTGAACGCCAGTTACCGTATGATCACTTCTCTAGCTGAGGAGTTGACTTATGCCTGAGAGGCACTTGCAGCTGTTATGGCAGCACAGTCTCCTCCTCCACCTCCGTTTTCACATGTGTACACTCCACCCGTTCCATCTTCTGACACTCCTTCTAGTTCGTTCGGACCGCCAGGCTTTTCGTCTGGTAGCCGACGTGAGACCCCAGCTGAGTGGGCCTCACTCCTAGCTACTCCAGTTGGTCCGATGCTGCGGCGTCGTGCTTCTTCTCCTTCAGAGGCGGAGCCTTCCCGTCAGCGTCGTCGTGTTACCTTTGATCCGGAGACCGAGATTCACATCATCAGCTCAGATTCCGAGACAGGATCAGACGACGAGGAGTCTACAGTTTACCAATGTTCGTGCCACCGGCGCTACTAGAGTGGAGGCTTGAGCATCAGTGCATGCATCTTAGCATCTATGCATATGTCAACTGCCGTATGAGCAGTCCAGTCATGATAATTCCCCTACTAGCTTGCCATGTATGATGTTGGGTTGCCTTGTATAATTATGTTGTTTTTCCTATCACTTTCATTTGTTTTTTTTTCTGGTGTCATATTGCTGTGCTTCCCTTATGGATGTTGCTCATCGATTCGGTGTTTGCAATGGGAACAAATTTAGGATGAAGAGGTGTAGTAATCAAGGCGGCGATGGAACCCCCATTCGTCAATCCGCCAGACAAGCAGGACAGTCACCAGAAGATTTGCCACCTCCGCCACCACAGTCACCTACCACTGATCAGATTATGAGAATGTTTGAAGAGAAAAGAAATCAAGATCTCATGGAATTTCTGAAAAGTATGCAGACTATGGTGGGTCAGAACAACCACAATGGGACACACTCCAAATTGTCTGATTTTCAGCGGACCAAGCCACCCAGTTTTGGTCAAGCTGTGGATCCTATGGAAGCTGATGACTGGCTAAGGACCATGGAAAAGAAGTTGGACATAGCCTGCTGTGATGAGTCAGACAAGGTTCCTTTTGTTACTCATTACCTGGAGGGACCGACAGCCATATGGTGGGATAACACAAAAATAATGTGGCCTTCTGAGGAAAGTATTTCTTGGGAAAACTTTAAAGAGGCATTTATCAAGTATCATATTCCTACTGGCATAATGAAAGTGAAGCAGAGAGAATTTCTGGCCCTTACTCAAGGAAATATGTCAGTGGGTGAATATCTGAATAAGTTCAATAATCTGGCACAGTACTCTACTCATGACGTGTCCACGGAAGAAAGGAAGATTGACAGATTCCTAGGAGTACTGAACCATACTCTCCGTTGTCAGCTTTGTATGCTTGACTTTCCTGACTTTCAGACTTTGGTGAACAAGGCTTTCATAGCTGAGCATGAGCTTAAGTCGGGGTATGATGATCGCAAGCGGAAGTTTGAACCCAAGAAGGACAACCGTGAGCAGTTTGCACAGAAGCCACGTATCTGGCCACAAAGTCCGTCTGAATACAAGCCTGCCTGGAACAATGGCAACAACAACAATAAGCCTGTCAGCCAGAACAAGACCTTTGGCAAACAACCAGTGCTGGAGGACTGCCGCCGCAACAACACATGCTTTACTTGCGGCCAAAGTGAGCATTATTCCAAGCAGTGCCCCACAAGAAATGGGAAGCCGCCGGCCGACTTCAAGCCACAAGTCAACAATATTGGACGACGCCCCAATCCAAACTTGTATCGCGGCCAAGTCCATCATATCTCCGCTGAAGAAGCCCGCGAAGCTCCAGATGTGGTCCTTGGTATGTTTTCTGTTAACAACATACCTGCAATAATTTTATTTGACTCTGGGGCTTCTCATTCGTTTATTTCGCGGAGTTTTGCCACCTTGCACAAATTTTATCCTTCTCTTTTAGAAAAAATCATGGTGGTGCAATCCCCTGGCTCCATGCTCAGAACAAATGTGATATACAAAGATCTGGAAATTTTGATACATGACGTCAAGTTTCCAGCTACCCTTGAGGCCATTGAATCCCCTGGACTGGATATAATACTGGGGATGGATTGGTTGGTAGCACATCAGGTGTGTATCAACTGTGCCACCCGGATGGTGACAATGATCAACCCGGCAGGCCAAACAGTGCAATTCACTGCTAGCAGAATGATGTCAAAGAGAGGAATGGCATTCAAAGCCACAGCTACAGACATAAATCTGATTCCAGTAGTTAGTGAATTTCCAGACGTATTTCCGGAAGAAATACCAGGCATGCCACCTGATCGGGAACTAGAGTTCGCTATTTATGTTGTCCCCGGAACTGCTCCAATTTACAAGAAGTATTACCGCATGCCTTCCCCAGAGCTGGTGGAACTAAAGAAATAGTTGGATGAATTATTGCAAAAAGGGTATATTCGTCCAAGCACTTCGCCATGGGGATCACCTGTGCTGTTTGTCAAGAAGAAGGATGGTAGCCTACGAATGTGCGTGGACTATCGCCAACTAAATGAGGTCACCATCAAGAATAAATATCCGCTCCCCCGCATTGATGATTTGTTCGACCAGTTGAACGGGGCCCGGGTATTTTCCAAGATTGACCTTCGAACGGGGTATCACCAGTTAAAAATCAGAAAAGAGGATATCCCCAAGACAGCCTTTACTACCAGATATGGTCTGTATGAGTTTACAGACATGTCATTCGGGCTGACAAATGCTCCAGCATATTTCATGAGCATGATGAACAAGGTCTTCATGGACTTCTTGGACAAATTTGTGGTAGTGTTCATTGATGATATTCTCATCTATTCAAGAGATGAAGAGGAGCACACGCAACACCTCCGTACTGTCCTAGAAAGACTAAGGACCCATCGCTTGTATGCCAAATTCAGTAAATGCAAATTTTGGCTAAGAGAGGTGGGATTTCTGGGACATGTTCTGTCAGAACAGGGTGTGGCTGTCGACCCCAGCAAGGTGACTGCTGTATTAAACTGGAAGACGCCAGCCACAGTAACTGAAGTCCGCAGTTTTCTGGGATTGGCAGGCTAGTACCGTCGCTTCATTGAAGGCTTCTCAAAAATAGCCAAGCCATTGACAGAACTGTTGAAAAAGAACCACAAATTTGCCTGGACGGAAGAATGTGATAGCAGTTTCATGGAGTTAAAGATGAAACTAACCACTGCCCTGTCTTAGTTCTTCCGGATATCCACAAGAGCTTTGATATATACTGCGATGCTTCCAGGCGTGGAATCGGCTGCGTTCTAATGCAAGAAGGAAAAGTTGTAGCATATGCATCCAGACAGCTACGACCTCATGAAGAAAACTATCCCACTCATGACTTGGAATTGGCAGCCGCGGTTCATGCATTAAAGATTTGGAGGCATTATCTCATTGGGCAGCGATGTGAAATATACATAGACCCCAAGAGTCTCAAGTATATTTTCACTCAACCTGACCTTAATCTCAGGCAAAGAAGATGGCTTGAATTGGTCAAGGACTATGACATCGGAATCAATTATCATCCGGGAAAATCCAATGTGGTCGCTGATGCCCTTAGTAGAAAGCAAGGTACCCTAAATGCACTAATGGAGGGAATGCATCCGAGGCTGCTGGAAGAGTTTGCCAAGTTAAATATGGTGTTATGCGGCCCAATTAACCCGGATACAATGGAAATTACTCCAACACTGATGGAAGAAATTAAGGTAGCTCAGAAAGGAGATGAAGGCATACAAGAAATCAAGGAACGCATTCCGCAAGGAAAGGCCAAGTCCTTCCATGTTGATGATCAAGACACCTTATGGTTTGAAAGCCGAATATGTGTACCCGACCAAGAAAACTTGAGACAGTAGATACTCAGAGAAGAACATGAATCTGCATACTCTATCCATCCGGGAGGAACAAAAATGTACCAGGACTTGCGAGAAACCTTTTGGTGGCCAGGAATGCGAAGGGATATTGCATATTATGTAGCCTGTTGTGACATCTGCAACAGAGTCAAGGCTGAACACCAGAAACCCGCTGGGTTACTGCAACCTTTACCAGTACCCCAGTGGAAATGGGATGACATATGCATGGACTTCATTGTTGGACTACCTAAGTCAACAAGAGGCCATGATGCTATCTGGGTCATTGTGGATATACTTATGAAACTGGCTCACTTTATTCCGGTAAAGACCACTTTCAACGTGAATCAGCTGGCACAGCTCTACATGTCCCGGATAGTCAGCCTTCACGGAGTACCCAAGTCTATCACATCGGATAGAGGCTCCTTGTTCACTTCAGCATTCTGGCTGCGATTGCATCAAGCCCTGGGAACCGTGCTAAAGCATAGTACGACATATCATCCACAGACAGATGGACAGACCGAGCGTGTAAACCAGATATTGGAAGATATGCTTCGGTCCTGTGCTCTCGCCTATGGACCCAAATGGGAGGATAGTCTGCCTTACGCAGAATTCTCTTACAATAACAGCTATCAGTCAAGTCTCAAGATGTCACCATTTGAAGCCCTGTATGGACGAAAGTGTCGCACTCCTTTGAATTGGTCTCAGACAGGATACAACCGTATCTTCGGCACGGATTTGATGCTCGAGGCCGAGAAACAAGTCAAAGATATACAGGAACGTCTTCGAGCAGCCAAGTCCCGTCAAAAGAGTTACTATGACCCGAAGCACCGGGAAGTAACTTTTGAACCCGGAGAATATGCCTATCTCCGAGTTACACCCATGAAAGGCATAAAAAGGTTTCACACCCGAGGAAAGCTTGCACCGAGGTATATCAGTCCCTTTCCACTAATGGCCAGAAGAGGCAGAGTGGCATATCAGCTAGAGTTACCACCAGAGTTGTCTGACGTCCACGACGTCTTTCATATATCACAGCTGAGAAAGTGCATTGCACCTCCAATCAAACAGGCAGATATGAGTGAGCTAGAGCTGACTAAAGATTTGACATACGAGGAGAGACATGTCAGAATATTGGATGAGATGGAAAGAACCACCAGAAGCAAAGTAATCAGATTTTATAAAGTATTGTGGGAGCATCATACCGAGGAAGAAGCTACTTGGGAAAGAGAGGATTTTCTGAGATTAGCATATCCATACTTGTTCCCTGAGCAACCGAATCTCGAGGGGGGTAGGTTTGTGACACCTTGGTTTTTGGCAACTTTTTCTTTTCAAAATCTTTCTGGTCTTATTTGCAATTTGGATGGCTTTTGAATCTTTTCAGTTGACTTTGGACTTATGAATCTCTCTCAGTGATCCAAAGCCCTCATCATCTTGCCAAAACCTTGCCACACACCTACTGGATCAATTTTCAATTCTCAATCTTTCCCAATTAATCATTTTCCTCTTTTGGGAAAATCTGCCATCACTATGGGTTATGAAGCAACCTATAGCTCTGATGACCAGAAAAATCCCAAATTAATCCCACACCTCCTTGTCATCATCTAGTCCCACATTCTTCAAAAACCTTTCATGGTCCAGTAGAATATTTTGTCAAGAAAACTCAATTTGTCTTCTGGACAGTACTGGCCCTTTGTGAAGCAACTCATATTTTCCCAACTCAGAAAACTCTAAGATAATTCCCTGAGGTACTAGGGAACCTATCTTGCCACAATATCCAAAAATATCATCTTGTCCAGTACAATTTTTCATCAGCAATATTCTGCCAAGTTTCTGCTCAATTTAAACCTCTGTGAAGGAAGTACCAGCTAGAGGTATCCTTTTGAGCTGAAATTTTTAGGACGTCTTCTCCTCACCAAATAACTCTCCTACACCAAATTCCAGCTCTAGCAGATCAACCAGCTGATAGCATCAAGCTCATCTTCCTTCTGGTCCAGTAATAGCAGTTGTACATAAACTATATTCAATTCTTGATGAAAGTTTCTCAAACTTGGCCAGCTTGGAGTCCTTCCAAGATAGATCATCCCAGACATCTCCACTGGCCTCATCTCCAGCTCACTTCTCCTCTAGATCTCTCTCAAGTTCTCTGTTAGAAACTGTAGCCGAAGCCACACTTCGCATCAGAGTGAATCTGGTCGAACCAGAGGCACAAGGGGACTAAGTGAGCGAGGGTCGACGTGCTGGACAAGAAACGCCAGGCTCGCGTGGCCTCTAGACACCAATGCCCGTGGTGAGCACGGCAGAGGCATGCCAAACCACGCGCTCTGCACCGCGCCCATGTCTGTTGCGTCGCGTCCGACTGCCCCGCGTGACCCCGCCTTGTCCCAGCTCACCGACATCCTCTCCTTCCTCCACCTGGCCGTTCTGGACTCCTCCCCTCGCCGGAATCGCCCTCGGCGGCCGCCACGCACGCGGGCACTGTGGCGCCCGTGCGGCCACACAGGCTTTGCGGTGCGTCTTCTTCCTCCACTAGCGGCCACTGCACGCCATTACTTCCTCCACTAGCGGCCACTGCACGCCATTACTTCCTCTGCTCTCTCCCATCTCGTCACCCGCTCCCGGCCAGGCAGCGCGGCGTCCTGGCGCCGGCGACGTGGCCCGAGTCCCGCCGCTTCCAGAGAGCTCCCCTCCTCCTATAAATAGGCCACGGCCAGCCCTCCCTAGCTCTCCATCGCCACTCACCAGCACCCAATCGGGCTCCCGAGCAGCAAGCCAAGGCCGAGAGGCCCTCTGGCCTCGCCATTCGCCGGAGATCCGCCACCACCCGAGCTCCACCTCCTCGCCGTTCCTCTCCACCACTGCCTCTACCGACTGCACCCGTGAGCTCAACTCACTCCACTGATCAAGCCCGAGCTCTTGGCCGACTAAATCTCTGCCGTAAACGCCGTCTCGGACGACACCCGAGCGCCGCCGCCGTCCGGCCATCTCTTGTCGCGCTACTGGTACGTGCTTGTTCGTCTCCGAACGCTCGTCCCATTCCCGTAGTCGCCGGACCTCGCCGCTGTCTGTATCGCCAGCGAACGTCGCCGGAGCCCCGCATCTCTCTCTGTTCCATCCTCCCCCTTTTAAATCTGATGAAGGGGCCCGCATGTCAGTGGCTCACCGAAGCGGTAAGTGGAGGCGCCCTCTCCACTTTACGTCTTCGACGTGCCACCCTGTCAGTTTTTCTATTTTCTGTTAAATTCCAGAGTTGACCAGGAACTTTGACCATCAATAACTTTTTATCCATAAGTCCAAGTCAATTGATTCTTTTTGCATCTGGTTTGTCTTGAGCTCCTCTATTTTCTGGTTAAATTTGGTATTTTTTCCATGCTCACAGAATTTCTGGTGAACAGAACAGTAGTATGTGACATTTTCCTTTGCCCTTTTAAAATATTTTCAGAGGGAAATTCCTTTGGTTTTAAAGCCCAGGAGTTTGTGGATAACCCAAAAGAGCAAGGCAACCACGTCATCCATTTCATGAAGCATTTCAATTGTGTTGGTTATTTAATTGAATTATGGGCATTATTTTAATACATGATAAATTCATAGTAATTTACTTTAATGCATAGTTACTGCCATGTTAAGTTAATTATGTTGAATATCTATGTTGGTTAAGTGCTTGGTAACATTAACCTTAGTTGGTTGATCAAGAGCCACCTATCCGGACTTACCCGTGCAGCCACATTTGCCGGGATGGGACGGCCTTGACTTGGTCTGGCTTTGTGCTCTTTTATCAGTACCACCAAACTAGGGAGGGTTATGCGTGCGCGCTACCCTGATCAGGTAGACGACGATAATCCTGTGAGCCCAGTTGAGTTATTTTGCCGGCGTCCCCGTTTGGGACAGTTTAGTTTGGCCACGACGGTGGCAGGTGTCACGGGGTGACACAGGGGCCACCCAGGACATGACCCTGGGAGAGTATGATTGTCGGTGGTACGATGAAGGAGTCACGGGCTAGGCAGGTTTTGTTGGAGCAGCACCGGTCCACCCGAATGGGAGTACGAGGCCAGGAGCTCCATAGTGTGGGTAATGTGCGCAACCTCTGCAGAGTGTAAAAACCCTATTCGAATAGCCGTGTCCACGGTATTGGACAGTCCGCTTAGGCCTCTCTAGGATGGTCAACCGTGATAATGATAATAATGGTGGAAGAACTTGTCTTATGATCGGAAGTATCGATGGATCATGAGTAGCTCGAGGGTTGTGGGACAACCCGAAAGAGAGTAAGTTGGTACTCGATAACAGTAAGCAATTTAAACATTTAGTGTGATTATTGTCATGCTATTGTTTGCTGCATTGTTTTGGTTGCCGTGAGCTTGCGAGTACATTCCAAGTACTCACCTGGCGTATCATGCCAGATGCAAGAGAAGCCGAGGATGGAGGTCCCGATGGTTCGTGCTACGCTAATTAGGCCGTGTCCCAGCAGTGTCCCTGTGGATGGAGTTTTCCGCGCTATGTTCCGCTACGCCGTAGAATCACCTAGTAGTATCGAGGCCCTGATATGTTCCATAAATAATGTAGATATTGTCTTAGCACGTGATGTGCTTCTGGCCTCGCTATCAGGTAAATTATGAGCTTGTACTCAAGATATATTAATAAAGATCAGTTCAGTTCTGTTCCAAGTTGTTGTGTGTTTCCAGAAGACATGATCTCTGGGTTGGAAACACTTGGTAAACCGGTCCTCTGAGCCGGGGTGCCACACCAGCCGGCTGGGCCGGGTCGCCGTGCCGAGCCGGCTCGCGCTGGGGAGCCGGCGAGCAGGATAGCCGGATTGAGGGGCTTGGCCTGCTCCGATATTTTTAAAAAGGGGCCTGGGCTCCATTGCCTACCCGGGGGTAATCCCCCCGACAACGAGCGATGGACTTGTCCCACCAATCTATCCCCCTAGGGGCATGCGTACTAGTACTTTGCTTCGAGGGCTAATAAACTTTCGCAATAAGTATGTGAGTTCTTTATGACTAAGGTGAGTCCATGGATTATATGCACTCTCACCTTTCCGCAATTTGCTAGCCTCTTCGGTACCGTGCATTGCCCTTTCTCACATCGAGAGTTGGTGCAAACTTCGCTGGTGCATCCAAACCCCGTGATATGATACGCTCTATCACACATAAGCCTCCTTATATCTTCCTCAAAACAGCCACCATACCTACCTATCATGGCACTTCCATAGCCATTCCGAGATATATTGCCATGCAACTTCCACCGTTCCATTTTTATGACACACATTGTCATTGTCATATTGCTTTGCATGATCATATAGCTGACATAGTATTTGTGGCTCAGCCACCATTCATCATTTTTATACATGTTACGCTAGCATCATTGCACATCCTGGTACACTGCCAGAGGCACTCATATAGAGTCATATTTTTGTTCTAGTATCAAGTTGTAATATTGAGTTGTAAGTAAATAAAAGTGTGATGATCATCATTATTAGAGCATTGTCCCAGTGAGGAAAGAATGGTGGAGACTAATGAGTCCTCGAAAAAGTGGGGATGAGGTCCATGAGACCGTTCTAAAAAAAAGGCCAAAAAGAGCCACGAAAAAAAATGAGAGAAGGGGCAATGTTACTATCCTTTTTCCACACTTGTGCTTGAGAGTAGCACCATGTTTTTCATATAGAGAGTCTCCTATTTTTTCACCTTCATGTACTAGTGGGAATTTTTCATTATAGAACTTGGCTTGTATATTCCGATGATGGGCTTCCTCAAATGCCCGAGGTCTTCATGAGCAAGCAAGTTGGATGCACACCCACTTAGTTTTCATGTTGAGCTTTCATACACTTATAGCTCTTAGTGCATCCGTTGCATGGCAATCCCTACTCCTCGCATTGACAACAATTGATGGGGATCTCCATAGCCCGTTGATTAGCCTCGTCGATGTGAGACTATCTTCTTATTTTTGACTTCACTTTTTTATCTCCACCACCACACTTTATTCCACCCATAGTGCTATATCCATGGCTTGTGCTCATGTATTGCGTGGGGGTTGAAAAAGCTAAAGCGCGTTAAAAAGTATGAACCAATTGCTCGGCTTGTCATCGGGGTAGTGCATGATAAATACTTTGTGTTAAGAAGATGGAGCATGACAGGATTATATGATTTTGTAGGGATAACGTTCTTTAGCATTTTTATTTTGAAAGACATGATTGTTTATTAGTATGCCTGAGTATTGATGTCTTTATATCAAACTATAGACTATTGCTTTGAATCATTCGGATCTTATTATTCATACCATAAGAGAGAGATTACATGATGAAACATGATAGGTAACATTCCACATCAAAATTTCTGTTTTTATCATTTACCTACTCGAGGATGAGCAGGAAGTAAGCTTGGGGATGCTTGATACGTCTCCAACGTATCTATAATTTTTTATTGTTTCATGATATTATAGTATCAATCTTGGATGTTTTGTATGCAATTATATGCCATTATATATCATTTTTTGGGACTAACCTATTAACCCAGTGCCCAATGCCAGTTACTGTTTTCTGCTTGTTTTTGCCTTTTCAGAAAATCATTATCAAAAAGTGTCCAAACAAGAAAAAAAACTTTGGATTAATTTTTTCTGGGCCAGAAGAGACCCACGAAGCTTCGGGAGAAGACCAGAAGAGCCACGAGGAGGCGACAAGCCTGGAGGGCACGCCCTGGTGGGTAGGCGCGCCCCCCAGGCTTGTGGGGCCCTCGTTGCCCCTCCTGACCTAATTCCAGCGCTATAAATTCCCAAATATTCCCAATATACCTGAGAGACAGAAGAGAAAACCTTTCCGCCGCCGCAAGCCTCTGTTCTTCTGCGATCCCATCTGGAGGCCTTTTCTGGTACTCTGCCGGAGGGGGAATCGATCACGGAGGGCTTCTTCATCAACCTTGCTGCCCTTCCGATGATGTGTGAGTAGTTTACCACAGACCTATGGGTCCATAGCTAGTAGCTAGATGGCTTCTTCTGTCTCTTTGATCTTCAATACCATGTTCTCCTCGATGTTCTTAGAGTTCTATCCGATGTAATCTTCTTTTGAGGTGTGTTTGTTGGGATCCGATGAATTGTGAGTTTATGATCAGATTATTCATGAGAAATATTTGAGTCTTCTCTGAACTCTTTTATGCATGATTATCATAGCTTTGTATTTATCTTCGATCTATCGATTTGGTTTGGCCTACTAGATTGATCTATCTTGCAATGGGAGAGGTGCTTTGTGATGGGTTCAATCTTGCGGTGCTCAATCCCAGTGACAGAAGGGGACATGGCACGTATTTGTATTGTTGCCATTAAGGATAAAAAGATGGGGTTTCATCATATTGATTGAGTTCACTTTGTCTACATCATGTCATCTTGCTTAAGGCGTTACTCTGTTTCATACTTAATACCCTAGATGCATGTTGGATAGCGGTCGATGGGTGGAGTAATAGTAGTAGATGCAGGCAAGAGTTGGTCTACTTGTCTCGGACGTGATGCCTATATACATGATCGTTGCCATGAATCCGTCATAATTATTTGCTTTTCTATCAATTGCCCAACAGTAATTTGTCTACCCACCGTATGCTATGTGTTCGAGAGAGAAGCCTCTAGTGAAAACTATGGCCCCCGGGTCTACTTTATCATATATAAAAAACCTAAAAAGACCTTGCTGCAATTTATTTACTTTTATTTTATTTAGTATTTTAGTTCATCTATTTATCTCTATAAGATTTAATCCTTGCAAATAACCGCTAAGAGGATTGACAACCCTCTTATTTGCATTGGGTGCAAGTGTTTGCTCTTGTGTGTGCAGGTGCGCTTAACACAATTTTGCTTGGTTCTCCAACTGGATTGATAACCTTTTTTCTTAACTGAGGGAAACACTTATCTCTACTATACTGCATCATCCTCTCCTCTTCGGGGAAATACCAACGCAGTCTACAAGTAGCAAAGTACAACTAATTTTTTTGGTATTTCGTGTTCCATATCCATAACTAAAGATATAAAACAACTTAGAACAGAAAATAAAAACTTCTTAGTGGAACAGAAAATAAAAACTACTTAGTGATAAAGCCAACAAGCACACACGAGAATATCAACCCCACACTATTGCTCGCCGGCAACGGTGCCAGAAAAAGGTCTTGATAACCCACAAGTATAGGGGATCAATTGTAGCTTTTTCGATAAATAAGAGTGTCGAACCCAACGAGGAGCTAAAGGTAGAATTAATATTCCCTTCAAGATCTATCGACCACCGATACATCTCTACGCACACTTAACGTCGCTTTACCCAAAACAAGAATAAAACTACTTTGTAGGTTTAAGGATAAGTTTGCAAGAATAAAACAAGAAGTACTTAGTAGGAATAAAACTAGGAGTAAGTTGTGAGATAATAAAAGTTAGTTGTTTAGTAGAAAGCTTTTTGTAGAACGATGAGAAAGATTGTCCATAGGCAATTGAATATAACACGGTAGATACTTATCATATGCAATGAGGGAGAGGCAAACGCTAACATACTTTCCGTACTTGGATCATATGCACTTAAGATTGGAAATCTAGCAAGCATTGCAACTACTAAAGATCACTAAGGTAAAACCCAACCATAGCATTGAGTAACAAGTCCTCTTTACTCCCATACGCAACAACCCCCTTACTCGGGTGTAAGCTTCTGTCACTCTAGCCACCCACTATAAGCGAATCATGAACGTATTGCAAAACCCTACAGCGGGAATCCCTCATTCTTGCGCGACACGGAGGGCACCATAGGACAGCACCAATTTAACATACAACTCATATCAATCACACCATACCACAATTAACCCGTACGACAAAAGAAATCTACTCAAACATCATAGGATGGCAACACATCATTGGATAACAATATGTAGCATTAAGCACCATGTTTAAGTAGAGAATTACAGCGGGAATAGAGAGGTTACACCGCTACATAGAGGGGGAGAGAGTTGGTGATGACGGGGGCAAAGTTGTTTGTGTAGATCACCGTCACAATGGTTCCCCCGACTACGCTCCGACGCCACCGGAAGAAAGGGGGATAGAGCCCCCCTCATTCTTCTTCTTCTTGGCCTCCCCCCTATATGGGAGGAGAGTTTCCACTCTGGTCCATGGCCGACATGGCTCCTGGAGGGCAGGAGCCCCTCCGAGATTGGATCTCTCTTTCTGTTTCTCTTCTGTTTCGCGTTCCTGTTTTCTGGCCCTTCACCGTTTCTTATATTCCAGAAGATCCGTAACTCCGATTGTGCTGAAATTTTGAGTGGATTTTTATCCAGAAATTATCTTTCTTGCGGTGAAAGAAGGGCTCCAACCTACTTACGGGGTAGCCACAAGCCTGCTGGGCGCGGCCAGGGTAGGGGTCGCGCCCTCTGATCTTGTGGGCCCCTCGGGCATCGTCTCACGTTGATTCTTTTCCCAAAAATCACATATATTCCAAAATAAATCTTCGTAAATTTTTATCGCGTTTGGACTTCGTTTGATATGGATTTTCTACAAAACAAAAAAACATGCAACAAACAGGAACTGGCACTGGGCACTGGATCAATATGTTAGTCCCAAAAAATAATATAAAATGTTGCCAAAAGTATAAGAAAGTTGTAGAATATTGGCATGAAACAATAAAAAATTATTGATACGATAGAGACGTATCAGCATCCCCAAGCTTAATCCTGCTCGTCCTCGAGTAGGTAAATGATAAAAACATAATTTTTTATGTGGAATGCTACCTAACATAATCTTCATCATATAATCTAATCATGGCAAGAATATTAAGATAGAAGTGACTCAAAGCAATAGCTATAATTTGATATAAACACATCAATACTCAGGCATACCAACAAACAATCATGCCTTTCAGAATAAAAATGCTTAAGAACACTATCCCTACAAAATCATATAGCCTTGTCATGCTCCATTGTCGGTGTATAAAACATGGGTATTTTATACCCTGACTTATGCACAGACGGTAGCAGCCTCCTTGCCGGCCAAGGCTTGCCGGGAACCACCAAGACCAAAATACAGGGCCCAGTTGCAAAAGCTACAGGGGAGAAGTTCAAGACACTGCACCAACAAGCACCCAACTAGTACCGGAGATGAACGCATTTCTTGCTGGCAAGGCTGAGCCAGCAAGGTGAAGACCCGGCAAGCTCCGTGCCGGCAAGCTCTCACAAGTGTGTCAGCGCTCCACCTCACCGGGCAGCTAGTCGCTAATCGGTGAGGTGTCGACCGCGCAGACTGGTTGGTGAGGTTTGTCGGCCACGTGTCAGCTCGCAGGAAGAAGATTTGCCTTTAATGACACCCGTCCAGGAGGCGTGTCAGAATAATACGAGGTAGCTGAGCAAGCGGTGCAGAAACCTTGCCGGGGCTACCTCTCCACATGACACCTAACGAGGCATTAATTGCTTTTGTCCTAAACTGGCAGAGTTAGGTATGATAGCACTCTTTGCTATCTAATCACTATGAAATTACTGTTTTGCCACTGTGGTAACCCCTTGAGCTATAAAAGGAGGGCCAGGGCAACAGTTAGAGGGATTCGGATCCTTTTTCAAACACCAACACGTCTCGCGTAGCTGCTCTCTCCGCACCTTGCCGGAAGAAGCGCTCCTTGTACTTGTGCTCTCATACAACCAATACACAAAAGCAGGAGTAGGGTTTTACGCTTCTCAGCAGCCCGAACCTGGGTAAATCCCTTGCGCCTTCCATTGATTCTACTCTTCGTGCACGTTGATCTCCCCTGCCGAACCAAAAAGGGGCTAGATGGCCCCATAGATGGTCGTACCCACGACATCTTTGGCGCGCCAGGTAGGGGGGATCACTTGCGCGAACTTGAATCAGTGGATAGCGCGTCAGCTTCATCAACTTCATCACCGTCCACCTCGTCGTCGATGGCCCCCAAGAAGAAGGGCATCACGATGAGGGCCCCTTCGCACGTATCCGCAGGCGGCGCAGGCGGCGCGGCCAATGCGGGCGGTGCGGATACCATGGTTGGCACGACCAGTGTAGGCGGCGCGGTCGCCTTGTTCACCGTGGTCGGTGCGAGAGGTGAGCACACTGGAGACGGCCGACTTCCTTGATCCTCTGGCGAACGAAGCCGACATGGCGCGAACGGGGCAGACGGATGTCTTCCTCCTCCACCTCGCCACGCCGACGAATGCAGCCACCGGAGCGGTAACGCCCGGGCCGGCGCGAGCCAAGATCCCGCCGCGGCGGCGTCCAGAGATGCTGCTTCGGGTTAGATGCCGCGCCCCTCGCACAACGTGCGTGGTACAGCTCCGAGCGGCGCCGACGACTCCGGACAGCGGTGACTTCACGGCAAGACTCCTGCTGATCAAATCCCCGATCCTCAGGCACCGCCTCCGCCACAGCGACCCGCTACTGATCATGTGCCACGGCAGCAGGACCGCGATGGCGCTCCTGCTGGCTCTGCCAGGAGTAGAGCGACGTCGCGCTCTTCGCTTCCGGCCATGCCCGCTGCTGAATTTCCCTCCAGCAGCGGAGAAGATGGATGAGTGGAGAGCCACCATCCAAAGTTTGATTGTGTTTGCCGAGGCCAGCAAATCACAGCAAGCGGAGCCCTCACGGCGTCCGCAAACGGCACCAGCAGCTCCAGCTGGTGGCCGTGTTGATGGTGTTGCGCTAACGGTGCAATCACCCCAGCGGCGATAGTCTCAACAGCAGCAACGTCAACAACCACGGCAAACTCAACGATCTTTCGAGCCCGACAAGGTATCGATGGCCTCTTCGGATCCACGAGCTCGGCAAGATTAGCGGCAAGTGTTGCGAGACAGGCGGGTAGAAGACGCCCGCACCACCATCAAATGGCGCCAGGAGGCGCGCCGTCAATCCGACGCGTGCAACGGCCCTATCGATGATGAGCCTGCGCCAGGGGTTGGCAGATACCTGCCTTATGAGTTTGGGTGTCCTGCCTTCACTCGTGAGCTGCGGCAAGTCCGATGACCATCCGTCCGGGCCTTCAAGCCAGAAGTACCAGAAAAGTACGACGGCAAGTTGAACCTGGCAAAATTTCTGGGCATCTATACGATTGCCGTGCAAGCTGCCGGAGGAAGAGATGAGAAAATCCTCGCCAACTACTTTCCATTGGTGCTGAAACCCAACGTGAGAACTTGGCTGATGAACTTGCTGGAGAACTCCATTTCTTCATGGGCAGATCTCTGTAATGAGTTTGCTGGTGCCTTTACCGGAGGCCATAAGGCCCCTGGACAGCCCAGCGATCTGCAAGTGATTCCGCAAAGAGACGGAGAAACTTTGCGCAAGTACATCCAGAGGTTCAGCCGTGTGCACCGTAACATTCCAGATGTGCACCCCGCAGCCATCATTGCCGCCTTTCACATGAATGTGCGCAATCGGAGGATGCGGGAGAAGATGAACGTCAAATTACCCAAAACCATCAACGAGCTCTATACATTGGCGGATAAGTGCGCGCGTGCTGAGGAAGGAAGAAGACTTCCCGGGGAAGACGCTGGTGCCGAGGTGGATTCCGAGGACGACGATGCTGCCACCCTGAGGAAGAAGGGCCAAAAGCGCAACAGGAAGCGCAAGGGCAAAACTGTAATGGCCGTCGAAGGCTCCGGCAACTCCGAGTCCGCCAAGAAAGCTAAAACTGAGAACTCCGGCAAGGAGGCTGCTATATGCCCGCTTGCCAGGAGGCGGCAGCAAACGAGAAGGCCGGCAAGTCTGATGGGCCGTACTGCAAGATTCACCGCACCAAGGGCCATGACCTCCAAGAGTGCCGACAAGTCGAGCACCTTGTTGAGAAACAAAGGGCTGAATATGAAAAACGTGACAAAGAGAAAGGTCAGGATGGTGCCGGTGGATCCGGTAAAAAGGGCCATGGTGGTCGAGTAGGACATCGCGGCAAGGCCAAGCAGCAGAAAGAAAAACCTACTAGAGGCCACGAAAAGAAAGGGGAAGATGATGCAACTGAGGAACAAGAGGACGACTGAGAGTCCAGTGAACAAGAATTCCAGAAGGCAACTGAGGCCATGTGCGTTGATGGAGGGGTATCTTTGCACTCCTCTCACCGCCAACTTAAGGAGTGGGCTCGTGAGGTCAATGCGGCAGAACCGGCAATGGGCTCTCAAAATCCACTCAAGTGGTCACACACGCCTATCATTTTCGATGACGAGGACAACCCTGATCGCACAACCGCGGTCGGGTGTTTGCCGTTGTTGGTTTCACCAACAATTCGCAACCTCCAGGTCACGAAAATGCTAGTTGACGGTGGGGCCGGCTTAAACTTGATTTCTCCGGAAGTAATCAAGAGGCTACAGATTCTCGATGAGGAGCTTTAGAAGATAGGCACGTTCCAGGGAGTAAACCCGGGAAGAAGCCATCCCAAGGGAAAGATCACATTGCCGGTGGCGTTTGGCGGGGAATTGAACTACAGAACAGAAAAGATTGTGTTTGACGTTGTCAAGATCCCCTTGCCGTATAATGGAATTCTTGGCCGCCCACCCTTGGCAAAATTCATGGCGGCATCTCACTATGCCTACAACACATTAAAGATGCCAGGGCCAATGGGTGTCATTTCCATCAACTCCGACAAGAAAGATGCAGTTATTTGCGTCGATCAGATGTACAGAGATACGGTTGCAGCAGAAGCTGCCAAGGCGCCAGCTCCCGCCAAGAAGAAAGAAAACTAGAAGCCCGGCAAGACTTCTGGCAAGGATTCTAGGAAGCGCACCTCCTCGGAGTGCTACGCGCCCGTTGAAGACTTTCTGGAGTTTTTTGCGGTAAGAAATCCAAAGCTACTTCACCAGCAACCAAGAAGGTGCCAGCGAGGGAGGATGGCGCTGAAGGTACCTTTACCATCAGTGCCACCCTTGGCAGCAAATAGGAATGCACGCTCATTACCTTCCTGCGGGCGAATGTCGATGTGTTCGCCTGGCGACCGTCTAACAACCCCGGTGTTCCCAGGGAGGTAATTGAGCACCACCTTGCTGTCTGTCCCCACGCTTAGCCCGTCAAGCAGAAAGTCTGAAAACAAGCATTGGAGCGGCAACAGTTCATTGCCGCGGAAATCAAGAAGCTTGAAGCGGCAGGTTTGGTCAGAGGTGTATTGCATCCAACTTGGTTGGCGAATCCGGTTGTGGTACACAAAGCAAATAGGAAGTGGAGACTTTGTATTGACTACACTGATATTAACAAAGCATGTCCAAAGGATCCTTTCCCCTTGCCGCGCATTGATCAAATTGTGGACTCCACTTCCGGCTGTGATTTACTCTCCTTCCTTGATGCATATTTTGGATACCATCAGATATTCATGGCCAAGGAAGAAGAGGAGAAAACCGCATTCATTACTCCATGTGGCACATATTGCTTCGTGCGTATGCCTTTCGGGTTAAAGAGTGCCGGTTCAACATTCGAAAGAGTAGTCCAGATTGGTTTTGAGCCCTAGTTGTACAGGAATGTGGAAGCATATATGGACGATATAGTGGTCAAAACCAAGGACAAGTCAACCCTCATTCAGGATTTAGAAGAGACATTTGCAAACTTGCGCAAGATCAATCTGAAGCTCAATCTTGAGAAGTGCGTATTTGGCGTTCCATCCGGCAAGCTTCTCGGATTCTTTGTGTCTCAATGGGGAATTGAAGCAAATTCCGACAAGATCAAAGCAATTGAGCAGATTCAAACACCAAAAAGCGTCAAAGATGTGCGGCGTCTTACCGGCTGTGTTGCTACCTTGAATAGGTTCATTTCAAGATCCGCTGAGCGCGCCCTGCCATTTTTCAAGATTTTGAAAAAGGCAGGTCCGATGAAATGGACTCCGGAAGTGGAGGCCGCGCTGCAGGACTTGAAAAGATACCTCTCCTCCGCGCCAACACTAGTTGCGCCTAGACCGCAAGAGTCGTTGCTGCTATACATAGCGGCAACAAATCAAGTGGCTAGTGCTGCATTAGTGGCACAAAGGGAAGTCGATGATGAGGGAGCAGCCGCGGCAAACCCATCGAGCGACAAACCGGAATCTTCTCCGCCAAGGTCTGACGCTGACAAGTCAAGAATAGCACAAGCAAATGAAACTAACCAACTAGTGATGCCGGAGAAGAAAGTGGTGCAGCGGCCCGTATATTTTGTTAGCTCCCTTCTGCAGGGGGCTAGGTCGAGATACTCTGGGGTGCAAAAATTGCTTTTCGGCCTTCTTATGGCCTCGAGAAAGCTGCGTCACTACTTCCAAGCACACGAGATCACCGTCGTCACTCGCTTTCTGTTGCAACACATTTTGAGAAATCCAGAAGCAACTGGCAGGATAGTGGAGTGGGCTTTGGAATTGTCAAGCTTTGCACTTAAGTTTGAAAGCACTTCAACCATCCAGAGCAGAGCCTTGGCGGAGTTCATTGCAGAATGGACACCAACGCAAGACGAAGAAACTCAAGAAATAGCTCTCCCCGGCAGAGAGACAGCCAAAGAATGGATCATGTACTTCGACGGCACCTTCTCGTTGCAAGGCGCCGGTGCTGGAGTACTGCTTGTCGCACCCACCGGAGAGCACCTCAAGTATGTGGTTCAAATGCACTTTCCCAGGGAGCAAGCTACAAACAACACTGCTGAGTACGAAGGACTCCTTGCCGGTCTTAGGATCGCAGTGGACCTCGGAATCAAAAAATTGATCATCCGCGGTGACTCGCAGCTTCTTGTGAAGCAAGTAATCAAAGATTATCAGAGCCCGTTGATGGAAGCATATGTGGAAGAAGTGAGAAAATTGGAGGAACACTTTGACGGTTTGCAAACAGAGCACATCCCTCGTGCGGAAAACAGCATTGCTGATCACCTGTTAAAGTGTGCCGCTCAAAAGCTACCTGTGGAACCAGGAACTTTTGTGCTCCATTTGAATCAACCAACACTCACTCCATCAACGCGGGCCAGTAAGAGAAGGAAGTTGAACACCGACAAGTATTTTCCGGTAGAGCTCCCAGGAGCCGTCGACAAAAAGGTTGCCGGAGACAACGATACGGTTGCCGGTGAGCAGCAGCTTCGCGCAGAACCTCAGGAGAACTTCCCGATGAGCAAGAAGAAGCTGAGAAAGTAGCCCGTCAGTCAAGTATGTATCAGTTTGTGGGTAGCATTCTATACAGAAAGCGACCAAACGGTGTGAAATTGAAGTGTATTCACCGGGAAGACGGACTAAAGCTGTTGGAAGAGATACATGGAGGCATATGTGGCTCTCACATAGGATCAAGGGCACTTGCCGGCAAAGCTTTCCGGCAAGGCTTCTATTGGCCCACTACCCTCCAGGATGCAACTGAACTAGTAACCAAATGTGAATCATGCCAGTTCCAATCAAAGAACATACATCAGCCAGCTCAAGCTCTCCAAACAATCCCTCTCTCCTGGCCCTTTTCGGTCTGGGGGCTCGATATCTTGGGCCCCTTCCCCCACGCTGCTGGGGGCTTTGAGTTCTTGTACGTCGCCATCGACAAGTTCACAAAGTGGCCTGAAGTGGAGCCGGTGAGAAAGGTGACAGCGCAATCAGCCGTCAAGTTCTTCAAAGGATTAGTCTGCCATTTCGGGGTTCCTAACAGAATCATCACCGATAACGGCACACAATTCACGAGCCGCACCTTCATGCAGTATATCCAAGACCTTGGCAGCAAGATCTGTTTTGCGTCTGTCGCTCACCCGAGAAGCAATGGCCAAGCGGAAAGGTTGAATGCTGAAGTGCTGCGTGGCCTCAAGACGAGAACCTTTGACAGGCTGCGCAAATGTGGAAGGCGCTGGATTGATGAGTTGCCGGCAATTCTTTGGTCACTCAGGACGACACCAAATCGAGCTACCGGCCAAACACCCTTCTCCCTAATCTATGGTGCAGAAGCGATGCTCCCCATGGAACTCATATACGGGTCACCTCGAGTGCTCGCTTACCATGAAGCTGAGCAAGAGCAGCTGCGGCAAGACGACGCAACGCCCCTTGAGGAGGATCGTCTTCGGGCGGCTGTGCGAGCTGCACGCTACCAGCAAGCCTTGCGCCGCTATCATAGCCACAAAGTGCACGCCCGAAGCCTTGAGGAAGGCAACCTTGTTCTTCGTCGCGTTCAGTCCACCAAGAAATCAAACAAGTTGACGCCAAAGTGGGAAGGCCCTTATTGGGTAGTGCGAGTCACCAGACCTGGCGCAGTCCGTCTGGAGACCGAAGATGGCACCCCAGTGCAGAACTCATGGAATATTGAGCATCTTCGCAAGTTCTACCCGTAAGGCGCGGTTGCCGAGCCTGCCGGCAACCCCTTATGTACAAGCTTTGTCGGCAAGACTTGTAACCCTTTGTACAAAGCCAGGCGCAGATCCTGTGCATAATAAAGCTAAGTGTTTCGCAACTCTTCGTACATATTCATTTATATATGGATACAAGTGACGTTGTGATTTACACTTTAGTTTGTATGGAATGGCTGATAAACCGTCAAGGTCCCCAAACCACTTTTTTCTCTTCTTTCTTTTTCTTAAAAGGACAGAAGGATCCCTCGCGTACAAGTTTCACGGGAGGAGTGGAGATGGGGTACCATTTTAATGACGTTCAAGTTGATCATTTCGTGCGACGAGGAAAACTGTGCAAGGAAAAGCTAAGTTGAAAAACTTCGAAACAATTTCCTTGTTACATTTGCGGCCTCCCTTGAATGATTCTGTGTTTTGTATGAGAAACCTGCACACGAAGGAATCTTGACGCGATCGGTCTGCGCTCTAGTTTGCCTCGAGCCCGCTCGGCAAGCTTAGCAGCTGCGTTCTGGCCCGGCAAGTAACCTTGCCGGCTGCGACACTTCCAGAAGCTGCTAAGGACCTGTTCCTCAAAGCGCTCGTGACAAGTGCGCGCACCGGCAAGTTTCCGAACAGCGTAGGGAACGCAGTCATACAAAGGCAAAAAAACAAGGGAAACGGCACGCATTCACTTAAGCCCAGCAAGCAATGGATATTCATTAAAAAAGTACTCGATTACATTTTGTTGGCCCTTCCCCAGGGTTTACATCGAGTGCAAGGAGGGCAAAAGGGGCGCCTAGGCAAAGCCCGGCTTGTTCCCGGAAGGCCAGATGATGGTGCTGCTAGCGATCAGCCAAACTCGTTGTCGTCATCCTCGATCTTCATGCCTGGAGCGCCATCATCATCGTCATCCTCAGCATCGCTGGAGGAAGCGGTGTCGCTGTCGCTCGAGCTTTCCGCGCAGCATTCCAGACGAGCGCCTGACCCCGAAGAACTTCACGACGAGCGTGTCTGGTCCGTCCAACCTAAAGAGGAGAAGGTTCCCTTGCCCTAAGCAACGGGCATGAACAAAGGATTTCCACCCGCGCGTGAGATACATGAGGCCATTATTGGAGGTCTCAACGGTCACCCATACCGGGCTATTGCAGCAACCATCCACGTGCAGCCACAAGCCACGCAGGTGGTGGCCTTCCATCTCCCTAGCAAAAGGACGAGGAAGCCGCAGCCAGCTCCACGGCCGATCGCGCAGCTCCACGACGAATTCCTGCACCGTGTCGTCCGTATGGCCCTCTGTCGGGGAAGGAAGGGCCGAAGACGAAGCGGCAAGCACTCCACCGCGGCTGCCTCGACCGCGAGTACCGCGCCTTCCACGACCACGGGCCGCGGCCCTCCCTTGAGCATTGGAGCCAGCCTCCGCGGCCACAGCCGAGGCGTGGGCATGGAGCTGAGGAGAAGCTCTCGCCGCGGCGGCGGACACACGACCGCGGCCTCTTCCCCTCACCATGCCGTCGTCAGATGTGGAGGAAGAAGATAAGAGAAAGAGGCAACGGTTGCAAAAGATTGAGGCAGAAAGAGGTGGATGAGCATCACACCCCGCAGCCCCCTCTTTATAGGGAGAGTGCGGGGAGCTGGCTCTTCACCGTCTTCGGGCGGCTGCCCAGATTCGCCAATCCCGCGCCCTGCGCTTCTGGCTGGGCGTATTACTCTGGCAACCGCCCAAGTTCACCAATCCCGCGACCTGCGTCCCTGGCCCGGCGCGTCACTCCAACGGCCACCCTTCTCCACCAATCCGCTGCCTTGCATGCATGCATGCAAACGCGCATGATGGAGGGGCGCGGAAAGAGGAGAAGTAAAGACAGATATGGCAGTTATCCTTTGCCACGCGTGGCCGCGTGCCGGTTCAGTTTGAACCCACGACACCCTGCATATGAGCATATTCCTGGTCTGAGCACACCTAGCGGCCGTCTGTCCGACGGCAAGGTTTACCGGAAGATGACCGAGAACGCACCCAAATCCAGATTAATGAAGAAGCAAAGAAGATCTCAAGAGGGGATAACCATCATGACGAAAATTACAGCGGCAATTTTTCCGCCGTGTGTCTGTGCATTGTTTGGGCCTCGCCCAACGACGCTTCGGACGCGCGTATGGCCCACGCCCGGGGGCTCCTTTCGGTGTATAAAACATGGGTATTTTATACCCTGACTTATGCACAGACGGTAGCAGCCTCCTTGCCGGCCAAGGCTTGCCGGGAACCACCAAGACCAAAATATAGGGCCTAGTTGCAAAAGCTACAGGGGAGAAGTTCAAGACACAGCACCAGCAAGCACCCAACTAGTACCGGAGATGAAGGCATTTCTTGCCGGCAAGGTGAAGACCCGGCAAGCTCCGTGTCGGCAAGCTCTCACCAGCGCGTCAGCGCTCCACCTCACCGGGCAGCTAGTCACTAATCGGTGAGGTGTCGACCGCGCAGACTGGTTGGTGAGGTTTGTCGGCCACGTGTCAGCTCACAGGAAGAAGATTTGCCTTTAATGACACCCGTCCAGGAGGCGCGTCAGAATAATACGAGGTAGCTGAGCAAGCGGTGCAGAAACCTTGCCGGGGCTACCTCTCCACACGACACCTAATGAGGCATTAAATGCTTTTGTCCTAAACTGGCAGAGTTAGGTATGATAGCACTGTTTGCTATCTAATCACTCTGTAATTACTGTTTTGCCACTGTGGTAACCCCTTGAGCTATAAAAGGAGGGCCATGGCAACAGTTAGAGGGATTCAGATCCTTTTTCAAACACCAGCACATCTCGCGTAGCTGCTCTCTCCGCACCTTGCCGGAAGAAGCGCTCCTTGTACTTGTGCTCTCATACAACCAATACACAAAAGCAGGAGTAGGGTTTTACGCTTCTCAGCAGCCCGAACCTGGGTAAATCCCTTGCGCCTTCCATTGATTCTGCTCTTCGTGCACGTTGATCTCCCCTGCCGAACCACAAAGGGGCTAGATGGCCCCATAGATGGTCGTACCCACGACATCCATCTTCTTAACACAAAATAAAATCATGTACAACCCCGATGTCAGCCAAGCAATTGGTTCATACTTCTTAACGCGCCTCAATTTTTTCAACCCCCATGCAATACATGAGCGTGAGCCATGGACATAGCACTATAGGTGGAATAGAATGCGGTGGTAGGGATCAATAAGGAGAAGTCAAAAAGGGAGAAAGTCTCGCATCAACTAGGCGGATCAACGGGCTATGGAGATGCCCATCAATCGATATCAATGCGAGGAGTAGGGATTGCCATGCAACGGATGCACTAAGAGCTATAAGTGTATGAAAGCTCAAACTGAAAACTAAGTGGGTGTGCATCCAACTTGCTTGCTCATGAAGACCTCGGGCATTTGAGGAAGCCCATCATCATAATATACAAGCCAAGTTCTATAATGAAAAATTCCCACTAGTATATGAAAGTGACAACATAGGAGACTCTATATGAAAAACATGGTGCTACTCTAAAGCACAAGTGTGGTAAAGGATAGTAACATTGCCCCTAGGGGTGAGGCTGGCAGGAGTTAACCATCACGCGCCCCTGACCTCCACGCAAAGGAAGACACTCAATAATAAATCATGCTCCAACTTCTTAGCATAACTTAAGACTATAGGTGCATGCTTCGGGAATCACAAACCTTAACACCAATATTCTTACTAAACCATAATTATTCACTAGTACCTCCCACATATTACCATCTCAATATCGCAAAACTATTCAAGGAATCAAACTTATCATATTCAGTGATCTAAGTTTTATGTAGGATTTTATGACTAACCATGTGAATGACCAATTCCTGTTGACTCTCTAAATAGATATACGTGAAGCATGAGAGTTTAATCCTTTCTACAAAAGACCACGCTCTAATAAATATAAGTGAAGCAAAAGAGCATTCTACAAATAACGGTTTTCTATATGTAGAGAAACAGGCATCCAAACTTCAAATGATATAAGTGAAGCACATGAAGCATTCTATAAAGCCATACTCAAAAGATATAAGTGAAATGCAAAGAGCATTTTATAAATCAACCAAGGACTATCTCATACCAGCATGGTGCATAAAAGAAAAGGAAAAATAAACACAAAAGACGCTCCAAGAATTTACGCATATCATGTCAAAAAACAAAAACCGAGACATACCGATAGTTGTTGAAGAAGAAAGATGGGATGCCTTCCGGGGCATCCCCAAGCTTAGACGCTTGAGTCTCCTTGAATATTTACTTGGGGTGACTTGGGCATACCCAAGCTTGAACTCTTGTCTCTCCTTATTCTTCTCATATCGATACCTCCTCGATCTTCGAACACTTCATCCACACAAAACTTAACCGAACTTTTTATAAGAGAGGTTAGTACATATAACATCAAATCCCATCATGTCCTGCTGTAACATTATTATATAATTATAATCAAACATTACCCACTGTATGATATCACAATTCTATGGCTCCCAAGTCAATGGGGCTCAACAAGATTTCAAACATAAGCAAATAAAGGAACTATAACAGCAATCTGTGAAAACAGGACAGTCTATAAAGATGCAGATGAAACATATACTTTTGTAACTCCAAAAGTTCTGAAATATTAGAAAAAAAATAAACAATTTGCATAGCAGTACTGTGTAAAAATTTCAGAATTTTTGCCTGCTCCAGTAAAATACCAAAATTCAAACACTACAGCAAAAGTTTCTGTTTTTGCACAGCACACACCAAACAAGCAATTTAAACATCCTAAAGGTAAATCTTGGCACATTATTTTTATAATACAATGGATTTGTACAAGGGGATAATTATTTTTGCGAGAAACTTCCATGAAAAATTCTACATTGTTTACATGAGCATGAACACAAGTGTTCAAGGTCGACCCTCACTTCTTCAATGCATAACCTTCCAATCGCTTCTCTTTTTGAAAAAAATTTAGGTTCCCCTCTATATTTTTTTGTTTTCAAACTTTTTAAAAGCACACAACAGAATAAAATGACTCTCTAAAACTTTTGGGTTGTCTCCCAGGCAGCGCTTTCTTTAAAGCCATTAAGCTAGGCATAAAGTGCTCAAGTAATTGATCCACCCGGATCCCAAGGTATATCAAAGCCAATTTTAATTAACAATGATTTACAATTTAGTAGTGAGTGCAAAGCAACATATTTCATGCAATGACGAAGTCTAACTCTCTTCCTATGCATCAGCATGTCATAAAAGAACAATTCATGCACATCAAGTAAAAGCCAATACATAGCATAAATAGTTTTTGCAATTTTATCGTATTGGAAACATAGAGAGGTGGAGATGTAGTTCCTCTCTCATAATAATTGCAAGTAGGAGCAGCAAGCACATGCATATTATATCCATCAAAATCATCATGTGCAATAGTAAAACGCAACCCATCAATATAATCCTTAATAAGAACAAACTTCTCCGATATAGTGTAGTTTGGAGAATTCAAAAATATAATATAGGACTATCATGTGTAGGTGCAACAGTAACAATTTCATGTTAAACATAAGGAACTATAGCAAGTTCACCTCTATAAGCATCATTCAAGTTGGCATCATGGCCAGAAGCATAGCAAGCATCAATTTCATCAAAAAGGGATATTTCAAACGAATCAAAGGGATCATAGCATTCATCCTTCGGTAAGCACGAAGGGAAACTAAACAATGTATGAGTTGAAGAGTTACTCTCATTATAAGGTGGGCACGAGTAGCTAATCTGCTCTTCCTCCTTTTGTTCTTCGCTCTCCTCGTCATCTTTTTCATCTAATGAGCTCACAGTGTCATCAATTTCTTCTTCCATAGATTCCTGCAAAATATTGGTCTCTTCTTGGACAGCGGAGGCGTCCTCAATAAATTCATCAATATAGGCATTGTATTCATAATTCTCAGAGCAATATTTAAGTATAGCATAATTTTCAGATCTGTAAATAGCATCATCACAATCTTCATACTTGTCATACAAATATTCAATTTCATAAGCACCCATAAAAGCAACAAATTCTTCTATTTGTTCCACATCATAATAATCATATATACCATTAGCCTAAGAAGCCAATGTTTCATTATCATTAAATTCACATTGAAAGGGGAGGTGTGGATACTTCATCTTAGAGCAACAAGTATAATCACACCTTAAGCACAAATTCCAAGCATACAAACGCAACATTTTAATTTGATCCCATAAATGTTTCCTTTTTTGAGACAAGCGATAATCCCTAAAGTATTCCCGTTGATCCAATGTATCTCCCATTATCAAGTTGAATGGAGATTTATCAGGATTATCAAAGTAGTATTTAATGTTTTCCACATAACCAGCATCGAGGGTTTTAGGAGGTTCCCCATCTCCATGAGTAGCAAGTACAACTAATTTTTTTGGTATTTCGTGTTCCATATCCATAACTAAAGATATAAAACAATTTAGAACAGAAAATAAAAACTACTTAGTGGAACAAAAAATAAAAACTACTTAGTGGTAAAGCCAACAAGCACACACGAGAATATCAACCCCACGCTATTGCTCCCTGGCAACGGTGCCAGAAAAAGGTCTTGATAACCCACAAGTATAGGGGATCAATTGTAGCTTTTTCGATAAATAAGAGTGTCGAACCCAACGAGGAGCTAAAGGTAGAATTAATATTCCCTTCAAGTCCTATCGACCATCGATACATCTCTACGCACACTTAACGTCGCTTTACCCAAAACAAGAATAAAACTACTTTGTAGGTGTAAGGATAAGTTTGCAAGAATAAAACTAGAAGTACCTAGTAGGAATAAAACTAGGAGTAATTTGCGAGATAATGAAAGTTAGTTGTTTAGTAGAAAGCTTTTTGTAGAATGATGAGAAAGATTGTCCATAGGCAATTGAATATAACACGATAGATACTTATCATATGCAATGAGGGAAAGGCATACGCTAACACACTTTCCCTACATGGATCATATGCACTTAAGATTGGAAATATAGCAAGCATCCGCAACTACTAAAGATCACTAAGGTAAAACCCAACCATAGCATTAAGTAACAAGTCCTCTTTACTCCCATACTCGGGTGTAAGCTTCTGTCACTCTAGCCACCCACTATAAGCGAATCATGAACGTATTGCAAAACGCTACAGCGGGAATCCCTCACGCTTGCGTGACACGGAGGGCACCATAGGATAGCACCAATTTAACATACAACTCACATCAATCACACCATACCACAATTAATCAGTAGGACAAAAGAAATCTACTCAAACATCATAGGATGGCAACACATCATTGGATAACAATATGTAGCATTAAGCACCATGTTTAAGTAGAGAATTACAGCAGGAATAGAGAGGTTACACCGCTGCACAGAGGGGGAGAGAGTTGGTGATGACGGCGGTGAAGTTGTTGGTGTAGATCGCCGTCACAATGGTTCCCCAGGCGGCGCTCCGGTGCCACCGGAAGAGAGAGGGAGAGAGAGACCCTCCTTCTTCTTCTTGCTTGGCCTCCCCCTAGATGGGAGGAGAGTTTTTCCTCTGTTCCCTAGCCGCCATGGCTCCCGGAGGGCAGGAGCCCCTCCGAGATTGGATCTCTCTCTCTATTTCTCTTCTGTTTCGGGTTCCTGTTTTCTGGCCCTTCACCGTTTCTTATATTCCCGGAGATCCGTAACTCCGATTGGGCTGAAATTTTGAGGAGATTTCTATCCAGAAATTATATTTCTTGCGGAAAAAGAAGTGCCCCAACTGCCGTACAGGGTAGGCACAAGCCTGCTGGGCGCGGCCAGGGTAGGGGGTCGCGCCCTCTGAGCTTGTGGGCTCCTCAGGCATCGTCTCGCGTTGATTCTTTTTCCCAAAAATCACATATATTCCAAAATAAATCTCCGTAAATTTTTATTGCATTTGGACTCCGTTTGATATGGATTTTCTACGAAACAAAAAACATGCAACAAACAGGAACTGACACTGGGCACTGGATCAATATGTTAGTCCCAAAAATAATATAAAATTTTGCCAAAAGTATATGAAAGTTGTAGAATATTGGCATGAAACAATCAAAAATTATAGATACAACAGAGACGTATCAGTCCCCTCGGCTGTTTCTTATTTTTATAATTTTTCTAATATTCCAAAATGGACAGAAATATTTTTTATAGAATTTTTGGAGTCGGTTTACTTACCGTATCACATACCTACCCCTTTTCAGGGTTCTGGAGCCTTCTGGAAAGACTCTTGGATATGTTATTCCAGTGTCATAGTTTGAATAATATAAGTTTCAACATTAATGGGCATACCTGAGATATAATATTTAATTCTTTGACCATTGACCACTCTCGGATTAGTGCCCACGACGTTATTGAATTTGATAGCTCTGGAGCGATAAACTTCTTCAATGATATATGGCCCTTCCCATTTAGAGAGAAATTTTCCTGCAAAAAATCTGAAACGAGAGGTGTACAATAGAACATGCTCACCCACTTTAAATTCCCATTTTTGGATTCTTTTATCATGCCATCTTTTAACCTTTTCTTTAAATAACTTGGCATTTTCATAGGCTTGGGTTCTCCATTCATCTAGAGAGCTAATATCAAACAACATCTTTTCACCGGCAAGTTTAAAATCATAATTAAGTTCTTTAATTGCCCAATATGCCTTATGTTCTTGTTCAAGAGGTAAATGACATGCTTTTCCATAGACCATTTTATATGGAGACATACCCATAGGATTTTTATAAGCAGTTCTATAAGCCCATAATACATCATCAAGTTTCTTAGACCAATTCTTCCTGGATCTATTAACGGTCTTTTGCAAAATTAACTTTATTTCTCTATTACTCAATTCAACTTGACCACTAGACTGAGGATGATAAGGGGATGCAATTCTATGATTAACATCATATTTAGCAAGAAGTTTATGGAAAACACCATGAATAAAATGTGAACCACCATCAGTCATCAAGTATCTAGGGACTCCAAACCTCAGAAATATAACTTCTTTAAGCATTCTGATAGAGGTGTTATGATCAGCACTACTAGTTGGAATAGCTTCTACCCACTTAGTAACGTAATCAACAGCAACTAAAATATGAGTATACCCATTAGAGGAAGGAAAAGGTCCCATATAATCGAAACCCCAAACATCAAATGGTTCAATAACAAGTGAATAATTCATAGGCACATCCTGACGTCTACCAATATTACCAATTCTTTGACACTCATCACAAGATAGGACAAACTTACGTGCATCTTTAAAAAGAGTAGGCCAATAAAAACCAGACTGTAATACTGTGGCACCCCGGCTCAGAGGAACCGGAACACCCCGTATTCCAGCCCAGACATCAAGTCTTCTAGAATACGGCACTGCTGGCATAGAACAAAACAGCTCTTGATAACAAATAATATGGGTACAAGGGTTCTGGTAAAACAAAGGATTACATGAGCACAGCGACACTACGCCTGCTAAGGTAGCTCTATGCTAGCAGCGGAATAACTTCTAGTAGCAGAACAGCGATGATGGTGAAGGACTCCACTCCGCAGGGACTCTGGCTAGGACACGGCCTAGCTCGCAAACTCAGGATCCTCGATAGGCAAACAATCACGGCATCACCTGCAGTCTGGCATGACACACCAGGTGAGTACTTTGAATGTACTTGCAAGCTCACAACAACCAAAAGCATCAATGCAAGACAACAACATAGCATTAACAAGTTAACTCATGAGCAACTACTATGATGAGGAAGAACTACAAATCATGATGTGGTAATACTAGAACTTCTTAGGAACCGTCATCTTGGGTCACATGAACCATTTCACTCTTGGCTATCCGGCCAAGCAATATGTCAACTTGATCACCTCTTGATCAATATAACCTCGTGATCACCGCGTGATCACATTACAATCCGATGCTCAACCTCAGGATCATCCCAATATCAACATCGACATCCTGCCAAACTGTTACTTGCTCACATAAATAAAAGTCATAATATAAGTCATTCCATCATCGTGAGTGTTGATCGAACGGTGTGACCTAATACGAACTTTGCCATAACCGAGGATGCGGCTATCGATAGTTTATACACTCTGCAGAGGTTAGTACACTGTACCCACACCACGGAACTCATGGCCTCGTGCTCCCATTCGGGTGGACCAACGACATTCCGACAAAACCGATCTATTGCATGACACCCTCCCGGTCACTCCGACAAACTCACCATTGAGCTATGTCATGGGTGGCCCCGATGTCAACTCGTGACATCCTGCCACCTCATGGCGAAACAAAACAAACTCGTCCCAAACGGGGACACCCGGGTACAACACAACTTGGGCACACAAGGCTTATGGATGCCTACCTGATCAGGGTAGCGCGTGCACATAACCTTCCCTAGTTGGAGGCACCGGCGATGGGCATGACAATAGACCGAATTAGGGCCTCCGCATCCAGGCAAGTGCGGCTGAACTGGTGAGCTCGATTCGGTGGCACCCGACCAACGAAATGACGGAATTTGTCCCCAAGGTAAATTTGTGATAGAACTGTTACTCCAATATCATATATAAGCCTATGATCCAAGTCATAATAATATTCAATGAATAATCCAAAGAATGATATAGCCAAGTCATTATTATTAACTCCACAGGTAGGATATCAAATATGTTCATGATGAATCCATAGAAAAATGATCCTACTAATCCCATAGCAATATCAAGATGGTTAAACATGGATCAATATGATAGCATCATTCATTAATATCATAGCTCCTAATAATCCAATGGTGACATGGCACTATCAAACTTGCAAGGTATTGGTACTAAAAAAATCCAAGCATCATCATGGCAGTAGCCAGATCAAATATTTCTCCAAGAATTTGCCATAATAAGTCATCACTAAAAATTGCAAGTTTTTAGGCAAGATTATTAATTAAAACCATGGCATTGCATTGCAATCATGCAAATGGAGGTTGTGGCTTGCCTTGCTCCAAGAGAGTGAGGAGAGTACTCCTGGTCTTCACCCACTCAAATCACTCTGGAAAAAAAATCATAGCAAGCAAAATAAATAACCATATAAAGCATTTTTCTCTGTCCAGAAAATCTAGACAGTAGAGAAAAATGTCAACTTCTACCAGAAAATAAAGGAGGTCAAAATAAAAATACTGCAAAAAGAATCAACTCGTTTGGACATGTGGTTTAGGAGTTATTCATGGTCAAAGTTGGGCCAAATCTGAATTAAAAATGAATCTAAATGAATTACTGGAAAACCTCCAGGGGTGACGTCGAAAGCGTAAAGTGGGTTTACGCTTCCACTTAAAAACGATTCGGCAGGGAAGGGTGAGGCTGACTGGTGGGGTCGCCTCGTCAGATTTAAAGGGAGAGAGCGAGAACAGAGGGCGGCGGCGCCTACCGATGTCGGACGGCGGTGAGGAGGCAGCGCCGGAGAAGGGAGATGGGGGGAATGGATCAGGAACTCCACAGCGAACACGCCCGTACCCGCAGCTCCCCGGGAAACGGCCGGACGACGCCGCGCCCTTTGTCTCCGGCGGCGGCAGGCTACGGCCGTCGGCGAGTCCGTCGATTCCGGCCACGGTTAGCTCCGTTAGGAGGCCAGGGAGAACCAGGAGGTTGAGAGGAGTTCAATGATGGGGCTGGTTGAGGCAGGGGGGCACTGGAGGTGCCTGGTCAAGGTGGAGACCGAGCGGCGAGCTCCTGGCCGGAGGGGAAGAAGAAGAGCTCCTGGGCTCGGCTGGGTGGCTCCGGTGGTCGATTGGGTGAGGGGGAGAGCGAGTGGTGTGGAGCGACGAGCTCGAGAAGGGCTTAAATAGGCGGGGAAGGATGCTCGTGGCTGCTAGCCGCCATGGAGACGCGGTTGATGCTTCGGCGAGGCGTGGCATGCTGCGGGGCCAGTGAGGCGACGGGAGAGGCAGAGGAGATGCGCACGCGGCGCTAGAGATGCGCGGGCGCAGCCGTGGTGAGCACAGGTGCGGCAGACCACGCGACGCTCGGTGCACCCGCGGGCGCGACGGCTGGCGCCGGCGAGGGAGCTTCTGGAGGTGAGGGGAGGGGTCCAGCGGCTACGTGGGAGGAAGAGAGGGCTGGTCGGCATTAGTGGACGCGCGGGAACGGGCAGGGGGAAACGGCCCGAAGCAAAACGACGCTTGGAGTGCGGCCAAACGTACAGAGTACGCGCACAAGGGTGCTAATAGCACGGTCACCGTGTGCATTGACGCGTGCATGGCGACTCGGCGAGGCTGGCCATGTCCAGTGTATAGCCCATCCCAAATGGGGCCTCTCTGAAGTGATGGATCGACGAAATCAACTATTAGCTGAAAAGATGCATCAGGTAAAGGTTACTGTAGCAAACTTGAGCTAGAAGCTGTGATCAAATGACTTAACCAAAGGGCCAAGAAAGAGGTCACAGGGGTTTAGGGTAGGAAGGACTATTGTCCTGTGAATTTTGAGATGATTTGGACAAGATTTGAAGATAGTTGCTTCACAACTGTAAAAACAGAACAGAAACTAGATTTGGATGTTACACTCACATAGGGTGTTGGATTGGTCTAAAATTTGGTGGAGAGTTATGATTTAAGACCCTGTAGGTACTGGTAAAATTTCATGCCATTTAGAAATACCTAAATGGTACTTCCTTTACAAAGGTCCTCTTTGAACAGAATCTTGGGGGAATTTTGTGGAGAAAATGGCTTGGCAACATGATGTGAATTTTGGCATGCTCAAAGTATATAGGGATATTTAGGTCTTGGATTAATTTCAGAATTTATGCAGCAATGTAAAATATAGTTGCTTCACATCCTGAAAAATTGACCAGAAACAAAGATTTGAAGGTGGGCTCACATAGATTGTTGGATGTAGCTCAAATTTTGTGTAAGGGAATTATTTGAGCATATGGATGGCCTGGAAAATTTTCAACTCATTTGGATACTCCTAGCTATCACTTCCTTCACAAAGCTTCTCTCTAGACAGAAACTTTGGAAATTTGCTGAGGAAGATTTAATAGGCAAATGGAGCTGAATTTTGTCATGTGGTAATGCTTTGGATAGGAAAGAGTGCTCAAAAAGTTTGAGGGCAATCAAGAAAAGATAAATAGCACTTCCTTCACAAAGTGCCATACTGGACAGAATGGAAAATGAATATTCCTGAATTATTTTTGAACTAGGCAAGAAAGGGTTTTGACATATTTGTGAAAAATATGATCCAAAGAATTTATGAGAATTTTGTGGGGATTTCTGGAATGACAGAAATATAGGTTGCTTCACAACCTAGGTCAAACAGGGTTATTCCTTTAATTGAAAAGGAATATTTAGTTGGAAAAGAAATTGTGGTTGGGTTTGGATGGACATGACTTGATCTTGGGAAATATTTGAGAAGGATGATTTACTTAGGAGAAGAAATAAATAGGACCTTCCCAAGTTTCTAGTCCAAAGGGCTAATTCAAAAGAAATCCAAGTCAAAATCCAAAGAAACCAAATAAAAGAAAATGGGCCAAACATTGGGGTGTTACAAACACCTTATGTGCGGTTCTGTCTCCCGCATGGTGTCCTCCGTATGCCTCGGAGTGACACTTTCGTAGAATTTGTTCATGTTCATGCTCAGGTACACAACGTCTAATAACACCATCTACTCCTTCTTTATATAAATGTGGGTCATCCCAAAAGTAATGTCTTAAATCAAATAAGAACTTTTTCTTTTGTTGGTAGGTAAAACTAGGTGGAATATATTTAGCAACAATGTAATTAGCATAGTCTGCATACCAAGGACTAGTACGAGAAGCATTTATAACAGTTAATTGTTCATCAGGAAAATTATCATTAATGGGCAGTGGGTCATCAAGAACATTTTCCATCCTAGACAAATTATCCGCTACTGGATTTTCAACTCCTTTTCTATGAACAATATGCAAGTCAAATTCTTGTAACAAACGAACCCACCTAATAAGTCTAGGTTTAGCATCTTTCTTTTCCATAAGTTATTTAATAGCAGCATGATCAGTGTGAACAGTTACCTTAGAATAAACAATAAAAGATCGGAACTTATCACATGCAAACACAACTGCTAAAAATTCTTTCTCAGTAGTGGCATAATTTCTTTGAGCGATATCTAGAGTTTGCTAGCATAATGAATAACATTCAATTTCTTATCAACTCTTTGTCCTAGAACAACACCAACATTATCACTAGCATCACACATAATTTCAAAGGGTAGGTTCCAATCAGGTGGTTGAACAATAGGTGCAGAAATTAAGGCTTTCTTAAGTATTTCAAAGGCTTCTACGCAATCATCATCAAAAACAAATGGAACATCATTTTGCAAGAGACTAGTAAGACGCCTAGAAATTTTAGAGAAGTCTTTTATAAACCTTCTATAGAAACCGGCATGACCAAGGAAACTTCTTATACCTTTGATATCTTTAGGACATGGCATTTTCTCAATTGCATCAACTTTAGCTTTATCTATCTCAATACCTCTTTCAGAAATTTTATGCCCGAGGACTATACCTTCGTTCACCATAAAGTGGCACTTCTCCCAATTCAAGACAAGATTAGTTTCTTCACATCACTGCAAAACTCGATCAAGGTTGCTCAAGCAATCATCAAAAGAAGTTTCGTAAACGGAGAAATCATCCATGAAAACCTCAACAATCTTTTCACAAAAGTCAGAGAATATAGCAGTCATACATCTTTGAAAGGTGACATGTGCATTACATAAACCAAAAGGCATACGACGATAAGCATAAGTTCCAAAAGGACAAGTAAATGTGGTTTTCTCTTGATCTTCTTTTGATACAGGTATTTGAGAGAAACCAGAATATCCATCTAGGAAGCAAAAGTGTGTATGTTTAGATAATCTTTCTAGCATTTGATCAATAAAAGGCAAAGGGTAATGATCTTTTCTAGTTGCTTTATTTAATTTCTTGAAATCAATTACCATCCTATAACCAGTTACAATTCTTTGTGGGATAAGTTCATTTTTATCATTAGGAACAACAGTAATACCTCCTTTCTTAGGAACACAATGAACAGGACTTACCCATCTACTATCAGCTATGGGATGAATTATACCTGCCTCCAGAAGCTTTAATATTTCAGTTCTTACCACATCCTTCATTTTAGGATTTAATCTTCTTTGATGATCAACAACTGATTTAGCATCTGGCTCCATATGAATCTTGTGCTGACATAGAGAGGGGCTAATGCCCTTGAGATCATCGAGAGTATATCCAATAGCAGCACAATGCTTCCTCGGAGTTTTGAGTAATCTCTTTTCTTCATGCTCTGAAAGGTTAGCACTAATAATAACAGGATACATCTTCTTTTCATCAAGATAAGCATATTTAAGTGTATCGGGTAGTTGCTTTAGTTCAAACACAGGATCACCCTTAGGTGGGAGAGGTTCTCCCAAAGTTTCAACAGGAAAATTATGTTTAAGAATAGGTGCTTGTTTAAATAACATCTCATCTATTTCATTTCTTTCATTCATATTTATATCATTTTCATGTTCTAGCAAGTATTGTTCTAAAGGATCAGTAGGAGGCCCAACAATAGAAGAGAGACCAATAATTTCATCCTTATTAGGTAATTCTTTATCATGAGGTTGTCTACGAAACTTAGAGAAATTAAACTCATGAGACACGTTGATGTATACTACACAACTTATTCTTGTAGACTCGTGTTGGGCCTCCAAGCGCAGAGTTTTGTAGGACAGTAGCAATTTTCCCTCAAGTGGATGACATAAGGTTTATAAATCCGTGGGAGGCGTAGGTTGAAGATGGTATCTCTCAAACAACCCTACAACCAAATACAAGAAATCTCTTGTGTCCCCAACACACCCAATACAATGGTAAATTGTATAGGTGCACTAGTTTGGCGAATAGATGGTGATAAAAGTGTAGTATGGATAGTAGAAATATATTTTTATAATCTGAATAAATAAAAATAGCAAGGTAGAAAACGATAAAAGTGAGCACAAATGGTATTGCAATGCTTAAAAACAAGGCCTAGGGTTCATACTTTCACTAGTGCAATCTCTCAACAATGCTAACATAATTGGATCATATACCCATCCCCCAACGTGCGATAAAGAATCACTCCCAAGTTCCTATTAGCGGAGAACATAAGATAGAAATTGTTTGTAGGGTACGAAACCACCTCAAAGTTATCCTTTCCGATCGATCTACTGAGCTATTCCTATAAGTGTCACAAACAGCCCTAGAGTTCGTACTAAAATAACACCATATGATACACATCAACCAACTCTAATGTCACCTAGATACTCCAATGTCACCACAAGTATCCGTGAGTTGATTATATGATATGCATCAAACAACTTCATAATCATAATATTCAATCCACACAAAGAACTCCAAGGAGCACCCCAAAGTTTCTATCAGAGAAAATATAATGAAAATGTGCATCAACCCCTATGCATAGATTACCCCAATGTCACCGCGGGAATCCGCGAGTTGAAATGCCAAAACATATATCAAGTGAATCAACATAATACCCCATTGTCACCACGGGTATACATATGCAAGACATACATCAAGTGCTCTCAAATCTGAAATATTCAATCCGACAATAACGAAACCTCAAAGGGAAAAGATTCGATTCATCACAACAAAGATAGAGAGGGAAGAAACACCATATGATCCAACTATATTACCAAAGCTCGCGATACATCAAGATCGTGCCATATCAAGAACACGAGAGAGAGAGAGAGAGAGATCAAACACATAGCTACTAGTACATACCCTCAGCCCCGAGGGTGAACTACTCCCTCCTCGTCATGGAGACCGCCGGGATGATGAAGATGGCCTCCGGTGATGATTCCCCCCTCCGGCAGGGTGCTGAAAAAGGGTTGTCGATGATATCTCTCTGGTACAGAGGCTTGAGGCGGCGTAAAAACTCATCTAGGTTAACTTTCGGGGGTTTCTGAATATATATGATTTTTTGGCGTTGGAATCATGCGAAGAAGAGCCACTGGGGGGCCCACGAGGCACCAGGGCGCGCCTGGGGGGGTGGCGCGCCCTGGTGGCTCGTGGAGCCCCTGTGGGTCTTCTGGCCTCCTCCCGAAGCTTCTAGTGTCTCTTATGTTCCAGAAAAAATCATCAAAAAGTTTCGCTGCATTTGGACTTCATTTGATATGGATTTTCTGGAAAACCAAAAACAAGCAGAAAACAGCAACTGGCACTGGGCACTAGGTCAATATGTTAGTCCATGAAAATCATATAAAAGCCATATAAAAGTGCACCAAAATCATACAAAACTATAATAAACATGGCATGAATACTTCATAAATTATAGATACGTTGGAGACGTATCACACGTCACCAAAATTAACACTGAAAGTTTCTTTATTACAATCAATCTTAGCATTAACTGTATTCAAAAAAGGTCTTCCAAATATAATGGGACAAAAATCATCTTGTGGTGATCCAATAACAAGAAAATCAGTAGGGTATTTGATCTTACCACACAAGACTTCAACATCTCTAACAATCCCAAGTGGTGAAATAGTATCTCTATTTGCAAGCTTAATAGCAACATCAATGTCTTCAATCTCAACAGGTGCAATATCATTCATGACTTCTTGATAAAGAGTAAATGGAATAGCACTCACACTAGCACCAATATCACATAAACCATGATAGCAATGATCTCCAATTTTAACAGAAATAACAGGCATGCCAATTACGGGTTTGTTCTTGTCTTTAGCGTCTGGCTTAGCAATTCTAGTTGCTTCATCACAGAAATATATGACATGTCCATCAATATTATCAACCAAAAGATCTTTAACCATTGCAATATTAGGTTCAACTTTAATTTGTTCAGAGGGTCTAGGTGTTCTAATATTACTTTTATTAACCACAGTTGAAGCTTTAGCATGTTCCTTAATCCTAACAGGGAAAGGAGGTTTCTCAATATAAGCAGTAGGCACAACTGGATCAACATTGCAAACAATTGTTTCTTCTTTAACACTGACAGGTTCTTCATTTAATTCAATAGGTGGATGAAACTTAAACCATTTCTCCTTAGGGAGATCAACATAAGCAACAAAAGATTCAAAAAAAGTAGATACTATCTCAGAGTCAAGTCCATATTTAGTACTAAACTTATGAAAGGCGTCAGTTTCCATAAAAGATTTAACACAATCAAACTTAAGATTTATACCTAACTCTTTACCTTTGTCGATTTCCCAATCTTCAGAGTTATGTTTAATTATTTCCAGAAGATCCCATTTGAATTCAACAATCCTCTTCATAAAGGAACCAGTAGAAGAAGCATCGAGCATGGATTGATCATTATGAGAAAGCCGAGCATAAAAGTTTTGAATAATTATTTCTCTTGAGAGCTCATGATTGGGGCATGTGTGCAACATATCATTAAGCCTCCCCCAAGCTTGAGCGATACTTTCTCCTTCACGAGGCCAAAAATTATATATATAATTCCGATCACGATGAACCAAATGCATAGGATAAAATTTCTGGTGAAATTCCAGCTTCAACCAGTTCCAATCCCATGTTCCAGTATCATCCAATAGCCTATACCATGTCAATGCCTTTCCCTTCAAAGATAAAGGGAATACCTTCTTCTTAACTCCATCCTCGGATAAACCTGCAAGCTTAAACAATCCACAAATCTCATATATATATATATATATCAAGTGCATATCAGGATGTACCTTTCCATCTCCTGCATAAGGATTAACTAGCAGTTTCCCTATCATACCCGAAGAAATTCCATAATAAATATTTTCAGTAGGTTCAGTAGGTTGAGGGGCAACTCTCAATGCTTCTGGTCGAGGTGAAGATACCCCTAACAAACCCCTCAAAGGATTAGTTTCCATAGTGACAAGTGACGATAATTTCAGCACGTAATATAAATGTTTCCTTACCAAATTCCACTCACCAAAGGCGCTTCACTCCCCGGCAACGATGCCAGAAAAGAGTCTTGATGACCCACAAGTACAGGGGATCAATCGTAGTCCTTTCGATAAGTAAGAGTGTCGAACCCAACGAGGAGCAGAAGGAAATGACAAGCGGTTTTCAGCAAGGTATTGTCTGCAAGTGCTGAAAGTAGCGGTAACAGATAGTTTGGATAGCAAGATAATTCGTAACAAGTAACAAGTGACAATAGTAACAAGGTGCGGCAAGGTGGGCCAATCCTTTTTATAGCAAAGGACAAGCCAGAACGGTCTCTTATATAAAGCAAGGCGTTCTCGAGGACACATGGGAATTCTCATCACTACAAAAAAACGCTTCCGAGATGAAACGTCTTTGTCATAGGTGGTCAAGTTTTCTTTCATGCATGTACATCCGTGACAATTTTATGACAGAATCAAGATAGTCATACCTGTGCTGTCGTAGTAGTGTTCCATGACAATACTCAAATTATCATCATGGAAGTGTCCACTTCCATGACGATAAATGTCATGTCATGGAAGTGTTTTCGTCAAGGGTGACCGACACGTGGCTTCCACCGTACTGGGTCGCCGTTAAGCTATCGGGTCCGGTTTTGGATCCGATAAGCCGTTAACAGCCCTGACCAATGGGGATTTTCCACGTGTAAAATTCTCATTGGCCAACGGATCCACGTGTCTGCTCGGCGTCGCGACAGATGTCATCCACCCAATGGACGAGACGCGCCTATGGAAAAGTGACACGTGGCACGGCCCAAAACAGGCCCATTTAGCTAAAAAGGCTGGCCGAGTCGAAATAAGCGGGCCGACCCATTTATGGCCTACTTTCGTCTGGCCCATTTACAACAACGGCCCATACGAGATATGCCAATTCGGCCCGTCAATGGCCCGTTAACGATTTGACACCATTGCGGCCCATCGTCTGTTCCAGCCCGTTAACAGCCCGCTATGTCTTTGGGCTCATTTGTCGGCCGAGGTTCTTTCGACCTGTTAGAGGCCCATTATGGAGATGGGCCAATTTCCAGGCTGTACGACTTTCAGCCCGTTAGAGGCCCAATATAGGCATGGGCCAATTTCCTGGCGGTACGTATTTCGGCCTTTTAGCGGCCCATTAGGGATTTGGGCCAACTTCCAGCCCGGTGTATCTTTCAGCCTGTTAACGGCCCACACCGTAGTTGGGCCATTTACATTCCGACCTGACTTTCGGCCTCTTAGCGGCCCATGTTCTCCATGGACCAATTCCAGCCTGACATGACTTTCGGCCTGTTAAAGGTCCGTTTTGTATATGGACCCACTTATGGCCTGATTGGCTTTCGGCCTGTTAACGGCCCGACTCGGAATGGGCCAAGCAGTAATTTTGATCTATTTCGGCTTGCTAAGGGCCTGTAGGCCCGTTTCCACTGTTGGAGCCCAATCGCGGTTTCGGCCTGCTAACGGCCCGTCAACTAATTGGGCCTGCTAAATTTCCTTCATGGCTACAGGCCCATTGAATGACAGGGCCAAATACAGTCCATCGAAGGCCCACGTCGGTTTAGGCCCAGCTACTACTTTGAGCCCATTACGAGGAACAATTATGGACTGTGGCAGAGCCCATCTAGTAACTGCAGGCCGACTATGGGGCCATTACAGGCCCTGGGCGGTTCCCCTAGAAGAAGGGCCCACGTCGCTTTGTTCCAGTTATTAATTTCACTGCATATTTTGGCTTGTTTGCCGCCAGTTGAGGTTTCGGCTGAGAAAGCTCGGGTGCAACCCCGCGCTAAGCAAATATACGCATAAAAGGAAAATGTAGCACATCAAAGCATATATTACAGGAAATTACATCCACTAGGCAATCAAAGATTGATGCCAGTGCAAATAAACGAACAGAGCTTAACGATCTACAACCTCACAATCTGCAACCTCAGCGTGGATGACGCCCATAAGCATGTGAGAATGTGCACCTCTGATTCCTCCACGATTTCCATCATTGCTTCAACCAGTAATTGGTTCACAAACGTACATCTTTTCCATTGGATTCGAGATAGAGGAAACTGAACAGATTCATATGGGGATTTTGGCAGGCTTGTATCAATGATAGTGGAAAGTGTCTTGACCACTGCATCATAACTTAAATAAGAGGGGAAACTAAATAGATTAATCAAGAGTTATCCCCATATTACCTTCGCTGGATTTATTGGAGAGAAACAATGGGGTTGCCTTGCTGTCTTGAGACTTTGTCGTATTATCTTTAGCAGCCTGCACCAAATCATCAGCCAGGTTAGTTAATACTTAATAGGAAAGCAACATTCACACAATGAACGTTTGGGCAACCAGACCACACCAGCCTACACCGAATTAACACAACATGGCACTGCTATCATCAGCCGGGTAAGTTTATAGGAAAGCAACATTGACACGATGAACGATTGGGCAAAAAGAACACACTACTAGATTTTAGTAATGTGCAATATATGAGATAGTACAATCATGCAACTGAATATGCAAAACTACCAGGCAGTTACCCTTTCAAAAATCTACATTAGCGCCTTAATTATACATTTTGCTACAAGTAAATTTAGATCAGATAATTGGTGTAGGGTACTGAAGGTTGGATTCACGCCCATGCTACTTAATAAACTACATACTGATGTAAAATTATAGTGATATACAATAGGTACTTACATCAGCATTGGAGCGCAGAGCATTGCTGCAAGATACTTTCCTCAAACATGACCCCAGTTTAGAACGTTTGTTGTCCTTTAAGCATATTTTCTACAACAAAGATGTGTATGACAGATGTAAAATATATAAGATCAAATGTGATCTGAATACTATAAAATTTCATGATGCGAGGATACGCACATGCTTCCTAGCAAGGAGTTGACATGTTTTTGTTAAAATGGAGCTGACTGGTTCTTTGGCCAATGGAATCTGGTTATTATCTGGAGGACTTGGGTTTCTCTGTGCTAGAGCAGTTCCGATGAACACTTGAGTTGGGTTACTATCTCCTGGAGTTTTGATCTTTTGCAAAGAACTTGTTTGTACCCCTTCAGATTCTAACATAGCCCTCTTCCGCTTACATGCCTTGTACAGAAGAATGGTGCTTTAGTTATAAAACATGCTATGGCAGAGAGATGGAATAGGTACTGAAGAATAGAAAGGCATGACATATTGACATGTACTTCCGCCATCCAGAAATAAATGGATGTGTCTAGACGTATTGTAGTCCTAGATACATCCATTTTTATGCATTTCCGCCACAAGTAATATAGACGGAGGGAGTATGATGTACACCCTCCGTAAAGAAATATAATAGTGTTTAGATCATTGTTTCTTTACAGATGAAGTATAAGCTAAGGATACGACAGGACAACAGAGTAAAAGAAACAGTCGTTGAATGTAAAACTGTATGATAGCTGGAATAGGTATAGAAAAACAGCAAGGCGGCATATTCACATGTCTGATGGGCAAACTAAGGTCACATTGCAACAGAACAGTAGAACAACACTTCAATGTAAAAAACCATGGTATGGTAGACGGATGGAGTACATACTGACGAACAACAATGCATGAGATATTCAGAAGGATGATGTCCAAACTAAGCAGATGGCATTGCAGCAGAGTAGAATGACAGTACTTGAATTTGAAAAGATGTTATCATGAATGGAATAGGTACAGACAAACTGGAAGGCATGACATATTCACATGTATGATCAGCGGGCTAAGCACATGGCATTGCAATAGAGTAGATGCATTGCAAGACATTATATGCATGATGCTACCCATATCACGGGTCAAGTTAGAGCAAAGACCTTCTGGGTGAATAGGAATCATTATCTCTCTGCAACTCTTCTGAAGAACTACATTTAACAGTTCCATCATATTGAATATCATTGAGGTCAAGTATGTTGGCCGTTGCATTGCTCCGCGAGTTTCTTTTAGTGATTTGTTCTGATTTTCAATATCATTTTGCGTAATAATATCTGACATGCATGGAAAACAACTAGTAGTGAGATTATGTAATGAGTGCCTGTAGGAGACGACATAAATAGTAGGAGTCCACTTAAATAGCAGCAACAGTATGATACCTCAAAGACTAAAGAGAGAGCACACATGATAGCTACAAAATATATACTATTTGTACTCGAGATTAACTAAATGGCACACAAAAGTACTACAGAACAACAGCATAGGTAATACTAGAAGGGATATAATCACTAGCCTGTGGGATAGCTTTGGCTGAGAGACGATAACTATGGAACAACGTTAACTCCTGCACAAGTCTCTTATCTGAAGTAAGACTGGAGATCAACATGAATGTACAGTGACAAGTGATAATCTATTTTCCATGCTTAGATGAAGAACGAAGCCATAAATATTGCACACAAGTAAGATGAGGGTACAACCTATCTTCCCGCCCTCCGTAGGAGTGAGCATCATCTGCTGAATCGTCGACGGCGCTGCGTTGTTGTGGCTATCCATGTCTGGCTGGCACATACAAGGCAGGGAACTCTTGAGTGGGGAGTATAGCTCCCATCTGATGCATGCTTCCCTTGTTGGAGCAGCTCCGGTGAGAAGGAAGACGGTGTGGCTGAAGATGCAGAAAACACACAACGTTAAGAATGACACATATCTCTGATCTGAAGAAATACGATCGACACTCAGGCACGAGACAGGTCACACGTCAGTTTACTGAAAACTAAATTGTGGTCACACGCTTTTTTTTCATTGTCTGATCTACACCGGATGGCTGGATGGCCATCCTGTGCCTCCCGGCTGTCACTGTTCAGGATCTTCCTCGAACAGCCAGCGAGCACCGGCAGAGCAGCCTGCCTCCGCCGTCCCTGGCCACGGCAGCTCCGACCTCGACCCCGCCCCCCGCCCCCTGCCCCACCACACTGTCGTGGTTGCGCCGTCCCCCGGCCATACCTCAAAGACTCATCGTCATCCAGATCCGGCGCCAGCAGTACCTTGACCCCACGCAACCATAAGATATGCACCGAAGTGCTGCTTCCGCGGTGAACCTGCGCCCGCTGCCCACACCCTACAATAGACACCGAGGCACTCCTTCCCCGGCCAACCGGTAGCCTAGGAGCTCCGCCGCTTCGAGGGGAGCTGCTTCCTTCCATTTGGAACCAACTGACCCAGAATAAAAATCTAGGCGACTGACGCCTAGGTAAAGTGAATAAGATGAGTGTACGACCTATCTTGCATCCCGGTGAAGTAGGCAGCTCCATCTGCCGAGTCGGCGAGGCCGGCGCGATTGCGGTGGCTGCCGGAGGCGGGAAAGCAGATATGTGGCGGCAGTCGACGGCTACGGGGGATCAGCGCTGGACGCGTCTGAAGTGCGATCCGCTCTGGCACCGTGCATGACGGCACGGTTGAATCGGCTCCTGCACGGTTCACACGGTCGTCGTCGAGGCGGCTCTAGCAGCACGGAGTAAGAGGCACATGGCCCAGTGCCCGACGGCAAATGGACAACAGCTCTGGAATTGGGGAGGAGGGCGGCGGTGAATCTGGTGTGGTGGGGGGGCCATGGAGGAGGGGCTGAGGTTTCACGGCAGGGGAGAAGGTGATTTGGCGCCCACGGTGTATGAATGGGGAATTGGGTGGGGCCATGTCTTACGGACACATTTGTCTGAAATGTGGGGGAAGTTACAATTCTACACCTGTCTTTTGGCTTGTGGGCTTGGGTCTGAGTCTTGAGGGTCGGGGATAGTAGGGTAACTTTGCTTTTCCCAAATAGTGGGCGCCAACGATTTCGGGCGAGGAGGGTGTGCTTGAAATAGTGGGCGTGAGCGATTTCGGCCGAGGAGAGGGTGTTTTGCCACCCATGGTTTATGAATTATTCGGCGCCAGTGATTTCGGCCGAGGAGAGGGGTTTTGCCGCCCATGGTTTATGAATTATTCAGCGTCTGTCATTTCGGCCAATGAGAGGGCGTGCTTCGATGAAGTTACAAACCTACCCTCGGTATACAACGGGCCAATTGATGCGGGTCCCAGATAGGCTGGTAATTTCACATCTCCCATTTATTTGCTCGGGCAAATTCCACCGACCAGAGGGTGTTTTAGCGGTTCGTTCAAATTTTGTGAGAACAAGCATCCACGTCTACCGTACCAAGTCGATCCGAATCATATTTAGAAATATTAGTTCTATAGTGTCACATCTTGCCACTTCTTTTTTAGATGGTGAGATGATGCTCAGGACTAATGTGTATTTACATGCTTGTTGCTACCGATTAATTTGACAAATAGTTGACCCACTTAAAAACGGGAATCAAACCAAAAATGAAATATCTCAATTCAATGAAATAGCTTTTTGACCCGGTCAAAATTGTGGACTACATCTAAAATTGAACACATCAATTGAATAGCATGTTGTATTATAGTACTCCATGAACATGCTCAAAGTCAAATTAATGAACCTGTTTGATACGCATATCTCCGTTCATGTGTGAATTGCAAACACCATGTTCTCCAATTCAAACATTTGAAAACAATTTTATACTGAATCATGGTTTATATCAATCTTCGACGCAAAAACGCGACCTCTCCCCTCTCCCGCACTCCCGTTCTCTCTCTAGCCGACACTCTTTCTTTCTATCGCGCGCACACGAACACAATCCTTATCGGTCTCTCTCTCTCCCTCTCTCTCTCTCCCACTCTCTCTCTCTCTCTCTCTCCCTCTCTCTCTCTCTCGCTCTCTAGGTCTTTCTAGTTCGCATGCACACTCTATGTATAGGTCTCCCTCGCACACAATGTATGACTCTCTGGTCTAGGCTAATTAGATAGCTAGGGTGCACTCATTGTACACACAGAAATTCTCTCGCTCGTTGTCCATAACTCTCTCATGCACCACTCCGTCGTCTCCCAGCTCCTCTCTCTCTCTCTCAAACATTCTATCTCCCTAGGTCACACATATCTCACTCGCACTAGATATACCCATCTAACATTCTCTCTTCCTCGTTCTCTCTCTGTCTCACACGCGCACACACACACACACACACACACACACACACACACACACACAATCTCCCCCCTAGCTAAGTACGAGTATAGACGCACTCCCCCTAGGTATGACTATCTCTCACACTCTCCATTAGAAACACACGCATTGCCTCTTTCGCTCCCTAGGACTATCTCGATCTCTCTCGGGGCATCTTTCTATCGCACACACACCTTTATCTCTCGATCTCCCACCCATATAGTCCCCTCACGATCTCGAGGGGATCTCTCTATCACAAACACACCCTATCTCCCTCCCCATGCCTCCATTTTCTCCATACGTCCCTCTCGACCTCTGTCCCTTGTTTACCAGACCACTCTTGGACATGTGCTATAGGGGTATTTCTCTCTGTTGCAAATAACCACACACTATTTGCATGTATATCCTCACCTCGCTTTCTCTCTCGGAGATGCATGCGTGATATGTTTGCATAAGACACACACTTTCTCTCTATTTTATCATGTGTTGTCCCTTTCTCTTTCAGACACACACTCTTTTTGCACACTCACTCTTTCTCCTTCACACACACTTGATCTCTCTCTACTTAGGTACTTTCTCCGGTCCATAGCATATAGATTTTTTGAAAAGTCAAACCTCACAAAGTTTGACCAGGTATGTGGAGAAAAACATTTACATCTAGAACGGGAAACATATATCATTAGATTCATCACAGGATGTAGTTTCATATTATATATACATCTTTGGTATTGTATATATAAATGATTTTCTCTGTAAACTTGGTTGAAGTTTCCAAAGTTTGACTTTTCAAAAATTTATAGGCACTACATTATCGAACAGATGGAGTATCTCTTTCTCTCTCTCAACTATCTCACGCACCACTCCGCCGTCTCGGGGCTCTTCTCTCTCTTTTTCAAACTTTCTATCTCCCTAGGTCACACATACACATATCTCGCTCGCACTAGATAGACCCATCTAACACTCTCTCTCCCTCGTTCTCTTTCTATCTCACACGCACGCACACGCCCCCCCTAAGTACGATTATCTCTCACTCCATCACACGCACATGCACTTCCCCCTAGGTATGACCATCTCTCACTCTCCATCACAAACACACACATTGTCTCCTTCCCTCCCTAGCTAGGTATATCTCTATCTCTTCCAGGGTATATTTCTATCGCACACACACCTTGTCACTCGATCTCCCACCCATATAGTCCCCACACGATCTCTAGGGGATCTCTCTATCACAAACACACCCTCTCTCCCTCCCCATGCCTCCATTTTCTCCATACGTCTCTCTCGACCTCGTCTCTCCCTTGTCAATATATCTCCATGTATCTCCTCACCTCGCTTTCTCTCTTGGAGTTGCATGCGTGATATGTTTTCATAAGACACACACACTTTCTCTCTACTTTATCGTGTGTTGTCCCTTTCTCTTTCACACACACACTCTCTCTCTCTTTTTGCACACTCACTCTTTCTCCTTCACACACACTTGATCTCTCTCTAGGCATGTACTCTCTCTGGTCCATAGCATATATACATTTATTGAAAAGTCAAACCTCACAAAGTTTGACCAGGTATATGTGGAGAAAAAGATTTACATCTGGAGGGACAAACATACATCATGAGATTCATCACAAGATGTAGTTTCATATCATATATCTTTGATATTGTAGATATAAGTAAATTTCTCTATAAACTTGGTTAAACTTTCAAAAGTATGACTTTTTGAAAATTTATAGGCACTACATTATCGAACGGAGGGAGTATCTCTTTCTCTATCTCTACCTCTCACGGGCCTCCCCTCTCACTCAATCTCTCTTTACAGAGGGATTATACGGTCACTGGCTCAGCGTATAGCTCCGTATATAGTCTAGTTGACCGGTCAACTAGTCTACATGGTGCCTTGTCAGCTCGTGTTCTCTATGGGTGCACGGGCCCATGTGGCAGTGGGTGAAATTAAATAAACTAGAGGCCCATTTGCCACAGGGTGAAATAAACAAACTAGAAACCACTTGCGGTAGAACCCCGCACGCTACTAAATTGAGTGCACACTTCTTCCTCGTTAAAATAGTACTGTAGTACTCCCTCCGTTTCTTTTTAGTCTGCATATAAAATTAATTTTCATGAAATTAGTATTGTAAATGTTGATATCTTTTGATATAAAGTTAGTCAAACTTTGCATAGTTAGACTTTGACCAAATTTTATATGCGGACTAAAAAGAAACGGAGGGAGTACTAGATTAACACCTTCTTAGACGCCACCACGGACACAAACTACGACAACGCACATACACCACTGTGCGGCATGCACGCAAGGATGCACTCGCACACACCCAGCACACAATACACACCAGCACACGTGTACGCCGGCGTCACCGCCGGCTGAGATTGAGGGCGAGGTGGCCAACAAGCGGAGGCGGCTCGAGCCAAAACCGCATCCGGCGAGCCTGGACTTCATCAGCAGCCTCCCCAATGACATGCTGCTTGTCATCGTCGCCCTCCTCCCCACCAAATCTGGTGTGTGGACCACCCTTCTCTCCTGGCGGTGGAGCCCCTTCTGGCGCTGCGTCCCCCTCAATCTCACCATCGACAGCTGCCTCTGCAATGGGGATTGCAAATGCATAGCCACAGTCTCCAAGATCCTTGCATCGCACCCTGGGCCAGGCCGACGCCTTGACATCCGCATGCTCAGTACCAACTGCAATGTCCAAGCCAAGTTCGACGAGTGGTTCTTATCCCCCGCCCTAGATCAGCTCGAGGAGCTCAGGTTTGAAGGTGGACGTTGTCGCTCTCTGCCGCTGTCCGCGCTCCGCCACGCACCAACGCTGCGCCGCGCCAGGTTTAGTTCCTGCTATTTTCCCCAGATTGATGCCGCGCCCGCTCTTCTTCTCCCTCAACTCAAGCAGCACATCCTCTTCGACATTTGTATCTCGAAGGAGGCTATGGAGCGGCTACTCCGCGGCTGTACAACGCTCGAGTACCTTTGTCTTCAACAGATCCCCGGGTTCATTAGCCTCCACATCGCCTCGACGAATCTCCGATGGATTTATGTGTCTTGTTAGCCCCGCAACAGGACATTACATGGGAAGAGATCAGTTGAGCTGTTTCACGATATGGTCATTGAGAGATTGCTTGTATCTGATCTAGAAGGTCCAACAAAAATTAGGGTCATTGACGCGCCGAAATTGACAGCGTTGGCCTACTCGTCTGCCAAATTCTCCAAACTTGTTATTGGATCCATAACTGTTCAGGTACAACACTCTTCTTCTTCTCGTTCTTCTTGAAATTCACATTTTAATTATTTTTCTCGATGTATGTTCGACTGTCATCCAGAAAATGATTCCCACAAGCTTGACCCAGTCTATGCGCACAATGAAGATTTTGGCAATAAAATCTATCGGCCCCAATCTGGATCAAGTTGTTGGATTCCTTAGATGCTTTTCGTGCACGGAGAAGCTACTCATCAAGGTGAAACTCCTTTCCTATTAAATGTGAACCACAACGGAGCTCAATTTTTTCTTAATTTTTCCCAAGTTAGAATGACAAATGTAGTGTTCAAAACTGCATCTAGCCACTATACTGAAAGAAATGTTTTTAGCATTTTTTCTCACGTGATCACCTGCATCATTTTTGTTGTTGTTGTAGCAATGGCTAGTCATAGTGGGAAGTTACTTTATCCTAGGAGCAAGTACTACCTTCGTCCTGGTTTACTAGTGCCCTTCGTATTTTGGAGTATCAAATTTTGACCATAGATTTAACTAACAAAATGTTAATGCATGTCACTAAAAATTATATCATTGGATTCGTATTTGAACATAATTTCCAATGGTATAATTTTTTGTGACATGCATTGACATTTTGTTAGGTAAATCTATGGTCAAAATTTTACACTAAATACGAAGGGGACCTATAAACCAAGACGGACGTAAAATGAGTAAATGAGAGGAAAGAGAAAGAGAGAGAGTGAAAATTATCACTAGCCTTACAGCCAACCCTATTGTATGAGCGAATGATATTGGTAGCTCTTGATGACACGGCAATCTTATATATGCAGCTCCTTTAATATGTTCTCTTCTTTGTAGATAAAAAAAGACCTGAAAGTGAAAAATGTGCTGCAATATAACAACCTCATCGAATGCCTTGATCTCCATGTTACAAAATTGATTTGATCGACTATCGAGGCACCACATCCAAGATTAAATTGGCCAGGTTCTTGTTTCTGAAGGCAAGTGTGCTCAAGGTAATGAGGTTTGGCGTTCTCTGGCGCAACTATGAATGGTGTGCTGATCACCGCAAGCGTCTAAAGCTGAATGACAAAGGCTCTATAGAAGCTGAATTTATTTTTGAAAGATCAAGTAACGAGAGATGCGCAAGTTTATTTGTCTATTAGTGACTTGTCAGGGGCGGTGGATTTTAGTATGTATGATAATGCTGCTAATAACCCACAAGTATAGGGGATCGCAATAGTTTTCGCGGGTAGTATTTCACCCAGATTTATTGAGTCAACACAAGGGGAGCCAAAGAATATTTGCGAGTATTAGCAGTTGAGTTGTCAATTCAACCACACCTGGAGAACTAAATATCTGCAGCAAAGTGTTTAGTAGCACAGTAGTATGATAGTTTCAAGAGCAGTAGTAATAGTAGCAATAGTAATAGTAACAGTAACAGAAGCAGTTTTGTAGTGATTGTAATAGCAGCAACAACGAAAGTAACTTAGCAAAGATCAATATGCGAAAAGCATAGGCATTGGATCGGTGATGGATAATTATGTTGGATGACATTCATCATGTAACAGTCACAACCTAGGGCGATACACAATAGCTCCAATTCATCAATGTAATGTAGGCATGTATTCCGTATATAGTCATACGTGCTTATAGTAAGAACTTGCATGACATCTTTTGTCCTACCCTCCTGCGGCAGTGGGGTCCATAAGGAAATCTAAGGGATATTAAGGCCTCCTTTTAATAGAGAGACAGAACAAAGCATTAACACATAGTGAATACATGAACTCCTCAGACTACGGCAATCACCGGAAAGAATCCCAATTATTGTCACCTTGGGGTATGCGGATCATGACACGTAATAGGTGCATATAACTTGCAAGATAGGATCAAGAACTCAAATATATTCATGAAAACATAGAGTTTCAGATCTGAAATCATGGCACTCGGGCCCTAGTGACAAGCATTAAGCATAGCAAAGTCATAGCAACATCAATCTCAGAACATAGTGGATACTAGGGATCAAAGCCCTAACAAATTGACTCGATTACATGGTAAATCTCATCCAACCCATCACCGTCCAGTAAGCCTATGAAGAAATTTACGACGGTGAGCATCATGAAATTGGTGATGGAGGATGGTTGATGATGACGACGACGTCAAATCCCCCTCTCCGGAGCCCCGAACGGACTCCAGATCAGCCCTCCCGATGAAGAACAGGAGGTGGCGGTGGCTCTATATCGTAAAACGCAATGATTCTTTCTCTCTGATTTTTTTCTCCATGAATAGGTACTTATAGCGTTGGAATTAGGGTAAACAGAGTTGGCAGGGGGCCACAAGCCTGCCAGGCGTGCCCTGGGGGTGGCCACGCCCCCCAGGCTTGTGGCGCCTGGTGGGCCCCCCTCTAGTAAATCTCTTCGCCAATATTTTTTATATATTCTGGAAATATTCGCCGTAAATTTTTAGGTCCATCCGAGAACTTTTATTTCTGCACAAAAATAACACCATGGCAATTCTGCTGAAAACAGCGCTAGTCCGGCTTAGTTCCATTCAAATCATGCAAATTAGAGTCCAAAACCAGAGCAAAAGTGTTTGGAAAAGTAGATACGGGACGTATCAACTCCCCCAAGCTTAACTCATTGCTTGTCCTCAAGCAATTCAGTTGACAAACTGAAAGTAACAAAGAAAAACTTTTACAAACTCTTTTGTTCTTGTTGTCTGTATATATACTTAACTAGCATCCAAGTTTTCAACAAAGATTATGAACTAACCATATGGATGATAACACTTAGGTCTCACATTTACTCATGGCAATAACATAACCAACTAGCGAGCAATAATAAGATATCTCGGATGCCAACACTTTGTCAAAACAATCATGATATAATATGATAACATGGTATCTCGCTAGCCCTTTCTGAGACCGCAAAACATAAATGCAGAGCACCTCTGAGATTCAAGCAACGACTAAACATTGTAATTCAGGGTAGAGGATATCCAGTCATGATCACACCCAACATTAAATATACTCAATGCATAAAAATGACAATAGTGCTCTCCAACTGGTGCTTAAATGAGAGGGTGATGACTCAACAATAAAAGTAAAATAACATAAAAGTAAATGGATAGGCCCTTCGCAGAGGGAAGCATGGATTTGCAGCGGTGCCAGAGCTCGAAGCTTAAAACAGAGATGAAAATAATTTTGGGAAGTATGCTTTTCCTGTCAACGTCACGACCGGGAGTTTTCAATATCTTCCATGCTAAACACATTATAGGCGGTTCCCAAGCGTAACGGTAAACTTTACTCCCCCTCCACCATACCAACACAAGCAATGGCTAGCCGAATTCATGGGTGCCCTCCATACCAACAACTTTCCGGGGGAGTTTGTTTGCATTATATAATTTCGATTTGAGCATATGACTGGGCATCCCGATTACCAGCCTCTCTCATGCAATGACAAGTGAATAAACACTCATCTGAGAATAACCCGCTTAGCATGGAAGATACTGACTACCCCTGTTGCTCCATGAGCGGTACGGGCACACAAAACAGAAGTTTGTTTGAATGTTTTAGAGGTGGCACATGCAAATTTACTTGGAACGGCAGAGTAATACAGCATATAGGTAGATATAGTGGACTCATCTGGAACAACTTTGGTTTAAGGATTTGGATGCACATGCAGTATTCCCGCTTAGTACAGGCGAAGGCTAGCAAATAGATTGAGAAGCGGCCAGCTAGAGAGCGAAAACGGTCATAGACATGCATTGCGAATAATTAACATTGAATACGAGCATGAGTAGGATATCAACACCCTGAACATAAATATCATGGAGGCTATGTTGGTTTTGATTCAACTACATGTATGAACATGTGCCAAGTCAAGCCACTCGAATTACTCAGAGGAGGATACCATCCTAACATACTACATCACAACTTTTTTAATGCATGTTGACAGTCAAGATAAATCATTATCCACTCCTAGCTATTTGAGCATGGCATGAGCAACTATAATCTCTAATTGTCATCACAAACATGGTTACTCATAATAATGCTGAATCACGAATACTGAGCTAAACATATTTACAAAGACAAAAACAAGAAAAGTTCATACCAGCTTTTCTTCACCGCAATCACTTCATCAAATATCGTCATTATTGCCTTTCACTTGCACGACCGAATAATGTGATAATAATAATAATGGTGCAAGGGTGCTGTCGACTAAGCTGGAATCTGCAAACATTTATTCAAAGGAGAAGACAAAGTAATAGTGGCTCCTTGTTAGATCAACAATAAAGCATATGAGGGCCACTCCACATTTTCATCGTGGTCTTTCTCCTTACGACGACTCAGCGAAAAGAAAAGAAATTCAGAGAAACACACTGAAATATTTTTGGAGTTTTTAGTTTTTTCTGAAGAAAGCAAATTAACGAAGGAAAAACGAAAAACGAGAAAACTATTTACATGGGAAAGCTCCCAACAAGCAAAAGAAGAAATGAGAAATCTTTTTGGGTTTTCTTTTACTACTATGAATTAACTAAACAAGAAAGAAACTACAACTAATTTTTTTGGATTTTTGAAAGTTTTTCAAACACACAAGAAGAAAGCAAAAAATAAAACTAACATGGATATACAATGAAAAAGGATGAACACCGACGACTAGAATGAATGTGTGAGACATGAATGTAATGTCGGTGAGAAATACGTACTCCCCCAAGCTTAGGCTTTTGGCCTAAGTTGGTCTATGGCCATGGGTAAAAATCAGCGCCTCCCGGATAATACTGAGGCTGCTAAGGGTCCCACTTGTAAACGGCCTCCTGAGGCTCCCACTGATAGATGGGCTCCTGGTACGGCTCTGGCTCAGGTGCTGGCTCTGGTGCTTGGGGCTAGTCGAAGCCCCAATAAGCATAAATGTCCTCAGGCATGATGATATATCTGCCCCTGTGAATATCAAACAAAGCAGGCGCAGGCAAGGTAATAATCTCACACGTACCCTGACTGAATACCAAGTTATACTGAAATCGTCTACGGCCCCTTTTAATAAAGTCATGCCCAACCATACTGTCGTAATCAAGATACATAATGGGTAAAAGCCTATCTTCCCTCTGGTCGTGCCTAATAGGAATCTCAAAATGTTTAGCGAGACGGGAAGCATAAATACCACCATAGATAACACCCCTCGAACGGTTGGTGTGCAACCGCCGGGCAACCATAGCACCCAAACTGAAAGTCCTATCAGCGAAAAGAGCATGGCGAAAAATAGCAAGATCAGGTGAGCTGAGTGTGCCACTCTCCCAATGACCAGTCAAACACCTCCCAGCAAATAATGAATAATATCACAAAACAGCGAAATGTAAACTAGCAACCCTAGCCTCAGAAACTCCCCTCGACTCCCCCACGGTAACTTCAGAGATGAACTCTGATACATCCCTGGGGTGTGGCTCTACTGGGCTGCCCACATTAGGAAGTTTGCATACCTCGCAAAAATCCTCAAGTGTCATCTCTTTGGGAATATCATATAAATTAAACAACACTGTGGGTATATCTCTCCTAGCATGAAAATGAAAGCTTTGCACGAAAGTATTAGTGAGGAGAAGATACTGGTCACACTTATCTTCGAGGAACGGGATAATGCCGGCATTGTTCGCCAAATAATAGAAATCGTCAAAAATTCCTGCATCCCTCAAGAACGTGTTGCATGGACATTCGCACGGCCGCACCTTGGCCGCACGAGGAAGATGATACTTGGGCTTAGGAGCCTCCTTAGGGTTCCGGCTTGAAGAACCTCTCAACCTCCACTTGAGCATTTTTTTCTGAAAATTTCTGAAATTTTTAGTGACTCAATATAAAAGTGAACGAAACTCAACAAAATTGATAGCAACTACTCCCACAAGTATCTAGGAGTTATATCATGCATCAAAACTACTTTGGACCATAGAAATTCAACATGCAAGCTCATAAACATGGTCACAACAGCAGCAAAAATTTACAAAGTATAAAGCACTAGAACAAAAACTAATTGGAGCATTGGAGGAGTCACATACCAAGGAGTAATTCCCCAAAACAGTTTTGGAAACGGAGTTCCGAGCAAGGATATCAAAAATTACAGCAAAATGAGCAAGAACACGGGCTTCGGAGCAAGTTTCATTTTTTCTGGAGGAAGAAGGAGATGGGTGGCTGGCATAAGTGAGTGGGTCCCTGTGGGACCCACAAGCCTGCTGGGCACGCCAGGGGGTGGGCGCGCCCTGTGAGCTTGTGGCTCACAGGTGCACCCCCCCCCCCTGAGTGTGTTTAGTGCCAAAAATTCTTAAATATTATGGAAAAAAATCATACTAAATTTTCATGGCATTCTGAGAACTTTTATTTTTGGGCCATTTTATATTGCATGGATAATTCAGAAAACAGGATAACCATGGCATTTTATTTTATTAAACTACAAATAACAGAGAGCAAACTATGATTACAGAAGGTTGTGCTTACTAAATTCATCGACCACATGCCCTCAAAAAGAATCCATTAATAAGGTTGATCAAGTCTTATTAACAAACTATTTCTGAATGGCATGAAACCGAAGAATCTTCGTATAACACTAAGTTACCTCAATGGGGATATGCATCTCCCCAACAATAAGAATTTCATATTTCTTTTTGACAGTAGGAAGAGGAAATTTGAAACCTCCAATAGTGATTGTCGAGACTTTTTCAATACAATTGATACCATTCACTGAACTTTGTTTCTTTGCAAAATAAACCGTATGCTCATTACCATTGACATGAAAAGTAACCTTGCTTTTGTTGCAATCAATAACAGCCCCTGTAGTATTCAAAAAGGGTCTACCAAGGATAATCGACATGTTGTCGTCCTCGGGCATATCAAGTATAACAAAGTCTGTCAAGATAGTAACATTTGCAACAACAACAACGGGGACATCCTCGCAAATTCCAATAGGTATAACAGTTGATTTATCAGCCATTTGCAAAGATATTTCAGTAGGTGTAAGCTTATTCAAATCAAGTCTTCTATATAAAGAAAAAGGCATAACAGTAACACCGGCTCCCAAATCACATAAAGCAGTTTTGACATAACTTCTTTTAATGGAGCATGGTATAGTAGGTATTCCTAGATCTCCTAACTTTTTGGGTACTCCAACCTTAAAAGAATAATTTGCAAGCATGGTGGAAATTTCAGCTTCAGGTATCTTTCTTCTATTAGTGACAATATCTTTCATGTATTTAGCATAGGGAGACATTTTCAACATATCAATCAAGCGAGTGCGCAAAAAGACAGGTCTAAGCATTTCAACAAAGTGCTCAAAGTCTTCCTAATCTTTGTTTTTAGATGGTTTAGTGGGAAAAGGCATAGGTTTCTGAACCCATGGTTCTCTTTCTTTTCCATGTTTTCTTGCAACAAAGTCTCTTTTATCATATCTTTTATTCTTAGGAGGTGGGTTATCAAGATCAATAGCAGGTTCTCTTTCTACATCATTATCTGGTTGAGCATCAACATGAACATCATCATTATCATTATCATTATTCTTATCATTATCACTAGGTGGATGTTAATTACCAAATTGTGTCTCAGCATCAGAAATAGAAACATCATTATGATTCTCAGGAGGTTTTTCTATCTCAGGTTCACTAGAAGCATGCAAAGTCCTATCATCTTTGTTTTTCTTTTTCTTCTTAGATGGACTAGGTGCATCAATATTAATTCTTTGAGAATCTTGTTCAGTTCCTTTAGGATGACCTTCAGGATACAGAGGATCCTGAGTCATGCTACCTCCTCTAGTAACAACTCTAACAGCATGATCATTCATTTTGTTATTCATTTCTTCAAGCAAATCATTTTGTGACTTAGCAATTTGTTCTAACTGAGTCTGGACCATAGAAGCATGTTTACGCAAGCACTTAACATCATTAGCAGTTCTAAACATCAAATCACTCAAGCGTTCAATCATAATGGCATTCCGTTTTAATTGATTGCTAACATACATATTGAAATTCTCTTGCTTAACAATGTAATTATCAAATTCATCCAAGCATTGACTAGCAGATTTATTATAGGGAATATCACTTTCATTGAATCTATGGAGAGAATTTACCTCCACTGCCTGTGCCGGGATGTCGAGCTGTCGTGGTGTGACGACCATCTATGGGGCCATGCAGCCCCTTGTGGTTCGGCGGGGGAGATCGACGTGCACAAAGAGCATGAACCATGGAGGGCGCATGGGATTTTACCCAGGTTCGGGCCGCAGAGAAGCGTAAAACCCTACTCCTGCTTTTGGTGTATTAATGGTGTGCGAGCACAGTACAAGGAGCGCTTCTCCCGGCAAGGTGGGAGGAGCAGCTACACGAGACGTGCTTGTGTTTGAAAAGGGGTCCCAATCCTCCTAACTGTTGCCTTGGCCCTCCTTTTATAGCTCAAAGGGGTTACCACAGTGGCAAAACAGTAATTACATAGCGATTAGATAGCAAACAGTGCTATCATACCTAACTCTGCCAGTTTAGGACAAAGGCATTAAATGCGCCGTTAGGTGTCATGTGGAGAGGTAGTCCCGGCAAGGTTTCTGCACCGCTTGCCCAGCTACCTCGTATTATCCTGACACGCCTCCCGGACGTGTGTCATTAGAAGCAAATCCTGTCCCAGCGTGCTGACACGTGCCCGATAAGCCTCACCAACCAGCCCGCGCGGTCGACACCTCGCCCACTAGCGAACACCTGTGCGGTGAGGTGGGGTGCTGGAGGGCTGGCAGGAGCTCGCCGGTACGGAGCTTGCCGGGTCCTCACCTTGCCGGCTTAGCCTTGCAGGCAAGGAATGTCTTCATCTTCGGTACTAGTCGAGTGTTGTGTCTTGAGCTTCTTTCTGGTAGCTTCCGCGACTGGACTCTGAATCTTGGTCTTGACGGTTCCCGGCAAGGCTTGGCCGGCAAGGAGGCTGCTACTATCTGTGCATAAGTCAGGGTATAAAATACCCATATTTTATACACCGACAGGAGTCCCCAGGCCTGGGCCATACGCGTGTTCGAAGCGTCATTGGGCTAGGCCCAAACAATGCACAGATACACGGCGGGAAACTACCGCTGTAATTTTTGTCATGATGGTTATCCTCACGCATGTCCAGTCCACGCATTTAATGCGGGTCATGGGGACTTGGACTGTTGCGGTTATTTTGCGGTAGTGCGCCTGTAAAAGAACGTGGCAGGGGTAAACAGTGAAGAGCCAGCCGCCCCTCGCGTCTTCCCAATAAAAAGGCAACCGCGAGGAGGCGCCGCTCATTCACCCCTGCTTTCCCCCGCTTCATCTTCTTCCTCACGCCAGAACTGCTTCCGCCGCCGCCGCTGCTGCCTCGCGTCTCCAATCGACCACCTTCCTCCTCCCCAATTCCTGATGGCGCCCAAGAGATCCGACGCAGCGGGGAATAAGAAACCCGCTAAGCCGCTCGATCCCAAGGCAGAGGAGAAGAAGAAGGCGCTGGAAGAACTAGAGAAGCGGCGGAGAGAAAATGCGATCTTCTCGCCGTGCTCCTTGGATGCCAATGAGCTAATCAGGAGGTACGCATACATGTGGGGGAGAGATACCAAGGACCACAAGGCGCCCGTAGTGCTTCCTGAAGGTGATATGTCTCCAACGTATCTATAATTTTTTATTGTTCCATGCTGTTATAATATCAATCTTGGATGTTTTTATAATCATTTACAACAATTTTATATCATTTTTGGAGACTAACCTATTAACCTAGTGCCCAGTGCCAGTTTCTGTTTTCTGCCCTGTTTTGTTTCACAGAAAATCAATATCAAACGAAGTCCAAATACAGTGAAACTTTTTGGAGATTTTTTCTTGGGCAAGAAGAATACCAGAAGCTTCGAGGGGAGGCCAGAAGACCATGGTGGGCCCCATGAGCCACCAGGGCGCGCGCCTGGGGGGGCAGGCGCCCTGATGCCTTGTGGGCCCCACCAAGCTCCGTTTGACCTAATTCCAGCACTATAAATTCCAGAAAAATCCAAAACCCTCAGGAGAGTCCACGAAATACTTTTTACGCCGCCGCAAGCCTCTGTTCCAGAGAGATCCCATCTAGGGTCCTTCTCCGGTACTCTGCCGGAGGGGGAATCGATCACGGAGGGGCTCTACATCAACCTTTCTGCCTCTCCGATGATGCGTGAGTAGTTTACCACAGACCTTCGGGTCCATAGGCAGTAGCTAGATGGCTTCGTCTCTCTCTTTGATGTTCAATACAATGTTCTCCTTGATGTTCCTGTAGATCTATCCGATGTAATCTTTCTTTGCGGTGTGTTTGTTGGGATCCGATGAATTGTGAGTTTATGATCAGATTATCCATGAAATTATTTGAGTCTTCTCTGATCTCTTTTATGCATGATTATTATAGCCTCGTATTTCTTCTCCGATCTATTGATTTGGTTTGGCCAACTAAGTTGATTTATCTTGCCATGGGAAGAGGTGCTTTGTAGTGGGTTCGATCTTGCGGTGCTCAATCCCAGTGACAGAAAGGGACATGACACGTATGTATCGTTGCTACTAAGGGTAAAAAGATGGGATCTATTCATTGGGTTTATTAATTTGTGAGTTTGTCTTGTCTACATCATGTCATCGTTCTTAAGGCATTACTCCGTTCTTATGGACTTAATACACTAGATGCATGCTGGATAGCCCATCGATGTGTGGAGTAATAGTAGTAGATGCAGGCAGGAGTCGGTCTACTAATCTTGGACGTGATGCCTATATACAAGATCATTGCCTTGGATATCGTCATGATTATTTGCTTCTATCAATTGCCCAACAGTAATTTGTCTACCCACCGTATGCTATTTTCTCGAGAGAAGCCTCTAGTGAAATCTATGGCCCCCGGGTCTATCAAAATCATATTACTAAAACCCTAAAAATATTGCTGCCATTTTATTTTATTTATTTTATTTAGTATTTTTGCTGCAATCTATCAATCTATCAAATACAATTTAATCTTGCAATCTTACCGCCAAGGGATTGACAACCCCTTGTTTGCGTTGGGTGCAAGGATTTGTTGTTTGTGTGCAGGTACTGCTTACTAGGTGTTGTGTGATTCTCCTACTGGTTCGATAACCTTGGTTTCATAATTGAGGGAAATACGTATCTCTACTGTGTTGCATCATCCCTTCCTCTTCGGGGAAATACCAACGCAAGCTACAAGTAGCAGAAGGCGACAAGGATCCATCAGATTCATATCCGTTTTTCTATGCTTATTTCTATTGCGGCTTGGTTCCCCCATTCTCGGATTTCTTCAGCACCATGATGTTCAACTACGGATTCAGGCTGCTGGACTTCACTCCGAATGCGATGACTTGTATGGCGGTCTTCGCCCATCTGTGCGAGAACTTCGTTGGAGTGGCCCCCAATGTGGATCTGTTCCGTCACTTTTTCATCCCTCGGATCGAAGACAAATCACTCTCCGGCAGTGTGGCTTGGATTCCCAGGGCAAAGACAAAGGGTGAGTATCTTGCCGGGCAGCTTCACCTCAAGTGGGACGAGTGGAGGGCCGAGTGGTGCTGGATCCAGGAGAAGGACTTCCCCCAATTTTGCATACCGCGCACAGTGAGGGTCGAGCACGGCAAGAACTGGAGCAGTATAGGTGCTACTGACGCCAAGCTTCGTCTCGCACTGAATAGGATTGCCTGGCTCAAAGCCGCCAATCTGACCATAGAGATGGTTGGCGCCGATTTCCTCCAGCGACGCATAGCGCCACTGCAGAAGAGGGAGAGATTCGCTTGGGAGTACCAGAACGCCGCCGACATCATGCAACTGTACCCTGGGACCGCCAACAACTTGTCGGTGATGGAACACGCCTGCCACTGCAAAGCATTGTTCCGAAAGACCGGCACGTTCCATTTGCCGGATAAGATTGTCCCTTTGCATATCAACTCCGCCAAGGATTCCATCCTGGCGGTGATGCCGGACTGCGACGCTCATGGGGTGAAAGCGGATTGAGATCTACCCACCTTGGAGCATGAGATGGACTGGGCCTCCAACCTGACGGAGAAAGCCTCCTGGAAGGAAACGGATCTCATCCAGGCCACCACCGAGGAGGAACTGGCGTATATTGCCAGCAAAGCCGCGGAGATCGCGCGGATTAACGCGGCGGGCGGTTCCGGTGCCGTGGCGGCTGAGGACGACGAAGAGGAGCACTCCGAGGAAGAGGTTGCCGAAGGGCAACAAGAAGAGCCTGCCGGGGATGAGACGGCTGAAGGCGAGGCTGCCGGGGGTCAGGTTGCCGGAACTGGAGCTGCCAAAGAGCCCGAAGAAGAGGAAGGCCCTCGAGCCCCGAAGAGGGGGCGCCGTCTTCGGAGGGCGGTCAGTCAAGAGCCGGCGCGTACTCCTTCGCCGAGAGCTGGCCCCATGGTGAAGAAGACGACCACGAAGACCGGCCGCCAAGAAGAAGTACGCCGGCAATCGACTCGGCGTCCCCGAACTCAGCCCTCATCACCTCAGCATGAGGTGGTTGAGGAAGTTAATCCATCCAGCCGACGAGTTCGCCTCCCTAGCACTCAAGAGGGCCAGAGAATCGCCCCCGTCAGTGACGTACGACTTCGACGTCCTCGGCGAGTCCGAGGAGGAGGAGCAGTAAGTAACTTCGCTTACTCCCGTCAAGCCTTGATCCTATTTGACTGTCATTTTAACTCGTTTCCTTTTTGCATTGATAGGGATCCAGAACTGCTCGTGAATCAGTCTAAGCGGCCCAGGCCTGCAGCAACGCAGGATCCTGTGGCCGGTGCCGGGCATGGGGGTGCGATGGCCGAAGCCATCGTTACCAGCCCCCAGCCGAGCCCCCTGCGTGAGGACGTGGTGCAGGTGCTTCCCACTAGCATCAGTACTGGAGTCCCTATTGCTGAGCCTGTCGTGGAGACGGAGGAGGCCCGCCAAGAGGAGGAGCGCCAAGAAGCGGATCCAACTATGGATCCCCCATCTATCAATGTTCCGAAGAGCGCTTCCCCGACAAGGGCCTCCACCGACGAGCCTGCCCACACGGGGGCTATCCCAATGAGCGGGGCCACCGACGACCGTGCGCCGGCAACGCGAGTTGCCGGGGAAGGAGCCCTTCCTCAACAAGCACCAACGGGTAATCCTCTTGCCTTTGTGCGCCTCTTCTGGGAAAGATTTCTTTTTGTCTTCTTGAACTTGACTTATGATTTTGGATCCCTATTTTACCTTTGTTCTTGCTTCGATCCACAGCTCAAACCTCCCCTGACGAAGGCGAAGTCCTTGTGGAGGTGGCCAATATTGCAAGGGATGCCGCCGAGGAAGCTGTCAAGATCGCCGCTGAAGAGGGGCCCACGCAGGTTGCCAAGGAGACCGGAACCCTCCCCGACGAGTCCGAGAGGCCCACCGGCAGCACGTCCGACCCCGCCGAGATGGATGCGGAGAAGATGCCCGGCAATGTCGACGCGCCGACTCCCAGCAACCAACTAGCGGCGCCAATCTTGCAAGCTCCGTCAAGTAATTTGGCATTGATCGTTCCTCAGCACGGGTCCGGAGCCCCCAGTTCCTCTGGCATCGAGGGGCCAAGTTTCGATGAAGAGATAGCTCGGATCTTGCTCCCTTTGGTTCAAAGAACTAACGAATCCACCGACGCGGATGACAACGCCGAAGATCTTGCCTTCATGGAAATCATGGCCGTCAGTTTCAAAGGCGTCCAGGAACGGTACAGCTAGAGGTGGGACAAGGTGCACAAGGAGCGCAAAGCTGTGGATTTGATTGACCGGAAGCTGAGAGAGAAGGCGGACGAGCTGCGCACATGGTACAATCAGCAGGTCCGTAATCTTAATGCTGCCACTGAGAGAGCGGCAATCCGCGACGGCAAGCTGACAGAGCGCGAAACGCTGCTCAACGCCAAAGAGAAGGATCTTGCCGTGCGGGAAAAAGCCCTTGCCGCCACTCTTCGTGGCAAGGATGAAGAGATCGAAGTGCTCCTTAAGCAGCGGACCCAAGAGCTGGAGGATGGGCACAAGAAATCCATTGAAACCCAGGCCTTGGAGAACGCCGCCAAGCTCAAGGAGGTCGTCGATAAGGCTGTTGCCGCTGTCTCTGCCAAAGCAGAATTGGAAACCCAGGTGGCCAAACTGGAGGAAGATCTTGTCGGCAGTGGCAAAGAAATCGAGGCTCTCAAGGACGAAGCGCTGAAGGCAGCCCGCACTCTAGGGGACTTGCAAACGCAGCTATCGTCCAAGAACTAGGATCTTGATGCTGCCGCCAAGACAATCGGGGATCTGAAATCCCAGTTGGCCACTGTGGTAGCAGCTTCAGAATCCGCCAAGGAGAGGGAGAGGGTCTTGACGGAGAGGCTGGAGAAGGAAGAGGCCTCGAAGAAGGAGGCCAAGAACAACTATGCCCAACTGCACGAGAACCTCTCCCTCTGGACTGGCAGGCTTGTCAATGCCGCCGAGCGCATCAGCTCCCAGATTGCCGTGATGGACATGAAGAGCTGGGGCTTCACCGTCAACGACAAGGAGGCCACCAGCGTCCACTTGACCAAGTTCTTCGAGGGCCTCATCGACGCCTTGAAGATGTATCACGAGGACAGATCTGCTTCGTTCGCCGATGAATCCCAGAAGTTCGCGCGTGAAATAGTGTACCGGGTGCTGCTCAAAATCGCTCATCGCAATCCCGGTCTCGATCTCTCCGGGGTCTTCAGGAGGCTGCCGGCGAGTACAGACGTCACTGCCTCCGACAAGATCGTTGCTCCTCTCGCCGACAAGGTCCTCCAAATCCCCAGGGTCCAGGGCGATCGTCGATATTGAGTTTGCCGTTATATTCATCACCGTGCTGCCATGTACAAGATACATTTGATCTTTTGTTAGCCCTGCACTATTCCTGTAATATAACATGTGTTGCTTGAATGTATGCACGCCGTTTTCCCTTGTCTTATTTTGCCTTTGTATGATTGTGTTCCCCACGCTCATTGGAAGCTTGCCGGTGCGCACACTTGCCGTGAGCGTTTCGAGGAACGGGTCCTTAGCAGCCTGCTGGAAGTGCCGCTGCCGGCAAGGTAACTCACCGGGTCAGAACGCAGCTGCTAGGCTTGCCGAGCGGACTCGAGGCAAGCTAGAGTGCAGACCGATCGCGACAAGGTTCCTCTCGCGTGCAGGTTTCTCATACATAGCACATAATTGTTCAAGGGAAATTGCTAATGTAACAAGGAAAAGTTTTCAAAGTTTTTCAACTTAGCTTTTCCTTGCGTTGCTTCTCTTGTTGTATGAAATGATCTCTTGAATGTCATTAGAAATGGTACCCATCTCCACCCCCTCCCCCTGGGAAACTTGCGCGTGAGGGATCCTTCTGTCCTTTTAAGAAGAAAGAAGAGAAAAAGAGTGGGTTGGGAACCCTGACGGTCCAACAGTCGCTCCACACAAACTAAGGTGTAAGTCACAATCATCACATGTACCTCATATAGAACGAATATGTACAAGGAGTTGCGAAATACTTAGCTTCATTATGCACAGGATCTGCGCCTGGCTTTGTACAAAGGGTTACATGTCTTTCCGACAAAGCTCGTACAAAAGGGGTTGCTGGGAGGCCCGGCAACTGCGCCTTATAGATATTCAATATTCCATGAGTTTTGCACTGGGGTGCCATCTTCGGTCTCCAGACGGACTGCGCCAGGTCTGGTGACTCGTGCTACCCGATAAGGGCCTTCCCACTTTGGCGTCAACTTGTTTGACCCCTTGGTGGACTAAACGCGCCGAAGAACAAGGTCGCCTTCCTCAAGGCTTCGGGCATGCACTTTGCGGCTATGTTAGCGGCGCAAGGCTTGCTGGTAGCGTGCAGCTCGCACAGCTGCCCGAAGACGATCTTCCTCAAGGAGCAATGCGTCGTCTTGCCGCAGCTGCTCTTGCTCAACTTCATTGTAAGCGAGCACTCGAGGTGACCCATATATGAGTTCCATGGGGAGTACCGCTTGTGCACCATAAATTAGGGAGAAGGGCGTTTGGCCGGTAGCTCAATTTGGTGTCGTTCTGAGTGACCAAAGAACCGCCAGCAACTCATCAATCCAGTGCCTTCCACACTTGCGCAGCCTGTCAAAGGTTCTCGTCTTGAGGCCACGCAGCACTTCCGCATTCATCCTTTCTGCCTGGCCGTTGCTTCTCGGGTGAGCAACAGACGCAAAACAGATCTTGCTGCCAAGGTCTTGGATATACTGCATGAAGGTGCGGCTCGTGAATTGTGTACCGTTGTCGGTGATGATTCTGTTAGGAACCCCGAAACGGCAAACTAATCCTTTGAAGAACTTGACGGCTGATTGCGCTGTCACCTTCCTCACCGGCTCCACTTCAGGCCACTTTGTGAACTTGTCAATTGTGACATACAAGAACTCAAAGCCCCCGGCAGCACGGGGGAAGGGGCCCAAGATATCGAGACCCCAGACCAAAAAGGGCCATGAGAGAGGGATTGTTTGGAGAGCTTGAGCTGGCTGATGTATGTTCTTTGAATGGAACTAGCATGCTTCACACTTGGTTACTAGCTCAGTCGCATCCTGGAGTGCAGTGGGCCAATAGAAGCCTTGCCGGAATGCTTTGCCGGCAAGTGCCCTTGATCCTATGTGAAAGCCACATATGCCTCCGTCTACCTCCGCCAACAGCTTTAGTCCATCTTCCCGACAAATACACTTCAATTTCACGCCGTTTGGCCGTTTTCTGTACAGGATGTTATCCACAAACTAATACATACTTGACTGACGGGCTACTTTCTCCGCTTCTTCTTGCTCATCGGGAAGTTCTCCTGTTTGAAGGAATCGAACTATTTGCTGTGCCCATGCCGGAGCCTGCGGCTCGATGACGAGGACTAAAGGCATCTCTTCAGCTGCGGGAGCGCTCGCTTCTGCTGCAAGAACCTGGGGTTCTGCGCTAAGCGGCTGCTCACCGGCAACCGTGTCGTTGTTCCCGGCAGCATCCTTGTCGGTGGCTTCAGGGAGCTCTGCCGAAAAATACTTGCCGGTATTCAACTTTCTTCTCTTACTGGCCTGCGTTGATGGGGTGACTGTCGGTTGATTCAAATGGAGCACAAAAGTTCCCGGTTCCACGGGAAGCTTTTCAGCGGCACATTTTGACAGGCTGTCAGCGATGCTGTTTTCCGCACGAGGAATGTGTTCTGTTTGTAACCCGTCAAAGTGTTCTTCTAATTTCCTCACTTCTTCCACGTACGCTTCCATCAAAGGGCTCTGGTAATCTTTGTTGACTTGCTTCACAACAAGCTGCGAGTCCCCGCGGATGATCAATTTTTTGATACCAAGGTCCATTGCGATCCTAAGACCGGCAAGGAGTCCTTCGTACTCAGCAGTGTTGTTCGTAGCTTGCTCTCTGGGGAAGTGCATTTGAACCACATACTTGAGGTGCTCTCCAGTGGGTGCGACAAGCAGCACTCCGGCACTGGCGCCTTGCAGCGAGAAGGCACCATCAAAGTACATGATCCATTCCTTCGCCATTTCCTTGCCGGGGAGAGCTATTTCTTGAATTTCTTTGTCTTGCGTTGGTGTCCATTCTGCAACGAATTCCGCCAAAGCTCTGCTCTGAATAGTTGAAGTGCTTTCAAACTTGAGTGCAAAGCTTGACAATTCCAACGCCCACACCACTATCCTGCCAGTTGCCTCTGGATTCCTCAAGATGCGTTGCAATGGAAACCGGGTGACGACGGTGATTTCGTGCACTTGGAAGTAGTGACGCAGCTTTCTCGAGGCCATAAGAAGACCAGAAAGTAACTTCTGCACCCCAGAGTATCTCGATCTAGCCCCCTACAGAAGGGAACTGACAAAGTATACTGGTCGCTGCACCACTTTCTTCTTCGGCACTGTTTGTTGATTATCTCCATTTGTCTGCACTGTTCCCGACTTGTCGGCACCATGATTTGCCGGAGAAGATTCCGGTTTGTTGTTGGATAGGTTTGCTGCAGTTACTTCCTCGTCATCGGGTTCCCTTTGTGCCACTAATGCAGCACTTGCCACTTGATTCGTTGCCGCTACGTATAGCAGCAACGGCTCTCGTGGTCTTGGCACAACTAGTGTTGGCGTGGAGGAGAGGTATCTTTTCAAGTCCTACAGTGCGGCCTCCGCTTCCGGAGTCCATTTCATCGGACCTGCCTTTTTCAAAACCTTGAAAAAGGGCAGGGCGCGCTCAGCGGATCTTGAAATGAACCTACTCAAGGCCGCAACACAACCGGCAAGACGCCACACATCTTTGACGCTTTTTGGTGCTCGAATCTGCTCAATCGCTTTGATCTTGTCGGGATTTGCTTCAATTCCTCATTGAGATACAAAGAACCCGAGAAGTTTGCCGGACAGAACGCCAAACACGCACTTCTCGGGGTTGATCTTCAAGTTGATTTTGCGCAAGTTAGCAAACGTTTCTTCCAAATCTTGAGTGAGGGTAGAATTGTCCTTGGTTTTGACCACAATGTCATCCATGTATGCTTCCACATTCCTATGCAGTTGGGGCTCAAAACCAATCTGGACTGCTCTTGCAAATGTTAAACCGGCACTCTTTAACCCGAAAGGCATACGCACAAAGCAGTACGTGCCACAGGGAGTAATGAATGCGGTTTTCTCCTCATCCTCCTTGGCCATGAATATCTGATGGTATCCAGAGTAGGCATCAAGGAAGGAGAGCAAATCACAGCTGGAAGTAGACTCTACAATTTGATCAATGCGCGGCAAAGGGAAAGGATCCTTCGGACATGCTTTGTTAATATCAGTGTAGTCGATACAAAGTCTCCACTTTCCGTTTGCTTTGCGCACCACCACTGGATTTGCCAGCCAAGTGGGATGTAGCACTCCTCTGACCAGGCCTGCTGCTTCAAGCTTCTTGATCTCTTCGGCAATAAACTGTTGCTGTTCCAACGCTTGCTTTCGGGCGTGGGGACAGACAGCAAGGTGGTGCTCACTTACCTCCCTGGGAACGCCGGGGATGTCAGATGGTTGCCATGCAAACACATCGACATTCGCCCGCAGGAAGGCAACGAGCGCACTTTCCTATTTGCTGTGAAGGGTGGCACTGATGGTGAAGGTACCGTCAGTGCCGTCCTCCCTCACCGGTACCTTCTTGGTTGCCGGTGCAGTGCCTTTGGATTTCTTACCGGAAGAGCACTCCGGCAAGTCTTCAACAGGCACGCAGCACTCTGAAGAGGTGCGCTTCCCGGAATCCTTGCTAGAGGTCTTGCCGGACTTCTTCTTTTCTTTTTTCTTGGCGGGAGTTGGCGCCTCAGCGGCCTCTACTGCAACCGCATCTCTGTACATCTTGTTGACGCAAATGACTGCATCTTTCTTGTCGGAGTTGATGGAAATGACACCATCGGTCCTGGCATCTTCAACGTGTTGTAAGCATAGTGAGATGCTGCCATAAATTTTGCCAAGGCTGGGCGGCCAAGAATTCCATTGTACGGCAAGGGGATCTTGACGACGTCAAAGACAATCTTTTCCGTCCTGTAGTTCAGTTCTCCGCCAAACGTCACCGGCAATGTGATCTTTCCCTTGGGCTGGCTTCTTCCCGGGTTTACTCCTTGGAACGTGCCCATTTTCTCGAGTTCCTCATCGGGGATCTGCAGCCTCTTGATAACTTCTGGAGAGATCAGGTTCAGACCGGCCCCACCGTCAACTAACATCTTTGTTACCTAGAGGTTGCGAATTGTTGGTGAAACCAACAACGGCAAACACCCGACCGCAGTTATGCGATCGGGGTGATCCTCAGCATCAAAAATGATAGGCGTGTGTGACCATTTGAGTGGCTTCTGAGAGCCCATCGCCGGTTCCGCTGCATTAACCTCACGCGCCCACTGCTTAAGTTGGTGGTGAGAGGAGTGTAAGGACGCCCCTCCGTCAATGCACATGGCGTTGGTTGCCTTCTGGAATTCCTGTTCGCTGGGCTCATCATCGTCCTCTTCTTCACTTCCATCATCCTCTTCTTTCTTGTCTCGGCCTCTGGCAGGCTTCTCTTTCTGCTGCTTAGCCTTGCCGCGGCGGCCCCCTCGACCGCCACGGCCCATTTTTCCGGATCCACCAGTACCATCTTGACCCTTTTCCTTGTCGTGCTTTTCATATTCAGCTTTCTGCTTCTCAACAAGGTGCTTAACTTGCCGGCATTCTTGGAGATCGTGGCCTTTGGTACGGTGAATCTTGCAGTATGGCCCATCTGACTTGCCGGCCTTTTCGTTCGCCGCCGCCTCCTGGCAAGCGGCACATGCAGCAGCCTCCTTGCCAGAGTTCTCAGTCTTGGCTTTCTTGGCGGACTCAGAGTTGCCGGAGCCTTTGACAGCCATAACAGTTTTGCCCTTGTGCTTCCGGCCTTTCTTCCCTGGGGTGACAGCATCATCGTCCTCAGAATCTACTTCGGCACCAGCATCCTCCCCGGGAAGCCTTCTTCCTTCCTCAGCACATGCACACTTATCCGCCAACGTGTAGAGCTCGTTGACGGTCTTGGGCAACTTGACGTTCATTTTCTCCCGCATCCTCCGATTGCGCACATTCTTGTGAAAGGCGGCAATCACGGTTGCGGGGTGCACATCTAGAATGTTACGGTGCACACGGCTGAACCTCTGGATGTACTTGCGTAAAGTTTCACCATCTCTTTGCGGGATCACCTGCAAGTCGCTGGGTTGTCCAGGGGCTTTGTGGCCCCCGGTAAAGGCACCAACGAACTCGTTGCAGAGATCTGACCACGAAGAAATGGAGTTCTCTGGCAAATTCATCAGCCAAGACCTCACATTGGGTTTCAGTACCAACGGGAAGTAGTTGGCTAGGATTTTCTCATCTTTTCCCCCGGCAGCTTGCACGGCGATCGTGTAGATGCCCAGAAACTCTGCCGGGTTCAGCTTGCCGTCGTACTTTTCCGACACTTCTGGCTTGAAGGCTTAAACGGACGGCCATCAGACTTGCCGCAGCTCACGGGTGAAGGCGGGACATCCAATCTCGTAGGGTAGATATCCGCCAACCCTTGGCGCTGGCTCATCAACGATGGGCTGTTGCGTGCGTCGGATTGACGATGCGCCTCCCGGCGCCGTTCGATGGTGGTGCGGGCGTCTTCTGCCCGCCTGTCTCGTAGCACTTGCCGCTGATCTTGCCGTGCTTGCGGATCCGAAGAGGCCATCGACACCTCATCAAGCTCGAAGGATCGCTGAGCTTGCTGCGGTCGTTGGCGTTGTTGCCGCTGGGATTGTTGCCGCTGAGGTGATTGCACCGTTAGCACGGCACCATCAGTGCGGCCATCAACTGGGCTTGCCAGTGCCATTTGCGGATGCCGCGAGGGCTCCGCTTGCTGCGATTTACTGGCCTCGGCGAATCCAATCAAGCTTTGGATGGTGTCTCTCCACTCATCCATCTTCTCTGCCACTGGAGGGAAGTTTAGCAGCATCTGGGCTCGCGCCATTGCTTCTACTGCTGTGGCTGGCATGGCCGGAAGCGAAGAACGCGATGTCGCTCTACTCCTGGCAGAGCCAGCAGGAGCGCCATCGCGGTCTTGTTGCCGCGGCACATGATCAGCAGCAGGTCGTCGTGGCGGAGGCAGTGCCTGAGGATCTGGGATTTGATCAACAGGAGTCTTGCCGTGAGGTCGCCGCTACAGATAGTCGCTGGCGCCGCTCAGAGCTGTGTCGCGCCCGTTGTGCGAGGGGCGCGGTGTCTGTCCTGAAGCTGCATTCTTGGACGCCGCCGCAGTGGGATCTTGGCTCGCGCCGGTCCGGGTGTTGCCGCTCCGGTGGCTGCGTTCGTTGGCGCGGCGATGAGGTGGAGGAGGAAGAGGTCGTCCGCCCGTTCCGCCCGTGCCGTCGCGGCTCCGTTCGCCAGAGGATCGAGGAGGTCGACTACCCCCAACACACTCGTCTCCTGCGCCGACCGCGGTGGGCATGACGACTGCGCCGCCTGCGCTGGCCGTGCCAACCGCAGTACCCGGGCCGCCCGCATTGGCCACGCCGCCTGGGCCGCCTGCGGATGCGTGCGGGGTGGCCGTCATCGTGATGCCCTTCTTCTTGGGCGCCATTGACGACGAGGAGGACGACGAGGAAGTTGATGAAGATAATGAAGAAGACGTGCAATCCACTGATCAAGGTTCGCGCAAGCGACGCGACTCCCCATACCTAGCGCGCCAAAGATGTCGTGGTGTGACGACCATCTATGGGGCCATGCAGCCCCTTGTGGTTCGGCGGGGGAGATCGACGTGCACAAAGAGCATGAACAATGGAGGGCGCAAGGGATTTTACCCAGGTTTGGGCCGCAGAGAAGCGTAAAACCCTACTCCTGCTTTTGGTGTATTAATGGTGTGGGAGCACAGTACAAGGAGCGCTTCTCCCGGCAAGGTGGGAGGAGCATCTACACGAGACGTGCTTGTGTTTGAAAAGGGGTCCCAATCTTCCTAACTGTTGCCTTGGCCCTCCTTTTATAGCTCAAAGGGGTTACCACAGTGGCAAAACATTAATTACATAGCGGTTAGATAGCAAAGAGTGCTATCATACCTAACTCTGCCAGTTTAGGACAAAGGCATTAAATGCGCCGTTAGGTGTCATGTGGAGAGGTAGTCCCGGCAAGGTTTCTGCACCGCTTGCCCAGCTACCTCATATTATCCTGACACGCCTCCTAGACGTGTGTCATTAGAAGCAAATCCTGTCCCAGCGTGCTGACACGTGCCCGATAAGCCTCACCAGCCAGCCCGCGCGGTCGACACCTCGCCCACTAGCGAACACCTGTGCGGTGAGGTGGGGCGCTGGAGGGCTGGCAGGAGCTCGCCGGTATGGAGCTTGACGGGTCCTCACCTTGCCGTCTTAGCCTTGCCAGCAAGGAATGTCTTCATCTTCGGTACTGGTCGAGTGCTGTGTCTTGAGCTTCTTTCTGGTAGCTTCCACGACTGGACTCTGAATCTTGGTCTTGACGGTTCCCGGCAAGGCTTGGCCGACAAGGAGGCTGCTACTGTCTGTACATAAGTCAGAAAATACCCATATTTTATAAACCGACACGAGCCCATGTATTTCTTCAATAGGTGATAAATTCTTAACATCTTCAGCTTTAATACCTTTTTCCTTCATAAATTTCTTAGTTTCTTGCATATCTTCTGGACTGAGGAATAGAATACCCCTCTTCTTCAGAGTTGGCTTAGGTGGTGGTTCAGGTAGTGTCCAACCATCGACATTTCTCAATATATTATTCAATAGTACTTCAGCCTGTCCAACAGTTCGTTCCCTGGAAACACAACCAGCACAACTATCTAGGTAGTCCCTAGAAGGATCAGTTAGTCCATTATAAAAGATATCAAGTATTTCATTTTTCTTAAGAGGATGATCAGGCAAAGCATTAAGTAGTTGGAGAAGCCTCCCCCAAGCTTGAGGGAGATTCTCTTCTTCAATTTGCACAAAGTTAAATATTTCCTGTAAGGCAGCTTGTTTCTTATGAGCAGGAAAATATTTTTCATAGAAGTAATATATCATATCCTGGGGACTACGCACACAACCAGGAGCAAGAGTATTAAACCATTTCTTAGCATCACCCTTTAATGAGAAAGGAAACAACTTAAGAATATAGTAGTAACGAATTTTTTCCTCATGAGCAAATAGGGTGGCAATATCATTCAACTTAGTAAGGTGTGCCACAACAGTTTCAGTTTCAAAACCATGAAAAGGATCAGATTGAACCAAAGTAATTAACTCAGGATTGACACAGAATTCATAATCCTTATCGGTAACAAATATGCGAGAGGTAGCAAACTTAGGATCATATTTCATTCTCTCCCTCATAGATTTTTCTTTCAATTCAGCAAGCAATTTTCTAACCTCATCTCTATCATTACAAGCAAGAATTGCCCTAGCTGTCTCCCTATCAAAAACATAACCATCAGATGTCTTAAGCATTTCAACTCTAGTAGGATAGCTAGGCATAAAAGGTGAATCATAATTTTCAAGAGTTTCAACATTTTCAGTTTCTTTAGCTTTAGCAATTTGTTCATCAAGCAATTCACCAAGTGGCATAGTATTATCAAGCATAGTACTAGCATCATCAATAATTTCATTCATAGCAGAAGTAGTATCATCAATAACTTGCGACATATCAGAGTGAATAACAGGTGGTGGTGTCGCAAGCCTACTCAAAATAGAAGGTGAATCAAGTGCAGAGTGTGATGGCAGTTCCTTACCTCCTCTAGTCATAGAGGGGACGATCTTGGTCTTAGCGTCTTTCAGATTCTTCATAGTGATCAACAGATATAAATCCCAAGTGACTCAATAGATAGAGCTATGCTCCACGGCAACGGCGCCAGAAAAAGGTCTTGATAACCCACAAGTATAGGGGATCGCAACAGTTTTCGCGGGTAGTATTTCACCCAGATTTATTGATTCGACACAAGGGGAGCCAAAGAATATTTGCGAGTATTAGCAGCTGAGTTGTCAATTCAACCACACCTAGAGAACTAAATATCTACGGCAAAGTGTTTAGTAGCATAGTAGTATGATAGTTTCAAGAGCAGTAGTAACAGTAGCAATAGTAATAGTAACAGTAACAGAAGCAGTTTTGTAGTGATTGTAACAGCAGCAGCAACGAAAGTAACTTAGCAAAGATCAATATGCGAAAAGCATAGGCATTGGATCGGTGATGGATAATTATGTTGGATGACATTCATCATGTAACAGTCACAACCTAGGGCGATACACAATAGCTCCAATTCATCAATGTAATGTAGGCATATATTCTGTATATAGTCATAAGTGCTTATAGTAAGAACTTGCATGACATCTTTTGTCCTACCCTCCCGCGGCAGCGGGGTCCATAAGGAAATCTAAGGGATATTAAGGCCTCCTTTTAATAGAGAACCGGAACAAAGCATTAACACATAGTGAATACATGAACTCCTCAAACTACGGCAATCACCGGAAAGAATCCCAATTATTGTCACCTTGGGGTATGTGGATCATGACACGTAATAGGTGCATATAACTTGCAAGATAGGATCAAGAACTCAAATATATTCATGAAAACATAAAGGTTCAGATCTGAAAAGAGGGCACTCAGGCCCTAGTGACAAGCATTAAGCATAGCAAAGTCATAGCAACATCAATCTCAGAACATAGTGGATACTAGGGATCAAAGCCCTAACAAATTAACTCGATTACATGGTAAATCTCATCCAACCCATCACCGTCCAATAAGCCTTTGAAGAAATTACTCACGCACGGCGGTGAGCATCATGAAATTAGTGATGGAGGATGGTTGATGATGACGACGGTGTCGAATCCCCTTCTCCGGAGCCCCGAACGGACTCCAGATCAACCCTCCCGATGAAGAATAGGAGGTGGCGGCGGCTCCGTATCATCAAACGTGATGATTCTTTCTCTCCGATTTTTTCTCCACGAATAGGTACTTATAGCGTTGGAATTAGGGTAAACGGAGTTGGCAGGGGGCCACAAGCCTGCTAGGCGTGCCCTGGGGGGTGGCCGCGCCCACCAGGCTTGTGGCCCCTGGTGGGGCCCCCTCTGGTAAATCTCTTCACCAGTATTTTTTATATATTCTGAAAATATTCTCCATAAATTTTTAGGTCCATCCGAGAACTTTTATTTCTGCACTAAAATAACACCATGGCAATTCTGCTGAAAACAGCGTCAGTCTGGGTTAGTTCCATTCAAATCATGCAAATTAGAGTCCAAAACCAGAGCAAAAGTGTTTGGAAAAGTAGATACGTTTGGGACGTATCATCTGCATCCACCTAAAGTAATGAAACTTCTTACGTAAACTTCCTAATAATTCCCTCTTCGTAGGTGCAGCATTACTGCTAGCATTTGTAATATCAGTTTGAACCTTGTAAAATTACGACTATCCAGCACGTGGTACTACGTTACGATTATGTTCGCGTGCATAGGTGCTGCAACGATGTAACCAATATACCCATTACAATATTTTATTCTAACTCGTGGCAACGCACGGGAAAATATCTAGAACACGGCTTGTTGTAAGCAGGGTAGCTCTACAGCCTTGATGATAGTGACTGCACACGGTGAGGCTGACTTTGGTAACCCGAACACGCCGCCTGCACTCTAGTGTCATCTCCGGCGCAGGGTCTTGTCACTTCACTGTGAGGAGCGGCACGTAATAATTTGACCAACGGGTAGTACTTTGTACTAGTACTACAACTCCCTCCATTTGGATTTAGTAGTACTACCACCTTTGTTTGGATTTAGCATTTGACTAACAATATATAGTAATGCATGTCACAAAAAATATACTACTACTCCCTCCGTAAATAATATTACATGGAGTATTGTTTTATTTGTATTTGATTGTAGTCTTTTTTTGACGGGTCGTATTTGAGTGTAGTTTTCGATGATATTATACACTCTCCCTTCTGGTTGAGGGCTCAAATATGAAATCTCATCAACCACACTAGTACTTGCACCGCATTCGCACCGCATTAATTGCGCCAGCTTCCAACATAATTGCACATAGAATTTACCTCAATCTTCTCATAACTATGCGCATATGCAGCGAGACAGGGAGCAGTGCGTGCATGCGGAGCAGGATTTGAGGCAGTAGCACGCATGCGATACTCTGCAAACGCAAGGGCAATTATGTCCAGAAAAAATAGACTGAGTCTTCCCTTGGTATGCACGCTCGGCCTTAGGCGCAGAGAAAAAAGGACCGGGGGGGAGTACTATTAAAGAGCGAGGAGTAGATAGGCAACGCACACGTGAATGCAAACGCGGTCTGCACTTCTCATATAAAGGCTCCCCACCAATCCAATCCATCTACGAAATCCTACGCACCTACGCACCCTAACCAAGGGCAAGAGTGATCACTCCAATCACAAGATCAATTGACCAGAAGCTAGAGCCATGGAGGCAATGAGCGCGAGCACGAGCCGGTTGTGCCAGATGGTCCACGACACTGGCCTGCGGCCTGGCACCGAGGAACGTCTCTAGGTCGTGCTTGAGGCCGCCAGGGCAAGAGGCCTCTTGGACGACAGCTTCGTCCCCTTGTTCGATGAGGCCCTCGTCGGCTTCCTCGGCAAATTCACCGTCATCAAGAAGCTCGCAGATGACCTTGACGTACGCCTCCAGCCCACGCGCCTAGGCTCTGCGATGCCCGCCACCCTCACTGGCCTCTGTGGTGACAACCTCTTCGATGCACTGGTGGCCCTGCGACTGCCCGCCGTCACACCGGAGAATGCCCACCTCATGGTCGCGGTCGCCACGCAGTGCCTCGCCCAGCAAGACACCATCGACATAATCACCCACGTCTATGAGGAAGTCATCCACAAGGACCACTACGTGCCAGAGGAGGACGATACGACGGTGGCCTTCTTGGACAGCAGAGCAACATTGGACGGCATTGTTCAGAAGCGCGTTGACCTCGCCACCAACTGATACGTCCATTTTGACACATGTTTTCCTACTGTTATTTATAGTGTTTTTAATCAATATAACACTTTGTGGACCAATTTTAATGCCTTTTCTCTCTTAATATGCAAGATTTACATAAGGAGGGAGATTGCCGGCAGCTGGAATTCTGGACCTGAAAAAGCTATGTCAGAGATACCTATTCTGCACATCTCCAAATGAGCTGAAATTTCATGGAGATTTATTCTGGAATAAATAAAAAATACTGGAGAAAATAAGTACCAGAGGGGGCCACCCAGGTGCCCACGAGGCACCAGGGCATGCCACCCCCCCCAGGCGCGCCCTGGTGGCTTGTGGGGCCCCTGGCCAGCCTCCGGTGCCCATTTTCTGGTATATAAGCCCATTTGCCCTAGAAAAAATAACGAGAAGACTTTCAGGATGGAGCGCCGCCATCTCGAAGCGGAACTTGGGTAGGAGCACTTTTGCTCTCCGGCGGAGCGATTCCGCCGGGGATACTTCCCTCCGGGAGGGGGAAATCGAAGCCATCGTCATCACCAACGATCCTCTCATCGTGGGACGACCAATCTTCATCAACATCTTCACCAGCACCATTGCATCTCAAACCCTAGTTCATCTCTTGTATTCAATCTTTGTCTCAAAACCTCAGATTGGTACATGTCGGTTGCTAGTAGTGTTGATTACATCTTGTAGTTGATGCTAGTTGATTTACTTGGTGGAAGATTATATGTTAAGATCCATTATGCTATTCAATACCCCTCTGATCTTGAACATGAATATGATTTGTGAGTAGTTACTTTTGTTCTTGAGGACATGGGAGAAGTCTTGTCATAAGTAATCATGTGAATTTGGTATTCGTTCGATATTTTGATGATATGTATGTTGTTGATTCTCTTAGTGGTGTCATGTGAACGTCGACTACATGACACTTCACCATCTTTGGGCCTAAGGGAATGCATTGTGGAGTAGTAATTAGATGATGGGTTGCTAGAGTGACAGAAGCTAAAACCCTAGTTTATGCGCTATTCCGTAAGGGGCTGATTTGGATCCATATGTTTAATGCTATGGTTAGATTTATCTTAATTCTTCTTTCGTAGTTGCGGATGCTTGCGAGAGGGGATAATCATAAGTGGGAGGCTTGTTCAAGTAAGAACAGCACCCAAGCACCGGTCCACCCACATATCAAATTATCAAAGTAGCGAACGCGAATCAAACAAACATGATGAAAGTGACTAGATGAAATTCCCATGTGTCCTCGAGAACGTTTAGCTTATTATAAGAGATCGTTCCGGCCTGTCCTTTGCTACAAACGGATTGGGCTACCTTTCTGCACCTTAGTTACTATTGCTACTTGTCACTTGTTACAAATTATCTTGCTATCAAACTACTTGTTACCGATAATTTCAGTGCTTGCAGAAAATACCTTGCTGAAAACCGCTTGTCATTTCCTTCTGCTCCTCATTGGGTTCAACACTCTTAGTTATCGAAAGGACTACGATTGATCCCCTATAATTGTGGGTCATCAAGACTCTTTTCTGGCGCCATTGCCGGGGAGTGAAGCACCTTTGGTAAGTGGAATTTGGTAAGGAAACATTTATATTACGTGCTGAAATTTATTATCACTTATCGCTATGGAAAGTAATCCTTTGAGGGGTTTGTTCGGGGTATCTTCACCTCGACTGGAAGCACAAAGAGTTGCTCCTCAACCTACTGCACCTACTGAAAATATTTATTATGAGATTCCTTCGGGTATGATAGAGAAACTGCTAGCTAATCCTTATGCAGGAGATGGAACAATACATCCTGATATGCACTTAATCTATGTGGATGAAGTTTGTGGATTATTTAAGCTTGCAGGTTTACCCGGAGATGAAGTTAAGAAGAAGGTTTTCCCTTTATCTTTGAAGGGAAAGGCATTTACATGGTATAGGCTATGTGATGATATTGGAACGTGGGATTGGAATCGATTGAAATTGGAATTTCATCAAAAGTTTTATCCTATGCATCTGGTTCATCGTGATCAGAATTATATATATAATTTTTGGCCTCGTGAAGGAGAAAGCATCGCTCAAGCTTGGGGGAGGCTTAAGTACATGATGTGCACATGCCCCAATCATGAGCTCTCAAGAGAAATTATCTTACAAAATTTTTATGCTCGGCTTTCTCATGATGATCAAACCATGCTCGATTCTTCTTCGACTGGCTCCTTTATGAAGAAAACTATTGAATTCAGATGGGATCTTCTGGAAAGAATTAAACACAACTCTGAAGATTGGGAACTCGGCAAAGGTAATGAGTCAGGTATAACACTTGAGTTTGATTGTGTTAAATCATTTATGGATACCGATGCTTTTCATAAGTTTGGCACTAAATATGGACTTGACTCTGAGATAGTAGCCTCCTTTTGTGATTCATTTGCTACTCATGTTGATCTCCCTAAGAAGAAGTGGTTTAAATATCATCCCCCTGTTAAAGAAAAGATTGGGGAACCAGTAAGTGTTAAAGAAGAAACAATTGTTTACCATGTTGATCTAGTTGTGCCTACTGCTTATATTGAGAAACCACATTTTCCTGTTAAGATTAAGGAACATGCTAAAGTTTCAACTGTGGTTAACAAAAGTAATATTAGAGCACCTAGACCCTCTGAACAAATTAAAGTTGAACCTAATGTTGCTATGGTTAAAGATCTCTTGGTCGATAATATAGATGGGCATGTTATTTACTTCTGTGATGAAGCAGCTAGAATTGCTAAACCAGATCCTAAAGATAAAAATAGACCTGTAGTAGGCATGCCTATTGTCTCTGTTAAAATAGGAGATCATTGTTATCATGGCTTATGTGATTTGGGTGCTAGTGTGAGTGCTATTCCGTTTACCTTATATCAAGAAATTATGAATGATATTGCACTTATTGAAATAGAGGACATTGATGTTACTATTAAGCTTGCAAATAGAGATACCATTACACCGCTTGGGATCGTTAGAGATGTTGAAGTCTTGTGTGGAAAAATAAAATACCCTACTGATTTTCTAGTTCTCGGTTCTCCACAAGATAATTTTTGTCCCATTATATTTGGTAGACCTTTCTTGAACACTGTTAATGCCAAGATTGATTGCGCTAAAGAAACTGTTAGTGTTAATTTTGGTGGTATATCTCATGAGTTTAATTTCTCCAAGTTTCGTAGACAACCTCATGATAAAGAATTGCCTAGTAAAGATGAAATTATTGGTCTTGCTTCTATTGCCGTACCTCCTACTGATCCGTTAGAACAATATTTGCTAGACCATGAAAATGATATGCACATGAATGAAAGAAATGAAATAGATAGGATGTTCTTTGATCAACCACCTATCCTTAAACACAAATTGCCTGTTGAAACTCTTGGAGGTCCTCCTCCACCTAAGGGTGACCCTGTGTTTGAATTGAAGCAATTGCCTGATACATTGAAATATGCTTATCTAGATGAAAAGAAGATATATACTGTTATTATTAGTGCTAACCTTTCAGAGCATGAAGAAAAGAGATTACTAAAAACTCTGAGGAAGTACCGTGCTGCTATTGGATATACTCTTGATGATCTTAAGGGCATTAGTCCCACTCTATGTCAGCACAAAATTAATATGGAGCCTGATGCTAAACCAGTTGTCGACCACCAACGACGATTAAATCCTAAGATGAAGGAGGTGGTAAGAACTGAAATATTAAAGCTTCTGGAAGCAGGTATAATCTATCCCATAGCTGATAGTAGATGGGTAAGTCCCGTTCATTGTGTTCCTAAGAAAGGAGGCATTACTGTTGTTCCTAACGATAAAAATGAACTCATTCCACAAAGAATTGTAACTGGTTATAGGATGGTAATTGATTTTAGAAAATTAAACAAAGCCACTAGAAAAGATCATTACCCCTTACCTTTTATTGATCAAATGTTAGAAAGATTGTCTAAGCATAGACACTTTTGTTTCCTAGATGGTTATTCTGGTTTCTCTCAAATACCTGTATCACCTGAAGATCAAGAGAAAACCACCTTTACTTGTCCTTTTGAAACTTATGCTTATCGTTGTATGCCTTTTGGTTTATGTAATGCAGCTGCTACCTTTCAAAGATGTATGACTGCTATATTATCTGACTTTTGTGAAAAGATTGTTGAGGTTTTGATGGATCCGTTTACGGAACTTCTTTTGATGATTGCTTAAGCAACCTTGATCGAGTTTTGCAGAGATGTGAAGAAACTATTCTTGTCTTGAATTGGGAGAAGTGCCACTTTATGGTTAATGAAGGTATAGTCCTTGGGCATAAAATTTCTGAAAGAGGTATTGAAGTTGATAAAGCTAAGGTTGATGCTATTGAGAAAATGCCATGTCCTAAATATATCAAAGGTATAAGAAGTTTCCTAGGTCATGCTGGTTTCTATAGAAGGGTTATTAAAGACTTCTCTAAAATTTCTAGGCCTCTTACTAATCTCTTGCAAAAAGATGTTCCATTTGTTTTTTATGATGATTGTGTAGAAGCCTTTGAAACACTTAAGAAAGCCTTAACCTCTGCACCTATTGTTCAACCACCTGATTGGAACTTGCCTTTTGAAATTATGTGTGATGCTAGTGATTATGTTGTTCTAGGACAGAGAGTTGATAAGAAAATAAATGTTATCCATTATGCTAGTAAAACTCTAGACAGTGCTCAAAGAAATTATGCTACTACTGAGAAAGAATTTCTAGCAGTTGTGTTTGCATGTGATAAATTCAGATCTTACATAGTTGATTCTAAAGTAATTGTTCACACCGATCATGCTGCTATTAAATACCTTATGGAAAAGAAAGATGCTAAACCTAGACTCATTAGGTGGGTTCTATTGCTACAAGAATTTGACTTGCATATTACTGATAGGAAAGGAGCCGAGAACCCCGTAGCTGATAATTTGTCTAGGTTGGAAAATATTCTTGATGACCCACTGCCTATTGATGATAGTTTTCCCGATGAGCAATTAGCTGTCATAAATGCTTCTCGTAATACTCCTTGGTATGAAGACTATGCTAATTATATTGTTGCTAAATTTATACCACCTAGTTTCACATACCAACAAAAGAAAAAGTTTTTCTTTGATTTAAGACATTACTTCTGGGATGACCCACATCTTTATAAAGAAGGAGTGGATGGTATTATTAGACGTTGTATACCTAAGCATGAACAAGAACAAATCTTACGGAAGTGTCACTCCGAGGCTTACGGAGGACACCATGCGGGAGACAGAACTGCACATAAGGTACTACAATCTGGTTTTTATTGGCCTACTCTTTTCAAGGATGCTCGTAAGTTTGTCTTATCTTGTGATGAATGTCAAAGAATTGGTAATATTAGTAGATGTCAGGAAATGCCTATGAATTATTCACTTGTTATTGAACCATTTGATGTTTGGGGATTTGATTATATGGGACCTTTTCCTTCCTCTAATGGGTATACACATATTTTAGTTGTTGTTGATTACGTTACTAAGTGGGTAGAAGCTATTGCAACTAGTAGTGCTGATCATAACACTTCTATTAAAATGCTTAAAGAAGTTATTTTCCCGAGGTTCGAAGTCCCTAGATACTTAATGACTGATGCTGGTTCACATTTTATTCATGGTGCATTCCGTAAACTACTTGCTAAATATGATGTCAACCATAGAATTGCATCTCCCTATCACCCTCAATCTAGTGGTCAAGTTGAATTGAGCAATAGAGAAATAAAGTTAATTTGCAAAAAAAACATTCAATATATCTAGAAAGAATTGGTCTAAGAAACTTGACGATGCATTATGGGCTTATAGAACCGCTTATAAAAATCCTATGGGTATGTCTCCCTATAAAATGGTTTATGGAAAAGCATGTCATTTGCCTCTTGAGTTAGAACATAAAGCATATTGGGCAATTAAAGAACTCAATTATGATTTTAAGCTTGCCGGTGAAAAGAGGTTATTTGATATTAGCTCACTAGATGAATGGAGAACCCAAGCTTATGAAAATGCCAAACTGTTTAAAGAAAAAGTTAAAAGATGGCATGATAAAAGAATTCAAAAACGGGAATTCAAAGTGGGTGAGTATGTTCTATTGTACAATTCTCATTTTAGATTTTTTGCAGGAAAACTTCTCTCTAAATGGCAAGGACCGTATATCATTGAGGAAGTTTATCGCTCTGGAGCCATTAAAATCAATAACGCCGAAGGCACTAATCCGAAGGTGGTCAATGGGCAAAGAATTAAGCATTACATCTCACGTACGCCTATTAATGTTGAGACTAACATTATTCAACCTATGACACCGGAGGAATACATAAGAGAGACCTTCCAGAACACTCCAGAACCCTGAAAAGGAAGAGGTACATGATACGGTAAGTAAATCGACTCCAAAAATTCCATAAAAAAACTTTCTGTCAGTTTTGGAATATTAGAAAAAATACAAAAATAAGAAACAGCCGAGGGAACCCACGAGGTGCACAAGAGCAACCAGGGTGCGCCACCCCTCCCAGGCGCGCCCTGGTGGCCCGTGGGCCCCTCATGAGCATTCCTGACTCCGTTTTCTCCTTGAATACTTGTTTTGCAAGATAAAAATTATTTATATATACTCCTGGATGTTTTGACCACCGTATTGCAAGATTCTCCTCTATTCTTGTTTTGTGCTATTTTTCTGACAGATCTAGATCGCCATGGCTCCCCAAAGGCTCCGTACCAAGCACCATATCGTGCAACCATTGCCGGGCAAATGCCCCTACAGCGAGGTTTACTACGAGTGGTGGTCGGGAGAGGAAGACAATGGCAAGGAGGACAAGGTCGAGGAAGTTGTGGAAACCTAGGCTCCAGAAGGAGGGCAAGCCATTCCCATGGAGGAGACCGCAGACAAGGGAGATATCCTTCAACCCCTCTATGATCATCTCTCCCCATCTAGAAAAACATCGCCCTTCGGAGCATCAACCGTAAATTGGAGTATCTGCTAAAGCTGAAGGACAAGCCCACTACTTCATCATCACCATCATCACCCAAGAAAGAAACTTGAGTACATGGGTATGGGCACTCCCCTTGGCTTGTGCCAAGCTTGGGGGAGGTGCCCCGGTATCGTATCACCATCACTTTTATTATCTTTACCTATTTTTAGTTTGATCCTTAGTTATTTCATGATTTAGTCGAATAAAAGTTTAGTATGGTCTATTTTCGAGTGCTAGTTTCGTGATCTATCTATCTATGTAATTGAGTTGAGAGTTATATAATAAAGAGTAGTTTGAGTTTTTGCTTCTTTACTTTTATGTTTCAATCCTAGCAATGAAAATAATGAAAAAGATCATATGCTAATCTTATGGAAAGTAATTTCAGCTCAATATAACAGCTTCATGATGCAGTTTCTGAACCAGATTTTGTAGTTGTAAAGCAACTATGATAAAGCTTGGTCCAAATCTTTTCATATTTCACAGGATGGTAGTCCTTCCTACCCTAAACCTCTGTGACATCTTGTTTAACCCTTATCTCATCCCACTTGACCACAATTTCATGCCCAAGTTTGCTACAGCAAACTTCTGTTGATACTACCCTTTAGCACAAAGGTGCTCTAACCTAACCAAGCCCATAGTGTTACTCCAGCAAGCAGGGTCCACACGCTAGACATACTGTTGCTGGCCAGAACGCACCGCGTGTGACTGTGCACGCGGTGACCATGCGGCCTGGCGTGCCAAAAGCGCGCTCTGGACGCCGGGACCCCTCTGCCGCCGCCCAAACATTGCCCTCGAGACACCGCACCATGTCCACAGCGCTGCTCGAGCTCTCCTGCGTCCACGCGTCCCCTTTGGCCCTCTTTCCCCCTCCTCTTTCCTCTCTGGCGAGCCACACCGCACCGCGTGCCCGTGGCCATCGTCGCCTTGTCCCTGTCCTCTCCCCCCCCCCCGTGGCATCTCCGCACCACGTGAACCCCCCTGGCCTCTCTCCCCCTCTGCGCGTGCGCACACGCACGCGGTCGCGCCAGGGCATCAACTCCGCGCTCCTGTCAGCATCCGGAGAGGGCATCACCACCATGGCTATATAAACCGTTCCCGAGCCTCTCCGAGCTATCCATCCTCTTCTATGCCCTCCTCTAGCCCTCCCCAACCACTCACTTGAGCTCGAGGAGCTCTCCTCAGCCGCCATTGTCGCCATGGCCGCCGCTCGGCTTCGTCTAAATTTGGGCAAGACCGAGCCCCTCCCTCCTTTTCCTCACCACCAGAGAAACCACACGAGCCCCCTGGAGCTTCCCCGCCCTTCCCCTCCTCCTCCGGTGCCCTGTGACGCCGTGCCCGAAAACGGCCGAAGCCACCGTCCGCCGCGGCCAAAGTCAAGACCCCCTCCCGCACTCCCCGGCATGTTTGACACCCTCAGGAGGGTGCGCCTCCTCTCCCCGAGCCCGCCGATGGCTGGACCTCAGCCGGAGATGGTCCGAGTCGTCGGGCAAGCGTCGGCCAGCGTGCGTCCCTCCTCTGCATCGTGGGCGAGAGAGAGGTTGAAGACAATGACTTGGCCGGTGGGCCTCACCTCCTCTGCGGCCCCACCAGTCAGCTGCACAGGCGTTGACCCCGGGCCCGCGCCGATTCAAGTGGAAGCGTATTCTAACTGAATACGTTTTCTTCTTTTGAAAGCGTATTCTGCAGCAGCCGCAGGCAGAAATGCGCTTTCCATTCTCTGGAAGCGTATTTTCTAAAATACGCTTTCTATCTCCAGCCGCCGGCCGAAACTATTAAATAGCGGACGTTCACCCGTTAGCAGCAGAAATGAACAGATTTTATTTGTTTTTCTGCCTAACGAACGAACGGCCAGAACTTTCTAACCGTGACTCCGATTCAAGTGATTTCAAAGCCCACGTTCTCTATTCGTCGAGACCGTTCTGTTGGAATCATTTTCACCATGTTGTAACATTCTGAAAATGACCATTTTGCCCCTGCCCTTATTCAGCCTCCTCCGAGAGAGAAATGTTTCCGGCAAATTTTTCCGCGAGTGTCTCGCACTTCTCCCTGGTGAATCCTTCATCCCCAGCCAAGCCACAATAGCCACTTGCATGATGGCATTGCAGTAGCCATGGTTTCCACTTGAATATTTAAATAATTGTTTGCTCATTTAATGATTTTAATGCTTCAAATATTCTTGTGAATCCATGTCTATGCTTATGCCATGTTCATTTTCATCTAGTAAGTGAAATGATTAATTGCCAATGTTATTGTTATCATGTTTCATTTCCGATGCTAGTGATAACAATATGCTCATATGAATAGTTAGGGTTTGTTATGAAAATACTTGTTATATTCATGATCGTCATTATGCCATGGTCATTTGCATCCTGTAGAATAAAAGAGTTATCATTGTTGATGTTATGTTGTTAAATGGTTATGTTGCCCATCCATGGTTACACTGATAGCATGCTCATATGCATTGTTATTTCATTATGACTCAGCTCATCACCACTCAAGTTGAACCTGACATTAATCAAACTTGAACAAATCTGTTGGCTGAGTCATGGTGCCACCGAACCAAGCTGACCAGTGTAGCCACACTTGCCTTATGGGAGGCCCTAATGCGGTCTATTGTCATGCCTCTCGCCGGTGCCTCCTACCAGGGAAGTTTATGTGCGCGCGCTACCCTGATCAGGTAGGCGGCCATAAGCCTTGTGTGCCCGAGTTGTGTTGTACTCGGGTGTCCCCGTTTGGGACGAGTTTGTTTTGGCCACGACGGTGGCGGCCACAGGTGGCGGATGTCATGAGTTGACATCGGGGCCACCCAGGACATAGCCCAAAGGGGAGTTTGTCGGAGTGGCCGGGAGAGTGTCATGCAATAGATTGGTTTTGTTGGAATGTCGTTGGTTCACCTGAATGGGAGCACGAGGCCATGAGTTCTGTAGTGTGGGTACAGTGTACTAACCTCTGCAGAGTGTATAATCTATCGATAGCCGCGTCCTCGGTCATGGACACAGTTCATAGTAGGTCACACTATGGGTCAACAGAAATAATAACCTGGATAATAAACAACCCCGGTTCCGTGAGAAAGAAGTTGGTTGACCTTTATGTGGTCATACAATGATCACAGGTAGAGATCAAGCTCCGTGTGGTCATGTGATGATCACGATGGTATAGTTGATACCGAGCTTGGTTGATCCTAAGGTGATCGTGTGATGTTCACGACGGTAAGGTGGATACCTATGGTGGTTACGAGATAACCTCCGAGCAGAGTAAGTTGGTCCATGAGACCTTAAACGTCGACCCCAGGCATGCTAGTGCTAGTATCATCATGTTCATATCATGAATTATATGTACCTGCCATGCTCATGTTGTTCTAGTAGTATTGTGTTCATCATTGATGATTAACCTGTAAATGCCATGCTATTGTTTGTCTTGATTGCTTTGGTTGCTGTGAGCTTGCGAGTACATTCAAAGTACTCACCTGGCGTGTTATGCCAGATTTAAGGTGATGCCGTGATTGCTTGTTTGTCGAGGATCCCGAGGATGCACTCTAGGATGCGTCCCAGCCAGAATCCCTGCGGAGTGGAGTTCATCACCGTCGCCGCTGTTCCGCTGCTAGAATTTAATCCGCTTCGAGATGTTCCGCTGCTAGCATAGAACTACCTTAGCAGGCGAAGTGTCGCCGTGCCCATGTAACCTTTGTAATATTGGACGCTTGTACCCCGATTATTTGTAATAAAGAGCTGATTTGTTCTATGCCAAGCAGTGCCGTATTCCAGAAGACATGATCTCTGGGCTGGAATACAGGGTGTTCCGGTCTCTCTGAGCCGGGGTGCCACAACGCTTGGTATCAGAGCAGGTCTGGCTGTAGGACGCCCTAGTCAGCGCGAGCATTAGAAACCGGTAGTTCGGAGTCTACCTTGCTTGCTGCATTTCGTTGTTGCATTTGTTTGCTGCATAATATGCATATAGACTCACTATCTTGTCGCTAATGATCTTATCTTGTGAGTGTAGGTGGCATCGGTTTCGATTCACTACCTGCACCCTCCAGCTTTGCATACCTGCTTTTCGGTGTTTGACATCATATCCGTCCCAGCGGAGTGATGCCGAGGTACCAAGTGTTCCAGACACCACTTGCAGGTATCGCGCCAATATCTTTCCGCCAGCCACCTATCGTTTCGGTGGTAGACATGTTTCTACCCCGGGTCTTGCCATCTAACTCGCCGCTTTGGCAACCCTTACTGATCTTTGTTATCAGAAAAGGGCAATGCCAGCAGACCCTTCTTTCCACCGCTATCCTACTTTGTCACCCCATTCCCTGGACGAGTACAGTTCCCTTCCGTACGCTTGGTGATGATATGGCTGTGACATCCGTGTCTTGCTACATGATCACCGAGTCCATCCTCACCCCTGAGCCCATCCAGATGCAACCGGTGTTGAGACAGCGCTTGGTGTAGCTCTGTTTACACCAACCTCTCCACACGTTGATTCACTCTCGTGCACCCCGTCACAGCATGTTAGACTGTAGTACCGGAGTTCTTGCGAGGTTTGTGTGCTTGAGTAGGCATGCATAGTGAGGTGAATAGCTGTGAAATGTGATGTTGCTTGTATGTAATCTTAATGCTCTGTGTGCTTTTGTTTGAATCGTTTCTTTTGCCTCTTTCTTTGGGCCCTCGGTGTTACCTTATTTCCCTTATGGAAGTTGCTCCTCAACCGACACCGGACTCGAAGAATCAGTGAGAAATTTAATTGTTTGGAAGCTCAGCTAAACATTATGGAATTCTCAGCCGACTGCATTGTATTGGGAATATCTGCTCTGAATGCAAATGATATCCTGGAGTGATTATCAACCTCAAGTTTACATCAATGTGCAACCATCACAATCATAATGAACCAGCTGGAAGACAATTTGTGTGCAAGACAACAGTACATTTCCAGTCAAAGGAATATCAAGGGTATATTTATATATGGCATTCAGTCCGCACACTATAGTGAGAAGCTTCTGGAGTAAGCAACCCATTCGTCCTCTGCACGCTACCCGGGAAGCTTACAAAGCAAGGTTCCGCAATCCTCCTCAGTACGATATGTGGATGACTTCCAATATAAGATACTCGGTCTTCTTCGGTACGCCACCGTAGAAAGCTTCCGGCATAAGTCACCATAACCTCCTCAGCAAGCAACCAGGGGAAAAGCTTCTGAAGCACGGTACCCAGTCTTTTTCAGCAAGCTATCCCGGCAAAAGCTTCGAGCATAAGCTACTCAGCCTTCTTCAGCACGATACTCTCGATGGCATCCTACACAAGCTATCCAATCTTCGTCAGTACGGCACTACAAACAGTCATCGGCATTGGTACAAGATGTTACCCAGTGAGTTGATAGTATATGGCAGTGCACCTCAAGAATCAGAACCGCAACAGTTAGGTCAGAAACACGAGCTAGTCAGGACACAAGTGTCTGCCTTGGGAATCAAATGCTCAGATACACATGCTTCCATATATATTGTGAACATGCGGCCAAGGTCATGCAAGTCACTCGTATGATGATGCAAGCAAGTGGTTATCAAGGCTAGCTCCATCACGCCCGACAAGGCGATATCGTTAACCATTGTCACTGCCATGTATGATTGACCACAACAGTGAGCTTTATACAAGTAACTGTGAACCTGGTGTATGATCCTGATGAACCCTTGCTTACCTCTTCTGGGAACGGCACCACGCCTGTGTTCTGAGCTGCTTTCGGCCGTCCAGGGTGGATGCCAACTTTATATTTCTCTTTTCAACAATTGGCCCGTGTCCTAAGCTGCTTTTTGGCCATCTCGGGCAGCTGTTGAGTTTCTTTTTGTAGCAGTGACCCTATGCTCTGAGCTGTTCTTCGGCCGTCTTAGGGAACTGCTACATTCTTCTTATCAACACTGCCTCATGCTCTGAGCTGCTTTTCAGCCGTCGTGAGCCATGGTTGAGTTATTTCAGTAATGTCCCAGATCTGAGTTGTAAAGACCGTTCTGGTGGCTACTGATTCATTTGCCGATTTCATGCAAAGGTTCGGATGATCATTGCCTACAGTTAGAGCTTGAGAGATGATAAACTTGCCATTTAAACGTTGATGCACTGTCTAAGGATAAGGATAAGGTATGCCTGCCGGAATATTGCACCTGACAGTACCTATGGTCACACGAAGGATTAATGGTATATGTGGCCAAGCTCTTTCAGCAAAAGATTCAGAAAAAGAGAACAATAATGAAGGAGCAAGACCGGAAATACAGGTATCATAATTGTTGCATGAACAACATGGTACGGATACCCAGGACAGTTTGATTCCGTATTGATCACCATGAACACACACCCAATGGGTCTACTCTGTTCGTAAGGACTCATATCAAGGTGACAGTCGAATCATCGGTACGGAATTGGGACAAAGAAGTCAGCCAAGAGGATTCAGAAATCCCCACGAGTAGTCAGATTCCGCCAGGACAAGGGTCATGATTCTCGGCACTGTCCTGAACCCGGAGGACATGCATCTATTTGAGTAACCCGATGCAATGATTAAATGGTTCGTGTTCATCAAGGGAATTTGTTCATTGAATACTATCGGTGCTGGATAGAAGAATGTCACGTCAATTGGAAATCACTCCCGGACTTATGGAAATTCCAGTCATGATAATATCAGATTAGCCAGCCGCCATTAAAATTGAAGTCAGAGTAACGATGAAGCTATGAAGAAAGACCTGTCAGAATATGGGATACGGTGAAGCAAACCACCCCAGAGCAAGGCAGTCCGTTAGATACAATTTAGAGGGAACATCAAGGAAAAGGATACCCGAGTTGGAAACGGTTTTCTTAAGTCAGAATATTCATCCTTGTTCCCTGAGCAACCAAATCTCGAGGACAAGATTTTTATAAGGGGGGTAGGTTTGTAACACCCTGATTTTTGGCCCTTTCTTTTTCTTTTGGAATTCTTCGAATTTTTATTTGGAGTTCCTTTTCTGTGGCTCTGTGGTCTTGAAACCTGGGAAGATCATCTCTTCTTCCTCTCACAAGTGGCTTGTCACTCTCAAATCCATCACCAGACCATGTCATTTACATCTTAGCCCAACCCCAAATTTTTATTCCTTGGGAATATTCCTTTTTCTATTAAAGGAATAACTCTGTTTGCCCTAGGTTGTGAAGCAACCAATATTTCTGTCATTCCAAAAATCCCCACAAAATTCTCATAAATTCTTTGGATCATATTTTCCACCAATATGTCAAAATTCATCCTTGCCTAGTTCAAAAATAATTCAGGAATATTCATTTCCTATTCTGTCCAGTATGGCACTTTGTGAAGGGAGTGCTATTTATCTTTTCTTGATTGCCTTCAAAAATTTTGGGCACTCTTTCACGTCCAAATAATTGCCAAATGCCAAAATTAAGCTTCATTTGCCTGGTAAAACTTCTTCAGCAAATTTCCAAAGTTTTTGTCCAGAGAGAAGCTTTGTAAAGGAAGTACTAGCTAGGCTAATCCAAATAAGTAGAAATTTTGGTAGATCATTTATATTATCAAATCATTACTCTCCACCAAATTTCATCTCCATCCAACAATCTATGTGAGCAAACCTTCAAATTCTTGTTTCTGGTCACAATTTCAGTTTGTGAAGCAACTATATTTTATATTCCTTCAAAAATTCTGAAATTAATCCAGGATCTAAGTATCCCTATATAGTTTGAGCATGCAAAAATTCACATCATTTTGTCAAGCCATTTTCTCTACAAAATTCCCCCAAATTTCTGTCCAGTGAGGAGCATTGTGAAGGAAGTACCATTTATACTCATCCAAATGGTATGAAATTTTTGCAGTGCCTTCATATGCCCAAATGATCATACTCCACCAAATTTCAGCTCAATATAACACTCCATGTGAGTGCAGCTTCATGATGCAGTTTCTGGACCAGATTTTGTAGTTGTAAAGCAACTATGATAAAGCTTGGTCCAAATCTTTTCATATTTCACAGGATGGTAGTCCTTCCTACCCTAAACCTCTGTGACATCTTGTTTAACCCTTATCTCATCCCATTTGACCACAATTTCATGCCCAAGTTTGCTACAGCAAACTTCTGTTGATACTACCCTTTAGCACAAAGGTGCTCTAACCTAACCAAGCCCATAGTGTTACTCCAGCAAGCAGGGTCCACACGCTAGACATACTGTTGCTGGCCAGAACACACAGCGTGCGGCTGTGCATGCGGTGACCACGCGGCCTGACGTGCCAAAAGCGCGCTCTGGACGCCGGGACCCCTCTCCCGCCGCCCAAACATCGCCCTCGCGACACCGCACCATGTTCACAGCGCTGCTCCAGCTCTCCTGCGTCCACGCGTCCCCTCTGGCCCCCTCTCCCCCTCCTCTTTCCTCTCCGGCGAGCTACGTCGCACCGCGTGCCCGTGCCTGTCGTCTCCTTGCCCCTGTCCTCTTCCCCCCCTGTGGCATCTCTGCACCGCGTGAACCCCCTGGCCTCTCTCCCCCTCCGCGCGTGCGCACGCGCACGCGGTCGCGCCAGGGCATCAACTCCGCGCTCCTGTCGGCATCCGGAGAGGGCATCACCGCCATGGCTATATAAGCCATTCCCGAGCCTCTCCGAGCTATCCATCCTCATCCCATCCTCTTCTATGCCCTCCTCTAGCCCTCCCCAACCACTCGCTTGAGCTCGAGGAGCTCTCCTCGACCGCCATTGTCGCCATGGCCACCGCTCGGCTTCGTCTAAATTTGGGCAAGACCGAGCCCCTCCCTCCTCTTCCTCACCACCAGAGAAGCCACACGAGCCCCCTGGAGCTTCCCCGCCCTTCCCCTCCTCCTTTGGTGCGCTGTGACGCCATGCCCGAAAACGGCCGAAGCCACCGTCCGCCGCGGCCAAAGTCCTGCCCCCTCCCGTGCTCCCCAGCGTGTTTGACACCTTCAGGCGGGTGCGCCACCTTGCCCCGAGCCCGCCGATGGCCGGAGCACGCCCGGAGATGGTCTGAGTCGGGCAAGCGCCGGCGAGCGTGCGTCCCTCCTCTGCATCACGGGCGAGCGAGAGGTTGAAGACGCTGACTTGGCTGGCGGGCCCCACCTCCTCTCCGGCCCCACCGGTCAGCCGCACAGGCGTTGACCCCGGGCCCGCGCCGATTCAAGTGGAAGCGTATTCTAACTGAATACATTTTCTTCTTTTGAAAGCGTATTCTGCAGCAGCCGCAGGCAGAAATGCGCTTTCCATTCTCTGGAAGCTTATTTTCTAAAATACGCTTTCTATCTCTAGCCGCCGGCCGAAACTATTAAATAGCAGGCGTTCACCCGTTAGCAGCAGAAATGAACAGATTTTATTTGTTTTTCTGCCTAACGAATGAACGGCCACAACTTTTTAACCGTGACTCCGATTCAGGTGATTCCAAAGCCCACGTTCTCTATTCGTCGAGCCCGTTCTGTTGGCATCATTTTCACCATGTCGTAACATTCTGAAAATGACCATTTTGCCCCTGCCCTTATTCAGCCCCCTCCGAGAGAGAAATGTGTCCGGCAAATTTTTCCGCGAGTGTCCCGCACTTCTCCTCGGTGAATCCTTCATCCCCAGGCAAGCCACAACAGCCACTTGCATGATGCCATTGCAGTAGACATGGTTTCCACTTGAATATTTAAATAATTGTTTGCTCATTTAATGATTTTAATGCTTCGAATATGCTTGTGAATCCATGTCTATGCTTATGCCATGTTCATTTTCATCTAGTAAGTGAAATGATTAATTGGCAATGTTATTGTTATCATGTTTCATTTCCGATGCTAGTGATAACGATATGCTCATATGAATAGTTAGGGTTTTAAGTAAGTTTATCACATCCATACGCAAATATACCGTTCACACTACATACAACAAGTCTACAACGCACAACGACAACGATGATACATTGTAAATACTAAAGTTTTTCTCACACAACACGTACAAGAAATGAAAACGACCTTCACGTCAACCAATCCTCGGTGTTGGAAACGCTTGCTTTGAACCAGAAGCGAGTCTCTGACCAGGGCTCGGTGGTATTGTAAATTTTGAGACCAACGCAAGACTCACCATCCGGGCTTAAGCGGCCAATATCAGGAGCAATACTTGCATTGGAGTAGTGAGCAACAACAGCAATGTCGGTGGTATAGATAGAGTTGCTTCTCATAAATGGCAAGGTTGTGCCAACAGGCGCTGGATCGCCTTTCACCATCATTGGATAGTTTAGTCCAAGGAAAAGCGAGTGTTCTCCAAGACTGTCAATATTGAACCAGGGAGAAGCTCGTGGCGCTAGCACACTAGTATCCATCCCGAATAGCCTACAATGGAAGTTCGCATAGGTCCGTAGAGTACGACCATGCGAGACAATACTACTACCTACTTCCTCTGTAATATTAGCAATGCCCTGTATACATACAAGAAGAGGTGATCCATCAAAATAAGTAGCTAGGTACCATCTAGTAGGTAGGTATTGCTCGTGATCATCACCATCGTCATCATCATCATCACCATCGCCATCTCCCCCTTGGTTATAAAATTTTCCAAGTATCAGTGGCGGAATGTTGACAGGACCTTGAAAATTTTGAAGGTTAATTAGTAAAGGGATAACTCGCATGCATGGTGAATGAAACAATTCCAATTAAGGTGGAAGACAAACATACCGAAGCAAGAACGATCCCATGCAAAAATAGTGCCACAAGTGGTGACAGCAAACACAAGACGCTCGTATTGAATTGCATCACAGTACTCCCTCGTGTACAGAAACTGGCTTTTAAGCAATGTCCATCCAATCCCTCCAGGAGTAAAGACGGCAACAAGCTTGTCGAAGACAGCGACAACACAATAGTTCCTATAACTCCAAGAGCGTGTGGGAACTCGACAAATTGCTATCTTCTGTAGACGACAGTCACCATGATCGTATTTGAACGTCCGAAGAGTATCGGTGTGCTCGACCTCAGGACAGTCTGAGATTTTTGGAATTGGAATCCGGTGATGAGTGTACACATTCACAAGCTCCCACTCGCAGTTGTCCCCAATATAAACAACCCAATCTCCATTTGCGCCTACCAATCCTTACGCTGAAGCGATGGCATCTTAACATCACACGGATCATTATCAAGTGGCATCAACTTGCACAAGGCGAGCCTTCCGTCGTCCCCGTACCAGAGAGCAGTGTCATAGCGAAGAAGATAGGGGAGATCAAACCGCTCTTGAACCCTTGGGTTGTTTGTACTGATCTTATTTGTTGAGTCGAGAATGTTCTTGAACGAACCTGCCATGCTAGCCGCGGTGATGACGTCGCACCGATCAATGATTTCCTCCACCGCATCATCTGTCAGATTGGGGCAAGAATAACGGGGTCAGGTCCTGCTACTTCCCTCCATCGAGAAGACGAACAATGGCAGAAGGAAGGGTCAAGGCAAATGGAGGGAGGAAGAGCGTGCGACAGTAGTTCCAACTCCCAAATCGAGAGGGAAAGGGGAAGAGGCGGTGGACGGTTGCCACGGTACAGGAAGATGCGAGTAGGGAGCGGACGGTTGCCACGGTATAGGAAGAGGCGACCCGGCCGTACATAGACGTCCGTTCGGAAATTATACAAAAGGACTCGCCGTCTTCTCACTAACACGTTGGAACGAGACAACACGTCAGCGAAACATGGTTTGTCATTTCTCGTGCAAAATGCGATCGGGCCGCGTTATTTCTTGACTTAATTTTTTTTAATGGCGTGCTGTTCAATTTTGAAGCATTACTACACGTCGTCCCGATTTATTAGGCCGGACGTTACATGCACGCTATCCATTGGGTGCACGCAGGAGAGAGAAAAAGTGCATGCATGGGAGAGAGATCGAAGACCTTAATTTGCCCCTTTTATTGGTCCTATTGCTCCGGCTCGCGGGACTTAGAAAACCTTGACGGAGGTACTCTACCAAGTATAATATAGTAGTATATAGGCTGGAGCTTCAGCGCTTCCTTGCTAGGGCTGCCCACTTGCTTCTCACACTATCACCCTCTCCAGATCTAAAAAAGACGGTGGTGGCCACTCTCACTCCCTCCTCACCGGTGGCCACAGATCTGCCCTGATCCCATCCGCCGGGGAAGAGGAGGACGTGCACTGACGACAAGGCTGTCTTCTCAGACCTAGCACCAGCGCAGGATGGCCTCCGTCCCCAAGCTCGCTGCCGTAGTGTCGGCGAAGGAGGACGACGACGAGAGAAGCCGCTTCCCGCTGACCCTCTGGTATGCTACCTCTTTTCGAACCATACCCTTGTGCTATTGCCCCATCTGCCCACGTCTCTGCATGCGGTTGTTTTTCCACTGCCCCATCTCCCCAAGTTACTAGCCTCTGCTGGTCATGCATACGAAAACCTTAATTTGCACTATTAAAGGAAACCCTACTTCATGGAGACTAATCCATGTCTAGGTTGAATAAGAAAAGAAAGGGGGGAAAGTAGTACTGCAGAAGAGACTTGGTATCGAACCTGCATCTTGGTTGAAAAGGGGAAAAGCAGTAGTAGCTGAGGAACTAGTCTCTTGTCTCTTGGTTGAAAAAGGAAAGAAAGGCAGGACAACGCAATAGAGAATGACCAGGTCGATAGGTTTGTTGTCCTCACATAGGTAAAAGGTGGCTAAAGAGAACAAAAATGGGACGTAATCTAGATATGTTGCTTGAATATTTGTTGCTCTGGGCAACCATCCCTGCTTCACCACTCTATGCGTCCATGGAGGTACATTGTACTTTTTCGACAAAGGGTGGATTTTATTGGCTCAAAACGGAGCATCAAGAAGATACATAACACAGTGAGCACACACCCGGCCTCTGCACAGCTACGATGCACATAGCCAACATCATGCTCTTATTGCCACTTTTTTGCTGTTAGTATAACGCCACCGGTAAAATTATGCTACTGCTAAAGTGATGCCACTTTTAACTAATGCCGCAGTCAGTCTAATGCCACCGATAAATTGAAAAAGGAAAGAAAGGCAGGAAAACTACTACCTCTCTTTCAAAATACAAGACGTTTTGGTACATTAAATTGAACTGCAAAAATGTCTTATATTACGGAACAGAGGGTGTAGAATTCTTCAAATTATGCCGACAAAGCTATTCACACCTTTGTTAAAATTAATGTTCATTATGTTATCGGAGGAGGTCTGCATTTTTGTCTCTATTGCCTGTTGATTAGGTACCTAACATCATGATGTAATGGTAAGTCAATTTTTTGTACAGTGTCACCGAAATGTCAAGGCGGCGATGGCATTTTATTTTAGTTGAACTGCACAAAAAATTCTTAAAAGAAGAGGAAAGGTCAGGAATGGTTCAATCTTTCACAAAATATCATGTATGCCATCATGACATCCGTCGCTATTGCCTTCTTTATTCCTTTGAACAGGTGGTTAGAAACTGTCTTGCGATCATTTCCCATTAAGAAATTTTAAATTTGTGAGTCTATGCTTCAACTAGTGCCACTTTTAATCACACTTTCAATATCTGTGCAAACAGGGATGCTCGATTTTAGTGAAACTGCACAAAAAGTCCAGATGGTTCAACATTATGACCATTTTTTTCTGCAAACAGTTATATCCAATCGGTGGCACTATGAGCTGTTCATTACCAAGGTACATGGTTTGCTTCTATTTTGTACTGTCATTAGATAGTAATATTATTGGTTTGCATGTAAATTTATTGCCAGTGTGGACCTCCATTGAAGAATAGGCGCCATATTCCTGCTCTGTACCAGCAAATCAATTCAGTATCAAATTGTACAGTGCAAAACATGACAGATGCTAGGCGAAAACGACTAGCAGAGACGTGGTTAAACCGAAAATACAAGGTGGAGTATATGTTAACTAGCTGCTTGATATTTGTGCAAACAGATGACTACTTGTTGCTATTTGGCAAACAAACACAGGGACCTCAATTTTTGTGGAACTGCACAAAAGAATAGGATAGTCACTGCATGCAGTGCCATTTGAAAATAGACACGAAAGGATTGGATAGTCACTGCATGGACTGCACAAAAGTAGTATTGTACTATTTATTGGCCAACACTAGGTGATTCATTGCTCTGGTCTGATTATCCAATGGGCATCATCTTGCCAAACTTAAAGTTGAATTCCGAAAATAGTCTCGCCGTGTGATCGACAGATGACCATAACATATTTCAGTGGATGTTCCTCCATCATGTGTGGTTGATTCTCATGGTTCCATCTATTGGTGAAACCACTTATGTTTGCAAGAGGAAATATAGACTTTACAAACAAATTTGTCATTTACTCTGTACTGAATGTTGGCCCTGAGAAGCATCCATGTTAGTAGCAAGAACAGATATATTGTGTATGATCTGTGAATCATTGAGATGCATAAACATGTTGATCTTATTTATGGGAATCCTACTAGTTGGTTGTGAATTTGGGCTATTAATGTGAACATATTACTAAGCCAGGCCAGTGAGTCTGGTATGAACATTTAGAGCGGATCAGCTCTTACTACTGTGCATAGTAGTTCCTTTTTTCTCTTCGCTCAGTGTTTTCTTTTTTTTCGAAACGGAGGCAAAATATTTCCTCATGCATTAATTAAGGAGTTCACAGCTCCTTTTACAAAGAAAAGTGAGACCGAAATTACAAAGACACTAACTCTCCTGGCATGACGTGACCCAAATGTTTTGCACCCGCGGTGACCCAAAGTTTTGCCTCAGACTGGATGTTGAACAACAGGATGGACGGAAGAGTAGACTTGTGTCGGAACACCCTAGCATTCCTCTCACACCAAATGGTCCAACATGTTCCTTATTTCTCTTCGCTCAGTGTTTACAAGTTACTGATCGATCACTAGCTAGCCTACTAATACACTCCTGGTAGTTTTAGTTGCGACGCAAGATCCAAGGGTGGCAGTTTTTAGAATAAAAATGCCTTCCTCTGAAGAAACTGACATGTTGTTCTGAAGAAAATGCCATGCGAATCTAAAGAAACTGCCAGCAAAAACGTTCGCAAATGCCTTCTCTCCCAGCAAATGTTCATCAGCTATTGCGATCCTACACGTACACTATCCGACCGACTCGATCCTACACGAATAACCAGCGGATCACACACGTACCTCATCTGGATGAATGGAGTGCACTCGTTTGATTGTCGTGCCGATGTGCGACCCATCACTGACGGGACGGGACGGGAGTACGGTACAGTCATAATTTCAGTTTTTCCAGTTTTCCACGGCAAGCTGGCACGCTAAGCCATGCCTGCTTATGCATTGAATTCTGATGACCGTCGCGTTTCCCGTGACACGCCGGTTTACCTACCGTCCACCTATAATTACTGGCTCCCGGCGTGCTCCGGTGGCACCTTCACCCAACGCACCCTATCCTCACAAGACCCCACCAGCCCGACGTCGCTCGCCACTTGCCCTTGCTCTCACCACGTCCGTGATGCCCCCGCGCGGCAGCAGTAGGCGCCGCCAGAGGCGCTCACCTCCGAAGTTAGTGTTCGGTTTTTCACACAAAGGCAGATGAAGGGAGGAGGCATTCTGGCGGTCTTTAGATGGCAATGCGGAGTATGAGGATGCCTTGGAGCGCGACCGCATGGCGGAGTAGCAGTGTACCGCCGATTTGCGCTGCCAGCAGAGCATGAAGGAGGAGCAGCGCACCGCCGCTCTGCGTCACGAGCAGAGCGCCCGCAATTGGGCCGACTACGTGGAGGCTGGCGCCCGGCGAATAGCCCTAGAGGCTGTCGGGCACGCACGCGTGCGCGACGCTGAATTTTACTACCAGCTCGTCAAGTGGGTTTCCCGCTTAGAAGCCGAAGCTTCGGTGGACCACGCCGGCATGGAAAGGGCCAACGGGCGCGAGCAACGCGCCCTATCGCACCTCTGCCAAGTCCGAGGCGAGGAGGAGGACGTCGGTGCTGGTGTTTAGTGTGTGCCGCAGATGGCGGCCGGCATCGTCTAGTTAGCTAAGAGTATGTTAGTTGTTCTAAACTCGAGTATTAGTGGGAGTAGATAGTTAAGTTGGCTATGATGGTTGTCAACGTGGAAGTTCAGTACTCTATCTCTGAATCAGTCATGTTACTTTGCTTTGAATGTTGAACTTTCCGATTAAACGTTTGGAATGGGCTGTTATATTTTTAAATGGGTTGTATTTGTCCGCCACGGATTAAGAGGCTGACATGTGGGCCTACTAGGTTGACGCGTACACAAGGCTTTGTCAACTTAGTCATCAAACGATTGTGGCAGCCTAAGCCATTGGATGTCAATCCAACGTCTTTCGTGCTTTTTCAATCTCTTGTCTTCTTCCTCCACGCTCCAGCCGCCCAAACCAAACCAACGCCAGGGATCGCCTGCTCCCGCCTTCCGCGGCTTGCTGCGCAGCCACGCACGCATTGCTGTCCCACCGTACCCTAACCGGTGCCAGGCCATCCCTCTACACCCCCACCCACCCACCCCCACCTCCTGTTATTTTCTGGCGACGGCATCCCCACCCCTCACCAACCCTCGTACTCCCCTCCGTTTTCGACCACACTGCCGCATCTTCCACGACTCCTTTTCGTTCCCGTCCGAGGCCTCGCCGTCATCCTCCGCTTTGGTTCCCTCGCCGCGGCACCGCCTTCTGGCGTTGTCAACATGGTCAACAACCGAGAGGAATCAGGAGATGATTGTACGTGGAGAGGATGACAGTAGGGACCCACCAGGGTCATGGCAGTACGCAAGCAAGAGCCTCCTTATTACAAGACAAAAAAATGCTTCCTCCCAATGGTTTCCCGACATCTTGGTCCACCCCCATTGTCAACGTAGTCAATAAACGAGAGAATTGCACAACAAGCGACTGTCAACAAATGACAGGAATCGGTGAGGACTATACATGGAGAGGATGACAATAGGGACCCCCAGGTCCATAGCCGTACGCAAGCAAGTTCCTCCTTATTACATAAAAATATGATTCCTCCTAATGGTTTGTTGACATCCGGGACCTACGACATTGTCAATGTAGTCAATAAACGAAAGAATTGCACAAGGAGCGGCTGACACCTGGGACCCAGTAGCTCGAGCAGTTTTTTTTTGTTGTTGAGACGGAGCAGGGTATCAACTGGGTTGTGCGGTGTCTGTGGCCCGTCTAGCCCAGGCTTTATTTACAGCATGACGAGCCCAACTGTTTTTTTGTCTGTGAAAATTACTAGCACACCTTTTTTTCGCACAATACCCTACACAGGCCGATTTCCTTTTCCCCGCCCTGCTGGGCTGCTAATCTTTCAAGACGACGAGGGATACATTCGGCCTGACCATAAAAAAGGCTGTAAATTTTGTGAGTAATATGAAATGGGGTGTAAATATATAAAAAAAACACATCAAATGGGCAATTAGTTTCAAATTGTGAATTTTATTTTATTTTTTCAAATTTCATATTTCATATTTCATTGGATTTTAACATAATTTAAATATATTTTAAAATTTGTTTTTATCGGGCTCGAAATTTTGGGACTAAAAATAGTTCAAAAATTTCAATGACCAGTCTTTTATTTTATGTTTACCACATCACCAGCCCAGTTTTGTTTTCTTTCTTGAAACGGCTAGCCCAGTTCTATTTTCTTTTGCACAGTACCCAACCGAGGCCTACTTGCTTTTCTCAGCCCTGCTGGGCTTCAAATCTTTCAAGACGAGGAGGGATGCATTCGGCTTGCCCACAAAATGGCCTATTTCCCTAAAAAAAGAAAATGGCCTATAAGCAATAAGAAATGGGCTGTAAATTTTTAAAAACACAGCAACAGGTAATTAGTTTCAAATTTCGTTTCATCCGGATTTTGAAATTTTAAATTTCATTGGATTTTTCTGCGGTGAAAATATCATTGGATTATAATTAATATAATTTTATTTTTTAAATTAGTATGAATCAGACTCGAAACATCGGGATTAAAAACAGTTCGGAGCCCACAAAAATATGCAAAATTTCATTGAAATTTTTAACCGTGGCCAGAATATTGGCTGTAATGCTAACAAAAAGAATATGTGCTGCAAAAAATTCCTTAAGAAAGAGCAAATGGGTTGTAAATTATTAAAAATAATAGAAAATGTGTTGTATGATGTTTGCCACAGATTTGGAGGCTGACTTGGGCCTACTAAGTTGACGCGTACGCAGGGCTTTGTCAACTTAGTCAACAAACGATTCTAGCAGCAGTGACCGTTGGATGTTAATCCAACGGCCGTGCTACTTCTTCAATCTCTGATCTTCTTGCTCCAGCCGCCCAAACCAGCGTCGGCTAGACCGCCTTCTCCCGCCTCCCGTGGCCGGCTGTGCTGCCGTGCAGGCCTCACCGCCCAACCCTACTCCCATCGCTGGCTAGGCCATCCCTCTACTCACCCACATCTCCTGTTATTCTCCGGCGACGGCAGCCTCACACCGCAGCCGAACCAGTAAACCCTCGTACTCCCCTCCACGTGGGCAACCACTTCCAAGTCTTCCTCGTCTCCGGGTCGTTCCCTTACTAGGCCTCGTCGTTGTCCACCGCCTTGGTGCTCTCGGCACGGCGTCGTCAACGCAGTCAACGAACGGCAGCCATCGGAAGAGGACTGTATGTAGAGAGGCTGACAGCTAGGACCCACGAGGTCCATGGTCGCACGCAAGGAAGTGCCTCCTTATTATGCGCAAGAAAAATGATTGCTCCCCCTGTTAGCTGGGACCCACCTGATTTGGAGGCTGACTTGTGGGCCTACCAAGTTGATGCGTACGCAGGGCTTTGTCAACTTAGTCAACAAACGATCCTAGCAGCAGTGACCGTTGGATGTTAATCCAACGGCCGTGCTGCTTCTTCAATCTCTGATCTTCTTGCTCCAGCAGCCCAAACCAGCGCCGGCGGGACCGCCTGCTCCTGCCTCCCATGGCCGGCTGTGCTGCCGCGCAGGCCTCACCGCCAAACCCTACTCCCACCGCTGGCCAGGCCATCCCTCTACTCACCCACACCTCTTGTTATTCTCCGGCAATGGCAGCCTCACACCGCAGCTGAACCAGTAAACCCTCGTACTTCCCTCCGCGTGGGCAACCACTGCCTTGTCTTCCCCGGCTCCGGGTCGTTCCCTTCCTAGGCCTCGCCGTCGTCCACCGCCTTGCTGCACTCGGTACAGCGTCGTCAACGCGGTCAACGAACGACAGCCATCGGAAGAGGACTGTACGTGGAGAGGCTGACTGCTGGGACCCATGAGGTCCATGGTCGCACGCAAGGAAGTGCCTCCTTATTACGCGGAAAAAAAAGTTTCCTTCCCCTGACAGCTGGGACCCACCAGCTACATCTTCGCACGCAAGGAAGAGCCTCCTTATTACGCGTAAAAAATGATTTCTCCCCCCTGACAGCTGGGACCCAGCAACTATATCTTCGCATGCAAGGAAGTGTCTCCTAATCCTCCCTGACAGTTGGGACCCACCCGGTTGAAGCGTACGTAGCATTGTCTGTCTGGTCGCGAACGTGTACGTACATACTGGTCGATCGCTCTCTCTGCAACGATGAACCGTGGGCGTGTAAGGAGCGGCATGTGTCGTAGTAGAGCCCCCGACGTAGCAGTTCAGGCAGCCCCGTCTAAATCATGTACACGTACGTATATATACGGGCGGGGTTTCGAACGCATACTCGCGCATGCGTACGGCCAGGGCTCGTGTACATGGAGAGAAGCAACGGACGGCAGCAACGGCCTCCTGTTCATCGGCAGCCAACTGGGTGGGTCGGAACGGAGGAAACAGCGTCGTGTTCATTGGGAGCCAAGCGACTGGGTCAGAACGCGTCCTGTTCATCGGCAGCCAACCGGCTTGGACGGAACAGCCGAAACGGGGTCCTGTTCATCGACTCGGGGTCTGGCGTACCGCAAAATGGAGGAAACGGCCTTCTGTTCGACCGCCTACGATCGAAACAGGCTCCTGTTCATCAGCTGAGGGTCTGGCGTACCGCAAAACGGAGGAAACGGACCTCTGTTCGAGCGCCTACGGTCGAAACGGGGACCTGTTGATCGGGAGGGCTCTGGCGTACCGCAAAACGGAGGAAACAGACTTCTCCCCAACTGCCTACGGTCGAAACAGGGGTCCTGTTCATCAGGAGGGGTGTGGCGTACCGCAAAACGGGACTCCACGGGCTACTGTTCGTCCACGGTCGACCTCCTTCCAGCCTCCACCAGATACTGTTCATCCACCATCGACTTCCTCCAGCCTCCACCAGCTACTGTTCATCCAGCCTCCACGGGGTCCTGTTCATCCACCCCCAACCGGCTGGGGTGTGTGGCGGCCTCCTCGGGGTCCTGTTCATCCAGCGCCAACCACCTTCACACGGCCAGGGTACTGTTCATCCACGGCCAACCCACCGGCTGGGGTGGGGCGTACGAGCGGGCGGCAGCAACGGGAACTGTTCATCCACAGCCAACCAACCGGCTCGATCGATGCATGTCTCGACTCGTGTCTACGTGTATCACGCGCGGCAGCAACGGGCACTGTTCATCGAGAGGCAACCCAACACCGTCTGGCTACGTCTCGCACGGGGGCTCGATCGGCTTTAGTAAGCAGCGAGAAGGATCGATCGGGTTCAGTTAGCAGCGAAGGAATCGCTCGGGTTCAGTTAGCAGCGAAGGGATCGCTCGGGTTCAGTTAACAGCGAAGGGATCGCTCGGCTTCAGTACGCAGTGGGATCGATCGCTCGGGTTCAGTACGTGTAGTAGTGCGAGGGATGGATCGATCGCTTGGGTTTAGTAAGCGAACGCCTCGCTCGGGTTCAGTTAGCGAACGCCTCGCACACACACGCGCGTACGAGAGAAAACGCCCAAACCACACTGCATCGCTCGGCCCCGACCACCCACACCGTAACCGAGAACTCCCCGAAAATTTCCTCGCCCTCACTTCTACCACGATTTTTTACGTCATGGACGGCCCAAAGAATGTCATGCGGGTGCGTCTCCGTCCCACCCAGGACGAAAAGCCCATTTTCTGTCATAATTTTTTGTCATAGAAGTAGGAGCCCACCACATCTATGATGATACGTGTTTTTGTCACAATTATTGTCATAGAAGTGTCACAACCATGACAGGAAAAGTTTTTGTTCGGACCATAATGTCACGGATGTGTCTTTTTTTTTAGTGCATCTAGTCACTTTCATCATGTTTGTTTGATTCGCGTTCGCTATTTGATAATTTGATATGTGGGTGGACCGGTGCTTGGGTGTTTTTCTTACTTGAACAAGCCTCCCACTTATGATTACCCCCTCTCGCAAGCATCCGCAACTACGAAAGAAGAATTAAGATAAATCTAACCACAGCATGAAACACATGGATCCAAATCAGCCCCTTACGGAATAGCGCATAAACTAGGTTTTAAGCTTCTGTCACTCTAGCAACTCATCATCTACTTACTACTCCACAATGTCTTCCCTTAGTCCCAAAGATGGTGAAGTGTCATGTAGTCGACGTTCACACGACACCACTAAATGAAGCAACAACATACATATCATCAAAATATCGAACGAATACCAAATTCACATGATTACTTATGACAAGACTTCTCCCATGTCCTCAAGAACAAAAGTAACTACTCACAAATCATATTCATGTTCAAGATCATAGGGGTATTGAATAGCATTAAGGATCTGAACATATAATCTTCCACCAAATAAACCAACTAGCATCAACTACGAGATGTAATCAACACTACTAGCAACCCACAGGTACCAATCTGAGGTTTTGAGACAAAGATTGAATACAAGAGATGAACTAGGGTTTGAGGTGAGATGGTGCTGGTGAAGATGTTGATGAAGATTGGTCCTCCCACGATGAGAGGATCGTTGGTGATGTCGATGGCTTCGATTTCCCCCTCCCGGAGGGAAGTATCCCCGGCGGAATCGCTCCGCCGGAGAGCAAAATTGCTCCTGCCCAGGTTCCGCCTCGAGACGGCGGCGCTTCGTCTCGAAAGTCTTCTCTATAATTTTTTAGGGAAAATGACCTTATATAGCAGAAGGAGGGGCCAGAGGCCAGCTGTGGGCCCCACAAGGCATCAAGGCGCGCCCAGGGGTGCCGCGCCCTGTTGCCTTGTGGGCAACTGGTGGGTCCCCTCTGGCATTTCTTTTCTCCAGTATTTTTCATATATTCAATAAAAATCTTCGTAAAATTTCAGGTCATTTGGAGCTTCGTAGAATAGGTATCTCTGCTATAGGTATTTCAGGTCCAGAATTCCAGCTGCCGGTATTCTCCCTCTTCATATAAATCTTGCAAATTAAGAGAGAAAAGGCATAAGAATTGCATCATAAAGTGAAATAATGACCAAATACATTGTAAATAACAGTAGGAAATCATGATGCAAATTGGACGTATCAATAGGCCATGCGACTACCACTCGCCCAAAGACCCCCGTCTCCCTAGGGCCAACCACACCAACAGGCAATGCTCCTGGCACAAGCGAGCGTTGAGGGGGGAGGGGGCGGGGGGCAACAAGAAGAAAGGCGACAACGATGACAACGGGCCTGACCCAGCCAGAGATGGTCGGGGTGGAGGCTCAAGCAGTGGTGGTGGCAGAGTCGGCTCGAATACCAACGTGAACAAGACTTTCCCGCCAAACGTTAATACATTAAGATTTAAGGAAGGGGAAGCACCTTCAAGCGCCTCCTCGGCGTCTTCTACCTACACCGCTCACTGGAGACGGTCCAACTTTCGAGGCCCTCACGGGTGTCGGCGTAGGTTAAGGTCCTCCGCTTGGCGGCACGATACTATGCCACCAACCAATTTCCTAGCAGCCATTTTACCTCCGCATTGTCATAAGTAAGGACCCATTTTTTAGCCTCGGGCAACGAGACAAGTTTCCAGTCTCAGCACATCGCATTCGTGAGTCCTGACCCGTTCATTGGTATGATTGCCAATATGCTCAGGGTCTAGTCTACGCTCAAGAAACAAAGATGCCAAAGGCTGATGCGCCCAAGCTCTAGGCTCAAGAAACAAAGATGCCAAAGGCCGATGCGCCCAAGCCCTCAGCAGACAGCTAGGAGAAGTTGGGGATCTGGCAATTAGGGGAGATATACGATATACTCCCCGTAATTCTTGGGATCTCCTAATTGTATTGTATCCCCCAAAAAAAAAACTACAAAACTATCGACCCTCGCCCGCCTATATAAAGAATCGGTGACTCCGCCGACGAGTGTTTTTATCGAAACCTCTTGCTCATAACCTATATAAGGGCAACACCAACGAGAGTGGATTTTTGGAACATGGGTGCATTGGAGGACTTTATTTTAAATAGTTTAAGAATTACATTTAAAATTTCAAAAAATCCCAAAAATAATTCTACATGATGATATGGATGGATATTACACATGTGTAAAGTTAGGTGATGAAATAATTAAACATGTAAGCTATGCAAAAATGACAAAATGATGATTTCTAAATAGTGAATAATATATGCACTGTTCATCTCTCTAAAATCATAATTTTGTCATTTGTGTGTAACTCACATGGTTACTTATTTCATCATCAGAATTTGCACATATGTAACATACATCCATATGAACATGTGAAATTGTTTTTGGAATTTTTTGAAACTTCGAAATATCATTTTGGCACTATTCAAAATATAAGTCACCAATGCACCCTTCCACCAAAGTGACTTTTTGCAACACCAACGACGTGCATCAAAACGTGTACACCAAATGTTTGTGGGCACGTCCGGCGAATAGGGCACAGCCATCTAACCATTTTCACCAAATGTCTGCCCTGTTGTCCAATGGGGAGAGGAGGGAGAAGGGGGAGAGGGAAAAGTGGATTTGTGGTGGGGTCCAACACCTATGCGCAGTGTGCGGGCTCCCCCAAACATATCGATTTGTGAGATTTCGAACATTTATCCTTGTCTGCGAACATTTGATGTATCATGTTGGATGGCAAAAAGTGTCCGAACAGCCCGGTCTGGACATTTAGAAATGATTTGATATCATGTTGGATGCCAAAAAGTGTCCGAACAGTCCGAGTCCAGACACTTAGAAATGATTTGATGTAAGCATTGGAGTTGCATAAAGGACCGGTGAGGCTCTGTTTTTCGAAATATTTCATCATGACTTATCGATTTATTGCAAAAGCAAGTAGGCAGCACTTGTAAAAAGAATCATGGTGAGGAGAGGATTGCCCCGAAACGATCCGCGATGCTCCTGACGGTGGTCTGCGACACCGCCGACTCGCCGCCGAGGTACCACCTCTGGATCATCTCCGCCACCGCCGCGTTCTCCACCGCCACCTTGGCCTCCTCCTTGGCTTCTGTCACGAACGATATCTCTGGCTGGGCGGTGGCCGTGGCCGGGAAGTGGAAGGTGACGACGGAGCCGGGCCTGAAGTACTTGGACTGGAAGAAGTCGGAGATCTTCTCGAGCACCTCCTCCTCCTCGTCGTCGTACTTCTCCGCCGCCACGAGGCGGTCCCTGACGGAGCTCTCGAGCTGCACGCCGTACTGCGACCCCTTGATCTCCTTGATCACCACCACCCTCAGCACCTTCTCCACCGGAGCTGCAAATGCACGCGCAACATCGTGTCAGAAACATATGACCAACGTCTCTTGTCGGAGGTCGATTATAATCCATCCATCGTCTCACCGGAGACCAGTGCGTCGAAGAAAGCCTCGTCCTCCATCAGCTGGCTTTTCCCCTTCCATCCTTGCAGGTGCTCCATGGCGCCGTCGACGTCGAGGTAGACCCCGATGGCGTTGAACTTGATCTGAAGGAAATGGATCTCAATGTCCGTGACGCCTGCACGTTGAACTTGTGTCAGAAAAAAATATTCATTCCAAAAGGGGTAGAAGAAGAGAGAGCTTTGAGCTAGCATCTTTCTGCATCCACCATTGTCTTTCTGTTTTTTCGTACAGAAGGCGGGTACAGGGTAAGGGGTAGAAGGCGTAGAGGGGTAGTGAGCAGAGAGACACGTCGCTGGGACGCATTCCATTCCAAAATTAGTTGGAGCGTCCCCTCCCTGCAATCAAAATCGGACGTGGCCTCTACAACCACCTAACATGATCCAGCCACCCTTTCTAATTTCAAGTACTGGTTTGCAATTATTATTATTATATTATTATAGGAGTAGCTTTTTAGAGAGAGATGTTAACTGTTAAGCTACTACTGTACTCTTATCTTCCTTCCCTTTTACCAACAAGACACCTGGAAGTGCTACTAATCAACATCCAGTTTAACAAATCTCTAACTTAGGATAATCATCATCATCATCATGGGTTAAAAAGGAGAACCAAGGAAAAAGAAGCACACATGACATGAGTTTGCCATCTCTTTTCTGATTAAAGAACAGAAAAGAAAGAGATGATCACACCATTCAAGACAAGTGTTTCTCTTCCGGTTTGATCTACGAATTTACAGGATGGCCACACACAGCATATGCAAGACAAGTGTTCTCCCAATCATCCCTCCCATAAGCTGAAACAAACTGCCGATCAGCCTGTTCTGCTGCTCTTCACATCTCAATATGGTGAGAATGGCTGGGGATCTCTCCTTGGTTGTCCAGGGGCATGTACTGCGCCATGATAGCGCGGATCTCTGAATCCATGTAGCTCTGTATGTAGAAAAAAAAAAAGCAGTGCAGAAAACGTTTAGACGACAGCCTAGAGTTCTCCATGTCTAACAGTCAATCTGTACAAGTATCTTACCCGGATCCTGTACTTGTACACCGCGTATCCTGCGATTCCTACTGCTGCTAGGCCAAACAATACAGCCCATAGGAAATTCCAGCCTACCCGTGCTCCTGCATCTTTGCCTGAATAAAATGTGTTGACTTAGTAAGCTTTTAACAGCTAATCTATTGAAGAAACAATCACAAATAAGATGTGCGAGCATCATATAGATTATTATAGCTGGCCTGCAATTTGGGGGATCTTATGGCCTCCAAATATCACAGGTTATCTCAAGTATATAGGCGCAACTGCTGGGGCAATAGTAAGCTTGATATAGGAGATAGCACATACTTATGCACGTGTCATGCTCCTTCATGTACAGCAAGCCACCACCGCACCCGCACTCATAGCTTCCCCACGTGTTCTTGCATTTGCATTCCTTGCACTGGCATGCAGTCCTTTCCTTGCATTCATCAACATCTAGCACAAAATATTTCACATCAGCACAGCAACAAAGGAGCAACAACAATATGACCAACAATGTTCAGTACGCTTTGACTGTCGCAGAATTCTAGGTGCAAAAACACACAACATATTTGTTCACTCAAACACACAACATTTTTGTTATTTTTTAAAAACTACAACCTACAGGTTAGTCCAAAAGAATTGTTTCCATAGGTTCCTATTCATATTTGCACACCGAAAGCTACAAATTCTGCATGGCAAACAAGCACTTGTGATAGCATAATGGAGTTCGGAGACTGACTCTTACCTTCACATTTGTGGACACCGTCACCTTTGAACCCATCTGGACACTTACAGCCACCATCCTGCAGGTTATGAACACCAGAAATATGCCTTTAGATTTCAGATAATACATCTGGCAGCATTATGGTTAGCCAGCTGAGTACTTACAGTGCAGGCAGAGTGTGTCCGGCCGTTCCTGGACTCTTTCCAACATCCACCATTGTTAATCTCACAGCGACCAGATCCTGAAGCTAAAATAACAAGGGCAGGTATAACAATATTCAATGAGACTAAACTTGCATGTCCTGGAAAAGAACTGTGTTGTGCACAGCCCAGTCGCTACTTACTATCTTCAGTAATAAGGGTTAGAGTGGTAAAATGTAATCAGCTATCTGAGGCAGGGTTAGGTCCATGACATTATTTCAATACTGAAAAATAAACAAAGAAAATATTATCCTAATTTCCTGGTATAGGTACCTTCACAATGAGTGTAGCCATCACCAACAAATTTTACACCTTTCACAACCGGACATTCGCAAACTCTACCACGGAAAGTATCCTACATATACAACACACAAGTAACATCATATGCATATGCTAAAAAGAGAAAAATGTTATCCCATGAACTAGAACTTAGCAGAGAAGATGAGACCACCAGAAGTACCTTGCATGCAGATATGTTAGCAGCCTTATCATGCCAACACCCACCATTGTTCTCCAAGCACTCGTTGGTTTGTATGTCTACAATTTGATAACAAGAATTGAAGATGCTTAAGAGAAGGATACCAGACAGGTTATGCTTGCCGTGCTCACAATGCAGCACCAAGGAAAAGGGTATGGAAATCAATGCACTAACCTTCACTCAAGCAAACGGCAGGCTCAGTGGTTTCTTGGAAACCTGCACAGAGTGCTTTAAGAACTGCCCCTTTGTCAAGTTTCCCTGAGAAACAAATGTTAGGATAAGCACAACCGGAACCACGTAACTTTGCCCGTAGCTATAGTGAGTTGCATTGGTGGTTTGACGGAGCACGCACCTCTGTATTGTCTATTATTGATGACCAGTGTTGGTAAGATAGTGACATCACCACGAGCGCCTTTTCCAATCTATGCAAGACGGTCCAAAATGATACAACATGATCACAAGTGGGATGAACTGAACAGATAAATCACACAAAAGTACCAAGTACTAACCTGAGCATCCTGTTCAGCTTTCAGCACAGAATTTTCTTCATCAACATTTGGATCACCAATACACTTATCTATTGCTTTGTGATCTAGTCCTGAAAATCATGAACACATTCAATACAATTATCAACACCTCACTTTAAAAGATAAAGAGGTGATGCAAAGACCAACATACCAAGTGACTTGATAACTCCATCAGCACATTCCTTAGTATACTTCTTCTCCTTCATTGGGCAGCGAATTGCAAAATCGGTCACGTAGTCCCACCATAACCAAGGCTTCTTATTCTCCTTCGCAACTTTATAAACACAGACTTGCCGCAAATTTTGAACCACCACATCTTTCCCATCATACCCTTTGCTGAAATCCTGTTCCGGGTCAGGTGCACAGTACCTCCCATGGTTGATACACTGGGACTTGCACTGCTTGCTTAGTGTGAAGGCCTCGGGGCAATACCAGGTAATGTAATGAGGAGTGAACTGTGTGTATCCCTTTTTCTCAAGTATCTGTGCTGGTCCTTTAAAGCTCTTAACGAAATCAATCTGGCTGTCGCATTTGGGACCACATTCATCGTTACTGTTAGTCCAGAACTCGTATTCAACACGTTCATCAGGGTGAGGCAGGGACTCCCTCCAATCTAAATTCACATTAACCATGTGACCGCTATCGACTGCTTTCCTGAGTCTGTCCCCGAAGCTTTTTGTTATCAGCGCTGATGGTATGGTGATGTTCCCTAAATAATCAGCCCTTCCGCTCTCTTCAGGTGTATCCATTGTAATTAGAGGCTCATCCTTGTCATCAGCAACAAGAATAGCCGCCACTCCTGCGTTCTGAGCATTCCATGCCTTCTTTGTGAAGAAGCAACCTATATAGAACGCAACATGATTGAGCATATTTTAATTGAATTGACTGAGTAGAATGCAACATGACCAAGCAGACAAATAAGAATGTTAAACAAGAATCAGCTGAAACAAAATCAGCGGAACATCATCGAGAGGTCAAACTCCAAGACAGTGACATGGGTACTAAAGAAATCCCAGGAGGTCTTCACGGTAAAGGCTTTTCGGATTATATAAGTGTGACCTAGACTGTGAGACGCGGATTTCGTCGTTGTACGAAATCCGGTCAACTAACATTCAGCTCAATCACTATCATCACATGCCAAGATCTACCTTTCAACGCACAGTATACTAGACGAATTAACAAAAGATATCTCACTTCTAGGGCCAATTATGTCCGTCCAGGCAAAAGGAAAGGAAACAAATTTCTACAGTAATTTGCTCACCTCCCCGGTCGACTAGCAAGAAGGTGGGCAAGGACCCGGGCTTGGCCTTGTAGGAGATGTCGAAGTCGTCAAAGCTCTTGCAGGCCTTCCGGTTGGACTTAGGGTAGGCGACGACGCCGACCATGGTGCCCCCGTACTGCGGCACGCCGAAGTTGCCAATGGCGCACTCGTAGCTGCCTTTAAGAGAGTCCGGCGCCGTGACCTTGAGGCTGTTCTTCTCCACGACGAACCTCCCATCGCAGCAGCAGCAGAAGCCGTACAGGAGCACGGCCAGCACCAGCAGCAGCCGCGGCGTCGCCGGCGGCGCGGATCGGAGCCTCATGCTCCAATCCGGCGACTGAACCTCGAGGAAGGATCGATCTTGGGGGCTGTACGGCAGTACGGGCGAGGAAAGACGGGGGGGATAAGCGGGATTTAGCGGAAAGACTGGACTTTAGGCCGCGGAGTAAGGAGTTGGAGTGCGTTTATGGTATTTGGATGGGCGGAGGAGTTGGGAGTTGGGGAGATTTTGGGGGAGAAGATGGTTGCGGGAAGGGAGAAGGATACGGACTGCGGAGAGGCGGCCCGTGGTGGTGAAACCTCTTTTACTTTGGATTTTCTTTTATTTTCTTTATTACCCAACAAAACGTCGTAGAGTTGAACACTTCTTCTTTGTTCTGTTTTGGTTCCTTTTTCTGATGGAAATCAGTGAGTTTTATTCCATGAAAATAGAGTTAGGGAAAAGTTAAGGGCCACGCTCTGATTGGACATAGTACAACCGTCAGATTTAAAATTCTTTCCCCACCCCCGTGAGTCAACTCTCTCTTGGTAGGTCGTCCTCCCCAGGCGCTTTCTAATCTCTATGAGCGCCCGCACCACCAGCCTTCACGCCCACCTCCAGCCACGCACGCATCTTCAGCCGTGGCCGCGGCACCCTCTGCCGTGCGCAGCAACCCGTCGCCCTCATTCGCAGTTCCATTTGTCCTCCCGCTCGTAGCAGCTTCTGTCGTCGACGGTGGAAGCTTTTTTCACCTGGGTTGCAACAATTTTTTTGCACCAACCAGTTCTCGCCGCCGATGGCCGAGGTTGCAGCACCGCCGTGCGCGGGGCGTCGATCCCAATACCGTTGGGTGCTGGTTGTAGCACCGGTCATTACCGGTTCCAGCACTAGGCTTGCTGGTTGAAGCAAGAGAAGGTCGACGTCGTGGCCGTCACAAAAACGGTTGTCGCCGGTGGTACTCGCCATGTGTGTCACCCCAGCATCACAACACCCCCTCTGCTGTAGTTCCAGCAAAAACAAAACATCGACCCAGCAAAAAACGCCGCGGCCTGTCCCAGCAAAACCATCACCCCAACATCCCGTAGCCCACCATTGCTGGTTCCAACAAAAACAAACATCGATTCCAGCAAAATTCGATGCCAGTTGCAGCAAAAATTCACGCCGGTGCCAGTGAAAACACCATCGGTTCCAGCAATAATTACCATCGGTTACAGCAAAAAAACTCTGTTGGTTCCAGCATCCCACTGCCACGATTCCAGCACGTCGCCATCTCGTGCATCGCTGTCGTCACAGCTTCTGCGAGTGCCGGTAGCAGCTTTTCCGCCGGCTGGATGCAGCCTTTTACACAGCCGGTTGCAACACACACAAAAAAGGGATGCGTCGTATTAGCACACACGGCCGGTGAGCTGCCGGCCACCGCTTCCGTTCCAGCATCGACGAAGCCGGTTGGAGCTTTATTTGTGATGGGTGTAGCTCCACGACGACGCTCACAGCAGCGGCGCGCACGACGACGGAGGGGCTTCTTGGAGCACGGCCGCGCAACAGCTACCAGGGGGCGCCGGGGCGAGCACGAGCAAGCAGCGAGGGGTGAATGCGGCGGTGGTAGCTGGCCATGACTAATCAGGAGAGAGAGGATGGTGAATGTGATGAAAACAGATCCAACCCACGGTGAACAAGATAAGGTAGAAGTGGGACGGTGGATGGTGGGCCATGGCCCATGGGAAACATGTGGCACGTGGGGGGGGGGGGGGGGTTGCAGGGGGTGCTGCCAGACGCACGATAGAAAATGATTGAGTGGCTCGCACGCAACCGGCCGAAAGCTTCGCCGATCGGTCGTACCAGAACGTTTGCCAAAAGTTAATTAGAGACCGTCAGCCAGTTTCCAGCAAATGATGTCCCTGTCGTCTGGTCTGGCCGCACAGATCTTGACACAAATCTGACGCCATGCCAGCTCTCTAAAAGAGGTCGTTGTAGCTCATCTCTTGGCGAGCGTCCTTTTTCTTTCTTCAAAAAAAGCACCGATCGGAGAATCAAACTCGCGCCCGCTACAGTTTTGTAGCGCGCACTCCACCAGTTGAGTTAGAGAGGTGGTTGTGAACACTTTCCGCTCAAACAACTTTTATATATTCGAGTTATTTTGTTCTAAATTCGTTATTTCATTTGCAAAAAAAAAATGTACTTTACAACTGTTTGATAGAACAAAAATCCCTATAATTTTTTCAGGTGATATTTTTCTACATTTGTCATGTGCATTTTTATTATATGTAGCATGCCAATTTTTCCCATGTTTTTACAATGCAACAACGGCAGTTTTTAATTAGAGCATGGCATTTTAATAATTAATTACATGGCATTTTCATTATTAAAAGAATGGCAGTTTTATTTTTAAGAGCATGGCATTTATTATTGGTAACATGACAGTTTTTATCTTTTGTCAAAAGGATGGCATTTTATTATTAGGAGGATGGCAGTTTTTATTATTAGCAGGTGGCAGTTTTATTTTTGAGAGCATGACATTTTTATTATTGTTGACATGTCATTTTTATTATAAAGAGGATGACATTTTAAGTGTCAATAGGATGGCATTTTAAATGTTGAGAGGGTGGCATTTTTTATTTTTAATTGCATGGTAGTTTTTTGGGGCTTATCTAGATAAAATATTTTATCTAGAGGATGAAAGTTTTATAAAGTATCACAGCAATTTTCAAAATAAATAAATTAAAGCATGGCATTTTTATAAATTTGTGCGTATTTTTTAATTCATGGCATTTTTTTTATCGAGGATGGTGGTTTTTATTTTATTTTTATCTAGAGGATGGCGGTTTTTAAGTTTAGCATGGCAAAAAGAAAATCCAGATCACTCAAAAAAATTAAAGTTGCAATGTGGAATTTTAAAAGAAAAACTTTAACTGGGCCTTTTGGGTCTGGGGGGTCGCGCTGGGAGCAGCTCCCTAGCGAATGGTTCATTCGATGACGGCAGCCCCCTAGGGGAACTCCTATATGCCGGTCGTTGCGGCAAAAGGTCGGTGTTTCGCACAGGGGCGGCTAACCTGGGCCGGCCCATTTGCAGTGGCAGGCGGAGGCATCGCGTTCGCGAGATGAAAAAAAGGAAAACGAGCGTGCTTGCGCTGTGATTCGATCCCACTACCTCGTAGCAAGTCGCGCGTTATGCTAGCCGCTGCGCTTGTCAAACACTCGTGCAAAATTAGCAGCGCCATACGAAAAGAAACAAAGGACAGTGGCAAAACAAAAACAACAGCTCTCTAAAATTCCCAAAAACTAAAGTTAGTGAGAGGACTTGAACTGCAAGTGATCAACGTCGCTGGCCACCGTAATTCCTAAGATTTGCTATCTAAAATGGCAGCCCGGTCATATGAACTTTGTTTTAAATTTCGAATGTGATTTTCTTTTTGAGATTCCTGAACAAATATTAAAAACTCTAATATTTTGTGAAAACACAACATTTTTAGGGAATCTCAAATATTTTTTCAAAAAAGAACAAATTTGAAAACATGAACCCTTTTTGAAAAACAGGAAAAAAAATTGAAAACGCTAATTTCGAATTTATGAACAATATTTTCAAAACGTGAACATTATTTTAATTAGCGAACAAATTTTGAAAATATGAACATTTATTGAATTTGTGAACAAATTTGGCAAGCAGGCACATTTTTTAAATTTTTGGATTTTTTTTAGAAATGCAAACATTTTTTGAAATTCCCCCAAAAAAATTCTAAATCCTGAAACATGAACATTTTTCGAATTTGTGAACAAATTATAAAAGTGGAAACATTTTTTAGAATTCCCAATTTTCAAAAACATTTGGAAAACATTAATATTTTTCGAATTTTCGAACAAATTTCAAAAGCGGGAACATTTTTTGAAATTCCCAAACATTTTTTAATTTTTGAACAAATTTTGAAAACATTAATATTTTTTGAATTTGAGAACAAATTGCAAAAGTGGGAACATTTTTTGAAATTCACGAATTGTTTTCTGAATTTATAAACAAAATTAAAATTTGCTCATTTTTTAATTTTAAATTTTAAACTAAAAATTGTAAACTCTAATTTGTTTTTAAATTCCAAACATTTTCTGAATGGAAGGGAACAAAATTTGAAATTCTTGAACATTTTTTGAATAGAAGGGAACAAAATTTGAAATTCTGAACAAGTTTTGAAGAGTTGAACATTTTTTGTAATTTTGAATTTCTAAAAATTTAAAAAGTAGCGAAAAAGAAAAAAAGAAAATGAAAAAGGAAACAGATAACAAAAAAACGAGAAATAAAAACTAAAAAGTAATGAAAAACTGAAGAAAACCATAAAAGAAACAGCAGGAAAAAAGAAAAACGAAAAAAAACCAGATCTGGACCGGTTGGGAACCTTCTAGAAGGTTCCCAAAACCGGGATCAATGAAACGCGCAACGGGCCGGCCCATTTAATCACTCGCGTCGCTGTGTCTGTGCGTTTGCACGACAACTTGACGCAATAAGCGTCGTATAGGGATTTCCGCCCCCTGGCGATCTAACGCTAGTTATTGCCGTCCTAGAGTTAAGGTCAGCTACGAATACAATCTGGTATTTTTGACGAGTTTTGCCAACATTCTCTTGAAAAAACCCATACATAGATAGGGAACACAAACCCCGACAGTAGCCATGGCCAGGGTTTAATATTAGTTTTAGGTTCCACTTTCGGAGCCGTCCAACACAAAATGTTTGAGTCTTTCCCTTGATGATTTTGTCCACACTCAGAGTTCGAGCTCGCAAAAGTGACGCCATTTATAATTACGTAGAAATCTCTGTGAAACTTCCACGGGCGGGATGGACTTATTATCAATAATTTTTATACTTTAAATATACTATTTCTAAATAATTGATCCTCACTAACTCTAATTCTCTCAACTTGCGGCCTTTCACCTCACCAAGTGTGCCATGTCAGCATCCACTAACATTATTTTATAGCCCCATGCAAACCACATGCATACTCGTTCTTCACACGTAGTGTAAGTATGCAACACTTCTACATTAAAAAAGTAGTAGCTTTTGATTTAGATCATTTTTGCATACATAATTCATCTGAAATTAATCTGTAAATTCCAGCCGCAACGCGCGGTGAAATCACCTAGTTTCATATATAGCAGAGGAACCTAATTTCTTTTTTGAAACTCCACTGGGAGGAGGGCCCCCCACGGGAATTTCATTCCAAAGGCCGCGCTAACCCGAGGAGAGATAATTGTGCCACAATTCAGTATGATTTTTAACTTCACTTGTTGTTAGCCAGTTTGTCAACATGGTATGATCAAAGGTAATGTTCGGGATTACATCTTCGATAGAGGAGCATAGTTATCATTGCTCGGACATCATCAAACTTGTTGGACAACACATGAAGGTAACCACTCCTTCCAAATGTGTTGAGCACTTCATCTCTTCTTGGCCATGACCATTCTTCTCTCATGAGATCCCATAGTTGCGCGCATTTAGGAAGGTTACAAACGCGTGAAAAGTGTCCTTTTCATCCATTCCACATAGAGGACACAACAATGGGACTGTCAAATGGTGCTTCTATTTACACATACTAGATGATGCTTCGCACATTGAAGGTGGAGAGGCCATTGCGAAGCTCTGGAGAGAAAGGAGGAGAGTTGGGTGCAGTGACCTCGCTAGTATTTGCTTTATATGAGGAAGGGGTCGAAAGGCTTGTGTGGAAGGGCGATCAAACATCGGAGGGCGACGATGCAACTTCTTATCACAGCTGGTCGTCCTTCCATTTGACCGTTCAATTCTCGCAGCCATCTTAATTAATATGCATTCAAAACAGACCCGGGGTTAGTCTGCCTTACCCGGCTATCTTGCCCAAAGGCCTGCTGGTGTGGAGCTGGTGTTTGGGTGGGCGTATAAGGTGGGTTTGCTCCTTTCATCCCTGCCCGCGGCCTGTTTCCCTGAGGTCGACCACAACCCAATATGGGTAAGAGCCGGACATAGGTAGGAAGGAATGACTTTTCTACATCTATGGATACATCATACGGAAATCGACTTACGCGCCGATGTGGGATGTTTTGGTTGGAAATCAAGGGTGGGAGGAGAGCCCACGTGAAAATCAGGTGGGACGCTTTTTTGTGGGGAGAGATCCATAAGTATCAATCCGTAGAATTCCGACCTCAGGGAAATAGCCAGGGTCTTTATCTGCTCGGCAAACACGACACTGAATGTCACCTGGTTAAGCATGGACGGGGCCTTCACCAACGAAGTGAATCGTGGGGTGTCTTTTGCCGAGTCAATTTTCCGTGTCAATGCCGCGAGCGGTGCGTAGGTTCTCGTACCCGGGCTTAGTTGTGGCATGGCATGAGCCTATGACGGTCATTCGTCTATGCATATGTACGGTCACCTGCCATGTGATATTATGGTTGGTCTGCATTGAAAACACAAAGAGGGGTAGAATTCTTTGGCCTTTCGGTCCCGCCCTGTCTGTCGTCTGTTGCCCCCCTCACTCCGCATGTTTTTCCTCGTCTATTTAAAGGTCGTTTGCTCGGGCTTTCTAAAAACCCGGTATTGACTTGCCCTGCCCGGTGCCCTCTGGGGCTACATGTTTGTTCGACGCCACCGGGTAAAGGTCTCTGGATGCTGCGGTTGTCTGTTTGGCAGAGTGGAGCCTGTCAGTCCACCCCGCTGTTGCACCCTGCCGGGATCAGCTGGTTGGTGGAGGTCGGTTGGTTCCTTCACCTTGTGGTATAGAGGTTCATGGGTTCTTACATACAATATTTAAAAACGTACGCTATGCATAAGACGAATAAAGAGATAAGCTACTTAGGCGCACACACACTACACCATATACATCTTCCTGAGGCGCTTGCTGGCGATATGGCTCTCTGCGGACTCCTTTGTTACGGGAAGCAAACACATGCTCATGTCCAAGATCCGCATGCACATGCCGTAGCTGGCATAGGCGTCCTTCGCCACGTAAACGATGTACTCTAGATCCAGGGGTTGCTCCCACGTGGCATGCAGGTTCTCCGTATCGATGCCATCTTTCATGCCGGTGTAGGAGGGGTTGATGATGGTCGCATCAAGATCAACCACGGAGTCATTCTCATGTCTGTTTTCGACGATCTTGTATTGCTTCTGGATGTTGATGAGCTTCTTGCACAAGATGGCCAAGTTGTGAAGCACCATGGAGTCGTTGCTGGTGTCCACCTTAGCGAAGGTGCAGTCGTCGCTGCGGAGGAACGTAGCAAACTCTTTATAAGGCCTCATAGCCCTTCAGTAGTGCTACACAAGGGCCTAGTCGTGCATGCATGCATGGGCAACAACAATCTACTGGTCCTAGCTTGGACGTAAACGAGTGTACACTGTTGGAAATATGCCCTAGAGGCAATCATATTTTATTATTATATTTCCATATTCATAATTAAGTGTTTATATTTTATGCTATAACTGCTATGATCCTGGAATATGTGATTCAGTGGAAAACTCATATGCACGTGTGAAATAATAAACGGATAAAATAAAGGTTCCTAGTCTCACCTCTAAGACTAGCTCAAGTGTTGTTGGTGATCACGTTTCCGGATCTTAGGATATCGTTAAGTGTAACGCAAGGTTAAAAATATCATATATCGGGTTCGTATCGGTTTGTCTTGAACATATCGGATGTCAGATATCGGATGATATATCAGACGATATGTAGATATATCGGAGGAAATATATCTATATTTTTTCCAATATTCTTCAAAAAATTCTTTTTAGTAAAAAAAATCAAAATGTATGGTGTCAACATTCTAGCATAACAAATTTACATTCCTATTTTATGACTTGTTAACTAATAAACTATTTAAGATATATTCATAAAATTCTCACTTTAAGAATAAGAACAATACATTACATATGTGTTCTACGAAACATTATGCATGACTTTGAAAATACATTGAAGTTGTAAACACATAATCTTTTTTCTCACCACTTCTGATAAATAATTATGTTCATCGACGTACCGGTCTATATCAGTGGGCATATCGGGTCAGATATCGGACATATCGGTCGATATTTCGGTCCATTTCGGATTATATGTGTGAAAATTATATTTACAAAACGATATGTTACATTCATATCGGTAGAGCCCCAAAACTGATATATCGGCCTATATATCGGTCATATCGGCCTAGATTTAAAAGCTTGGTGTAACGATAGTTCTAAAACAACATTGAGATTATGATGTTAGAAGAACGATCATATTGAATCGACCCAAAATTGTCTGTTATGAATTGAGATAATATCGTCTATAATCAATTGTAATAACACGGAGTGTTAACATGTGATTTTTCTCCTTAGACCATGAGAGTATTGATACGTCTCCAACGTATCTATAATTTATGAAGTATTCATGCCATGTTTATTATAGTTTTGTATGATTTTGGTGTACTTTTATATGATTTTTATGGACTAACATATTGACCTAGTGCCCAATGCCAGTTGCTGTTTTCTGCTTGTTTTTGGTTTTCCAGAAAATCCATATCAAATGAAGTCCAAATGCAGCGAAACTTTTTGACGATTTTTTCTGGAAGAAAACGGACCCAGGAAGCTTCGGGGAAGTAGCAGAAGACCCACAGGGGCCCCACGAGCCACCTGGGCGCGCCTGCCCCCCCAGGCGCGCCCTGGTGCCTCGTGGGGCCCCTGTGGCACCTCTTTGCGTGATTTCAACGCTGAAAAATCATATATATTCAGAAACCCCCGAAAGTTAACCTAGATGAGTTTTTACGCCGCCGCAAGCCTCTGTACCTCCACAATCTAATCTACAACCCTTTTCCGGCACCCTGCCAGAGGGGGGAATCATCACCGGAGGCCATCTTCATCATCCCGTCGGTCTCCATGACGAGGAGGGAGCAGTTCACCCTCGGGGCTGAGGGTTTGTACCAGTAGCTATGTGTTTTATCTCTCTCTCTCTCGTATTCTTGATTTGGCACGATCTTGATGTATCGCGAGCTTTGTTAATATAGTTGGATCATATGGTGTTTCTTCCATCTCTATCCTTGTTGTGATGAATCGAATCTTTTCCCTTTGAGGTTTCGTTATTGTTGGATTGAATATTTTAGATTTGAGAACACTTGACGTATGTCTTGCATATGAATACCCGTGGTGACAATGGGGTATTATATTGACTCACTTGATATATGTTTTGGCACTCAACTCGCGGATTCCCGTGGTGACATTGGGGTAATCTATGCATAGGGGTTGATGCATGTTTTCATTATCTTTTCTCCGATAAAAACTTTGGGGGTGCTCCTTGGAGTTCTTTGTGTGGATTGAATATTATGATTATGAAGTTGTTTGATGCATATTGTATAATCAACTCACGGATACTTGTGGTGACATTGGAGTATCTAGGTGACATTAGAGTTGGTTGATGTGTATCATATGGTGTTATTTTAGTACGAACTCTAGGGCTGTTTGTGACACTTATAGGAATAGCTCAATAGATCGATCGGAAAGGATAACTTTGAGGTGGTTTCGTACCCTACAAACAATTTCTATCTTATGTTCTCCGCTAATAGGAACTTTGGAGTGATTCTTTATCGCACGTTGAGGGATGGTTATATGATCCAATTATGTTAGCATTGTTGAGAGATTGCACTAGTGAAAGTATGAACCCTAGGCCTTGTTTTCAAGCATTGCAATACCATTTGTGCTCACTTTTGTTACTTGCTACCTTGCTATTTTTTTTATTTTCAGATTACAAAAACCTATATCTACTATCCATACTACACTTGTATTACCATCTCTTCGTCGAACTAGTGCACCTATACAATTTGCCATTGTATTGGGTATGTTGGGGACACAAGAGACTCTTTGTTATTTGGTTGCAGGGTTGTTTGAGAGATACCATCTTCATCCTATGCCTCCCACGGATTGATAAACCTTAGGTCATCCACTTGAGGGAAAATTGCTACTGTCCTACAAAACTCTGCGCTTGGAGGCCCAACACGAGTCTACAAGAACAAGTTGTGTAGTAGACATCAAGTATCGTAGTCACTTCATACCGTATGGTGGACTTTGGGGTTGCTCAAACGTCACCTGTAACACGGTGATCATAACGACAACTTACAGGTTCATCGGAAAGTTTGACAATGGACTAGATAGCTCGAAAGTGGGATTTGCTCCTCCGACGATGGAGAGATATTCTTAGGGCCCTCTCGGTGTGACAACATCCATTATCGTCTGGCCAGACACAGGCGACTTCATCACGGGGATGCCGGAACACGACAACGAGAAAGAAGAACAAAATTGGTAACGAGGATAACGGTATAGTGAGCATGAGATGACTCAGGAGGATACCGATGCATCCCGGGTTTTGTGAAGTATCGCGAAGCAAAGGGAACATCACATGACAACCAAAGGTTCACTCGAATGTCATTCGTGTATTCATAGGGATCGATATGGATGTCCAAAGTTCCGCTATCGATCATTGAACAAAAGGGGTTTTTGTTCATGTCTATGTTTTACCGAACCTACAGGGTCACAAGCTTAAGGGAATCACGATCTGTTGAGTTTTAGTGGAGCAAGAGTTATGAGAAAATACTCTCGGAATAGTTTCGGGAATATAAGAAATAGTTTCAAGAGAGTTCCGAAAGAGTTTCAGATGTTTCCAGAAATGTTCTTGTGCAAGGACACTTTGGCTGGGCCAAGGGGTAAGGCCCACAAGGTTTTAGGTCGATGCAAAAGGGGTTTTGCGGAGGTCAGGGACCAGATGCCGAGGTCCGTGGCGTTTCCGGAAACGCCAGGAACCTTGGCGTTTCATACTGGAAACCGAGGAGGACTCTTCCTTACGTTCCAAACTGACTTTGGGGAGGCCCTCTCCCCAAGTTATGACCCCAGGGCTCAACATATAAATAGAGGGGCAGGGCTAGCCCCTAGGACACAAGTTTTGAAGCCTCCTCTAGTTCTCTCTTGATCTAGTTCTCGTCTAGTTTGATCTAGACTAGATATAGTTCTAATTTTGTCTAAACCTCATAATAGAGAAGCCATGTGCGGTTCTCTTCTTCTCCCTCGAATTCTCCGGCGATGATTAGCTCTGGACGGTGAAGCGTTGCCGGATCGTGAAGCTTGTACGCTTGCAAACTGTGGAGAGGCCATGCTTTCGGTCTTCAGTTTGAGGGACTGTTCGTGGGCAGTTCGCGGGATCGTTCATCGACGGTTCGAGGGACTCCAAGTACAATCTACACCGACACGTTCTTCTTTCGCTGCAAATCGGTGACGGTAACAATCGTGATCCCAACCCGTAATGCATCTTCATATTGATCTTGGGTGTGCGTAGGTGCAATTTTTTTTGTTTTCTACTATGTTTCCCAACAGTGGTATCAGAGCAGTTATATGAGTAGGTGCAGGTTGCGATCTAGATCACATGTGGGTGTGAGGGTTGATGTTCTTGCTATGCTTCCCTCGAGTGTTGCTCCGGTTCAGTTCATCGACAGTATGATGTAGCTTTGTTACAAGGTTCTGACAATCGATCGGCTCTGGCTGTCGACGATCTGCTAACAGTTCCTTGGGCTTCATCATATTCGAGAATAGTGAACTGTCGTGTACACAAGAGGGTGCTGAAGATGGATGATCTTCTAGGGGGTCACGCGTATTTGACGAAGTTTAGTGTGGGGCTAGAGATTTTTAATTAAGTCTCTTGTGTCACACACCCCGAAACTTAATCTAGCATCAAGAATCATCGCCTATGTTGTGGACGTAGGTAGCTAGTATTATTTGTTAAAACTGGTTAACCGCGTAACTAAAATTTGCTAAAACCGATTAGAGGACGTCTAACTTGGTTTTGCAGAGTATGCATATGATGTGGTATAGCCTTCGTCATGATAATGAGTTTATGTATGAGATGGTTATATGTTGTAATGTTAAGTGTGGCCTGCGCGTCACGGCATGATGGCTAGAGCCATAAGATTGCCACGTTAATGTAAATATCGTAGAGATAGTCTACTGGTTACAGGTGACGGTGGCAAGCGTACACGGAGGACCCCGACGTGGAGAAGGTGTACTAGGCGCGGGACGAGGAGCTATAATTTCGTGCCACGGCGGAATTTCTGAATTTGGTGCCACGACAACGTTTTTTGAAACGGTCGTCACAGCAACGTTTTCTGAAATTGCCGCCATGGCAGCACTTTTGAAACGGTTGCCACGACAACGAAATATTGGCCGTCACGACGCTTCAACTGAAGATTGAAGATGGTCATGAAGACTTCCCGGCGCCTAGAGCTATACCATATCATGCTTTTATGAATTGCCTGAGATGTTTATCCCTTTGTTGTTTGCACCCTTTGATTGCGCAGTAGTCTATTATTAGGGTGATCTCTCACTGAAAATATCAAGTTAAAAGGTGCTCTTCCCAGTGTTGCAACCGTCTATAACATGTGGCTTTCCGGAGTGCATCATGTACACATGAGTACAAACGGATCGTGAAGTGTAAGGCGGGCGACGTCAGACCGAGCAAGCAGATAACACTCGGTTGTCTTGAAGTTCTAGCAGAATCGTTCTGAGCTCGGAGCATGAAGCATCGAAAGATGAAAAAGAGTCATATGGAGATATGATCGGCAAAAGATTGCCCACCGGTTGAAGTTCACGTCATCAGTGATGTCCACATCAATGGCTGTGAATCAGATCGGGATCTTGAATCACTTGAAATCAATTATGAGAGATATTGTTTTGAGTGGGAGCACAATTATGTATTAATTAAGTTTAATCAGTAGTGCAAATTTATTATGAACAATGTCTATGTGTAGTTTGCATTATAGTTGTAGAATTATGGCTCACGGTTCCACCTTTGCTGTTGAGATTGATTGACTGTTATTTATCTGGTTGAATCTTTTACGATTGAGAGGATTGTCCTCTAAGAGTGCCAAGAAGGATTTTTTCCTACTGCATGCTACAATGCTCTCCTGCTAATGCTATGGATGACGAGACTTACGTCTTTCGATCCAAAAGGCTAAGAATTACATTACGGTCTGCTTGCTTCTGAGAAACCTAAACTTCAAAATGTTTGGGATAGTTATGTGATATTCTTGGACTGAAAATTGTTTTCAGAAACAAACAAAGGTTAAAAGATATATGATATCTAAAGAAGTTTTTTGTTTGCAAGTTCTAGTGAAGCGTTCAATTATGTTTGAGACTAAAATGTGTAAGATCCGGAAGAACACCAGTCATGAGTTGATGGTGAGAACTTAAAGAGAAAGAACAAAACCAAATGGATGTAATGAGACTTACATGCCTAGGGAAGTTCAGTGCTCACGCCACTCTTAAAAAGTTAGATGATTCTTCTGTTGAGTGGGAGAAATATTGAAAGTAAAACTATAAGAAGTTTAGAGGCGGAAAGAAAAGAAGACTGGAATGTCCAGCTCGGGTATGAATGTCATACAAGTTATAAGGTGTAGAGAAAGTCGGTCAAGTAAAGTGTGATTCTTGAGAATTGTGATTAAATTGTTAAACACTAAATTCTTCGGGAATTATGGTTAAAAGTTGACCACAAGGATACCGACTCGATTGCATGTTATTGCAAATCGATGCAAGAATTACTACGGCCTAATGACCAACAAATTAACGAGGTTAAAATATGTGTTGAAAATTTTGTAAAAGTTATGATACTTTTTCATCAACATATTACCTCTGAATTTATTGTCATAATTCATTTTAGAGTTTGTACACTCTAGCCCATTGCATAGAAGTTGCAAGGAGGTTGTTCATAAGAGAACAATAGTTGTTCGATGTAATGAACAAAAGGGCATACTCCTATTATGAATAGGATGTAAGTTATAAATATTGATGATAGAATTGAACATCCATAACACTGATGCTAAATGTCACAAGACTGAAAGAATACCACATATGTATGGCACTGCATTTAGTCACATTGGAGTAACCCGCATGGAGAAATTCCATAGTGATGGATTTTGGAGTCATATGATTACGAATCATCTGACACTTGCAACTTTTGTCCAAACAGTGAAGTAAACTAAAATACCATTAACATGCCATAAAGAACGAGAAACAAAATAATTGGAACATGAATATTGATGTGTGTAGACCAATAAGTGTTGTTGCAAGCAGTGGATTTATCTATCTTCATGGTTGACTCAAGTAGAAATTTATATATTTACTGAGACATAAATCTGGATCTGTTGAAATGTTTTGAAAGGTTTTTTTTTCAGAATGAAGTAGAACTGATTGTATCTAAAATGATGTTTCTACAATTGGATTGCAGAAAGAAATATTTGAGTTACAAATTTAGCGAATGTCTGATGAGCTATGTAAAGAATTTTATAGCTTGCACTTCCCAGAACATTACTAAGAGTAGAATGTTTTTGAGTAGATGTAATCAAACTATGTGTGACATGGTGAGATCAAAGATGACATTAATCAATTTGTCAATATACTTTTTAATGTGATGCTTTAGAGACTGTGGCTTTTACACTAAAAGAGCGCCATCAAATTTATTGAAATAAGTGCTACTTTGTAGGTTATCCCAAATGGTTGGGTATTCCTCTATCACTGTGCCAAGGCAAAGTGTTTTGCTAGTGAGTGCGAACATTTTGAAGAAAATGTTTTCTACAAAAGAATGAGTGGGAGGACAGTGCAACTCGACAAGATTGCAGAATCTTCGTGATCAGGTCAAAGAAAAGAAACGCTAGAAGTGATTCTAGAATTTCCTACCACGACTAGTACGAAAGACTCTACATGAGATATAGAGACTTCAGTCGAACTTGCAGCTGGACCATATAGGTTGGGAAAATTCGTGCAGACCTTCATGGTATGAAGACGAAATATTATTGAAACAAACAATGAACCTATAATACACATAGAAGCGTTGATGGGCCCTGACTCCGGGATTGGCTATATGCCAAAATAATCCGAGATAGTCTCCATACACATAATTCAAGTTTAGAACTTGATGGACCCTCTGAAAGACTTAAAGTCTAAGGTGTAGTGATGGATCTATAGATTGACAAAGATAAAAATGTTTTATAATGCTTGACTTGTTGCAAATAGTTTATGACAAGATCAAGGAGTTGATTATGACGAGATTGTCTCATCATAATAATACTTAAAGTTAGTTTGGATTAAACTAGCAATTACTAAATATTTCAGTTATGAGATATAACAAATGGATGTCAAAATGATTGAGATGGAAATAGAACCAAGGTTGTATATTTGATATGGTCCAAGGTAATTTTGTCGATCCAGAGGATGCTAGTAAGTGTGCAAATCTGAAGCAAGCATAGTGGAGTTGGAATCGTCGTCCTGATGAAATGGTCAAATAATTTGATTTCATCGAGGAAAGCAAAGATGCTTGTATTTACAAGAAAGTAAGTGGGAGCATGATAATATTTCTAAACACTATATGTGCATGTCATATTGTTCATTGGAAATTTCTTGACACAGATTAAGACTTTATTGAAACTACTTTTTCAGTAAAGTAATTAGGCAATATATAGTCTTGGTATTAGGCATAATGATCCATGGAGATAGTAGTGTCTAATCGGGCTTAGCCAAAAATACATATTGACAAAATACTAAATCAGTTTAGTAAGAAAAAACACCAAGAAGAGTTCTTGACAAAGTCACATGGAAAGAGTTTTAAGCAAGAGTCAGTATTCTGAAATACTGATGAGTGAAATACATGATTTAAATCACACTTGTATTAATTATATTCCATGGTATGTAAACAACCAAATATATCCAGTACTCCAAGTAAGTTGTGAGTAAAGTTACCAGAATGATCAAATTGTTGATCATAGGACAACAATAAAATGTTCTTAAATACTAATGACATGTGTCTCGCATACGGAGAAGATGAAGAGATTGTTGTAAGGAGTTACAGCAATACATGCTCGTTATAAGTAGTACTTCGATAAAAACTTCATTGATGCTCCAAGAGATTTTTTATTTCAATTTATGGTGGCACAGTAAGTTGGAATTGGTCCAAAAGATTACTATGGTGAATTCTACAACAGAAGACTGAGTATATTGTCACTTTAGAAGTAACAATAGAGGGTGATGAATCAAAAGTTCATTTATGAGCTTGGTATGATTTCTAGATGATTCTGCAAATGGAACACTGTTCTTAATAGTGGTTCCATAGCTCAGTTTAAGGAATCATAGTTCCTGCTAGTGATTCAATACATACAAAGCCAGTTTCACACAAATTATAAATTTATGTGAACGCATGATAGATGCATTTAAATGCAAATGATACACACGGATCTAAAGATTGTCAGATTTGATAGGACGAATTCTATACCACAAGCAAAGCATGGACTGACACCGGATTGCCATTGGCGTAAAAGTTAAAAGTGCTAACTAGATTATTGACTCTAGTGCAAGTGGGAGACTATTGGAAATATGCCCTTGAGGCAATAATATTGTATTATTAAATTTCCATATTCATAATTAAGTGTTTATATTTCATGCTATAACTGCTATGATCCTGGAATATGTGATTCAGTGGAAAACTCATATGCACGTGTGAAATGATAAACGGATATAATAAAGGTTCCCAGTCTCGCCTCTAAGACTAGCTCAAGTGTTGTTGGTGATCACGTTTTTCGGATCTTAGGATATCATTAAGTGTAACGATAGTCCTAAAACAACATTGAGATTATGACGTTGGAAGAATAATCATATTGAATCGACCCAAACTTGTCTGTTATGAATTGAGATAATATCGTCTGTAATCAATTGTAATAACACGGAGTTAACATGTGATTTTGCTCCTTAGGCCATGAGAGTATCGTAGTCACTTCATACCGTACGGTGGACTTTGGGGTTGCTCAAACGTCACCTGTAACACGGTGATCATAACGACAACTTACAGGTTCATCGAAAAGTTTGACTAGGGACTAGATAGCTCGAGAGTGGGATTTGCTCCTCCGACGATGGAGAGATATTCTTAGGGCCCTCTCGGTGTGACGGCATCCATTATCGTCTAGCCAGACACAGGTGACTTCGTCACGGGGATGCCGGAACACGACAACAAGAAAGAAGAACAAAACCGGTAACGAGGATAACGGTATAGTGAGCATGAGATGACTCAGGAGGATACCGATGCATCCCGGGTTTTTTGAAGTATCGTGAAGCAAAGGGAACATCACATGACAACCAAAGGTTCACTTGAATATCATTCGTGTATTCATAGGGAACATCACATGACAACCAAAGGTTCACTCGAATAGCGTCGAAGCAGCAAAAAATAAAGACCAGGGACTCACCGCCGGCGCCGGGTTCGCCCGGTGATAGGGCTCCTTCCCGAAGTTCCACCCCCCTCCTTCAGCCCGGCCTTGGAGATGTAGTTCACCCGCTGGACGATCCCAGCCGGCATCAGCTCCTTGGTCGACATCCGGGTCGGGTCGTGCTGGCCGCTCATGTCGCAGATCCGGTGTGCCCGGCGCTACAGCGGCAGAACCCGGCGGGCGATGAAGGCCGCGATGAGGTCAACCGGCTTCAGCCCCTCGCGATCCGTCATCTCCCCGACCCGGCTGCAGATGTTCACCATCTCCTGCGGCGGCTTCTTGGGGCAGTAGCCCCAGTTCGGCTTCTCGAGCGGCCGCGCGCCGACGAACGGCGGAAGGTTGATGACGTCCACCGCCGGGTCGGCATTCCGGACGTAGAAGAACGTCGTCTGCCACTTCTTGGCCGAGTCCTCAAGCGGCAGCTTGGGAAACGGCCCGTTCACCCGGCCGGTAACCACCTCCGCGCCGCAGTCGGACATGATGCCGGCTGACGCCCCCTGCTGCTTGAGGAAGAACATCTTTGCCCACAGCTCCACAGTCAGCAACATCCCGAGATAGCCTTCGCAGAGCGTGGCGAAGTCGGCAACCTGCAGCACGGCGTTGGCGCCGAGATGATGCGGCTGCAGCCCGAAGAAGTCGAGCCACGTGCGGAAGAAGAGACTCGCGGGGAGGCCGAGCACGCGCTCGAAATGCGAGAAGAAGACCACGTGCTCGCCCTCCTGCGGCTGCGGCACCCTCTCCGAGCCCGGCGCGCGCGCGAGCAGCGCCTCCGCCGGCGGCAGCCGCCTCGTGCGGCGAAGATAGCGAATGTTCTGCTCCGTCGTGATGGATCCCTCCCAAGAGCCCTTCGGCAACGCCATTGGAGGGCTCTACGGGCGGCGAGATACGGCGATGAGGAGGAGGAGGAAGAGAGAGCTGCGCGCTGTGGACCCCGGGTTGCGGCGCGCGGCAGCAGGCGTGGGCGAGGCGTGCGACAGCGGCAGCGCTTCGCTCGGTCGCGGCGGAGAAGAAGCAGGGGCAGCGGAGGAGCGAGGGGCGGGAGTGTGCGGAAACGTTTCCATCGCACCTTCCCTATGCCTCATTTATAACCGCAAGAGATCGTGTGGGAGTGGGATCGTTTGCGCCCACGATCCCCACTCCCCCGCACTATGCGTGCACGTTCCCCACGCACATTAACTGCATGGGGAAGCGCAATCGCCAACGGCCGTCGTAGTAAATCCCTCGCACGCGGGCCGAGGGCCCGTCGTGGCGGGCCTTGGCCACAGTCACGTCTCGTCGCGCTCGTGGGCAGGCAGGCCTCGCCCGCCGCGAGGCTGCACGTGGCAGCCCGTTAAGCTGCGGCAGGCGTGAATCGGCGTACAAAGCAAGACTCATCTGGCGGGCGTTTCCGTTTCCTGCCCAGGCCAGGGTGCCGCGACCCGGTCTCCGGAAGCCGGCCCCCAGCGGGTGTTCCCGGCGCCCGCTGCCGCGGTGCCGGCAAGCGGCCAGGCGAAGCCGCCCGACCGGACTCCGGCACTTCATCAACAAACCGGCTCCTCAGGGGGGTAAGCTGCGAAGGCCCCCTGCCTAAAGCCGGCGAACCTTCACAGCTTCGGGGACTACTGTCGGGGGGATGACCCCCGGGTAGGCAACGGAGCCCGGATCCCTTTCAAAAACACCGGGGCAGGCCAAGCCCCTCAATCCGGCTGGCCCGCACGCCGGCTCCCCAGCGCGAGCCGGCTCGGCGTGGCGACCCGGCCTGGCCGGCTGGCCCATGCCAGCTGGCCACTAGAGAGCAGACCCTCACGACAAGATAAGTAAGGCAACAGCGCCCCCTCCTTTACACCGGCCCCGGCGGGCGATGCGACATCATTCTCTGTGCCCCCGCCTGTGGCGGGCGGTTACCGGGCGGCGTAACCCTGTTGCTAGGCGGCGCCGACCGTCCTTGACGAACGACAAGACCCACCACAGTGCCGAGCAGCCGACCGAGCCCGCACCCGGCGGGCCCGGCGGACCCGGCGCACCCGGCGCACCAGGCGGACCCGGCGTCCCGGCGGTCCCCACCGCCGGCTCCTAGACAATAACACCCGGGCCCCGCTCCCGTGCATCCTTACTCATTTACCCCTGGGGGTTGGCCTATAAGACCCCCCGGGAGCCCTCCATGCAGAGGGTCGGACAATTCACTAGCAACACACACAAACACAGCTCCAGGAGCAACCTTGTAACCCTTGTGCACTCCATACTCATTTCGGCAGGACTAGGGGTGTTACCTCTCCGGAGGGCCCCGAACCTGGGTACGTCTTGTGTCCCACACTTGCGCGTGCTAACCTCGCCTCCGGAACCCACCGGCGTCCTCTCGTAACCCCACCTCTTAAGCCATCCCATGGCATCTGCCGTGAGTCGTGCACCCCCCGCGAGAATACCACGACACCGAGGTTAGTTTCATCCCTTGGCTTATACTGCCTCCGTTCCATAGTGTAGTGCATACAAATCCACAGCTGGACACTTTTTAGCTTCTAATATTGACTTGTCGCTTGTAGGTGCATATGTCCTAGGCAAAGATCCACACCTCGACCCTTTTTGCGTATGGGGCAATGAGATATTCATGAACCAGCATCAAGTGAGGAAACTGATAAGAATTATTAGCAAAAAGATACGACCGATGGCAATAAAATTATTTGTCTACGCTCTATCCAACACAACAGTGAGCTGTAGGATGGTAACTATGAACTCTGTAGCCTTCTCTTTTTACTGCCCATAATGAGTTGTTAGACAACAATGTCTGAATCTTTTTCGTTTGCAGTGGTTCCCAAAGCAGTTTACTCAAGATTACCTCGCAAAGTACATGATTGGTGGACATGCAATGAAGGTTAAAGTATTTCATCGAGACTACAATGAGCATCGAGAAGTCCTAATGAAGACAGTGAAAGGTGGGCGGGCGGCCATCACAAGGGGTTGGCCTAGAGTCGTGCGCGCATTAGGCATGGAGGAGGGCACAATATGGGCATTCCACTTCACCTTCTCCAGCAACCAGAATGTCTTCCACCTTTCTCTTTACAGTCTTTAGTACAATTGTGGTTCATCATTCTTTCCTTGCTGCTTCTCTAGTTTTTCAGCATATGTACATGTGCATCGAATTATTCATTCATCCTTGAACTTGTATTTGTAATAAACATGGTTCGATATGAAATAAGTGATTGCCTACTTTCATATTGAAAATCTGTTTCAATTTAAAATTAACTTTTAATGCAGGGATTAAATTAGTGATAAATTATGATCTGCATGCCATTATACTGCACACGGTTTGTGAAAGCAAAACGTTTGTGATAAACGTCAAGATCAGACACGTTTCTCAGATCAGTACGTGTGCGATGAAACTCTACTGCACACACGATCAGAGAAGAAAAAACGTGTGAGATTAACAACAACAACGCACACGGTTCCTTCTTAATAAATGTTTGTGCAAGTCACCTTATCACACACGCTAGGCAATTATGAACTGTTTATGATGTCGTGTGCATCATAAACGTTTGCTCATAGAAGAACGCGTGCGATAGGCCTTCATCCGACACGGGTAATACAAATGAATCATTTGGGACATTTTATATATCTCAAACATTTATGTACATACAAATGTGTGGGATATTCAAGCTTCGCATACACTGTACAATTGTGAACTGTTTGTGATGGGGTGAGCATCGCAAACATTGCAGCACTGAATACCGAGTGCGATGGTAATGCGAGCACAAACGAGTAGCAAGGACGGAGCGTTTGGGAAAGATGCGGGCATTGCATACGCTTAGTTCTGCGAAACGTATGCTTGTGTGCTCCCTATCGCTGACGGTTTCTGGGTCGTGTGGGAAGACCCCCCTATCGCACACACAGGCAAGGCGACGGTTAAAAACTACGTCGTGGAAAGGGGTTAAAAACCATTTGTATAGCAGCTCGCTGTACCAGTGAATGCTTATAGAGGGAATTTCAATCCTAGACCATATCCCGGTAATCCCTCTAATAATTATGGTAATTCCTATGGTAATTCATATAATAATAATAGGATACCTATTGAACTTGAGAAAAACATTAAAGAATTTATTAGTTCTCAAAAGATTTTTAATGCCATGGTAGAAGCAAAATTACATAAAGTTGATGATATGTGTAGAAACATGGATAGAATTGCTAATGATGTGGATGCTCTTAAAATTAAAATTATGCCACCTAAAAGGGATATTACTGAATCTCTAAAGTCTATTCAAGTCACCATGGATGAACGTAGAAAAAGAATTGAATGGATTAGAGCCAAACGTGAATTCCTAGAAAAAGCTCTCGCACCCGGTTATTATCATAATCATGAGGAGGATATTAAAATGATTAGTGTTAAACCTATTGAATCTTTGTTTATTAATATAAAACTTGATGAAAAAGGGGCTGGAGATGAGTCAACTTTAGCTAGAAGGCGTCCTAATTGTTCGGAGGGTGATGATCTTAATGATAAAGTTATTAAAAGGGGATTTCTATTTTCATGCCCCTGGTTCCTTAGTTGTGCTTAGTTTTGCCCAAGCCAACTAATTTTGCTCACTTTTCCCCTCCCCCCTTCACCACCTGCTCACAAAAGACCAAACGGAGCACTGTCGTCCAGTCAACGCCTTTGACCATTACCTCCTGACTTGTGGGCCGGCGTGATATCATGACAGGTGGGGCAACTTACATCTTGTGTGATGTTTTTTAATGCGTAATGGAAGGAGAGGGATGCGGTTGGTAACAAAAAAATTTGTTTTGTGACATTTTAAGGTAGAAATAACTAATGTCCGACCAGTGATAAAACGGTCGTCAACGGAATGAGCTTTTATTAAGGCAGGTGGGCCCCACGTAATTTGGCAGTGCATTGAGTGAAACGTGCCCCCGTGCTGGACTAAACCCTCCCTGCTCCCCTCTTCGTTCTCGGCGGCGCGTGGTGGGCGGCGGGTGGTGGAGTTATCGTTCTCGGCTTCAGCAGATGAGGTGAGTAAATTTGGAACCCTACTCCTTGTCGATTTAGATCTAACCGCGGTGCCTCTTTTCCGTATGATTTGGAATCTAAATTGTGGGTGGCGCGGGTGGGCTGAACGAGATGGAACCGACATTGACAAACAGGGGTGATGGTGCTGCAAGGGTTGCTTCCATTGATTGGAATTCAGTAGAATTAGATGACCCTACAGATTTGTTCACTACACCAATGGCCAACACTGAGATGGCAAATTTTATTGGCATTCCAGTAGATGATAGAGATAAGGAGGAGAGGGGTGAATCTAGTTTGCCTACTGATGCTAAGAGAGATTCATCTGAAGATGTGGATGGACAGTTGATGGAAGATGTTGCAGATGGTGTTGATGATGCAGATGATGATGAGATGGTTAATGTCTATGACAAAGAAAACAATGTTATTGAAGTGGGGAAGTTGTGGCCAAACATGGATTAGTTTAGGATGTGTTTCAAGACTTATGCAGTCAAGCATGAGTTTGATGCCAAGACTAAGTGGACTGATAGAAAGAAGTTTTATGCGATGTGCAGAAGTTTTGATGAAAATGCCAAGCCTTGCAAGTGGTACATATCTGCTTGACGCCAACCTGATGGAAGTACCATCAGGGTTAATCAAATCCCACATCAACATACTTGTATTACAAGTTCACAGAGAGTATCAACCATGACATCACACATTTGGGTTGCAGGAAAGATCACTCCTATTTTAGCCAAGGAACCAAACACTACTGCAAAGAAACTTTTAGTAGACTTAGAAAATCAGTATCGCATTAAGCTGAAATATACCACAATGTGGAAGGTAAAACAAAGGGCAATGAAACAATTATATGGTGATTGGGCAAATACCTTTAGGATGCTTTATAACTTCAAAGCAGAGGTGGAAAAGAGGTCACCTGGCAGTGTTGTTGAGATATATACTGAGGTAACAGAGGATGGCGAAGTCGTTTTCTCTAAGTTCTTTATGGCTTTAAAGCCTTGCATCGATGGCTTCAAAGCAGGGTGCCGTCCATATTTGAGCATAGACTCTTCTTCTTTGACTGGGAAGTGGAATGGTCAATTGGCAGCATTCAATGCTCTAGATGGCAATTGGATGTTCCCTGTTGCTATTGGCTTGTTTCAGTCAGAGACAAAGGTTTCATGGACATGGTTCATGATGCAGCTGAAAAGATGCATAGGGCTAGTGTCACCTTTGGCATTCCACACAGATGCATGTAAGGGGCTAGAAATTGCAGTCAAGAATGTTTTCCCCATGCTAAGCAGAGGGAGTGCTTCAGCCATATGTGGATGAATTTGATCAAAAAATTCAATGGGGAAGAATTTGAGCACATGTGGCCAGGAGCAAGATCTTACACTAATTAGACGCATTCATATCATCTTGGTAAGATAATGGCAGCATGTAGCGAGTTTGGTCCATGGATGAACACCTACCATTCTCTATTATGGTACAGGTCAGGATTTAACACTGCCATCAAGTGTGATTATATCAACAACAACTTGGCAGAGTGTTTTAACAACAAGGTGTAGCAGTTTATAAACTTGCCTGTGCATGACATGGTTGACCAAATAAGGATCATGATCATGTGTTTGTGGGAATTGAGAAGAAGGATTGGTGATTGTCTGCAGGGGGATAAGATTCTTGTAGTGGTACAACAGGTGGTCAACAGGAGCAGAAATGTTACACATTTTTCAGTTGAAAAATCAACAGTGTGGGGTGCTGAAGTTAGAGATACCAAGACTGGAAAGCGGCATGTTGTTAACACTGAAATGCATGACTGCACTTGCCTCGAGTGGCAACCCACTGGGAAACCATGTGAGCATGCCATGCTTTTCTTGGCCTCCCGCCCGAATATAAACATGCACCAATATTTCCATGAATATGACTCAGTAGCATGATTCAAGGCTGCGCATGCAGCTCCAATTCCAGCACTTACAGATCAGTCTCAGTGGCCTGAAATGGAAATCGAGTTTTCCATGTGTCCTCCCTTAACGAAAAGAAAGGCTGGCAGGCCTAAGGAGAGTACATTGAAGGCATCGTTTGAGAAAGGTGAGAGTAGTAAGAAGGGAGAGAAAGATGCAAAGTCATACGTCTCTGTCGTATCTACTTTTCCAAACACTTTTGCTCTTGTTTTGGACTCTAATTTGCATGATTTGAATGAAACTAACCCGGACTGACGTTGTTTTCAGTAGAACTACCATGGTGTTGTTTTTGTGCAGAAATAAAAGTTCTGAGAATTGGACAAAACTTTTTGGAGATTTTTTATGGAATAAATAAAAAATATTGGCGCAAGAATCAACTGGAGAGGGGCCACCTGTTGCCCACAAGGCAACAATGCGTGACCCCCACGGGGCGCGCCGGGATACCTTGTGGGGCCCACAGGCGGCTGTCTGACCTAATTCCAATGCTATAAATTATCTTTCCCTGAGAAAAAAATAGGAGAAGAAGTTTTCATCGCATTTTACGATACGGAGCCGCCGCCACCTCATGTTCTTCATCGGGAGGGCTGGAGTTCGTTCGTGGCTCCGGAGAGGGGGATTCGTCGCCATCGTCATCATCAACCATCCTCCATCACCAATTTCATGATGCTCACTGCCGGGTGTGAGTAATTCCTCTGTAGGCTTGCTGGACGGTTATGGGTTGGATGAGACTTATCATGTAATCGAGTCAATTTGTTAGGGCTTGATCCCTAGTATCCACTATGTTCTGAGATTGATGTTGCTATGACTTTGCTATGCTTAATGCTTGTCATTAGGGCCCGAGTGCCACGATTTTAGATCTGAACCCTCTATGTTTTCATGAATATATTTGAGTTCTTGATCCTATTTGCTAGTTATATGCACTTGTTATTGTTCTGATCCGTAGACCCCAAAGTGACAATAGTTGGGATACTCTTCAGGGATGACTGTAATTCGAGGAGTTCATGTATTCACCATGTGTTAATGATTTGTTTTGGTTCTCTATTAAAAGGAGGCCTTAATATCCCTTAGTTTCCTGATGGACCCTGCTGCCATAGGAGGGTAGGACAAAAGATGTCATGCAAGTTCTTACTATAAGCACGTATGACTATATACGGAATACATGCCTACATTATATTGATGAATTGGAGCTATTGTGCATCGCTCTAGGTTGTGACTGTTACATGATGAATATCATCCAACATAATTATCCATCACTGATCCAATGCCTACACTTTTCGCATATTGATCTTTGCTAAGTTACTACTGTTGCTGCTGCAGTTACAATCATTACAAAACTGCTACTACTACTGTTTTCGTTACTATTGCTACTGTTACTACTGTGCTACTAAACACTTTGCTGCAGATAGTTAGTTCTCCAGGTGTGGTTGAATTGACAACTCAACTGCTAATACTCACAAATATTCTTTGGCTCCCCTTGTGTCGAATTAATAAATTTGGGTGAAATACTACCCTCGAAGACTGTCGCGATCCCCTATACTTGTGGGTTATCAAGACCTTTTTCTGGCGCCGTTGCCGGGGAGCATAGCTCTATTTGTTGACTCACTTGGGAATTTTATCTATTGATCACTATGAAGAATCTAAAATACGCTAAGACCAAGATCGTACCCTCTAAGATGAGGGGAGGTAAGGAACTGCCATCACACTCTGCCATCACACTCTGCACTTGATTCACCTTCTGTTTTGAGTAGGCTTGTGACACCGCCACCTGTTGTTCATTCTGATATGTCGCAAGTAATTGATGATACTAGTTCTGCTATAAATGAAACTTGTGATGATGCTAGTACTATGCTTGATAATACTGTGCCACTAGGTGAATTTCTTGATGAACAAACTGCTAAAGCTAAAGAAATTGAGAATGCTAAAACTGATGAAAATTATGATTCACCTATTATGCCTAGCTCTCCTTCTAGATTTGAAATGCCTAAGATACCTGATGGTTATGTTATAGATGGAGAAACAGCTAGAGAAATTCTTGCTTGTAATGATAGAGATGATGTTAGAAAATTGCTGGTTAAGCTGAAAGAAAAGTCTATGATGGAAAGAATGAAATATGATCCCAAGTTTGCTACCTCTCCCATCTTTGTTACCGATAAGGATTATGAATTCTCTGTCGATCCCGAGTTAATTACTTTGGTTGAATCTGATCCTTTTCATGGTTATGAAACTGAAACAGTTGTGGCACACCTTTCTAAATTGAATGATATAGCCACCCTATTTACTCATGAGGAAAAAATTCGTTACTACTACATTCTTAAGTTGTTTCCTTTCTCATTAAAGGGTGATGCTAAGAAATGGTTTAATACACTTGCTCCTGGTTGTGTGCGTAGTCCCCAGGATATGATATATCACTTCTCTGAAAAATATTTTCCTGCTCATAAGAAACAAGCTGCCTTGCAGGAAATATTTAACTTTGTGCAAATTGAAGAAGAGAATCTCCCTCAAGCTTGGGGGAGGCTTCTCCAACTACTTAATGCTTTGCCTGATCATCCTCTTAAGAAAAATGAAATACTTGATATCTTTTATAATGGACTAATCGATGCTTCTAGGGACTACCTAGATAGTTGTGCTGGTTGTGTTTTCAGGGAACGAACTGTTAAACAAGCTGAAGAACTATTAAATAATATATTAAAGAATGCTAATGATTGGACATTTCCTGAACCACTGGTCAAACCAACTCCAAAGAAGAGAGGTATTCTATTCCTCAGTCCAGAGGATATGCAAGAAGCCAAGAAATCTATGAAAGAAAAAGGTATTAAGTATGAAGATGTTAAGAATTTACCACCTATTGAAGAGATACATGGGCTCGACATCCCGACACAGGTAGTATAGGTAGATTCTCTTATTAGATTTGATGAAGGTGATATTCCGTATAATAAATCTGCTAGTCAATGTCTTTATGAGTTTGATTATTATATCATTAAGCAAGAACACTTCAATTTGTATGTTAGCAATCAATTAAAACACAATACCATAATGATAGAGCATTTGAGCGATTTGATGTTTGGAACTGCTAATGATGTTAAAGGCTTAAGTAAACATGCTTCTATGGTTCATACCCAGTTAGAACAAATTGCTAAGTCACAGAATGATTTGATTAATGAGATGAATAATAAAATGAATGATCATGCTGTTAGAGTTGTTACTAGAGGAGGTAGAATGACCCAGGAGCCTCTATATCCTAAAGGTCATCCTAAAAGAATTGAGCAATATTCTCAGAGAAATAATATTGATGTGCCTAGTTCATCTAAAAATAAAAATGAAAAGGAAAAGAAAAATGATAGGACTTTGCATGCTTCTAGTGAACCTGAGATAGCAAAACCTCCTGAGAATCATAATGATGTTTCTATTTCTGATGCTGAGACACAATCTGGTAATGAACACCCACTTAATGATAATGATAATGATGTTCAAGTTGATGCTCAACCAGATAATGATGTTGAAATAGAACCTGCTATTGATCTTGATAACGCACCTCCTAAGAATAAAAGATATGATAAAAGTGATTTCATTTCTAGAAAACATGGAAAAGAAAGAGAATAATGGGTTAAAAAACACATTGACGGTGTCCTGGATTAGGGGGGTGCCAACCTAGCCGGCCCGTCTCCTCGGGTTGGGCTGATGTGCCCTTGCACGTGATCAAGATGGACTCCGGAGGCCGCACACGGGAGACGTGATCGAGGCTGTCTCTACCGAAGACTTGTAGTACACTTCAAGATTTGTCCAGCCGCCTTATTCCTAGATACCGACCTTGTAACCCTAGGTACCCTCCTTGGCGTGTATATAAGCCATAGGGTTTAGCCCGTAGAGGGGACATCAACGCAATATCGCTCACCTAGCCCTAGAAGTTAGACACATATTACGATCTCGAGGTAGATCAACTCTGTACTCGATACATCTTCATCAATATAAACAGAAGCAGGACGTAGGGTTTTACCTCCATGGAGAGGGCCTGAACCTGGGTAAACATCGTCTCCACCATCTCTGTTACCACCGATCCGAGATCCACAGCTCGGGACCCCCTACCCCGAGGTCTGTCGGTTTTTACACCGACACTGGTGCTTTCATTGAGAGTTCTGCTGCGTGATCACCAGAAGGATCGATGGCTCACCTGCAGATCAACTGCACCAACGGCCACGGGGACGTTTATGCCCCCGGCCAGCTCTTCATCTTCGGCAGCATGGTATTTTGCGCCGACTCGACGGGTCACCTGACCTCTATCGAGAACTATGCCCCAGGTCGGATCATGACTTTCGGCAGCCTCGAGTACACTGCAGATTCCCGTGGTGAACTCATCTTATCGGGATGGACTCCTGGCCGGATCGAGAGCTCGGCCGGTTCCGGAGGCTCGACTCTGGAGCCGGACTCTGTCACGGTGCCTCTTGAGACCCCTGACACCGCTACTCCGCCAGTCTCTCCCCGATCGCCAGTCCGGAGATGGATCCGGCTCCCACCCCTGAAATTGCGCCGGTGCCAGGAATGATTTCGGCACGGAACCCGGAACTACGTTCAGACTCCCGCCGCTCCGAAGATGCATGTGGTTACATGCCGGGTGAACTTTGAATCAGCCCTGCCTATGGCGCATCCATGAATCCCGAAGAGTTATCTCACCTCGATGAGATGCTCGTCCGCATCCGGAGCATGTCCATCTCGGACGGCAAGACTTCGGTTTACAATCAGATCGGACTTAAAGACAACGATAGGGAAATTTATATCCCACCCACCACCCACCTAGTTGCCACGATCGATGATTTAACCGACGTGTTGGACTACGGCGAACCCTCATACATGGAGAAGGACGCCGATGGCCCCATCGAGAACACCTCGCCCTCAGTAAACGCGGGCAGGTGGACCGCCACATCCACCTGTGATGTCTACATGGTGGACACCTCGAAATCCCCTCCAAGACATCGGCGAAGGCGCCAAAGGGGCAATAATGGGGAACCCAGTGGCAACGACGCGACAGCCAATAATGGCGGCGCGGAGGACGGCGACGCCGATAACCATGAGGAGGAAGTTCAAGCCTCCCCAGTAAGGAACGGCACACCAGACCGACCTCTCGGGGACTCAGATCCCGATGACCTCTTTGAAGGGGCCGATGACAACTACATGCCGGAATCCGAGGAGGACGAGAGCCTCGGCACCGAGGACTACATCGTCCCCGAAGACCCTTTTGAACAAGAATGCTTCCGGCGACGCCTCGTCGCGACGGCCAGGAGCTTAAAGCGCAAGCAGCATCAGCTGCAGGCTAATACCGATGCACTAAACGAAAAGTGGATCGAAGTGCTCTCCGCCGAGCAAGACATGGAGAACCGGCGCCATAGTGCGCCGAAATCATACCCACGCAGGTGATTGTTACCGGAGTTCAACGAGGAGCTCGCTGACGACCTCGATCGGCCCCCTAGAGGCCGGGACAGGCCAAGACGAGAAGACCCCAGTGAACGGCCACCTCCACGCCGTCATGGCAAGGACCCGGTGGATCACTTAGATCCTCACGACGCTAGACGTCGTATTGAGGAAAATAGGGGCCCCCCTCGGTCCATCTACGGGTCAAGGGGACGTGCGCCCGCTGGGCCCGACGGCTACGATGCCTGGATGGACAGGAACGGCCGTGCCCGAGATCAAGCCTACTCACGACTCTCTCCCGACCTTAGACGAGATGCTCCTCGGTCCCAAGGTCCGGCTCACCCAATCTGTTTTATAGACAGGGTGATGGAACATCAATTCCCGGAAGGGTTCAAACCCATCAACATAGAATCATACGATGGTACCACGGACCCAGCAGTTTGGATCAAAGATTTCCTCCTGCATATACACATGGCCAATGGAGATGATCTCCATGCCATTAAATATCTGCCGCTCAAGTTAAAGGGGCTGGCGAGGCACTGGCTTAACAGCCTCCTTCCTCACTCTATCGGCAGCTGGGAGGCCCTAGAAGACGCTTTTTGAGCAAACTTCCAGGGCACATATGTCCGACCTCCGGATGCTGATGACCTCAGCCGTGTCACCCAGTAGCCAGGCGAATCAGCCCGGAAATTCTGGAACAGGTTCCTCACTAAGAAGAACTAGATCATAGACTGCTCCGAAGCCGAGGCCATCGCCACATTTAAAAACAATATCCGAGATGAATGGTTGGCTCGACAACTCGGTCAGGATAAGCTGAGGACTATGGCAGCCCTGACCTCACTGATGACTCGCTTTTGCGCGGGAGAAGATAGCTGGCTCGCCCGAAGTACTCATAACGGCGAGGCAGGCACCTCGGAAACTCGCGACGCCAATGGAAAACCAAAGCGCAACAAAAATAAGCGCAGGTATAAGAATGGCGAAAGCGACACTAAAGACGCCGCGGTCAACGCAGGATTCATTGGACCTAAATCTGGGCAGAAAAGAAAACCCTTTAAAGGGAATAAAGACGGACCTAGCTAGCTTGATAGGCTCCTGGACCGCCCATGTGGGATTCACGGTACTCAGGAAAAACCAGCAAACCACACTAATAGGAATTGTTGGGTCTTTAAACAAGCTGGCAAGATAGCAGTAGAGGGTCAGAGTAAAACCCAACACCGCAGCGACGACGAGGATGAACCTCGGCAGCCCAGTAATGAAGGCCAAAAGAAATTTCCTAATGAGGTAACAGAGGTCAACATGATCTATGTCACCCACATCCCTAAAAGGGAAAGGAAGTGTGCACTTCGGGACGTATACGCGCTGGAGGCAGTCGCCCCGAAGTATAACCCATGGTCGGCCTATCCGATCACTTTCGACAAGCACGATCATCCGACCAGCATCAGGCGTGGTGGATCGGCGGCGCTCGTCCAGGACCCTATTGTTGATGGTTATCATCTAACACGTGTCCTGATGGACGGGGGAAGCAGCCTTAACCTCATCTATGAGGACACAGTTCGGAAGATGGGCATTGACTCATCCCGGATCAAGCCAAGCTCTACCACCTTTAAAGGTGTCATTCTGGGCGTCGAAGCCCGTTGTACCGGAACCGTCACCCTAGAGGTAGTTTTCGGTTCACCCGAGAACTTCAGAAGCGAGGAGTTAATCTTCGATATCGTACCCTTTCGGAGTGGATACCATGCGCTCTTAGGGCGCACAGCCTTTGCACGCTTTAACGCGGTCCCGCATTATGCCTACCTCAAGCTCAAAATGCCGGGACCCAACAGCGTCATCACAGTCAATGGTAGCACAGAACGTTCACTCCGGACAGAGGAACAGACCGCGGCTTTCGTAGCCGAGGTACAAGCATCCGAGGAAGCAGCCCGCAGTGATAAACGCGCCGCCCGCTCTTTGAAGCACGCCCGGGCTGCACAAATCGACCTCGGCCAGGTACCCCCGCACCCGAAATAGGGATGCGGGCTCCTCGTGTGCCCTCCCTGGAGTGGGCACTACGTCCCCAGAGTGCATAACTTCGCACTCAAGATTCCCTGGGACGTCGAGGAGCCAGAACTACTACCCAAACATCGGCGCGGATTAACCATGCAAAGACGAGGCTTAGAGCCCCTGCACAGGCAAGCATCTGTAAAAGAAACTGCCAAACTTCTATGTGGTTTTAAAACCACATAGTGGCTTCGGCCACACCTCCCTTCAAGGAACTCGGTCAATCAAACACCTAGAGTGTATAAAGGGTCGGAAGGGCATCGACCTTCGAAAATTCTTCGCCATCAATGGTGACGATCCGGTCAACATTCCGGAAACGCAGACGTGCAGCAGGTAGCGGTCCGGATCCTTTAAAATTCGTTAGCGGTTATCCGACCTGTTTTTCCTCTTTACCATCTACATTGTACTCTTTCAATTACTCTCATCACAGCTGGGCATGTACACGATTGATATTATGAAATAAAGAAACTATGCCCTTTCAAGGTCTCTATTGTATTTCTTTATCATCATAGCTCTGGGACGATGCAGTTTTCTAAAAAGATGCAATTGTATAACAAAGTCCGATGTATTCGGCGTCTCGGATGTTGGCCTTATATGCATCAGTTTCGAACCTAGATTTCGGTCAATAGTTGGGTTGCCCGGCTCCTATGTGTACCCCTTATGTTTCCGACGAATTCGGCTAAGGGTGTAACAGGAGAACCACTGCGATTGCGCCGCCAGGTCAATTGGCATGGCACCTCAGTGGAGAAAGCCGAAAACTGACTATCTAGGTAGGCGTAAACTGGTTTGCCATCCGGAGACCGCGTCAAGCGATGTGATGATAGAGATCACCCATGTCAAACGAAGGGCTTCCATTCCTAGCCGAAGTGTGCTCTGGCCTAGACCTCGGCCGAGCTGGCCGAACACTTCTTACACTGGGGGCTGGTCATCAGCCCCCACAGTCAAACTCCTATGACCAAATGAAAGATATCAAGCCACTATAGTCCGATTTCCTAGTTCCTATAAGACACCGACCGCCTCCGGGTACCTAGACATCGGCTAAGGGTGCAGTGTGCCTTAAGGAACACCCTTTGTATGACCTACACTGGGGCTGAAGCCGACGACTGGCCACTCTCATTTTAAACAGTCATATAGGAGGAATAATTAAAATTATAAAACAACACACATGGAATCTTAAGCCAATCTCATTTAACAAAAGATAAAGTTTTTACATTGAACACCCCGGCATTCCGAAGTATCGTCTAAAAATTCAGAGTGTCTTTGGGGCACATGGCCTCGGTGGTCCGAGCTCCCGCCTCCACCTCGGCGAAGAACTGCTCGGCGGTCCACGTCTTGTCGGCAGGGGGCCCGCGGCACATGTCTCCGCATCAACCTTGCGGAAGTGAGTCTTCACGCAAGCATATGCCCTCCGCGCCGCTTCGAAGCACGCGGACCTTTTCCAGCGATCCACGCAGGGCACGACATCTCGGAGACGGGCCATCAGGCCGAAGAGACTCTTCGGCAGGCCACAGAGCAATGCAGAGGTCCTGGAGCGCCGATCTCGTCATGCGAAACAGTTCCACTAGCTGCTTCACTCGATGATTCAGCAGCTGTGCAGACGGTGACCCTGGAAACTGCCCCCAGAAGGCCTTCTCCGCCTCATGGCCCGCCAGCTGGCCGAAGTATGCCACCGCATCCTTCGCGCTCTGCGGGAGATCCGCAAAGACCTCTGCGAAACGCCATAATTGGGTGAGCTTGACACACCCTTTGCTGCCAAACGAACACTGCAGCAAAAATATCTTACCCGAGGCGATTTGCTCCACTTGCTGGAGCACCTCGCGATCAGCTCGGGCTGAGGTCTTGAGCTCGGAGTGGGCACGTTGAAGCTTCTCGAGCTCCTCCTTCATTTGTTGCCCCTCCTCCTGAAGTTTGTCGCGTACTTCAAACACGCCCTTCAGGGTCTCCTCGACCTCCAGCACCCGCGCTTGGTGCTTGTCCCCGGCTGCCTTCTCGGCGGCCCGAGCCTTCTCGGCCGCGGCGGTAGCAGCCTCCTGCTGCCGCACCTCCTTCCGAGCCCTTTCGAGCTCGGACTTGAGTGTCTCCAGCTCCGCTGTCAGCACAGTTCGGCCTTAGTTGTTTTCTTTAACATACAAAATACAAGACAAGTTTAAACTTGCTTACCTTGAGATTGCTCAAGTTTCCGGTTCATCTCCGCCATCTCTTCGGAGATGGAGTCTGGAACCGAGGTCGAAACCTGGAATAAAACAGATCCTTATCACAAAGGGAATGGGTAAGATCACTAACAGGCTCCAGGATGGCTGCCTCGCGCAGCGTCCTGGGGGCTACTCAACGGGCTCCTACTTAATCAAGCGACCCCGATGCCGGTTTCTCGAAACCGACTTCGGGCTCGGGGGCTACTCACTCACTAAGCCGTTTAGAAGGCTATACTTTTTTGTCCCCGAACAAAATTCATAAAACAAACAGCTTAAATAAACAAATTGAATGCGCAGAAGGCGTACCTCGAAACCTGCTACGAGGTTCTTGAAAACCTCGTGCAGGACGGCCCCTGCGGACCGGTAGTCTTCCAGCGCCGTGCCTATCAAGGCACGGTGCTCCTCCTTGATGGAAGAGCCTCTTAGGGCCTCCTCCACCTCCTTGGTCCACCCCGCGCCAGTCGTCCTTGGGCAGTAGGCTGGGGTGAAGGGGTGACTTCGGGTGTATCCGCCTAAGCAGCCTCCGCCTGGTGTGGCGGAGCTGAGGTAGACGCTGGCTGGACCGATGACTGCGGGGCGTTCCGTCCCTGGGTCTTGTTGGGCCGAGGTGTCGACCTCGGCCTTGATCGCCACCTCGTCGGCCCCCGTCAAGTTGACATCGGGGACCAGGGTGGATGTCGCCTCACCTAGCCCGTCATGCTTCAGGGGAGAAGCGGCGGGCTCTGGAGTCCCGCTGGCAGATGGCAGCCCGCTTGAAGAACCGCTGGGGATTACCCTCGGCGGCTGCGTGTGAAAAACTGCGTCTATAAGACTTCCCTTGCTGAAAAGGTGACTCAAGGAAAGAAGATAAGGACTAGGGCTTACCCTCGGGGTGCCGGCTTCTTCCTCCCCACAGCGAGGAGGTCTTCCTCTGAGTCGCCGGAGAGCTCGGCCCTCTCCGACGACTTGTTGGCGGCCTCGGATGAGGCTCGCCTTGGCCTCTTTGGGCCCTTCGGTGGCATGTCCACGTCGGCGTCTTCTAACACTGACCTCTTCCCCTTTAGAGGAGGAACCTCCTCCTCCTCACCCTCTTCGGCACCGTCGTCTTGAGTGGCGGAGGTGTGGGTCTCTTCGGACCGGGTGACCGAAGTCCCCCGGGTCCGAGCACTTGACCTCCCCGTCTGGGACTTCGTCCCTTTGGAGGCCACCACATGCGGCTCCTCGGTCAGAAGCGCTGAGAGCAGGGGGGTTGGGGGCTGCTCTGGCAGTGGGGTCGGGCATCGTACCCCTTGTACCCAGGCCAACCACTTCTGCAAAATGTCAAAATACGACGATTCCAGTAAAAAACTTTGCCAATGAGCAGAAAATAAACATTGAAGGACGGAACCACTCACCGGGGGGGCCTCATAGCCGTGTTCGAGGCCGTGGTCCTCCCCTGCCTTGGGGATCTTGTCCTTGGCCAGCTTCATGAGCCTTGACCACATGGTGGCCAAGGTGGAGCGGAAGAAGGTGTTGATGGTGTCCATGTCCTCGGGCTTTTGTGCCCACATCGGGGTGGCCCGAAGTTGGAGAGGGAGTATACGGCGGTTGAGCATGACATTGATGACGTCGGCCAGCTCAACCTTCCCTGTTGTGGACCACCACTAGATCCTGTCGATCAGGGTCTCCACCTCTTCTGGCTTCCCCCAAGCAACGCCCTTCTCCTTCCAGGACTTGAGTTTCTTGGGAGGCCCGGCCGAGAAGACCGGGACTTCGGTTTGACCAGGGGCGAGTGGCTCGGTGATGTAGAACCATTCTCTTTGCCACTCCTTCACTGTTTCGATGAAGGTGCCCTTGAACCAGGTGGCCCCCTGGTTCTTGTGATCATGGCCCCTCCGCACTCGCGAGATCCGAGCCACTTGACTTCGGTTTGATCCCGAAGAGCTTCAACCATAAGCCGAAGTGTGGCTCACAGCGGAGGAAGGCCTCGCAGACTGTGATGAAGGCGGCGAGGTGGAGAATGGAGTTAGGGTCCAGGTGGTGGAAATCTAACTGGTAATAGTACATTACCCCGCGCACGAAGGGGTGCAGCGGGAACCCCAGGCCTCCGATGAGGTGGGGGACGAAGACCACCTGCTCCCCGGCGTTGGGAGCGGGCACCGGCTGGTCGGCCGCTGGAGCACAGGCGGCGATGGCGGGGGCCATATACCCCGCGTCGCGCAGCTTGGCGATGTTCGCAGCTGTCACGATGGAGCCGCCCCAGTGTCCCTTGAGGGTGTCGGCCATGGCTGGTTGAGGAGTTGGGCTCGCGAAAGGGAAAGGCGAGCTGGTTGGATCTGGGCGCTAGAATTAGACGAAGCAACAGTGGGGGAAGATTGGGAGCGTAGGCTATCGCGCTATTCTCCCCTTTGCTCTTATAGGACTATGAAAGGCCAAGAGTCCCCCTCACTGCGCCGATAAATTCGCGGTTGCCGTCAAAAATGTCATTGAAGCATATGGGGGGAAACAAAATCTTGATGATATCCCTAAGAAAGCGGGCACGATCTCTGCCTCAAGGGGACGTGCCAGTAAAAAGGTTGCCTTGAACCACCATTTGAGGGGGAGGCAGTAACTGCTCGACCTGTTATGGGCCGAACCTCTCCGATAAAGTTATCAGGTAGGATTGGATTGTTCATACCTGCACGACCAGCCTTCGAGGCTAAGATACCTACCCACCTCGGGTAGGGTACACGCTCGGTTGGACCACGGATGTTGATGCTCCTTTAAGAGAATCCGAAATGTGAAGTGGAACTCGTCTGTCAAGCCAAAGACTCCGGATCCGAAATGATGTGTGTCGACCATTGTCCTCGGCGTAGAAGACCAGTTCGGGGGCTACTGACGGTGTCCTGGATTAGGGATTGCCTACCTAGCCGGCCCGTCTCCTCGGTTGGGCCGATGTGCCCTTGCACGTGATCAAGATGGACTCCGGAGGCCGCACACGGGAGACGTGATCGAGGCTGTCTCTACCGAAGACTTGTAGTACACTTCAAGATTTGTCCAGCCGCCTTATTCCTAGATACCGACCTTTTAACCCTAGGTACCCTCCTTGGCGTGTATATAAGCCATAGGGTTTAGCCCGTAGAGGGGACTTCAACGCAATATCGCTCACCTAGCCCTAGAAGTTAGACACATATTATGATCTCGAGGTAGATCAACTCTGTACTCGATACATCTTCATCAATATAAACAGAAGCAGGACGTAGGGTTTTACCTCCATCAAGAGGGCCCGAACCTGGGTAAACATCGTCTCCACCGTCTCTGTTACCACCGATCCGAGATCCACAGCTCGGGACCCCCTACCCCGAGGTCTGCCAGTTTTTACACTGACACCCATGCCTTTTCCTACTAAGCCATCTAGAAAGAAAGATGAGGAAGACTTTGAGCGCTTTGTTGAAATGATTAGACCCTTCTTTGTGCGCACTCGCTTGACCGATATTTTGAAAATGCCTCCATATGCTAAATAGATGAAAGATATTGTCACTGATAAAAGAAAGATACCTGAGGCTGAAATTTCCACCATGCTTGCAAATTATTCTTTTAAGGGTGGAGTACCTAAGAAGTTAGGAGATCCGGGAATACCCACTATACCATGCTCCATTAAAAGAAGTTATGTTAAAACTGCTTTATGTGACTTAGGAGCTGGTGTTAGTGTTATGCCTTTCTCTTTATATAGAAGACTTCATTTGAATAAGTTGACACCTACTGAAATATCCTTGCAAATGGCTGATAAATCAACTGCTATACCTATTGGAATTTGCGAGGATGTGCCCGTTGTTGTTGCAAATGTCACTATCTTAACAGACTTTGTTATACTTGATATGCCCGAGGATGACAACATGTCGATTATCCTTGAAAGACCCTTTTTGAATACTGCAGGGGCTATTATTGATTGCAACAAAAGAAAATTCACTTTTCATGTCAATGGTAATGAGCATACGGTTTATTTTCCGAAGAAACAAAGTTCGGTGAATGGTATTAACTATATTGAAAAAGTTTCGACAATTACTATTGGAGGTTTCAAATTTCCTCTTCCTACCATCAAAAAGAAATATGAAACTCTTATTGTTGGGGAGATGCATATCCCCATTGAGGTAACTTAGTGCTATACGAAAGTTTTTCGGTTTCATGTTACTCGGAAATAGTTTGTCAATAAGACTTGATCAACCTTATTAATGGATTCTTTTTGAGGGGCATGTGGTCGATGAATTTAGTAAGCACAACTTTCTGTAATCATAGTTTGCTCTCTGCTATTCATAGTTTAATAAAGTAAAATGCCATGATTATCCTGTTTTCTGAATTATCCGTGCAATAAAAAATGACCCAAAAATAAAAGTGCTCAGAATGCAATAAAGTTTTAACATGATTTTTTCGGGAATATTTAAGAATTTTTGGGACTAAAAATAACCCAAGGGGGTGACCCTGTTGCTAGGCAACATGGCGTGACCCCCCTGGGCCGCGCCAAGATGCCTTGTGGGTCCCACAGGGACCCACTCACTTATCCCTTCAGTCCACTTCATCTCCTACCTCTAGAAAAAAATCATGGTAGCTCTCTCCCTCGTGTTCTTGCTCTCAAACCTGAGATTTTCGATCTCTTTGCTCGGAGCTCCATTTCCGAAACTGTTTTGGGGGATTGCTCCTTGGTATGTGACTCCTCCATTGCTCCAATTAGTTTTTTCTCTAGTGGATTATATTTTGCATAAAGTGCTGGTATTGGTGCTACTAAAAATGAGCTTGCATGTTGAATTCTTTGAGTTCTAAGTAGTTTGAATGCTTGATATAGCCTCTAGGCACTTGTATGAGTAGTTGCTATCAATCTTGTGAAGTTTTGTTGACATTATTTTGTGGTCCAAAAATTTTCAGAAATGTGTTCGTAGGAAAATGAACTTCTTCCGAAGAGGTTCTTCGAGCCGGAGCCCCAAGGGAATCATTAGGAATGCCCTGGATCGTGACCTTAACATTCCGCATAGGACGGAGGTCCAGCCGTGCGAATGGCCACACAACACCTTCATGGACGAAGCCGGGTTTCACCAAGAGTTTGCGCATTTTGCCATGAACGCCGGGCTGACCGACTGCCTCGCAGATGAGTGTGACCAATATTCCCTCCTCACAAATTCCTTTGTGCAAAATTTTTATTTCCTGCCTAGGCTTGATATTCCCATGGTACACTTTGATTTATATACTGAACATCATGAGATACCACTTGCTGAGTTTTGCGAGATTTGCCTGATTCCCTCTGATGGGGAGTTGAGGGAGCCTCGGCCTGAGGAGTTCGAGAACTTCCTTCGCACTTTGACCGTGGGAGAATTTAGGGGCGTGTCAAAAGCCCGAGTCGCTAGTTTACATTTTACCACTATGCACTACTTTGGTTTATTTGTAGGGAAATGTTTGACCGCCAGGGAGGAAGGTGGTATGTTCAATGCCCCTGACCTTGTCATTTTATGCCGTGCGCTTTATGGCGATAACACTTTTAGCTTGGGAGCTATCATTGCACGCCGCTTGCACACTAACAGGACTAGGGGTAAAATTCATGGCGGTATTTATGCTACGCGCCTTGCAAAGTGCTTTAACATTGTTATCCGTCATAATGATTATGTGCTGCCTATGATTTATTTAGACCAACAGTCCATGATTGATCACCACTTTATTGATGAACCTGAGCCTCCTCACTACATTCGTTATAACTTGGTATTTAGCGAGAGGACTCGTGAGATTATTTCGTTGCCTGCACCTTCTTTGTTTGACTCTCATGCCAGGAATGGACACACCATCATGCCATCAGACATCATTGCTTACCAGAACGAGTTGGCCACAGCGGAGAACGAGGCTCAACCTTGGGACGCTCGAGTGCCTCCGCCTAGCCACTTCCCTACTGGACCGGACGGATTTTTCGGATGGCAGTAGACCAAGTTAGGCCAAAAGCCTAAGCTTGGGGAAGTACGTATTCCTCACCGACATTACATTCATGTTCATACATTCATTTTAGTTGTCGGTGTTCATCCTTTTTCAGTGTATATCCATGTTCATTTTATTTTTGCTTTCTTCTTGTGTGTTTGAAAAACCTTGAAAATCCAAAAATATTTCTCGCTTATTTTCTGTTTCTCCTTCTTGTTAGTAATTCGTAGTATTAAAAGAAAACCCAAAAAGATTTCTCGTTTCTTCTTTTCATGTTTGTTGGGAGTTCTCCCGTGTAAATAGTTTTTCTTGTTTTTCGTTTTTCTTCTTTAATTTGCTTTCTTCAGAAAAACAAAAACTCCAAAAATATTTCAGTGTGTTTCTCTGAATTTCTTTTCTTTTCGTTGAGTAGTCGTAGGGAGAATGCCACGATGAAATTGTTGAGTGGCTCTCATATGCTTTGAGGTTGATCCAATGAAGAGCCAATATTACTTTGTCTTCTCCCTTGAATAAATTATTTGCAGATTCCAGCTTAGTCCACGACACTCTTGCACTATTATTATTTTCACATCATTCGGTCGTGCAAGTGAAAGGCAATAATGACGATGATTTGATGAAGTGACTGTGGCAAGGAAAGGCTGGTATGAACTCTTTTTGTTTTTGTTTTTGTAAATATGTTTAACTCAGTATCCACGATCCAGAATATTATGAGTAAACATGTTTGTGATGACAATTAGAGATTATAGTTGCTCATGCCATGCTTAAGTAGCTAGGATTGGATAATGATTTATCTTGGATGTCAACATGCATTAAAATGGTTATGATGTAGTATGTCAGTATGGTATCCTCCTCTGAATGTTTCATGTGGCTTGACTTGGCACATTTTCACGCATGTAGTTGATTCAAAACCAATGCAACCTTCATGATATTTATGTTCAAAATGTTTATATCCTACTCATGCTAGTATTCAATGTTAATTATTCTCAATGCATGATTATGACAGTTTTCGCCCTCTAGTTGGTCGCTTCTCAATCTATTTGTTAGCCTTCGCCTGTAGTAAGCAGGAATACTACTTGTGCATTCACAATCCTTAAACCAAAGTTGTTCCAGATGAGTCCACTATATCTACCTATATGCGGTATTACTCTGCCGTTCCAAGTAAATTTGCATGTGCCACCTCTAATCATTCAAATAAACATCTGTTTTGTGTGCCTGTACCGCTCATGGAGTGCTACTTGTGAGCTGCATTGGGATTTCCCCGAAGAGGAGGGGATGATGCAGTACAGTAGAGATAAGTATTTCCCTCAGTTATGAAACCAAGGTTATCAATCCAGTAGGAGAATCACGCAACAAGTCGTTAGCAGTACCTGCACACAAAACAACAAATCCTCGCACCCAACGCGAACAAGGGGTTGTCAATCCCTTGGCGGTCAATTGCAAGATTAAATTGTATGGTGATAGATAAATAGATCGAACAAAAATACAAAATAAAATAAATAAAGTAAAAGTGCAGCAAGGTATTTTTAGGATTTTCAATATATGATTAAGGTAGACCCGGGGGTCATAGTTTTCACTAGAGGCTTCTCTCTTGAAAATAGCATACGGTGGGTGAACAAATTATTGTTGGGCAATTGATAGAAAAGCAAATAATCATGAAGATATCCAAGACAATGATCATGTATATAGGCATCACGTCCGAGACAAGTAGACCGACTCCTGCCTGCATCTACTACTATTACTCCACACATCGACCGCTATCCAGCATGCATCTAGTGTATTAAGTCCATAAAGAACGGAGTAACGCCTTAAGCAAGATGACATGATGTAGACAAAGTAAACTCATGCATGAATAAACCCCATCTTTTTACCCTTAATAGCAATGATACATATGTGTCATGTCCCTTTCTGTCACTAGGATTGAGCACCGCAAGATCGAACCCATTACAAAGCACCTCTCCCATTGCAAGATAAATCAATCTAGTTGGCCAAACCAAATCAATAGATCGGAGAGCAATACGAAGCTATAATAATCATGCATAAAAGAGTTCAGAGAAAAATCAAATAATATTCATGGATAATCTGATCATAAACTCACAATTCATCGGATCCCAACAAACACACCGCAAAAAGTGATTACATCGGATAGAACTCCAAGAACATCGAGGAGAACATTGTATTGAAGATCAAAAAGAGAGAAGAAGCCATCTAGCTACTAACTATGGACCTGAAGGTCTGTGGTAAACTACTCACGCATCATCGGAAGGGCAGCAAGGATGATGTAGAGCCCCTCCGTGATTGATTCCCCCTCCGGCGGAGTACCGAAAAAGGCCTCCAGATGGGATCTCTCGAGAACTAGAACTTGCGGCGGCGGAAAAACTATTTCGTGGACTCCTCTATTGGTTTCCCGATTTTAGAGAATTTGTAGAGGTGGAATTAGGTCAAACAGAGCTGTGTGGGCCCCACGAGGTACCAGGGCGCGCCCCAGGGGGGCGCGCCCTGGTGCCTCATGGGCCACTGCTTCATCTTCTCGTCCCCTCTCGAAACTTCTAGTGTCTCTTATGTCCAGAAAAAAATCTCCAAAAAGTTTCGTGGCATTTGGACTTCGTTTGGTACTGATATTCTGGAAAACCAAAAACAGGCAAAAAACAGCAACTGGCACTGGGCACTAAGTTAATAGGTTAGTCCCAAAAAATGATATAGAATTGCTGTAAATGTATATAAAAACATCCAAGATTGATACTATAATAGCATGGAACAATAAAAAATTATAGATACATTGGAGACGTATCAAGCATCCCCAAGCTTAATTCCTGCTCGTCCTCGAGTAGGTAAATGATAAAAACAGAATTTTTGATGTGGAATGCTACCTATCATATTCATCATATACTATTTTCTTTATAGCATGGACATTTGGACTTGAATGATTCAAAGCAATAGTCTATAGTTTGACATGAAGATATAAATACTCAAGCATACTAACAAGCAACCTTGTCTTTCAAAATGTTAATGCTAAAGAAAGTTATCCCTAGCCCATTATGCTCAATCATTGATCCATTCATGAAACACACTCAATATTAGATACACATAATGCACAAGTATGACAATAGTGCTCTGTAGTTGGTGCTTTGTAAGAGAAGATGGAGACTCAAAATAAAAATAAAAATTGCATAAAAGTAAATAGATAGGTCCTTCGCAGAGGGAAGCATAGATTTGCAAATGTGCCAGAGCTCAAAGCTTAAATTAGAGAGATAAAATTATTTTGAGAGGCTTGCTTTTCCTGTCAACGAAAACGACCGAGAATTCCCAATATCTTCCATGCTAGACACATTATAGGCGGTTCCCAAACAGAAAATAAAGTTTATTTCCTTTCCACCATTCTTTCACAATCCATGGCTAGCCGTATCCACGGGTGCCCACCATACCAACGCTTTCCAAGGAATTTATTGTTATCATCATATTATTTTTTTTTTCATTTCAGGACTGGGCATCCCTATTACCGGCCACTCTCTCGTGCAATGACAAGTGAATAAACACTCATCGTGAGAATAACACACCAAGCATGGAAAATATTGGCCACCCCCTGCCGCTTCATGAGCGGTACGGGCACACAAAACGGAAAATCATTTTGAAAAATTAGAGTTGGCACATGCAAATTTAGTTGGAACGGCAAGGAAATACCGCATATAGGTAGGTATGGTGGACTCATTTGGCACAACTTGGGTTTAAGGAGTTTGGATGCACAAGCAGTATTCCCGCTTAGTACAAATGAAGGCTAGCAACCAACCAAAAAGCGAAAACGGTCATAAACATGCATTGAACATAACTAACACCGAATAATGCACCATAAGTAGGATATAATTTCATTGCATAACTATTGACTTAATGTGCATGCATAGGGAATCACAAACCTTAACACCAATATTCTTACTAAATCACAATTACTCACTAACATGACTCACATATTATCATCTCCATATCGCAAAACTATTGCAAGGAATCAAACTTATCATATCCAATTATCTTTCATGAAAGTCTTTATTATATCCCTCTTGAATATTCATCACTTTGGGACCAAATTCATATCTTGTGCAAATTACCATTACTATTATCAACTCTCAAAAAGATATAAGTGAAGGATGAGAGTGCAAATATTTCTTCAAAATTTTATCTTATCAACTCAAAAAATAATATAAGTGAAGCATGAGAGTTCAAATATTTCTTCAAAATATAGCCACCGCCATGCTCAAAAGGGTTTAAGTGAAGCACTAGAGCAACTGCCTAGCTCAAAATATTTAAGTGAAGCACATAGAGTATTCTAACAAATCATGATAAACGTGTGGCTCTCTCAAATAGGTGTGTCCAGCAAAGATGATTGTGACAAACTAAAAAGCAAACAAAGCAAAGACTCATATAATACACGACGGTCCAAGTAAAACACATATCATGTGATGAATAAAAATATAGCTCCAAGTAAAATTACCGATAGTTGGTAGAAGAAAGAGGGGATGCCTTCCGGGGCATCCCCAAGCTTAGACGCTTGAGTCTTCCTTGAATATTACCTTGGGGTGCCTTGGGAATCCCCAAGCTTAGGCTCTTGCCACTCCTTATTCCTTCATCTATCGTGATCTCACCCAAAACTTGAAAACTTCAGTCACACAAAACTCAACAAAACCTTCGTGAGATCCGTTAGTATAACAAATAAATCCTTAACTCTAAGTACTGTAGTAAATTGATTCATATTTAATATTGGCATAATGCTACTGTAATCCAACTTCTCCTAACCCACTTTTATCAATAATTTCATAAGATTGAACACTCTCCAAATATGTGGGATTCTTTTTTCCTAAAGTTGACACTCTTCCAAATCCACTTTCAATATTATTGCAAACATTATTATCAATTTCATATTCATCTTGAGGCTTAAATAAATTTTCAAGATCATAAGAAGCATCACCCCAATCATGATCATTACAATAAGTAGTGGACATAACAAAATCATCATCCCCAAGCTTGGGGTTTTGCATATCATTAACACAATTGACATTAATAGAATTTATAATAACATCATCACAATCATGCTTTTCACTCAAGGGGCTATCATAATTGGATCTTTTAAAAAGATTAGCAAGAGGATGAGGATCCATCTTATTTTTCTTATTTCCTTTCCGTTCTTTTGAGTGTTGACATGAAGACAATAAAACCAAGCAAGAAAACAAGCAAGCGAACAAAAAGGCAAACGGAAAATATTTTTGTATTTTTCTAAAAACTTTTTAGAAGTGGGGGAGATGAAAACGAGAGGCAAAGTCAAATAAAATAAATGCAAGGAGATGAAAGTTTATGCGTAGGTACTTGATAGATGTTGATGATGTCTCCCCGGTAACGGCGCCAGAAATTCTTCCTGCTACTTGTGAGCTGTGTTGGGATTTCCCCGAAGAGGAGGGGATGATGCAGTACAGTAGAGATAAGTATTTCCCTCAGTTATGAAACCAAGGTTATCAATCCAGTAGGAGAATCACACAACAACTCATTAGCAGTACCTGCACACAAAACAACAAATCCTCGCACCCAACGCGAACAAGGGGTTGTCAATGCCTTGGCGGTCAATTGCAAGATTATATTGTATGGTGATAGATAAATAGATCGAACAAAAATACAAAATAAAATAAATAAAGTAAAGTGCACCCGGGGGCCATAGTTTTCACTAGAGGCTTCTCTCTTGAAAATAGCATACGGTGGGTGAACAAATTACTGTTGGGCAATTGATAGAAAAGTAAATAATCATGACGATATCGAAGGCAATGATCATGTATATAGGTGTGACGCCCCCGACTTAATCGTGCACTACTCATACACGCAAATGTACACGATCAAGCCTAAGGTCTCACTTGAAGATATCACAACACAACTCTAAACACAAATAAAAGTCATACAAGCTTTATATTACAAGCCAGGGGCCTCGAGGGCTCGAATACATAAGCTTGAGTCATACAAGCATTAGTGGAAGCATCAGATATCTGAGTACAGACATAAAAGTTAAACAAATAGGCCTTAAGCAGGCGGGGCAAAACTGCGACACTGGATCGAAAGGCGCAGGCCTCCTGCCTGGGTGCCTCCTATCTACTCCTGGTCATCGACGGTCTCCACGTAGTAGTACTCTCCACCAGAGGGGTAGTAGTAGTAGTCGTCGGCTGGTGTAGCTGGCTCCTGGGCTCCGTCATCTGGTCGCATCAATCGGGTATGGGGGAAAAAGGGGAAACAAAGCAACCATGAGTACTCATCCAAAGTACTCGCAAGACTTACATCAGTTGTATTCTAAAATATGCATTGGTATCAAGGAAAGCTGTAATAGTGGACTGGACTGCAGCAATGCCAGAATAGAGAGAAAGGCCTAGCCTATCGAAGACTAGCATCTCCAGTGTCTTGCAGCATTAGAAGAGTGCAGATTAGTACATAACTATAGTAGTAGCCATAATTATAAGTAGCCACGCCCAGAGATCCTTCCTCGACTCCCTGCGAGAAAGCGATCCCGGAGCTATCATATTCAAACCATTTCTAGTTGTAGAAGATCGGGATATTTTCCGAGCGTCCTATTACCGTGGACACGGCTATTCGAATAGATATACTTCCCTGCAGGGGTGCACCAACTTACCCAACACTCTCGATTAACTCTGGCCAGACACACTTGCTCGGTCCATGCCCGGCCTTGGCTGATCGACACGTTGTAGCCCCACCTAGGCTCAACAGAGAGGCCAGCACGCCGGTCTACATCCTAAGCACTCAGGGGTCTTGGGCCCATTGCCCTTTGCACTCCTGCGCATTGCGAACGCGGCCGGTGAGCAGACCTAACCCCCTTAATACAAGCGCAGGCTTTCCCAGTCCAACCCGGCGCGCGCCGCTCAATTGCTGACATCTGAAGAGCTTCGGTTGATACATACGACGCCGAGTGCCCATACTTATTCCCTCGTGGTGGTTAGTGCGAAAAGGCCAGAGGCCTACTCAGATTACATATCCTAACCCATTAGTGCGTTGGGAGCTCACGGTGACAAGCAGAGACTCATGATCATGTGACCCCGTCGCCCCGTCTCGTGGACTTACGTCAAGGGTTAAGAATGCCCGGTCGTGCCATGTATTCATCTCACGGGTACCCTCTCGGTCAACCCGACTCCACATCTCTCGCGGGTACCCCTCGGGGCCTACCCATCTTTACCAAGTATCTGAAGTAATTAAATGGTAACCATGTGTCCAACACATCAAGACAGAATCCGAGGAATCACCCTCGTTGGAATCCCACTCGATGTACCCGTCAAGGTGAACCTGGAGGAATCACCCTCGATGGTATTCACACTTGCGGGGTTGCACGACATAAGCTTCATCGGAGGTGGTGAAAGAGGAATCACCCTTGATAATCCACCACCGACTAGCCGTACTACAGAGTCCACATCGGGAGTGAGATAAGAGGTATCACCCTCGGCACTTGATGGTAGCTCTGCGGAGTCGAGCAACTTAGGGGGTGTGCGGTGATGTGCTGGTCTCAGCCCATCGATCACTTCGATCGGGGCACATGTACTAAAGCGGGGCAACTAGAACAAGGAAGAGGGGCATAGGTGGTTTACCATCCAACCTATACTAAGCATTTAGGATATCAGGTAAAGTATCAAAAGGCAGTTTACAAAAAACAGGCTATGCATCAGAATAGGTATTCGGAACAATAACTGTAGCAGTTCTAATGCAAGCAGGAGGGAGAAAGAATAGGTGATATGGGCATGCTCAAGGGGGGGGGGGTTGCTTGCCTGGAAGCTCTGCGGCAAAGGAGGGGTCGTCAACGGTGTAGTCGGACTCCGGAGCTGCGTCGGTCTCGGGGTCTACCGGATAAGAAGAGGGGAAAGAAACAATAAATAAAAGCAAATAGATGCAACACAGATGCATGGCATGACGGTATGCAGTGCTGGTGGTGACCTACTGCAATGCTACATGTCGATATTTTCCCGGCGTTTAGGTAGTTTCGGTATACTGAACCGGAGGGGAAGGTTCCATGTTCAGATAGTTAGGAGTGATGGTCAAGCATTTTGACCACGTATTTGGATTCGTCTCGTTTGTCTGATCAACTTTCATGTTGAAAACTTTTCGATCCGAGCTACGGTTGAATTTCTACGAATTTTCAAAGATTTAAACCTTTTCTGAAATTCCTGGAATTAAATCTAATTATTAAATCGCATTATCCAGAACAGTGTACTGATGACGTCAGCATGATGTTAGCGAGTCAACCCAGCTGTTATAGGTCAAACCTGACAGCTGGGTCCCACTGGTCAGTGTCTAAACTAATTATTTGGTTAATTTTAAACCTAATTAGCTTAATTAACCGCAGGGGCCCACACGTCAGTGTCTAATTAGCCTAACTAATTAATTAAATTACCTAATTAACTAATTAAGCGAGTGGGGCCCGCTGGTCAGTGTCACTGTGCTGCCACGTCAGCACAGTTGACTACTCAACTGGTCAACTGGAGCCCCTGGGCCCACTGGTCAGAGACCCAGGGTGCCCCACATGGCAGCCATATCGGCGGTGGCCGACGGCTCATCGCCGGCGACCAAAAACGCGGCGGCGCGTGCTGGACCTTGTCGGAATCGCGCTACAGAGTGCCAAATCGAGCGTGGTTAGGCTCTTTCGAACGTGCACTCGACGACGCATCGTTCTGCGGCGGTTGCGCGGGCTGGGGTGGCTGGAGTTGGCCGGAGCGGCGATGGCAGGCGGCGGCGCGTACCTGCGAGCTCGGATTCGGCGATAGCGGGCACGGCAGAGCACGCGGACGGGCGCGTTATGCTGCTGGGGAGGTGCTGAGCACAGCTACGTGCTCGGACGAGCTTGACGGCGTGTGTGGCCACGGCGATGAGCTCGACGGCGGCGCTGCGTTCGGCCACGGTGAGGCAGCTAGCTAGGAGGTGCGCGGGAACAAACAGAGAGGGGGAGGAGAGGGAGAAGCTCACCATGCGGCACACGGAGGCCGGTGAGTGGCTTAGGAGTAGCAGGAGGCACCGGATTCGAAGAAGCTCGCCGGCGACCCGAGGTTGAAGACGAGCTCGTCGCGGTCGCTGCGGTGGCTCCGAGCTCCCACGGCGGGCACCAGACGGCGTAGACGAGGGACAAGGCAGTGAGGCAAGGCGAGGTCGGAGGGCGTGGGATCAATGGCTGGCAGCGACGGCGGCGCTCGGTGGTGGTGGAGATCGAGCGAAAGAGGGAAAGAGAGGAGGGGGCGAATGGCGAGGGCGACCAGGGGGAAGGGATAGGGCTCGGCCTTATCCCCTCTGCGGGCGAGCGGCGGCAGGTGGCGGCCAGCGGGCGGAGCGAGCGCGCGCGTCCATGGCGCGGCTGACACGGCGAGAGAGAGAGAGAGAGTGGGAGAGGAGGGAGAAAGGGGGAGTGGGCTGGGCCGAGTGCACTGTGCACTTAGGCCCAGCCGATTAGGCCTTTTCTTTTATATTTTCTGTTTTTCTTTTTACAGAAAGAATAGAAAAATAAATGAGCTGCCAAATGCTTTTGCAAAAATGTGAAACTGGACCACAATAATACATTGCATTATTCTGCACTGCCACAAAAAGATTGGGCAATTTTTGAATTCATTTGAATTTTTCAAAAATGGAAATGGCATTAAAGTTGATGTTTTTGCACTGTTTTAATGCTCTAGCCCATTTTAGGAAAATAGGTGATGTTGTTTTCCTAAACATTAATTTGTTTTGGAATTTTTGCTACAACATGAACTATTTTCCAGCAATTTTTGAGCAACTTCAAATTTCACTTTGAATTTGAATTGAATTCAGTGGAGGAATTTGAAATGAGATATTAATCCATATTGATTAAACATTGCAAATCACAGAGACTTAGCATAATAATCATGGATCACTGTTGCTCATTACAGAGGGGTGTTACAATTCTCCTCCTCTAAAAGAAATTCTCGTCCCGAGAATTCAGGAGGTAGAAGGGAAAAGGTCGGGGTATTCTTCCCGAAGACGATCCTCGCGTTCCCAAGTGGCTTCATCTTCTCTGTGATTTGACCACTATACTTGAAGGAACTTGATTGTCTTCTGGCAAGTCCGACGTTCAATTTGATCGAGAATGCGGATCGGATGCTCTTTATAAGATAGATCATCTTGCAAATCAAGCAATTCCTGATCCACTTCTTGGTGCGGAGATTCCTTGAAGCAACGGCGAAGTTGCGACACATGGAAGACATCGTGGATGTGAGAGAATTGCGGCGGCAACTCCAACTTATAAGCCACATGACCACGTCTGGCGAGAATACGGAAGGGGCCAATGTAGCGAGGAGCTAACTTGACCTTGATTCCAAAGCGGTGAGTGCCCTTCATAGGAGTGACACGCAGATAAGCTTGCTCACTAGGTTGATAGATCGATCCCCGGTGTTTATGATCATAATTGCTCTTCTGGCGAGACTGAGCAGCTTTGAGATTTTCCCGGACAATTCGGACTTGCTCTTCAGCGTGTTGGATTATATCCGGACCAATGAGCGGTCGTTCCCCAGTTTCTGACCAATTCAGAGGGGTTCGACACTTACATCCATATAGTACCTCAAAGGGTGCCATTTTCAAACTGGCTTGATAGCTGTTATTGTAAGAGAATTCGGCATACGGGAGAGATTCCTCCCACTTCTTGCCAAATGAGATGACACAAGCACGCAGCATATCCTCAAGCACTTGATTCACTCGTTCAACTTGGCCTTGGGACTAGGGGTGATAAGCAGAGCTCTAGGTTATATGAGTTCCCATAGCTTCTTGGAAACTTGCCCAGAACTTAGAAGTGAAAAGGTTGCCACGATCTGAACTGATCTCCTTCGGAATACCATGGATTGATACAATTCTGGAGATATATAACTCTGCTAACTGACTAGAAGTGATCATCTCCTTGACTGGCAGAAAGTGTGCAACTTTGGAGAGTTGATCAATGACAACAAGAATTGCATCATGACCCTTTTGTGACCTGGGAAGACCAGTGATAAGATCCATTTGCACCTTGTCCCATTTCCACTCAGGGATTGGAAGCGGTTGCAGAATTCCAGCAGGTTTCTGATGTTCTGCCTTAACACGACGGCAAACGTCACATTCAGCAACATATCGAGCAATGTCCTGCTTCATCTTCGACCACCAGTACCTTTGTCGAAGATCACGATACATCTTGGTGCTACCCGGATGAATTAACAATGGTGTATCATGTGCCTCCTTCATGACTTTGTCCGGCATAAGCTCGAATTGAGGTACCACAATGCGGTCTCTAAACTACAATGTTCCATCTTTAGCAAGCGAGAAATCTCTGTACTTTTCAAGGTTAAGATCTCTTTTCATCTGATCAACTTCAGCATCTTTTGCTTGCGCACGCTTAACAACCTTCTCAAGATATGGCTGTATAACAAGGGTATTAAGAGAACCCTGTGGAACAATGTGGAGGTTCAGCTTGCGCAGTTCTTCATACAGATGAGGATGAGCTCGCTGAACCATGAGGTTGTTACAGTAGGACTTGCGGCTCAAAGCATCGGCCTTCACATTAGCCTTGCCAGGGGTATATGAAATACCGCAATCGTAGTCCGTAATGGTTTCCAACCATCGTTGTTGGCGGAGATTGAGATCCGGCTGAGTAAACAAATACTTCAGACTTTGGTGATCCATATATATCTCACAACGATTACCAAGGAGGTAATGTCGCCACAGCTTCAATGCATATATCACTGTAGCAAGTTCAAGATGATGCACTGGGTAATTCTCTTCGTGAGGATGCAACTATCGAGAGGCATAGGCAATTACTCTGCGTTCCTGCATCAGGACACAGCCTAATCCCTGACGAGAGGCATCACAAAAATCATGAATTCTTTGCAAGAATCCGGAGGAGCAAGCACTGGAGCAGAGGTCAGCTTGTCCTTGAGGGTCTGGAAACTCTCCTGACATTTGTCTGTCCACTCAAACTTAACGCCTTTGTGAAGCAGATTAGTCAGAGGCTTGGCAATCTTTGAGAAGTTCTCGACAAAACGGCGGCAATAGCTTGCGAGTCCGAGAAAACTTCTGACTTGCTTAACATTCTTCGGGGGAGTCTAGTCAAGAATAGCCTGAACTCGTTCTGGATTGACAGCAATGCCATCCTTGGAAATCACATGACCAAGGTAGGTTACTTCAGATAACCAGAATTCACATTTGGAGTACTTGGCATATAGCTGGTGCTCTCGAAGCTTTTCCAGAACAAGACGAAGATGTTCAACGTGTTCTTCCTTATTCTTGGAATAAACCAGAATATCATCCAGATAAACCACGATGAAGTTGTCGAGGTAATCCATGAAGATATAATTCATCAGGCGGGAGAACGTAGCTGGAGCATTAGTTAAGCCGAATGACATGACCGTGTACTCATAAGAGCCATAACGAGTAACAAAGGCAGTCTTGGGGATATCCTCTTCGCAGATGCGGATATGATGATAACCCAACCTCAAGTTGAGTTTAGAGAACACTGATGATCTAGCAAGTTGATCATACATGTCATTGATCCGAGGAAGCGGATACTTGTTCTGAATGGTGGCCTGGTTGATAGGCCGGTAGTCTTGGACCAATCGGTTTGTACCATCTTTCTTCTTGACAAAGAGAGAAGATGCTCCCCAGGCAGAGGAACTTGGGCGAATGAAACCCTTGCAGAGCGATTTGTCGAGTTCCTCCTTAAGCTCAAGGAGTTCATGCGGAGGCATCATATAAGGACGCTTCGCAATAGGAGTTGTGCCTGGTTTTAGGTCGATGACAAACTCGACGGCTCTAGCACGGGGTACTCCTGGAAGTTCTTCCGGAAAGACATCTTGGAAGTCGCGAACGACTGGAACATTTTTGATCCCCTCAAGAGGAGAAGCGTTCAACGCATTCAGTGCATAAACCCGAGCCTCGGCATTTTGAACGACATGAGCATGGTAGTTTACTAGCTCATCTGATGGGTGCAGGAGGTGTACAACTTTTGTGGCATAATTGATCAAGGCGGTGTGAGCCTTCAACCAATCCATACCCAAAATGAGGTCAACCTTGGAAGACTTCAGAATAATGGGAAAAGCACGAAACTCCAACCCTTCAATATCAATGGTGACATCGGGGCTGAACAAAGAGGTTCGACATTGGCCCGCGGGAGTGTTAACCACTAACGATTGGTGTAGCTCTTCACATTTAATGTCATGCAAGAGTGCAAAATGTTCTGACATGAATGAATGCGATGTACCTGAATCAAATAAAACAGATGCTGGTACTGAATTAACAAGAAGAGTACCCATCACAGTTTCTGGTTGGTCTTGAGCTTCAGCCATGTTGACATGATATGCCTGCCCACGACCATAAGAAGGTCTGGCATTATAGTTGCGAGGCTGATTATTGCCACAGCCATTACCACGGCCAGCAGGGGAAAGCACAAGCTGATTCTGGCTCTGGGAATAGTCTCTGGCACGGTGACCTGGATGGCCACACTTGAAGCAGAGTCCATTGTCAGGACGGGGAGCAGGAGCTCGAGGCATTGGAGCTTGAGGTTTGAGCTGCCTCGGAGGTGGAGGAGGCATATGAGGTGCAACATACAATGGCCTCTGAACAGGTACAGTTGGACGGTACATGCTATTAGGAATCCATATGCGGCGCTTCTGGGAAGTCGAGTGAAAGGATTGATATGGTTGACTAGAGGGGGGGGGGGTGAATAGGCAACTACCAATTTTTAGCTTTTCTTAACAAATTAGGGTTAGCAACAAAGTAGGTTGTCTAGATGTGCAACTAGGTGAGCAACCTATATGATGCTAACAATGACAACACAAGCAAGCGAAGGATACAACACAACAATAGCTTGCACAAAGTAAAGGTAAGAAGTAACCACAAGTGGAGCCGGTGAAGACGAGGATGTGTTACCGAAGTTCCTTCCCTTTAGGGGGAAGTACGTCTCCATTGGAGCGGTGTGGAGGCACAATGCAAGATGCCGTGATTCCACTAGTGGTGCCCTTGAAGGCGGCAACTGGACCTTTACAAACAAGGTTGAGGCTCTCTCCACAACTGAATTGGAGGCTCCCAACACCACCACGGAGCTTCACCACAATGGAATGTGGCTCCGAGGTGACCTCTTCCGTCTAGGGTGCCCAAACACCCAAGAGTAACAAAATCCACACAAGAAAGTATGGGGGAATCAAGTTTCCTTTGGTGGAAGTGTAGATCTAGGTCTCCTCCTTCAATCCCTAGCAAATCAACAAGTTTGAGTGGCTAGAGAGAGAGAGATCGGGCAAGTAAGCTTGAAGGGCACCAATGGAGGAGAGAGAGAGGAAAGAGGTGAAAAGGTAGGTGGAAGAACCACCTACTTATATATTGCCCCCCAAATCCAACCGTTACAGCATTTTTTACACTGCAGCGGTACAACCGCTTGAACACCCGGTACAACCGGTATTCACGGGTTCCCACTGCAGAAGTGCCCCAGCGGTACAACCGGTGGAGCCACCGGTAGTACCGGTCGGCCGGAGCCAACCAGGAACTACCGCTCCACCACCGCCCAACAACCGCCTCCTAAACAGAAGGGAGTCACCCCATAGCGGTGGTTGGGGCGGTGGTTGAGCCGGTACAACCGCCAGTCCAGCATCCATGTGGTGGCTAAGTCCAGAGCGGTACTACCGCTCCAGACACCGGTAGTACCGGTTCGCCGAAGCCGTCCGGGAACTACCGGGCCACCACCACCCAACCACAGCTCCACTTACAGAAGGGATTCCGGAAGTGGAGCGGTGCTGGGCCGGAACAACCGGTCAAGCGGTACAACCGCTTTCACAAGCGGTACAACCGCTCGTCACTAAAAACACTGCCACAGAGAGACTTTGAGGACCTCTCTCCTCGAACGGAAGGATATATAGTGGGTGCAACAGAATGTGTACGTGCATTGATTCACCCAGTACCTTCCGATGCGGATTCCCTCTTAATAGTACGAATTTCCTACGACCAAAGAAATAAACGCGTCGGAAACTCTGTCTTCGATCTTTTCTGTCCTAAGAGAATGCCTAACCGTCTTGCGCCAAACAAGGTGTACCTGAGTAAACTTGGGTGCACGATTAGTCCAAAGGTGCATTGTCATCATCACCAAAACCCTAAGGTGGGAAATGCCCTAACAATCTCCCCCTTTTTGGTGGATGATGACAACCACACGATTTGCACCGGAGATCTAGAAAATATAGACGGGGCTCCCCCTATATGAGAGCACTATTTTGATTTTGCTTTTGGAATGCAAAGTGCTCACATTAGGATCAATGCTCCCCCTAGATTTTATAGACCAACCAATGACTGCAAATGAAATGAATAGACAAAAAGCATGCATTTGCAGGAACATGAAGTAGAGCAATAGATAAGGGCAACAATAATAAGCATGCTCTACAATCATACGAGACACGATATAAAAGCATAATAAAGATAGATCGGGATCGCATGTCTCACACCATGCACAAGTTCACAAACCAACTCGAAGCAAAGAGGTTCAACTGACAACAAAGCAAATGCAAATAAAAACCCATGCAAATCTCGAGACCTAATAGAACTCTCTCCCCCTTTGGCATCAAGACACCAAAAAGGAAAAGAGCGATGCTAACGCCCCAGAGCTCAGTAGTCCTCCTCTGACTCCTCGGTCTCCTCTAGATCATCACCATCAGATGCCTCTGGATCATCTCCATCAGATGCCTCTGGATCGTCCTCATCCATGATATCATCCACGGCGGCAGTAGCAGAGGTAGAGGTAGCAGGATGGCCTCTGGTAGCAGGATGGCCAGAGGCCTCATCGTCAGTCCATGTGCTGTTCTCAAAGATCCACTTGTCTTCTGGGGTGATGCTCTTCTCAGATCCACTGTCCACTTGCATGTTGAGGTGCCTCATCATCTCAATCTGTCTGCATTTGGCCTTCTTCTCATTCACATGAGACTCATAGAGCTTCTTCTGGATGTGAGTCTGCAAGCAAAAGGTCTTCTTCACCTTGGCTGTGAGCTTAGCAACCCAGGAGGGCTTGGCCCTAGCCTCCAGCTCAAAGTCCTCATCACTAGAGGTGGCATAAACATCCTCGGGCTCATCAGCAGGATAGCGAGGCTCAGCATGTTTCTTCTTTCTCAACTGCTTGACCTCATGCACAGTGAGGTTGTCTGGAGATGTAAGAGGCTCTCCTGGCCTCTGGACCTCCCATACAGAGTTCAGGAAGCACATGACAAACGGAGCATATATGGGTACCTTGCGGTGCATGACCATGCTGTACATCTCCTCCCACAGCCACTTGGAAACATCAAAAGTGGCACCAGACCCCACCTTGGTCTTCATAGCCACTAACACATCCACCGGATAGCCATAGATCTCATCCGGATTCCCAACCTTGGGCAGGAGCACATTGCGGAACACACGATGCATAATGTCATAAACCTTCTCAAGATCCTTGGACTCACCAATGACTCCACGTCCTCGGATGTACAGGGGTACAAGCTTCTCCTTGCTCATGGATGTGGCACGATCGTGAGGACGGATGCCACCATTCCCGGTGAGACCGGTATCATCATAGCCTAGAGCATTGCAGAAGGCTCTCCAAGGCACCTGAAAGAGCTCATCACGGCACATGAAGGACAGAGTACGAGCATCATCGGTGCCAAAGTGAACGGTGGCATAGAACTGATGGATAAGCTGCACATCAAAGTCACAGTTGATAGACATGAGCTTGACCAAGTCAAACTCCTCACACAGAGCTGAGGCTTCTCCAAAGTACTCCATGTTGTTACTCCAGTGATCAAGGTCAATTGTCCACTGCTTGGTGAACCTGTTCTTGTTATGCTCAAAAAGCTCATGCACAATCCTCACTTGCATCTCGTTCCTGAACTGAGGTGTGCTCCAATGAGGATGAACTGGAACCTCATAGGGATTCTGCAATCGAACTTCTCCCAATCCTATTGTTTCCACCTGTGCATTGGTACGGCCACACATTGCTTGGCAGCGGCAGACTTCTCACGGCAGGTGGGCTTGGTGGGAATCACCACCTCCTGCTCTTCCACAGTGTCATCAGGGCGCTTGCTTCTACGGACTCTCTTTCGGGTCTTCTGGCGAGGAGCAGAGCGAGAACCAGAGCCACCTGCACACACACACGGGAAGCACACAAGATACCCAGCACAGATGAGAAGAATGTACACAAGATCAGAGGAATATATTACATGTAAGTAGAGAGAAGAAGAAACAATACACAGAGGTTCAGTAAAGCCGGTTGTACCGGTCATCCTGGCGGTAGTACCGCTCAGGCGATTGTACCTCCCATTCGAGCGGTTGTACCGCTGACAGCGGTTCCACACACACAGGAGAACATGCACAAATCAAAACTAAATCTAGATGCAATATTTTGATTTCTAACTATCTACAAGCAATAGAGGAATACAATATGATCTCTTCCACCCAATAGTTTAGTCAAAAACACGGGAGTACACGCAGTGCCCTAGATAGATGGATTCAAAGATTGAAACCAAAAGCAAGAGAACATGGGGCATTACTGGCATCCATGGGAAGAGATCGGGGAGGAGACGGCCTCCACGGAGCGGATCCAATGAAGAACCGACAGATTTGGAGCACCGGAGGGCACTCCGGGGCAATGGGGGCAGCAACCGGCGGCAGGGGCAGAGGAAGAGGACGGGCACGAAGGGGAAAAAGAGAAACCCCTTCGGCCCGCGCCCTTAAATACCTGCCCAGACCGCGGAGCGGTTGTACCGCTCCTAAGAGCGGTTGTACCGCTCCCTGGTACCACCCAGTGGTTAGGGGTGGTACTTCCGTCGCCTGATAGGCAGCGGTAGTACTGCTCATAACCACCCGGTAGTACCGGCCGGAAGCACAGGCCAGAACCTAAGCGGTAGAACCGCTAATGATTGATCGGTAGAACCGCCGGGATGCTACAGCCAAATGGCAGGGCGGTAGAACCGCCCTGACCACCGGTTGTACCGCCCGGTTACTGCCACCCATGCCAAGATATCAATTTGTGTACATTTGGAGCAGAATGTTTCAAGGGTAGAGAAGGCTTGGGATGGAAACTTCACACTGAATTATGGTGAAGTAAACTCCAAGAGTGCAAGAAGCAAACGATAAAGGCCAATACTTGGAGGATACAAACACCTAGGATCTAAAAAGAAAACTAGCAATGCAAATAAGATCCAAAAAGAGAACCAAACCTCCACAAAGAGAGGAGGGGCGATGGCCGAAGCCACCTATGTTTGAGTCAATTGGTATGGCACCGCGAAGATTTTAACCTTGGGCCCATGACCAAAACTCATCTTTGAAGCACTAGTACCATCAACAATGGCTAATGTGAAAGATTAGGTCTATTTATGCATAATAGGGGGAGGGAGAGTTCATTGAGAGAACAACACTCCCCCTAAATCCATGCCTACATCTAGAACAAGATAATCATGATGAATGTGGTGGGGTGTGACGAGATTCAAGACACATTGCTCGAATCAATGATATTTAGCTCATGCCTTCACTCGCGAAATCTTGCTTCATCCAATAGCTTTGTGAAAATATCCTCTAGTTGCTCTTGAGTTCCAACATGAATAATATCAATCTCTCCACGCTTGACGTGATCCTAGATGAAATGATGACGAATCTCAATGTGCTTCGTCTTGCTATGTTGCACCGGATTGTAGGAGATCTTGATTGCACTTTCATTGTCACAGAAAAGAGGCACTTTGTCACAAGTGACACCGTAATCCTTTAAAGTTTGCCTCATCCATAGCAATTGTGCACAACAACTTGCGGCGGCTACATACTCGGCCTCGGTGGTGGAGAGAGACACACAATTTTGCTTCTTCGAAGACCAACTCACCAAAGAGCGACCAAGGAATTGGCACCCTCCGGAGGTTGACTTCCTATCCACACGGTCTCCTGCCCAATCCGAGTCCGAATATCCCATGAGATCAAAGCTTGCTCCTTTGGGGTACCATAAGCCAAAGTTTGGGGTATGAGCCAAATATCGAAAGATTCGCTTGACCGCCACAAAGTGACTTTCCTTAGGCGCGGCTTGAAACTGTGCACACATTCCCACACTCAACATGATATCCGGCCTAGATGCACAAAGGTAAAGCAAGGATCCAATCATAGAACGATATACCTTTTGATGCGCCGCTTTACCATTGGGATCAATGTCGAGTTGGCACTTGGTAGGCATTGGAGTCTTGGCCGGTTTGACATCTTCTAACTTGAATCTTTTGAGCATGTCTTGGGTATATTTGGCTTGGTTGATGAAGGTTCCTTCTCTTCTTTGTTTGACTTCGAACCCAATAAAGAACTTCAACTCTCCCATCATAGACATCTCAAACTTCTCGGTCATGAGTGCGGCAAACTCATCATTGAAAGCTTTGTTAGGAGAACCAAAAATAATATCATCAACATAAAGTTGGCATATGAACAAATCCCCTTTAACCCTCTTAGTAAAAAGAGTGGGATCGATTATCCCAATTTCAAACCCACAGTCTTGCAACAACTCGGTAAGGTGCTCATACCACGCACGTGGGGCTTGTTTAAGGCCATAGAGTGCCTTATCGAGCTTGTATACATGATTGGGGAACTTGGGATCCTCGAACCCCAGGGGTTGTTTGACATATACCAACTCATTAAGAGGACCATTAAGAAATGCACTCTTCACATCCATCTGTTACAACTTAAACTCATGATGAGATGCATAGGCAAGCAACATGTGAATAGATTCAAGACGAGCAACGGGAGCAAAGGTTTCACCGTAGTAGATACCCTCGACTTGGGAGTAGCCTTGTGCCACCAATCTTGCCTTGTTTTGAGTGACAACACCGTTCGTATCTTGCTTGTTCTTGAAGATCCATTTGGTTCCAATGACATTATGATTCTTTGTTGGCCTTGGCACCAATGTCCACACTTTGTTGCGCTCGAAGTTGTTGAGTTCATCATGCATGGCTTCAAGCCAATCCGTGTCCTCGAGCGCCTCATGTACCTTTTGGGGTTCAACACAAGAAACAAACGCGTGATGCTCACAAAAGTTTGTCAATTGTCTACAAGTGGTTACCCCCTTATTTAAGCTTCCATAAACATTCTCCAAGACATGTTGTTGATGCTTGAGTTTGGAAGCAATCTTGGCGGCACGACGCTCCAATAGTTCCTCCGAGGTCACTTGAGGAGGATCATCTTGTACATTTTGAGCGTCATCTTGAGCTTGCTCTTGATCATGAGCTTGCACTTGATCTTGAGCTTGCTCGGTGTCGTGATCTTGATCTTGGGCATCATTTGGTGAATCACCATCATCTTGAGGTTGATCTTGCCCTTGATCTTGATCACTTGGTTGAGGGCCTTCGGTTTGTTCTTTGGAAGTGTGTGGGTCAATGGTTGGTGATGGCTCCACTTGCGTAGAGCATTGTCCTTCTCCTTCGGCCACAAGGGGTTCCTCAATGGGGAGTATTTGACCAATCCCCATTCTTCTTATGGCTTGGGGAGGAATTTCATCACCTACATCACAAAGACCACTTTGCTCCACTTGGGAGCCATTATTTTCATCAAACTCTACGTTACACGTCTCCTCAATGAGTCCGTTGGACTTGTTGAGGACACGGTAAGCATGAGAGTTTGTAGCAAAACCAACAAATATGCCCTCTTGAGCTCTAGATTCGAATTTAGACAAACGTGTACCTTTCTTGAGAATGAAACACTTACACCCGAACACCCGAAAGTACTAGAGGTTGGGCTTGTTACCGATAAGTATCTCATATGGAGTTTTGTTCAAGCCTTTGCGGAGGTAGAGCCGATTGGATGCATGACATGCGGTGTTGATGGCTTCGGCCCAAAAGTTGTATGGAGACTTGAATTCCGCCATCATGGTCCTTGCCGCGTCCATCAACGTCCGGTTCTTCCTTTCCGCTACACCGTTTTGTTGAGGGGTATATGGTGCAGAGTATTGATGCTTGATCCCCTCATCACTAAGGAACTCATCCAAGGTGTAGTTCTTGAACTCGGTGCCGTTGTCACTTCTAATCATCAATATCTTTGCCTCATGTTGACGTTGAGCTTCATTGGCAAAGTCGATGGCGGTTTGTTGGGTCTCGCTCTTCCTCTTGAAGAAATATACCCAAGTGTATCTTGAATAGTCATCCACAATCACCAAGCAATACTTTCTTACCCCAAGACTATCAAAGGATGGAGGTCCAAAGAGATCCATGTGAAGGAGCTCCAAGGGCCTCTTCGAGTAGATGATAGTCGTGGGTCGGTGAGCCGTCTCATGTAGCTTTCCTTCGATACAAGCACTGCAAGCATGATCTTTGGCAAAGCTCACATTTGTTAGTCCACGAACGTGATCCCCTTTGAGGAGACTTTGCAAAGATCTCATATTGACATGGGCTAGTCGGCGATGCCAAAGCCACCCCACATCAACTTTAGCCATTAGGCAAGTCGTGGTCTTAGTGGGTCATTCCGAGAAGTTAACCACATAGAGACCATTCTCGACATGCCCAACAAAAGCTACTTTAAGAGTCTTGCTCCATAAAAGGGCCACGGTATCAAGGTCAAAGAATGTGGCAAAGCCCATAAGTGCAAGTTGACGAACGGAAAGTAAATTATATGCAAGGGTCTCAACAAGCATGACTTTCTCAATTGATAAATCATGAGAAATCACAACCTTGCCAAGACCCAATACCTTAGATGTTGAGGCATCACCGAATTGAACATGGGTGGGCATAGATGAGCTTGGTTGCACGTCCACCACCAAATGCTTGCTCCCGGTCATATGATTTGTTGCTCCACTATCGAGCAACCATGATCCTCCACCGGAAGCAAACTCCTACAAGAGATCAATGCTTGGTTTTAGGTACCCATTCTTGAATGGGTCCTTTGATGCCGATGCACCATAATCGAGTGCGCCTCTGATTGAGTTCAGCTATGAGGTGCTCCCAACCCCGGTCAGAGGTAGGTCTCACACTCGGGATTGATATCCCTTGGGATCCAGGTGGATGACCATATGGAGCATCAAAGCCTAGCTATATGGCTATAAAGAAAGCACTGCCAGGGAGGTAACCCGGAAGTACGTAGGTGTCTTTCTTTGCTTTGTGTCTTGAGTCTAGATGCATTCATGTTGCATTGGCAATTTTATTTTTGCTGTGAGTAGTTGCTATTTGAGTTGGTTTTGTGTAGTTTTCATTGGTAAAATTTATAGCATGTTGGTAGCCTATTTTTGTTGCATTCCTCCTCCAATTTTGATTGCAATATTGCTTTGTGCCTAACGTGAGGAGGAAGCACAATTTTTTTTCATGAAGTTCTGGAGCTCCAGGAGAAAAGACGGCGTTCCATACGACCGTAACTGGTCGTTTTAGCGCCCGTATGAGCTCGTGGACGCAAGAGAGAAGAAGACCAGATCAAAAGAAGACCTACCGTACGAGCGCTCGCGCTCGTACGAGCGGTCATTTCACCTAGTGTCCACAACGAGCATCTCCTAGAGCGAACGACGACGTTCTATGCGACCGCAACTGGTCGTTTGAGTGCCCGTATGAAGGCAATAACACCTCCATTTGATTCATTTTCGACGTCTGAGGTTGACGTGGTGTTTTCTAACTGATTATTTGCTTTATTATTACTATTAATTACCTCTGAAACTCCACAGCCAATAATTCTCTTTAGCAACTACATTTTTTTTCTATCTCTTTGCCGGTTGGGTATACGAACTTCGTTCGTATACTGAATCCATGTTTTTATTTTGTGTGTTATTTTCACAGGGGTTTGGACCTTATGTGGTGAAGTGTACGGTTTGGTGCCAACCGTATAAAAGATCCACACAAGCCACTTGGTTGCTTCATCATGACAAACTCCAACAACAAGTACCCGGTAAAGTTTTTGAATACGAACCTTGCTCAAATAAAAGTTGCATAGTACTGAGTCTCTCACCTTATGTGAGGATCTCCCTTTTTAATTAGGCGCCTAGGAGCTGCACACTTGTGTTTTTATCTTGTCTCGCCTGCATTTCATCCCAACCTAAGAGATACATAACTCTTAGACATAGTTGGTTTACTTAAGCGAGGTGCTTAGGTTGATGAACCGATCTTGTTGAGACAAATATTTTTATCACTTGTGTTACTAATCCTTTGTGCTACAAAAAAATAAATGAAAAACCACCAAAGAACAAAAATATTTCGTTTTCTTTTTAGTTCTTCTCTAGCAGGTTCTATTGGAGGGTAGCCACCGGACCACAACAAGGAGATCAATTGAAGCAAGGTCCATGTCTATTAAAAGAGATGTCATATGCACCTCAATGGTAAAAAGTTTCTAACCCTTGCTCAATCTTAAGCTTGGGAGGTAACCAGTTCTCACGCTCTCTTTTAATAACTGCATCTTCTTTTCACTTTCGTAATTTTCCCTAGTTTAGTTCTAAGCGTGGGGATGTTACTTTGCATGTGTAGTGTCTTGTGCAATGCTCTCGATCATATGCATTAGCAATGTTCAAGAAATCGTTAACTAGTAGCTGCTCGGCCGGTTTAGGAGTAGCGATTAATCGATGAATCAGCCTATTAACTGGATTAATCGGTAGATTAAATAGGAACCTACCAACATATATCTAGTTTTTTTATGTATTATACCATACTCTCATGCTCCCAGCTATGTAATATACCAAAACATGTTGTCGTACACATATAAAAAGTATAGAGAAGAGGTAAAATGATTAATCCTAGCTATTAAGGAGCGGGATGGGGCTGGAAGGGGTTACATGCCAAAAATTTGGGCTTTGTTTGCCCACCTGTTAATGGGCCAGCAGGGATTAATCGGCCTGAGAACTAATTAATCGGTCTAACAGGTCAATTAATCGGCCTGACAAGTTAACGCGAATAGGTGCTATTCGATTCGGCTATGCTATGAGTAGCGATTAACTAGCCCATTAACTGATTAATCGGGTGAATTCTTGAACAGTGTGCATTAGTGTGTCCCGCTGTTTTGACATGCTTGCTTTTCATTTGTCTAACTTAGCTTGGGGGAATCTTGTTATCTTCTGAAAAACATTGCCATGTTCTTTTATCAAAAACCCAATAAAGGAGTCCTTTTAACTATTGCCTTTCTTTCACCTAATTACATAAGTTGGGGACCCTAGTTGTCGGTGGTAAAACCGGCAGACCTCGGGGTAGGGGATCCCGAGATGTGGATCTCGGATCGATGGTAACAGAGACAAGGGAAACGGTGTTTACCCAGGTTCGGGCCCTCTCGAAGAGGTAATACCCTACGTCCTGCTTTGATTATATTGATGGTTGTGTATCGAGTACAAGCTTGATCTACCTCGAGATCGTCAGTTGTGTTCTAACCCTAATGCTAGGAAGATGTGATTATGATCGGAGAGACTCTACCAACTAAACCCCTTGGCTTCACTACAACAACAGACACATCCGTTACATTATGGCCTGAACGAAAACTTTTTCTGTCATGGTTGTGACACTTCTATGACAATAATTGTGACAAAAAGACGTATCATCATAGATGTGGTGGGCTCCTACTTCTATGACAGAAAATGGGCTTTTCATCCTGGGCGGGCCAAAGACGCACCCGCATGACATTCTTTGGGCCGTACATGATGTAAAAAAATCATGGTAGAAGTGTGGGCGAGGAAATTTTCGGGGAGTTCCCGGTTACGGTGGGTGGTCGGGGCCGAGCGATGCAGTGTGGTTTGCGCGTTTCTCTCGTACGCGCGCACGTGTGTGAGGCGTTCGCTAACTGAACCCGAGCGAGGCGTTCGCTTACTGAACCCGAGCGATCGATCGATCCCTCGCACTACTACATGTACTGAACCCGAGCGATCGATCCCACTACGTACTGAAGCCGAGCAATCCCTTCGCTACTAACTGAACCCGAGCGATCCCTTCGCTGCTAACTGAACCCGATCGATCCTTCTCTCTGCTTACTGAAGCTGATCGAGCCCCCGTGCGAGACATAGCCAGCCGGTGTTGGGTTGCCTCTCGATGAACAGTGCCCGTTGCTGCCGCGCGCGTGATACACGTAGACACGAGTCGAGACGCATCGATCGAGCCGGTTGGTTGGTTGTGGATGAATAGTTCCCGTTGCTGCCGCCCGCTCGTACTCCCCACCCCAGCCGGCGGGTTGGCTATGGATGAACAGTACCCTGGCCGTGTGAGGGTGGTTGGCGCTGGATGAACAGGACCCCGAGGAGGCCAGCCAGTTGGGGTGGATGAACAGGACCCCGTGGAGGCTGGAGGAAGTCAGCGGTGGATGAACAGTAGCTGGTGGAGGTTGGAGGAGGTCGACAGTGGATGAACTGTAGCCCGTCGAGTCCCATTTTGCTGTACGCCACACCCCTCCCGATGAACAGGACCCCCATTTTGACCGTAGGCAGTTGGGAAGAAGTCCGTTTCCTCCGTTTTGCGGTACGCCAGAGCCGTCCCGATCAACAGGACCCTGATTCGACCGTAGGCGCTCGAACAGAAGTCTGTTTCCTCCATTTTGCGGTAAGCCAGACCCCCAGCCGATGAACAGTACCCCGTTTCGATCGTAGGCGGTCGAACAGAAGGTCGTTTCCTCCATTCTGCGGTACGCCAGACCCCGAGTCGATGAACAGGACCCCGTTTCGGCTGTTCCATCCAAGCCGGTTGGCTCCCGATGAACAGGACGCGTTCCGACCCAGTCGCTTGGCTCCCGATGAACACGACGATGTTTCCTCCGTTCCGACCCAGTCGGTTGGCTTCCGATGAACAGGAGGCCATTGCTGCCGTCCGTTGCCTCTCCATGCACACGAGCCCTGGCCGTACATATGCGTGAGTACGTGTTCGAGACCCCGCCCGTATGTACGTACGTGGCCGTATTCTTTGCCATGTGGCTGTACGTACGTGTACACGATTTAGACGGGACTGTCTGAACTGCCACGTCGGGGGCTCTACTTCGACACGTGCCGCTACTTACTCGGCCACGGTTCATCCTTGCAGAGTGACCGATTGACCATTATGTACGTACACGTTCGCGACCAGACAGACAACGCTACGTACGCTTTGACCTGGTGGGTCCCAGTTGTCAGTGGATAAGGAGGCACTTCCTTGTGTGCGAAGATATAGCTGGTGGGTCCCAGCTGTAAGGGGGAGGAATCATTTTTTTGCGGGTAATAAGGAGGCACTTCCTTGCATGCGAAGATGTAGCTGGTGGGTCCAGCTGTCAGCCTCACCACGTACAGTCCTCTTCCGATGGCAGTCGTTCATTGACCACGTTGACTACGCCGCGCCGTGAGCACCAAGGCGGTGGACGACGGCGAGGCCTAGGAAGGGAACGACGCGGAGCCGGGGAAGACGCGGCAGTGGATGCCCACGCGGATGGGAGTATGAGGGTTGACTGGTTCGGCTGCGGTGGGAGGCTGCCATCGCCGGAGAATAACAGGGGATGTGAGTGAGTAGAGGGAAGGCCTGACCAGCGGTGGGAGTAGGGTGGGGCGGTGTGATAGCCTGGCATAATAGGGATGATATACTACTCATATCAATAAGGAATTCCTTCTTTTCCGGGAGCCCATTCGGAAAGAACTCCAAAGTTAAGCGTGCTCAGCTTGGAGTAATTTCAGGATGGGTGACTAACCGGAAAGTTGTTCCCGGGTGCGCACGAGTGAGGACAAAGTGCGCAGGAAAGACTAGTATTGATCTGTGGGGCTAGTCTAGATCTTGCCAGGAGTAACGACCGCCGGCGAGTGTGTCTGGGGTGTTACAAGTTGGTATCAGAGACGACCCTCACGGTTACACGGATGTTTGCGAACAGGTGTGTGGTCATGTTGTTCATGACGTTTGTGACCCGTCGTGGCACATGGCATGGCGCATGTACCGGACTGGATGCACAGACGTATGTGCCAAGAGGGAACGTTCCTGTGGGCCGACGAGGACGTCGGTTCCTCTGAGTGGGGGTGTATGTGATAGCCTGGCATAATAGGGATGATAGACTACTCAAAGGAATTCCTTCTTTTGCGGGAGCCCATTCGGAAAGAACTCCAAAGTTAAGCGTGCTCAGCTTGGAGTAATTTCAGGATGGGTGACTGACCGGGAAGTTGTTCCCGGGTGCGCATGAGTGAGGAAAAAGTGCTCAGGAAAGATTAGTATTGATCTGTGGGGCCAGTCTGAGAAGCCCTGCGTATGCGTCAACCTAGTAGGCCCACAAGTCAGCCTCCCAATCTGGTGGGTCCCAGTTGTCGTGGTAGGAATCATTTTTTCTGCGTAATAAGGAGGCACTTCCTTTCGTGCGAAGATATAGCTGGTGGGTCCCAGCTGTCAGGGGGAGGAATCATTTTTTTCATGTAATAAGGAGGCACTTGCTTGCGTGCGGCCATGGACCATGTGGGTCCCTACTGTCAGCCTCTCCACGTACATCCCTCTTCCGATGGCTGTCGTTTGTTGACCACGTTGACCATGCCGCCCCGAGAGCACCAACGCGGTGGACGACAGCGAGGCCCAGGAAGGGAACGACCCAGAGCCGGCGAAGCCACAGCAGTGGATGCCCACGCTGAGGGGAGTACGAGGGTTGACTGGTTCGGCTGCGGTGTGAGGCCTGTGTCGTCGGAGAATAACAGGAGGTGTGGGTGAGTAGAGGGATGGCCTGGCCAGCGGTGCGAGTAGGGGGGGCGGTGAGGCCTGCGTGGCAGCACAACCGGCCACGGGAGGCGGGAGCAGGCGGTCCCGCCGGCGCTGGATTGGGCAGTTGGAGCAAGAAGATGAGAGATTGAAGAAGCATGACGGCCGTTGGATTGACATCCAACGGTCACTTCTGCTAGAATCGTTTGTTGACTAATATATAATAAGTAAAGAATTCTTGCATACGCGTCAACTTAATAAGCCCACAAGTCAGCCTCCCAATCTATGGCGGACAGCATACAATCCATTTGCTATTTTTTAAATAATTTACAGCTCATTTGCAAATTCTTATGCAATTTATTGCAGTCCATTTTATTTTTGTTGGCCAGGACCAGGGCTAAAAATGTAAACAAAATTTTGCATATTTCGGTGGGGTCTAAACTATTTTTAATCACGAAATGTTGAGCCAGATTTAAAGTAATTTCAAAATATATTTAAATTAGGTTAAAAACCAATGAAATTTGAAATCTGAAAATGTGATTTTTTTTTAGAAATTTGAAAGTAATTGCCAATTTATTGTGTGTTTTTTATATTTACAGCCCATTTCATATTACTTTTAAGATTTGCAGCCATCTTGAAAGATTTGCAGCCCAGCAAGGTGGAGAAAAACAAGTTGGCCTGGGTTGGGTCGGCCTCGATTGGGTATTCATCAGAAAAAAACTGGGCTAGCCATTTTCATAAAGAAAAAAATAGCTGGGCTGGTCATGTGGTAAACGTAAAATAGAAGCCTGGGCTAGACGGGCCATAGCCCAGTTGATACCCTGCTCCATCTCCACAATAACAAAAAACTGCTCGAGCTGCTAGGTCCCAGGTGTCAGCCGCTCTTGTGCAGTTCTCTTATCTATTGACTATACGCTAACAATGTCGTGGGTCCCAGATGTCAGCAAACCACTAGGAGGAAGCATTTTCTTTTTTGCTTGTAGCAATGAGGCACTTCCTTGCATACAGCCATGGACATGGTGGGTCCCTACTGTCATGCTCTCCACGTACAGTCCTCTCCCGATTCCTCTCGTTTGTTGACCATGTTGACAATGCTAGACGGTGGCGATGCGACGAGCGCACCAAGGCGCGCGGTGGATGACGGCGAGGCCTTGGACGAGAATGAACAGGAGCCGAGGAAGATGTGGTAGTGAAGTCGCGGGCAAAGTGGAGTACGAGGGTTGACTGGTTCGGGTGCAGGGTGGGGTTGACGTCGCCGTTAATGATTTAGGAGATGGTAGGGCGGTGATGTGTGCGCGAAGGCACAGCCAGCCATGGGAGGGGGGAGCAGGCGGCCCCGCCGGCGCTGGTTTGGTTTTGGCGGCTGGAGGAAGAAGAGACTGAAGAAACACGATAGAGTGTACAAGTAGCAGGAGTACTTAACAATGTTAACTGAAAGCAGCAGGAGCACTTAACATCCAGAGCTGAAAGCAGTATGCGTACTTATACAGGTTCAACTGTACAAGGCACGCCTCGAACAGTGCTACTTGGCCTACTGTTAATGAAGGGTGAGGCCACCAAGCCCCAGGACAAGGCCCAGGCGTCACCTGCGCATACACAACTTTCTAAAAGCGGCTTCATCTCGCAATGTGGTCAATAAGCAGGATATTCACTTCAGAGCCATGGAAAAGCATGAACATAACCTTTTGTCCTATTCTCCAAGATCGACGGGCCTTCATGATTGGAGACCACCCATGAATAATTATCTTTTCACCTCTAAGGGAAATGGAGTAGCTCGACATAAACATCATGTTGTGACCAAGCACAAGTCTGAGTCGACCATGGCTAGGCATCTGTATAGGAACAATAAAACTGGGCAGTTTCTGTTTCAAGAAGAAGAACACAGCAGTAAAACTGTGTATAAGCAAGAGTTTATGAACAACATATATAATAGAAAACAACTCGTACCATTAGTTTCTTGACATAGTTGGACCTGTTCAACGTGTGCACCAGTGGCACACATATCCCACGTGGCCTTCCACCATTGAAATTCCCCACAAGGTCCTCAAGACGATCAATAAAGTGTAGGAATTGGTGGATGTCCTCCCAGTCGACTTCGGTGCCATCAGTAACCGTCGAGTTCTTATCAAATAACAGATGAGTAGTGTCCTGCACTTTGTAATAACCTACGCGTGTCACTAATTATAAGAAATATTAGTTAGAAGTAGCATCATTGTGAGAAAAGGGAATCACAAATTGTTGCTACTTCTAAAGTCAAATTGTGATCAGTTAGACAGAATAGGTGGATTACAAAGTGAAAAAGGCCACATGCAAGAACCAGATACAAAACTAACATGGATGAACCACTCGAACGACGTCGGGGTGGAAGGTCACAGGGAAGATAAGACTAGGTTCTGCTATTTCCATGAACATTGTTGTGCCAACTTTCAGTCCGTAACACTTGACAAAGTTTATCCAAATTTGGCCATAAAAAAAGCAGCGATCTTCTTGGTTAATGAACCCAACTGTGAACTTATATCCATGGCATGTCTCCAATGTGACCATTATACTAGTGTATTCAGTTATGGCAAGGCCGACCTTCTTGAGTACATGTGTTCTGGCAGAGCAAGGGATGCACTGCAGGAAAAATAATATGAGAACACAATTTATTCACTATCCAAATCTAGAAATAATTTCCTCTTTCACGTCAGTGTTCAGCATGGACTAGTACCTTTTATCCAAATATAGCAATCCAAATTTCCAAATTAGTCGACAGCATGTTCAAAAACCCAAACCCTACCAGATAGAAAAGAGGATTGTAGGAACATACCGTGCGATTTTTGAAATCCTGTGTTAGGATGAGAAGGAACAAGTCTGGCGTCTCGCCAAGGGTGCAGAAACCTGTAGGGTCCTCGCACTTTGGGCACTGAAAATGAAACACACTAGATTCAGTACGAAGAAAAATGCATCAACGACGGCAGTTGCCATCCTAGGATTACCGGCGACAAAGGGACAAGGATTTATCAGGGATGGATGAAGATTTCATACCTTGTTCTCCATGAGAAAACCCTAAGCAATTGCTGAGAGGTGGTTTTCTCTGAACAAGAAGACAAGGGAGAAGGGGATTCAGGTCGAGTTAAATAATGCTGCTTCGTCCGTCGACCTTACTGCTAATGCTGGAAAGGTGGGGTTTTGTGATTTGATGGCTCATTGAGCATTACTGTCGCGCTATGACCGGGGTGAGTCTACCGTGCAGTTGTGCACTCTAATTTGGTGCATGGCACATGGACCTGGTTGCTGGATGTCCCGCATATCAGTGAAATGAAGTAGAAAGGCATGAGTAACTAGTTACACATAAATATTTTTTTGATAAGAGAGATACTTCCTTTGTAAAGAAATATAAAAATCTTTTATATCACAACTTTATAAATAAGAAAAATCAAGGGGATATACATAAATATGGGGTTCAGATATATATATATATATATGTGTGTGTGTGTGTGTGTGTGTGTGTGTGTGTGTGTGTGTGTGTTTAGAATAAAATACTCAGATAGGCTGACGGCTCTTGACTTTGGGCCACAGGCCGGTGGGCATGCATGTTTGGGGGCCCATGTGTTCTAAGTCAGCGCATTTCATCCCATAAATATTGCATCCGATAGGGACGGCGCTGGTTTTAGATGCTGTCGCAAGGAGAAGACAGAAAATTGAATAAAGCACGACAGCTGTTAGACTGAAATCGAACGACAGTTCCTAACCAGCAATCAGAGTTGCAATTTTCAGGATGTTGTAACATCCCAAAATTCTAAATTTTGGAATGTTATATTAACTAAATAAATAGGATTGATTGACTGAAATTGAGTGAAATTTGAAACTTTTTGAAAGTTTAATGAGAGGGAATGAAAGGACTTTCCCAAAACTTTCATTGTTGCAATTGATCTCCTTGAATTCAAATTCGATTCAAATACAAAACCCTGAAGTGAAGATGACATGACTTCTTCCATTAAAGAAATGAAAAAGGTTTTTTTTTTGAAAAAGATTTGAATTCCACTTGAAAATATTTCAAATTCAGAAACTTTATGCAACTCAATGATTTTCATGAGGGAAGATAATGTGACTTCTTCATAATTTGAAATAGAGTGGGAAGTAAGGAAATCACTTTCAAAATGGCATTAGAGCCACTTTTGGAAATACTCCATATTGGTTCCGAAATCTTTCCAATTATATTTCAAAATATTTAAAGAGAGAAGGTAATATGACTCCTTCGATTATTGAAAATAAACATGGGAAATGAATATTGGAACCAATTCAAAATGGTTTGAAAAATATTTGAATCCAATTGGAATAGCCATTTTGGATTTAACTGAATTTTGTTTTATTTGGTTTTTATTCAAATTATTCTTATCCAAAACTAAAATATATAGAAAATAGGGTAAAATGATTCCCTTCAACAGAAAAGTGGAGAAGAATTAATTTGAAATCATTTTGGTATTTTAAATTAATTTTTATTGAACTTTAAATGCAATAGTAGCACTGTTTGCATTATTTCAAATTTTGTGTATTTTATTTGAATTTGAAAAATAGTCCATGTTTTAGGATTTATTTTTCTGAACATTTTGATATATAATATGTCTATATAGTATTTTTATTTTATCTGTTATATTCTACTTTTCTTGTCTGTCTTTATCTTTAAAAGAAAAAAATTAGGCCGAAGCCACCCTAGCCACTATGGCCCAACTGGCCAGGTCGGCCCAGCGCCGCGCGCGCCACCCGAATCCCCTACACGCCGGCCGCCCGCTCCCTCCATCCCTCTTCTGTTGCCACTGACCGCTGGGGCCCGCGTCTCCTTCTTCCCCTCTCGCACGCTATGCCGCGCCGAACACGCCCGACACCGCCGCCGCGACCGATCTTCTTGGGATCGCGCTCCGATTCTTTCCCCTCCTCCAAGTTGTTGCCCAATAAATACCCCTAGCTCCCCTCTCTCGATCCCCCTAAAACCCTAGCCCAAAAACCACCCTAGCTCGCACCCTAGCCAAACCAATCTCGCCGGCCGAAGTTTCTTTCGCCGCCGTTTCCGACGCCGGTGAGCCTACTTGTGATCCCCTCCTCTGCACATCGGCATAGTCCACCGTTTCACATCTTTTTGACATGGCCTCGCCTCTTCTTCTTTACGACAGTGACGAGCCGAAGCTCTCGTGCCACCGCTGGAGCACGCCGACCACCGGAGCTACCTCGGGCTCGCCCCGCCTCGTCCGGTCTTCCCCGAGCTCCACCGAGGCCACCACCGTGATCTTCTTCGTCCCCTGCATCCTCCCGATGAGTCCACCGAGCTCGCTGACGACCAGAACGCCGCCGACGACCGCGCCCGAGCCGCCTCTCCTCGCCGTCGACGTCAACCGCTGTAAGCATCGGTCACCCGCCTCCTTTTCCTCGCGTCGGACACCTCCCCCGCCCTTAGATTCAGATCCGACGGCCACCGTAGATCCGCATGTTTAGTTTAAAACGCCGAATCATTTTTTTCTTAAGTATCGGCCGTCCGTTAGTTACTTAGGGCGCCCACGTCTCCTAGCCACTCAGCATCTGCCACGTGTACACTGTCTGATCCGTAGTTTTTTCTTTATTTTCTTTTCTGTTTTAATTTCCAGATTAGTTCCTGTTTTAGATTTGCTATATCTGTTAGGTTTTTAATCCAAATTGAATGATTCTTTTTGCATTAGATTAATATTTTCTTCTAGTTTCTGTAGATGCCAAGTGTGGCCATGTTTGAATAGTTAAATTTAAATTTGCATGAATTTACTTCAAACACTGTTTTGAGAATAACTTGAGTTTAAAAATCGATTTTGACTTGATTCTTTTTGCTCCTGTTCACTTGTGGTTTTATTTAGCAGTAGGTTTGATTTGGGAAAAATTTCGAAAATTTTAAATTAGGGTTTTAGGCGAAACAGTACTGTTTTACTTATACTTCTGTTTTAGCTTTTACTTTGTTGTTTTTTATTTGTTTTCAATTGTTTTCTTTTGTCATTTTTGACAAGTTTCAAATTGTTTCTGTTAGTTAGTAGTAGTCACTTTTATTTGTAGTTAAAATAATTTTGTTATTTTATTTCTTTTGTTTTGTATGAAAACTTGTTTTAATCATAAGTGGAGTTTATAATAGTTTTTAGGTTGATTCTTTTTGCATAGAAAACTTTAGGTAAAATTCTTTCTGTGATTTTAATAAAACCTTTATTTCTTTTCTGTTAAATTATTATTTTTGTGTTTTATTTGCTGTTAAGTTTTTATTTAGGACAAAACTATTTTTGTTGGTTCTGGCTAAGTCATAGAGTTTTGCGAGTAGTTTTCTTTAGTGATTTTTCTTTTTGGGAATCTTCCTTTGGGCTTTATTTGGTTTTCTTATCGATTTCTTTATTAATTTATTTGTTGCCTTTATTGATTGAGTGTTAATATGATTGATATAATTGATTGCTAGAGTGTTTGCTTATGTGAATACTATGTTAATATTTTAGATTTTCAACGGAGTGACAAATAGTTCTATTAAGTTCATTTTCTGAGAGCGATAATATCTTCATCAACTCACCAGGCAAGTTCACTTTGACCATCTATTTTACCCAAGTTTTGTTCGCATGTAGTATTACCCTTTCAACAATTCCCCCAGTAGTGATATTGAATTCTTGTAGTTGAGTAGAATGCATGAGGTAGGAACCCATCTCCCTGTTACCAAGCCCGGGACGTTGTTTAGTTTTAAAGCTACGCTATAGTAGACGGGGTTGGTATGAGTGCTCGGGAGTGGTGTGAGAAGGTGGACTCTACGTCAATGATGACAACTTCATGATGGCATCTTCAAGGCCTGCATCTTCAAGACGCAAAGACTTCAAGATTTCAAGACTCGAGACAAGACTTCAATACACACTACTGGGTGGCCTGGTTGTGAGGCACCCTGGAGTACCCAGTGGATTGCCTAGTGAGCTGGAGTAGGCCAGTACTCATGAGGAAAGTTCCACCTAGACTCAAAGAGACGAAAGAATACTTCATACCCGGAAGCTTACCTGTGCAACCGCAAGTCATTATGGGCTCTGGCTTGGTTGACCTTAGTTGTGACTCTGGCTGGGACGGTGCTAGCAGACGTAGAACTACGGTAGGATTGGATGAGCACCGAACAGTGGTCAGAGGAACTCTTCGGAAGACCATGTTTCGGTCGTCTTGTTCTCAAACACCCTGAAGTGCGAGAACGTAAAAAGAGGGATCGAATCTTGTGGGTAAACTGCACGACACTCTACAGAGTTAAAACCTAATCGATTAGCCGTGTCCCCGGTTACGGACAATTTGAGCCTCTGGACTTGGATCTATCTCTGAACTCTCAACACCGGACTGATAACTCATTGTGGGCAACTTATGATACTTTTGGGCTATGGGACATCGGTTGGCGGAACCATGTCATAGTAGATAACTCTGTAGGGAAGACTCCTGATTTATTCCTTTGTCGTAGGGAAAATAAAAGCAGCTTTTACGCAAACAAAACTCAGACTCAGAGCCACAAAGCCATATTGCATATAGTATAGTTTTATCATCTGCTTTTCTTATGGTGATCTTGCCGGTACATTCAATGTACTGACCTACACGGCTGCAACGTATCATGTTGTAGGATTTCGACGATGAGTAAGAGTTACGATATAGGGTTACGGTCTACACTCAACTTGCCGATGGCGTTGATGGGACTCCACACCCGTTTGACTGTTTCCGTTGTGACTTATGAGGTATATATATCAGTTTTACGTTATTTATACATGTGATTGCACTTTGATATATACATTGATGTACTGTGTGTGCCAGCATACTGATCCAGGGATGGCACAGATACACAGAGGCTTGACCGTCTGAGGTCGGGTCGCTACAGAGATGGTATCAGAGCACATGTTGACTGTAGGACGTGACCCTACAAACTGGAAAGCCCTAGGACAGGATACCTCGAGAATTTTCTCTTCAAAAAGATCCTCTACTTCTGACCCTTTTCTGAGTTTTACCTCAAGTAGTTAGAATATACCCCTTTCTCTTTTGATCACACGGAGGAGCAACTGAGGACCACCTCAGAGTACAAGGATTGAAGTTACAATGGTTGAAGACTCCGAAGACTTGAAGAATTTGAAGACCCTGAAGAATCCCAATATTATAATGATCTTTAGAAGACCAAACCCCTGTTGTATACTCGTGATTGATACGATGATTTGTGAGCTGTCATTTGTGTGTGTTTTCCGACAGCCACAAATAAAACCTATTTTCAAAACTATATTATTTGCATTGTGTGTGTCCCTCTCTATCTCTCTCTGACCTCATACCAAAAACTTTGGACCCAATAGATGATGAATGAGGATGGACTTGTATTCTCTGGAACGATGACTCAGCTGGAGGTAGAACAGTGGATACAGAACATGGAAGACCACATGAAGAAATACAGCGTAGGAAGCGCGTATATGGTACCGTACTCCCTACGGTACTTCACACAAGGTGCTTTAACATGGTGGAAGATGCATCAAGCTATACAAGGATGGAATGGAGCAAAAACCTGGGAGGAATTTAAGATGACTCTACTAAGATCTCGTCTTGTCCAGAAGCCCGGTGACCGTAAAATGAAGAAACCTTGTGCATGCAAGCTATGTGGAGAAATAGGACATACCCATGAAGAACACAAAGATGGATGCCATCATTGTGAAGAAAATCACCCAGAGGAAGAATGCCCAACTGGGCTGGTGACATGTTTCTTGTGTGAAGGAACTACTCATTACCCGGCTCAATGCCAAATGTACCCCAAGGTACAAGAAGTCATCAAGCAGCAGAAGGAAGCCATGAAGGAAGCCTTCAGGGAAGGTTTAGAAGAACCTGTGATGAAGAAAGATGTTGACCCTGACGGAGAAGGCCTAACCAGATTTTATACCAATGCCTGCTATTCATGTGGAGAAGAAGGACATTTCTCACAAGACTGTACGAAGGAAAGAAATGAGTATCTGGGAAACTTCCCGACAGAAGAAGTGGAGTTTGATCCACAGAAATAGAAGGTTTGATCAGAACAAAGAAGCCCATGAAGAGAAAGCAAAGATCTCCCCAGAACAACCCAATTTCTACCGAGAAGGACATGAGCCATATCATATGTTTCAAGTGCAAGAATTCAGGGCACTACTTCCATGAATGTCCAGGAAAGAAGCTAAAAATCCAAGGAGCCTACATAATCACAAAGAAGCCCCGAGACATGTCGGAAGTCATTTGTTTTCGCTGCAAGGAAGTAGGACATTTTGCCAGGGAATGTTCAGATCAGAAGAAAGCTGGAGCTAAGTAGAGATTTTGATATTGGTAATAAGTGTAGTAGGAAGCAATTTTATTTTCATAAGTACGATGAGTTGAGTTATGTAATGGAAGTCTCGGAGACTGTAATAATTCATAAATCAATAAAGTTGATAAGTCATATGCTGAAAGGCTTTATGAAGTTGTTATGTTGTTAACATTTATCTTGGAATTGATTTTGTGGGTAAACATGGATGAAAATGAGTTGTTGATGCATAAACTGGGATTTTGATAAAGTACAAGGATACAATAGAATATGTTTAATGGATAACCCAATATATTTTGTTTTAAGGATGACAATACCCTGTAAGATGTTGGGAATTGAATTTGAAGATTACTTTGGATGATATGAACGTTTACCCAAGGAGATACATACATTATTTTGGATACCCCTTTTATCTTACAACTGCAGATGACAACCCTTTATGAGTCTTTCCTCAAGGGCCCGAAAACGATCATGACCCTGACTAGGATCAGGATTACCCAAAGATCCTGAAGGACATGATGAAGCATATTCCCCTTGAAGGAGATGCAGTCTACAAGGGCTACCCATTCATGGAGAATGGAGTAGAACTTTGGTATGTAGAGGTACACCTCCACCGTTTGAAAGGAGTTTGCCCAAAGACTATGGGGCAGTACCTTTTCATTTCCCGAGTACCCCGAACAACTTTCTTCGACTCTGTTCGTGAAGCTGCCATGGAAGCCATACGTGAGATTGGAGACATACTGGAAGCAAGACTCCGTCATACCCAGGAATACTTGAGAGAGGTGCATGCAGAGATGATGGAGATGAAGCTCAAGGCCACCATGATGAAACAAAAGATTGATGATTTCAAGGAGCATATCGCACAATTCCAGTGGGACTGAAGCTTCCAAGGAGGATACATGAACAAAGATGAAATTACTGCTTGACCATACCAAACCTTGTGGATGGTAGCATTTGTAATAAAGTACTTTTGAGTGTTGGAGTTTTGAGAAGTTGTTAAGGATGTAATAAAGGATTTGATATGAATATGATTTATGGATGAACCAGTATGTGCTATTTTAATGCTTTTGTGTGAACACTTGACCAATGGAAAGGAAAGTGTATTCCACAGAGTGGAGTTGAACAAAATGTGTTGAAGTTTTGTTTTCGTTATGATGGTTACCCCAAGAGTATGAAGGAATGAAGTATTATTGGAGTTAAAGGAGGTGTAATGTTGGAAGATGGAACATTTGTAATTCCAAGGATGAGTTAAAGCTGTACAAGTATTGAAGTGGGCCCATAACCCATAGGACCCAGGATTCGCTAAGGAAAACAAGCCCAATCTTGTTGAAAAAGGAATCCCGAAGAAGCTACGATTTCATCAGCAGACGTTTCATAGGAGGTTACGTAAGCCCCAAGGGTTGTGAAGAAACGGTAGATGTATGTTTGGCTTGCAGAATCAATGGATTTACCGAACCCGGATCGATGACAAGAGAGATTCTGCAATGCCTGTGAGAATGCCCGAGTGTTAGCAAACGAGATTGGCTAAACCTTATACAGGGTAATGATTTGGGTGCGGAATGGATTGATCACCATACCAACTTACTCTTATCATTCTCTCTCGCTATTTGGAATGGAAAATCTGGAGTGACTTACCTATAGTAGAGAGACGACGGTCGTTGAAACCTTGTTTAAGCCTTAGGATGGTATGTTAAGAAACCCTGGTACCAACGCAGTTGTTGCCAAACGTAGGTTATACGGTGAGATTCAACCCAGACCATTTTCCTGCAGGAAAAACCAGAGATTATTGACCACCATGAGATTAACGACAGTTGTTTAGAATTGGTGACAGACCTGTCTGATAAGAAGACCCAGTCTCGGAAGAACCTCACCAAGATGTAAGGACACAAGAATTGAGGAAATGGTTATACCCCTACCGGAAGAGCCCTAGTGTTGGAGTTATCCCGAAGATGTGAGTAGACCGACACCATCAACCTAAAGATGTGGAACATGAGTATTAATGGACCCATGACTTGGAATTTAAGTGTGGTAGCACCCCAGACCTTCCGATCAATGGATTTGCTGGAAGACCCCAAACCCTAAAATTTTCTTGCTAGCCTCTTCGAATCTCGAGGACGAGATTCATCTTAAGTGTGGTAGGTTTGTGACATCCCAAAATTCTAAATTTTGGAATGTTATATTAACTAAATAAATAGGATTGATTGTTTGATTGATTGACTAAAATTGAGTGAAATTTGAAACTTTTTGAAAGTTTAATGAGAGGGAATGAAAGGACTTTCCCAAAACTTTCATTCTTGCAATTGATCTCCTTGAATTCAAATTCGATTCAAATACAAAACCCTAAAGTGAAGATGACATGACTTCTTCCATTAAAGAAATGAAAAAGGGTTTTTTTTTTGAAAAAGATTTGAATTCCACTTGAAAATATTTCAAATTCAGAAACTTTATGCAACTCAATGATTTTCATGAGGGAAGATAATATGACTTCTTCATAATTTGAAATAGAGTGGGAAGTAAGGAAATCACATTCAAAATGGCATTAGAGCCACTTTTGGAAATACTCCATATTGGTTCCGAAATCTTTCCAATTATATTTCAAAATATTTGAAGAGAGAAGGTAATATGACTCCTTCGATTATTGAAAATAAACATGGGAAATGAATATTGGAACCAATTCAAAATGGTTTTAAAAATATTTGAATCCAATTGGAATAGCCATTTTGGATTTAACTGAATTTTGTTTTATCTGGTTTTTATTCAAATTATTCTTCTCCAAAAATAAAATATATGGAAAATAGGGTAAAATGAATCCCTTCAACAGAAAAGTGGAGAAGAATTAATTTGAAATTATTTTGGTATTTTAAATTAATTTTTATTGAACTTTAAATGCAATAGTAGCACTGTTTGCATTATTTCAATTTTTTTGGATTTTATTTGAATTTCAAAAATAGTCCATGTTTTAGGATTTATTTTTCTGAACATTTTGATATATAATATGTCTATATAGTATTTTTATTTTATCTGTTATATTCTACTTTTCTTGTCTGTCTTTATCTTTAAAAGAAAAAAATTAGGCCGAAGCGACCCTAGCCACTATGGCCCAACTGGCCAGGTCGGCCCAGCGCCGCGCGCGCCACCCGAATCCCCTACACGCCGGCCGCCCGCTCCCTCCATCCCTCTTCCGCTGCCGCTGACCGCTGGGGCCCGCGTCTCCTTCTTCCCCTCTCGCATGCTATGCCGTGCCGAACACGCCCGACACAGCCGCCGCGATCGATCTTCTCGGGATCGCGCTCCGATTCTTTCCCCTCCTCCAAGTTGTTGCCCTATAAATACCCCTAGCTCCCCTCTCTCGATCCCCCCTAAAACCCTAGCCCGAAAACCACCCTAGCTCGCGCCCTAGCCAAACCAATCTCGCTGGCCGAAGTTTCTTTCGCCGCCGTTTCCGACGCCGGTGAGCCTACTTGTGATCCCCTCCTCTGCACATCGGCATAGTCCACCGTTTCACATCTTTTTGACATGGCCTCGCCTCTTCTTCTTTACGACAGTGACGAGCCAAAGCTCTCGTGCCACCGCCGGAGCACACCGACCACCGGAGCTACCTCGGGCTCGCCCCGCCTCGTCCGGTCTTCCCCGAGCTCCACCGAGGCCACCACCGTGATCTTCTTCGTCCCCTGCATCCTCCCGACGAGTCCACCGAGCTCGCCGACGACCAGAACGCCGCCGACGACCGCGCCCGAGCCGCCTCTCCTCGCCGTCGACGTCAACCGCTGTAAGCATCGGTCGCCCGCCTCCTTTTCCTCGCGTCGGACACCTCCCCCGCCCTTAGATTCAGATCCGACGGCCACTGTAGATCCGCATGTTTAGTTTAAAACGCCGAATCATTTTCTTCTTAAGTATCGGCCGTCCGTTAGTTACTTAGGGCGCCCACGTCTCCTAGCCACTCAGCATCTGCCACGTGTACACTGTCCGATCCGTAGTTTTTTCTTTATTTTCTTTTCTGTTTTAATTTCCAGATTAGTTCCTGTTTTAGATTTGCTATATCTTTTAGGTTTTTAATCCAAATTGAGTGATTCTTTTTGCATTAGATTAATATTTTCATCTAGTTTCTGTAGATTCCAAGTGTGGCCATGTTTGAATAGTTTAAATTTAAATTTGCACGAATTTACTTCAAACACTGTTTTGAGAATAACTTGAGTTTAAAAATCGATTTTGACTTGATTCTTTTTGTTCCTGTTCACTTGTGGCTTTATTTAGCAGTAGGTTTGATTTGGGAAAATTTTAGAAAATTTTAAATTAGGGTTTTAGGCGAAACAGTACTGTTTTACTTATAGTTCTGTTTTAGCTTTTACTTTGTTGTTTTTATTTGTTTTCAATTGTTTTCTTTTGTCATTTTTGACAAGTTTCAAATTGTTTCTGTTAGTTAGTAGTAGTCACTTTTATTTGTAGTTAAAATAATTTTGTTATTTTATTTCTTTTGTTTTGTATGAAAACTTGTTTTAATCATAAGTGGAGTTTATAATAGTTTTTAGGTTGATTCTTTTTGCATAGAAAACTTTAGGTAAAATTCTTTCTGTGATTTTAATAAAAAACTTTATTTCTTTTCTGTTAAATTATTATTTTAGTGTTTTATTTGCTGTTAAGTTTTTATTTAGGAGAAAACTATTTTTGTTGGTTGTGGCTAAGTCATAGAGTTTTGCGAGTAGTTTTCTTTAGTGATTTTTCTTTTTGGGAATCTGCCTTTGGGCTTTATTTGGTTTTCTTATCGATTTCTTTATTAATTTATTTGTTGCCTTTATTGATTGAGTGTTAATATGATTGATATAATTGATTGCTAGACTGTTTGCTTATGTGAATACTATGTTGATATTTTAGATTTTCAACGGAGTGACGAATAGTTCTATCAAGTTCATTTTCTGAGAGCGATAATATCTTCATCAACTTACCAGGCAAGTTCACTTTGACCATCTATTTTACCCAAGTTTTATTCGCATGTAGTATTACCCTTTCAACAATTCCCCCAGTAGTGATATTGAATTCTTGTAGTTGAGTAGAATGCATGAGGTAGGAACCCATCTCCCTGTTACCAAGCCTGGGACGTTGTTTAGTTTTAAAGCTACGCTATAGTAGACGGGGTTGGTATGAGTGCTCGGGAGTGGTGTGAGAAGGTGGACTCTACGTCAATGACGACAACTTCATGATGGCATCTTCAAGGCCTGCATCTTCAAGACGTCAAGACTTCAAGATTTCAAGACTCGAGACAAGACTTCAATACACACTACTGGGTGGACTGGTTGTGATGCACCCTGGAGTACCCAGTGGATTGCCTAGTGAGCTGGAGTAGGCCAGTACTCATGAGGAAAGTACCACCCAGACTCAAAGAGACAGAAGAATACTTCATGCCCGGAAGCTTACCTGTGCAACCGCAAGTCATTATGGGCTCTGGCTTGGTTGACCTTAGTTGTGACTCTGGCTGGGACGGTGCTAGCAGATGTAGAACTATGGTAGTATTAGATGAGCACCGGACAGTGGCCAGAGGAACTCTTCGGAAGACCATGTTTCGGTCGTCTTGTTCTCAAACACCCTGAAGTGCGAGAACGTAAAAGGAGGGATCGAATCTTGTGGGTAAAGTGCACAACACTCTGTAGAGTTAAAACCTAATCGATTAGCCGTGTCCCCGGTTACGGACAATTTGAGCCTCTGGACTTGGATCTATCTCTGAACTCTCAACACCGGACTGATAACTAATTGTGGGCAACTTATGATACTTTTGGGCTATGGGACATCGGTTGGCGGAACCATGTCATAGTAGATAACTCTGTAGAGAAGACTCCTGATTTATTCCTTTGTCGTAGGGAAAATAAAAGCAGCTTTTACGCAAACAAAACTCAGACTCAGAGCCACAAAGCCATATTGCATATAGTATAGTTTTATCATCTGCTTTTCTTATGGTGATCTTGCCGGTACATTCAATGTACTGACCTACACGGCTGCAACGTATCATGTTGCAGGATTTCGACGACGAGTAAGAGTTACGATATAGGGTTATGGTCTACACTCAACTTGCCGATGGCGTTGATGGGACTCCACACCCGTTTGACTGTTTCCGTTGTGACTTATGAGGTATATATATCAGTTTTACGTTACTTATACATGTGATTGCACTTTTTTATATATATTGATGTACTGTGTGTGCCAGCATACTGATCCAGGGATGGCACAGATACACAGAGGCTTGACCGTCTGAGGTCGGGTCGCTACAGATGTCCAACGTGATATATGCTAGTACTACTTATACACACAGGACACTTGTTTCACCATGGCATATATTACATCAAAAGCTCTCAGAGGATAGATTAGTTCGGCAGTTGCGTGCTGCTACTGAAGAATTTCAAAGTTGATTAGGACCAGATCTCCTTGCAGAGAAACTTTGATTCTGACATCATCCCCAACCGCAAGATTTGATTGAGTTTTGAACCTTGACCATCCTTTAGCATCAATCATCATGCGACCATCCTTTCTACTTATGGTATATTGCACAGGTTCATTCACACCAAGGCTGCGCATGGAAAGAGAAACTTGGCCACGGTGGCCCGGATTATTGAACGACTCCCTCATTGCTCTAGGAATTTTCTGTTTGCACACAAGAGGACATACGCAAACAGTTAGATCAACACGGTGAATCATGTGAAACAACATGGAAAGACAAAAGAACGAGGCACGTGGGCTGCCAGTGCTTACCAAAGAGGTGGAGATGTTGGTTTTTGTAAGGACTTTGGAATATGCAGTGCGAACTGTAGCCCAGTTTGTTGCCGGTGCAAGTGCTAGTTCCATTGCCGCTGTACGGGCCGGGGCAGATGCAAGTGCAAGTTCAAATGTTGGTGCAGGTGCCGGAGCCGTTGCTGGTGCCTGTGGCGGTGCGACTGGTAGTGCCGCCGCTGCTGCCGGAGATGGTGCTCCTTCTGGAGCTGCTGCCGGTGTCGGTGCCCGATCCTCTGGTACATCAGCCTGATCCGCTGACGCGGTCGGTGCCCAATCCTCTACTGGATCAGACTGAGATGCTGTCGCTGTCAGTGCTAGAGCTAGTGCCGGTGTCGGAGCAGGTGCCGGTGCTCGATCCGCTGCAGCTGCCGATGTTGGAGGTGGTACCGATGTGCGAGACAGCAGCGCTCGTCTCTGGTCTGCTTTGATTTCAGACTGCAGCTTTGTAACTTTGCTACGCATCCTTCTTAAGCGAGAGTGCACATGAGTAATTCGAACTTCCTCCGGCTCCATGACCCGGATCCAGTCATTTTCTTTCCTTCTTTTAAAGGCGACAAGGACTAATTCTGGCGTGTTTGTTAAAGTAAACTACAGTTGATCAGAGGGCTTCAGATTGTACTCAGACAACAGACGGATCCAATTGTGTCCACTAATATAAGTGATGGACAGTTCCTTCGTTATTGACACATCATAAGAAGTGAAACCTGCTAAAATAACCATCATAGAGCAAACCAAACAGTTTATTCTGTAATGAATATGACATGGCAAAACCTGCATCATAAAATTGCAGCAAAAGTAAGAAAACATGACAGTTAATCAATGAGATTTACTTTATGTGACACGACTTAATCCATACTAGGAAATCACTATCTTCAAGTTCTAAATTGAAGGTTGTTCGTCCAATTATGGGTGGCATGCAGGGCCCCTCCTTCCACAAGAAGGACAGTCCAAAGGTCGTGACAACTTGTATGGAGAGAACATCCGCGGGAATGGAAATCCTGGTGGGTGTGATAAACCCTGCAATGCATACATATATTGGAGTGTAACCATAACTGATGTATACTCCCGCCGTCCACAAAAATAAGATGATCTGGATATTTCAAAATATATGGACTGAATTGAGTGGACAAACACACCAAAATGTGTCTAACTCTATATACATCTGATTCATAAAAAATGTAAACATCTTGTGTCTTTTAACAGAGGGAGTACTGTATTGGCATGAAAAAACACAGATATCAAACAACCAAAATTGGTATTATAGGTTCACCATTTCTAAAACATTAACATAGAGTGTTCTCAGGATTCACCACAAAACAAAAGCGGCAGTACTAACCCATACAGGGTTCACACACACAAATCAAGTACTGAACAATATTACTTACTACACACAAGCCAAGTTACACTAATTAAACTCTGCAGACTATTTCTTGCCACTGACCTACAGGATGTGCCCCACATAACTGACCAGGCCATGGACATCATGAGAAATGTCTATCGGCACCTTCGCCATCCCGTCAACATTGGAGAACCTAACAGTGTGGTCTTTCCACTCCTAAACATGCCGATGAAGACATGCCGCGTCAGATTTGTTGGGAAGCTCTACAAGAACCACACCCTTCGTAATTGCAGGCACAGCTACGAAATTGTTGTGGTGAAGTACACCCTCGAGAACATGCCTGACAACAATGCTACAGGAAAACACTTGTTCACGACATGTGGCTACAAGGACACGGCAACTAGATAGTTTAGTAGTGCACATCCTCAGGTCTTCCAGTTCACACGGCATGACTTTGAGAACTTCATCTCCATAACGGACCTAGTTCTAAATCAAACAGAAACCAATATTTTATTACTGCCTCCGTTCACAAATATAAGATGATTTTCCATATTTTACTCCATATAAGCACATAAATGAGTGAACAAAGACACTAAAACATGTCTACATCAGATACACAAAAAAGTTAGAACATCTTATATCTGTGAACAGAGCGATTACTTACAATACCCATAACACAAGTTATTGAGGGTACTATATTCTCTTCCTATAGCTAGCGTTGATGTTCATAAAGTAGTTGAAAGTAATCTATAAGAAATCTGTGTTATGTGCAAAAATCATATGCATGTCAACCTCTCGCATGTTTTGGTCAAAAGAGACATTTAGAACAGTCATTTGTCACACAAAAACCACATGAAAGATCGCCCAGAAAGTTATACTACTAGTACTATGTGTACATTACAGAAACATCGCATATTAGCAAGCACTTTGCAAGTTAGATCAGAAAACACGATCAGGATCACCAAAAAGATCGTCAACAAGAGATATTACCTCGACCGGCTTAACGAGGGATCCCAGAGAGGTGGCCTTTGCCAGGGCGATGGCCTTGAGCTTGTCTATGGTCGTCTCGGCGGGGTGCTTGCGCTTCTTCAGACTCTGAGCCTCGATGGTTTTGGCCAGAACCATAGACATCACTTTGGCCGGTGCTCCAGGGTCCCTAAGGAAACTGTCAAATAGAAATAAAAGGAAAGAAAACGATAATAAGAAACCCAGAAGAAGAACAGAGAGGGAGTTAGGATCGGTCCTGGGGTTGCAAAAGATGACTAGAACGGAAGTATAGCAGCACCATTGATGCGCTCACCTTTCCTTCTTTGGGAGACAAGAACAATGGCCGAAGCGAGTTGGGGTTTTCTTGAAGAAATGAGGACACGATGAGGAAGAAGCGAGTGGGGTTTTCTTGAAGAGAGGAAGATGAGGAAGAAGAGTGAAATGATGGTTGCTTAGTCCGTCCAACTTACTGCTGGAAAGGTGGGGTTTTGTGATTTGATGCCTCATGGGGCATTACTGCGGCGCTACGACCGCGGTAAGTCCACCGTGCAGTTGTGCACTCTAGTGTGGAGTAATTTGGTGCATGGAAAGTGGACCCCAATGCTGGCTGTCCCACACGTCGGCGAAAGTGAGTAGCAAGGTTCCTGACGACCATGGAGGAGGATCCGCGCGGTAGAGCATCTCCACTATTTCTTAAAAAAAATTGATTAGAACAAGCATTTCCACTCTTACGACGGAGGAGTGCGAAACACGGCAGCCACTTGAACTTACACTACTAGTACTCCTACTACTAGGCATGTGCAGTGGTTCATACAGTAGTCTTATCTTGTTCCCAGTGTAGTAAGATATGACGATAAAAAATGATGTATAGTAAACTGATTATACCACCCGAAGAAAAGTAACTGATTATAAATAAATCTATTGCGAGGGATATTGTTGCGAGTGTTTCAGCATATTTTTGGTTTACATCGCGGCTAGTATTCATGAATACGGTCCTGGGTGGGTCCCCTGCGTGTACGCGCCTTCTATTCCGTGCTACCTCGGCGTACAGTCGACGTGTGGTGGAGTACTATTATTTTTAGCAGACAAGGCAACCGGAGAAGTAGAATCAAGGGATGGAGGCGGTAGCCGCTCCGGAAGGGTGTCTCCGGAGGATTGACATCCAGTGGCATGTTGTGCGCATGTCACCTATGAACAGTAGTGTAACATGCCCACTTTTTTAACGTCCAATCGAGAATGAACGGTGAGATCAATGTCAATAGTACTCGGGGTACAGTGCACGGAGAGTATACTGCTACAGTGCTCGACCAAACAGGAACCATACGAAGCACGCCTCTATAGTGCTCTGTGCTACAGTGACCGTTCTGGACCATCTGAGTTTGATCCAATGGTCATGTTACGCCGTGACATGCCCATGCAGAGGACACCTAAACAACACCGAAGTCACTCTACTTCTCCAGGCGCACAACGGTGGTGATGCAGGGTGCCACCGCCCGCAGAGACCGCTCCCAGTCGATGGGAGCCAGCTCGTCAAAGACGACGTCCAATGGCACAAATGGATTCCGGTGACGTAGCCCGAAGAGGATTCGCTCGGTAACGACGACGGCCGCCCGCACCCCCTCCTTGTCCAGCGCCGCCCCCACCACCGCGCGGAGACGGCTCAACTCCTCAGAGATATAGGTGAAGAAGGAGACCAGGTTAGGAAGTCGCAGCTCGTTGAAGTCGATGGGGTGGTCGAACGGGTTTAGCCCGACGGCCGGCATGGACGCGCTGGCACGATGGTAGGCATCGCGCAGCTGCAACACTTGCGTGGTAACATGGTCCAGCAAGTGGTTGAGGCGATCCTGGACCTCGTCACGATCATCCTGCTCGCGCTTCAGTTGGCTCGCCATCAGGGCAATCTCGCCGCCTAGGGTATCTCCCGCTTTCTGCAACAATGCCGCTGACGCTTGAAGCATCTTTGTGGTGGACTCCTGCCGCTTTTGAAGCTTCGTGAACTCCCACTCATAACAGAGGAGCATGGAACTCTTCTCCTCCCTGAGCTAACGGATCTCCACGTCCTTGGCCCTGAGCTCCGCATCCTTGGCCTGGAGCTCCTCTGTCAGGCGCCTCACCTTAGACTCCGTGATCTGGTGCACCGCCATGGAACCCGGTAGAAGCAATGGGGAAATGAAGCAAAGGGGGTGAAACAGCTAGAAGGCAATGCAATCTACGGGAAGACAGAGGGATCGGGGTAAATCTTTTGGTTTTCACCATGGGAAACCCTAGTCGATGCCTTTTCACATCAGGGAGCAGTGGGTTTTACTGGCGGAGTCATCATGACTAATTCCTGCCGCGCCTGCTCCCGTCAAACAAAAAAAGAATTCTGTCGCGCCCAAGGACCAAAGCAACGCAACGGTGGATAGTATTTTAATTTACCTAGTGGCAAGGAGGGAAAAATGCTTGAAAAAATAAATGTGGCGGCGGCCTAGCTGATCGGTCGCACTAGCCCAACTAGCTAGCCATCGTGCTTGTACTCGGTGGGAAAGGTGGGGTTTTGTGATTTGCCGACTCACTACTTCGGCGCTACGACCGAGGAGGACCCAGAAACCGCGTGGTAGGGCATCCCACACTCGCACCGTCCCACGTCTCAGTAAGGAAGAAAATATGCGTGCACCACCGGGGAGGACCCAAAAACCACGCGGTAGGGTGTGCCACGTCTTAACACGGAGGAAAATGTGCGTGTAAAAATATATGAGACGTAGCTATGGTAAGAACTCGGGACCCCGCCAGTGGGTCGAAAACACCCCACTAGCCACACAGCTTCATCTCGACCAGCCACGAGGTCTCTTGTTCCTAGGCGATTCATCTTTTCTTACTCTCATCCATGGAGACATATAAAGCTTTAATTGATTCATTAATATCAACTTTGGGTGGCAACATTTTAGTCTTAAGATTTTCCACATGATGAATGATTCTATCAATGCTCCTAGACATATCATCAAGTTTACTTAATTTTTCCTCTAGTGAAGTGTTAAAAACTTTTTGAGCATTAATAAATTCTTTAATATTACTTTCAAGATCAGAGGGCGTCCTATTATTATTATTATTATAGAATTACCATAGGAATTTGCATAATTATTAGAGGAATTTACAAGAAACGGCCTAGGATTAAAATTACCTCTATAAGCATTACTATTAAAATTGTTTCGCGAGACAAAATTCACATCTATGGGATCATTATTTTGCTCAATCAAGGTGGATAAAGGCACACCATTAGGATCAATAGGAGTATTTTGCTAGCAACCAATTTCATAAGCGCATCAACTTTGTCACTCAAAGTACTAATTTCTTCAACAGAATTCACCTTTTTACTAGTAGGAACTCTTTCAGTATGCCATTGTGAATAATTTGCCATAATATTATCAAGCAATTTAGTAGCTTCTCCCAATGTAATCTCCATAAAAGTATCACCCGCGGCGGAATCTGAAAAGATTTCCAGAAACAAAATTTAATCCCGCATAAATTTTTTGTATGATCGTCCACAAATTTAAACCATGAGTAGGGCAATTTCTTATCATTAATTTCATCCTTTCCCAAGATTGGGCAACATGTTCGTGATCAAGTTTCTTGAAATTCATAATTTGGTTTCTAAGGGAAATAATTTTCGGGGAGGAAAATACTTGGTAATAAAAGCATCTTTACACCTATCCCAAGAATCGATACTATTTCGTGGTAAAGATGAAAACCAAATTTTTGCACGATCCCGCAATGAGAACGGGAATAACTTCAATTTCACAATATCATTATCCACATCTTTTTTATTTTGCATATCACACAATTCTACGAAAGTGTTAAGATGGGATGCAGCATCTTCATTAGGACTACCAGAAAATTGTTCTTTCATGACAAGATTTAACAAAGCGGCATTAATATCACAAGTCTCCGCACTAGCAGCGGGAGGAGCAATCAGAGTACTAATAAAATCATTATTATTAGTTTTAGAAAAATCACACAATTTTGTATTTTCTTGAGACATCGTGGCTATGCAAACAAGATAACAAGCAAGCAAAGAAGCAAATAAGAAAAAAGCAAACGAAAAATATTTTTGTATTTTTGTAAAAACTTTTTAGAAGTGGGGGAGATGAAAACGAGAGGCAAAGGCAAATAAAATAAATGCAAGGAGATGAAGGTTTATGCGTAGGTACTTGATAGATGTTGATGATGCCTCCCCGGCAACGGCGCCAGAAATTCTTCCTGCTACTTGTGAGCTGCGTTGGGATTTCCTCGAAGAGGAGGGGATGATGCAGTACAATAGAGATAAGTATTTCCCTCGGTTATGAAACCAAGGTTATCAATCTAGTAGGAGAATCACGCAACAACTCGTTAGCAGCACCTGCACACAAAACAACACATCCTCGCACCCAACGCGAACAAGGGGTTGTCAATCCCTTGGCGGTTAATTGCAAGATTAAATTAAATGGTGATAGATAGATAGATCGAAAAAAATACAAAATAAAATAAATAAAGTAAAATTGTAGCAAGGTATTTTTAGGATTTTCAATATATGATAAAGGTAGACCCGGGGGCCATAGTTTTCACTAGAGGCTTCTCTCTTGAAAATAGCATACAGTGGGTGAACAAATTACTGTTGGGAAATTGATAGAAAAGCAAATAATCATGAAAATATCCAAGGCAATGATCATGTATATAGGCATCACGTCCGAGACAAGTAGACTGAAACGATTCTGCATCTACTACTATTACTCCACACATCGACCGCTATCCAGCATGCATCTAGAGTATTAAGTTCATAAAGAACGGAGTAACGCCTTAAGCAAGATGACATGATGTAGACAAAGTAAACTCATGCATGAATAAACCCCATCTTTTTACCCTTAATAGCAATGATACATACGTGTCATGTCCCTTTCTGTCACTGGGATTGAGCACCACAAGATCGAACGCATTACAAAGCACCTCTCTCATTGCAAGATAAATCAATCTAGTTGGCCAAACCAAATCAATAGATCGGAGAGAAATACAAAGCTATTACAATCATGCATAAAAGAGTTCAGAGAAAACACAAATAGTATTCATGGATAACCTGATCATAAACTTACAATTCATCGGATCCCAACAAACACACCGCAAAAAGTGATTACATCAGATAGAACTCCAAGAACATCGAGGAGAACATTGTATTGAAGATCAAAAAGAGAGAAGAAGTCATCTAGCTACTAACTATGGACCCAAAGGTCTGTGGTAAACTACTCACGCATCATCGGAAGGGCAGCAAGGTTGATAGAGAGCCCCTCCGTGATCGAATCCCCCTCCGGTAGAGTGCCGGAAAAGGCCTCCAGATGGGATCTCTCAAGAACAGGAACTTGTGGTGGCGGAAAAAGTATTTCGTGGACTCCTCTGTTGGTTTCCCGATTTTAGAGTATTTATAGAGGTGGAATTAGGTCAAACGGAGCAAAGGTAGGCCCACGAGGCACCAGGGCGCGCCACCCCCCTAGGGCGCGCCCTGGTGGCTCGTGGCCACCTCCTCTGTCTTCTGGCCCTCTCCCGAAGCTTCTAATGTCTCTTATGTCCAGAAGAAAAATCTCCAAAAAGTTTCGTGGCATTTGGACTTCGTTTGGTACTGATATTCTGAAAAACCAAAAACAGGCAGAAAACAACAACTGGCACTGGGCACTAAGTTAATAGGTTAGTCCCAAAAATGATATATAATTGCTTGTAAATGTATAAAAAACATCCAAGATTGATACTATAATAGCATGGAACAATAAAAAATTATAGATACGTTGGAGACGTATCACCATGCGACACATTCTTGAGGAATGCGGGAATTTTCGATGATTTCTACTACTTGGCGAACAATGCCGGCCTTATCCTGTTCCTCAAAGGTAAGTGTGACCAGTATCTTCTCCTCACTAATACTTTCATTCAAAGTTTTCACTTTCGTTATAGTAAAGATATACCCATGGTGTCATTTAACCTATATGATATTCCGAGAGAGACGACACTTGAGGATTTTTGCCGAGTGTGCAAACTTCCTAATGAGGGCAGCCCAATAGAGCCACGTCCAAGGGACATTGCGGATTTTATATCCGCAGTGACCGTGGGGGAGTCGAGAGGAGTTTCTAAGGCTAGGGTTGCTAGTTTACATTTTCCCTTTTTACGATATTATTCATTATTTGCCAGGAGGTGTTTGACTAGTCGGTGGGAGAGTGGAACGCTCAGTTCACCCGACCTTGCTATTTTGCGCCATGCTCTTAGTGGTGATAGAACCTTCAGTTTGGGTGCGATGGTCGCCCGGCGGTTACACACTAACCGTTCGAAGGGCGCTATTTATGGTGGTATTTATGCTTCCTGCCTTGCCGAACACTTTGAGATTCCTATTAGGCACAACGAGGAGGAGGACAAGCTTTTACCAACTATGTACCTTGATTATAGTAGCATGGTTGGGCATGACTTTATAGACGATGGCCCCGTTCGCTTTAGATATAACTTGATGTTTAGTCAGGGCACTCGTGAGGTTATTACTTTGCCTGCACCGTCTTTGTTCGATCTTTCTAGTGGCAGGTATACCGTCATGCCTGAGGACATTTACGCTTATTGGGGTCTGACACCACCCTCAGAACATGAGCCAGTACCCGCTCCAGCATCGATCTATAAGTGGGAGCCTCAGGAGCCTGTTTATCAGTTGGACCCTCAGCAGCCACTGTGTGATCCTCAGCAGCCCCAGTATTATCCTGGAGGGCCCAACTTCGATCCATGGCCATAGACCAACTTAGGCCAAAATCCTAAGCTTGGGGGAGTACGTATTTGTCACCGACATTACATTCATGTACCGCACATTCATTTCAGTTGTCGGTGTTCATCCGTTTTCATTGTATATCCATGTTAGTTTTATTTTTGCTTTCTTCTTGTGTGTTTGAAGAACTTTCAAAAATCCAATAAAATTAGTTGTAGTTTCTTTCTTGTTTAATTAATTCGTACTATTAAAAGAAAACCCAAAAAGATTTCTCGTTTCTTCTTTTACTTGTTGGGAGCTTTCCCGTGTAAATAGTTTTTCTCGTTTTTCGTTTTTCCTTCGTTAATTTGCTTTCTTCAGAAAAACTAAAACTCCAAAAATATTTTAGTGTGTTTCTCTAAATTTCTTTCCTTTTTCGTTGTGTCGTCATAAAGAGAAGACCACGATGAAATTGTTGAGTGGCTCTCACATGCTTTATTGTTGATCTAACAAAGAGCCACCATTACCTTGTCTTCTCCTTTGAATAAAATGTTTGCATATTCCAGCTTAGACCACGGCACACTCGCACTATTATTATTATTATCATATCATTCGGTCGTGCAAGTGAAAGGCAATAATGATGATATTTGATGAAGTGATTGCGGTGAAGAAAAGCTGGTATGAACTCTTCTTGTTTTAGTTTTTGTAAATATGTTTAACTCAGTATTCATGATTCAACATTATTATGAGTAAACATGTTTGTGATGACAATTAGAGATCATAGTTGCTCATGCCATGCTTAAATAGCTAGGAGTGAATAATGATTTATCTTGAGTGTCAACATGCATTAAAATGGTTGTGATGTGGTATGTTAGTATGGCATCCTCCTCTGAACAATTCAAGTGGCTTGACTTGGCACATGTTCACACATGTAGTTGAATCAAAACCAACATAGCCTCCACGATATTTATGTTGATGGTGTTTATATCCTACTCATGCTCCTATTCAGTGTTAATTATTCTCAATGCATGATTATGACCGTTTTCGTTCTCTAGCTGGTCGCTTCTCAATCTATTTGCTAGCCTTCACCTGTACTAAGCGGGAATACTGCTTGTGCATCCAAAATCCTTAAACCAAAGTTATTCCAGATGAGTCCACTATCGCTACCAATATGCGGTATTACTCTGCCGTTCCAAGTAAATTTGCATGTGCCACCTCTAATCATTCAAATAAGCATTTGTTTTGTGTGCCCGTACCGCTCATGGAGCGACAGGGGGTGGTCAGTATCTTCCATGCTAAGCGGGTTATTCTTAGATGAGTGTTTATTCACTTGTCATTGCACGAGAGGGGCTGGTAATTGGGATGCCCAGTCCCATAATCAAAATGAAAAATATATATAATGCAAACAAACTCCCCCGGAAATTTGATTGTGAGAGCACCCGTGAATTCGGCTAGCCATGGCTTGTGTTGGTATGGTGGAGGGGGAGTAAACCTTACCTGTCCGCTTGGGAACCGGCTATAATGTGTTTAGCATGGAAGATATTGAAAATTCTCGGTCGTGATGTTCACAGGAAAAGCATACCTCTCAAAATTATTTTCATCTCTGATTTAAGCTTCGAGCTCTGGCACCGCTGCAAATCCACGCTTCCCTCTGCGAAGGGCCAATCTATTTACTTTTATGTTATTTTACTTTTATTATTGAGTCATCACCCTCTCATTTGAGCATCAGTTGGAGAGCACTATTGTCATTTTTATGCATTGAGTATAGTTAATATTGGGTGTGACATGACTGGATCTCTTCTACCATGAATTACAATATCTAGTCATTACTTGAACTTCAGAGGTGCTCTGCATTTATGTTTTGCGGTCTCAGAAAGGGCTAGCGAGATACCATGTTATCGTATTGCATCATGATTGTTTTGACAAATTGTTGGCATCCGAGACATCTTATTATTGCTCGCTAGTTGGTTATGTTATTGATATGAGTAAATGTGAGACCTAAGTGTTATCATTCATATGGTTAGTTCATAATCTTTGCTGAAAGCTTGAATGCTAGTTAAGTATATATACAGACAACAAGAACAAAAGGGTTCGTAAAAGTTTTTCTTTGTCACTTTTAGTTTGTCAACTGAATTGCTTGAGGGCAAGCAATGAGTTAAGCTTGGCGGAGTTGATATGTCCCAAACGTATCTACTTTTCCAAACACTTTTGCTCTTGTTTTGGACTCTAATTTTCATGATTTGAATGTAACTAACCCGGACTGACGATGTTTTCAACAGAATTGCCATGGTGTTGTTTTTGTGCAGAAATAAAAGTTCTCGAATGGACCTAAAAATTTACGGAGAATTATTTCAGAATATATAAAAAATACTGGCGAAAAGATCCACTGGAGGGGAGCCACCCATGGGCCACAAGCCCAGGGGGTGCGCCTACCCCCCAGGGCGCGCCCTCCAGGCTTGTGGGCCCCTGGAACCTCCGTTTGACCTAATTCCAACGCTATATATACCTATTCATGAAGAAAAAAATCAGAGAGAAAGAATCATCGCGTTTTACAATATGGAGCCGTTGCCACCTCCTGTTCTTCATCGGGAGGGTTGATCTGGAGTCCGTTCGGGGCTCCGGATCGGGGGATTCGACGCTGCCGTCATCATCAACCATCCTCCATCACCAATTTCATGATGCTCACCGCCGTGTGTGAGTAATTTCTTCGTAGGCTTGCTGGACGGTGATGGGTTGGATGAGATTTATCATGTAATCGAGTCAGTTTTGTTAGGGCTTGATCCCAAGTATCCACTATGTTCTTAGATTGATGTTGTTATGACTTTGCTATGCTTAATGCTTGTCACTAGGGCCCAAGTGCCATGATTTCAGATCTGAAGCCTTTATGTTTTCATGAATATATTTGTGTTCTTGATCCTATCATGCAAGTTGTATGCACCTATTACGTGTTATGATCCGCATACCCCAAGGTGACAATAATTGGGATTCTTTCCGGTGATTACCGTAGTTTGAGGAGTTCATGTATTCATTAAGTGCTAATGCTTTGTTCTGGTTCTCTATTAAAATCCCTTAGATTTTCTTATGGACCCCGCTGCCTTGGAAGGGTAGGACAAAAGATGTCATGCAAGTTCTTACTATAAGCACGTATGACTATATACGGAATACATGCCTACATTACATTGATGAATTGGAGCTATTGTGTATCGCTCTAGGTTGTGACTGTTACATGATGAATGTCATCCAACATAATTATCCATCACCGATCCAATGCCTACACTTTTCTCATATTGATCTTTGCTAAGTTACTTTCGTTGCTGCTGCTGTTACAATCACTACAAAACTGCTATTGTTACTGTCTTTGTTACTATTGCTAGTGTTACTATTGCTATCAAAACTATCATATTACTGTGCTACTAAACACTTTGCTGCAGATATTTAGTTCTCCAGGTGTGGTTAAATTGACAACTCAACTGCTAATACTGACAAATATTCTTTGGCTCCCCTTGTGTCGAATCAATAAATTTTGGTGAAATACTACCCTCGAAGACTATTGCGATCCCCTATACTTGTGGGTTATCAAGACCTTTTTCTGGTGCCGTTGCCGGGGAGCATAGCACTATCTATTGAGTCACTTGGGATTTATATCTGTTGATTACTATGAAGAATCTGAAAGACGCTAAGACCAAGATCGTTCCCTCTAGGACGAGGGGAGGTAAGGAACTGCCATCACACTCTGCACTTGATTCACCTTCTGTTTCGAGTAGGCTTGTGACACCACCACCTGTTATTCATTCTGATATGTCGCAAGTAATTGATGATACTACTTCTACTATGAATGATACTTATGATGATGCTAGTACTATGCCCGATAATACTGTGCCACTAGGTGAATTTCTTGATGAACAAATCGCTAAAGCTAAAGAAACTGAAAATGTTAAAACTACTGAAAATATGACTCACCTATTATTCCTAGCTCTCCTAGAATTGAAATGCCTAAGATACCTGATGGTTATGTCCTGGATGGAGAAATAGCTAGAGAATTTCTTGCTTGTAATGATAGAGATGATGTTAGAAAATTACTTGCTAAGCTTAAAGAAAAGTCTATGATGGAGAGAATAAAATATGATCCTAAGTTTGCTACCTCTCCTATCTTTGTTACCGATAAGGATTATGAATTCTCTGTCAATCCTGACTTCATTACTTTGGTTGAATCTGATCCTTTTCATGGTTATGAATCTGAAACTACTGTGGCACACCTTACTAAATTGAATGATATAGCCACCCTATTTGCTCATGAGGATAAAATTCGTTACTACTATATCCTTAAGTTGTTTCCTTTCTCATTAAAGGGTGATGCTAAGAAATGGTTTAATACTCTTGCTCCTGGTTGTGCGCGTAGTCCCCAGGATATGATATATTACTTCTCTGAAAAATATTTTCCTGCTCATAAGAAACAAGCTGCCTTATAGGAAATATTTAACTTTGTGCAAATTGAAGAAGAGAATCTCCCTCAAGCTTGGGGGAGGCTTCTCCAATTACTTAATGCTTTGCCTGATCATCCTCTTAAGAAAAATGAAATACTTGATATCTTTTATAATGGACTAACCGATGCTTCTAGGGACTACCTAGATAGTTGTGCCGGTTCTATTTTTAGGGAACGGACTGTTGGACAGGCTGAAGAACTACTGAATAATATGTTGAGAAATGCCAATGATTGGACACTTCCTGAACCACCACCTAAGCCAAATCCGAAGAAGAGAGGTATTCTATTCCTCAGTCCAGAAGATATGCAAGAAGCTAAGAAGTCTATGAAAGAAAAGGGTATTAAAGCTGAAGACGTTAAGAATTTACCACCTATTGAAGAAATACATGGGCTTGACATCGCGACACAGGTAGTAGAGGTAAATTCTCTTACTAGATTCGATGAAGGTGATATTCCTTATAATAAATCTGCTAGTCAATGCCTATATGAGTTTGATAATTACATCATTAAGCAAGAACACTTCAATTTATATGTTAGCAGTCAACTAAAAAGAAATGCCTTCACGATAGATCGCTTGAGTGATTTGATGTTTAGAACTGCTAATGATCTTAAAGGCTTAAGTAAACATGCTGCTATGGTTCATACTCAGTTAGAACAAATTGCTAAGTCAGAAAATGATTTGCTTGATGAGATGAATAATAAAATGAATGATTGTGCTGTAGAGTTGTACTAGAGGAGGTAGAATGACTCAGGAGCCTCTTTATCCTGAAGGTCATCCTAAAAGAATTGAACAAGATTCTCAAACAATTAATATTGATGCACCTAGTCCATCTAAGAAGAACAAGAAAAAGAAAAATGATAAAACTTTGCCTGCTTCTAGTGAACCTGTGATAGAAAACCCTTCCTGGGATCCTGCTGATGTTTCTATTTCTGATGCTGATACACAATCTGGTAATGAACATCCACCTAATGATAACGATAATGAAAATAATAATGATGTTCATAGTGATGCTCAACCAGATAATGATGTAGAAATAGAATCTGCTGTTGATCTTGATAACCCACCTCCTAAGAATAAAAGATATGATAAAAGAGACTTCGTTGCTAGAAAACATGGAAAATAAAGAGAACCATGGGTTCAAAAACCCATGCCTTATCCCACTAAACCATCTAAAAATAAGGATGAGGAAGATTTTGAGCGCTTTCTTGAAATGCTTAGACCTGTCTTTTTGTGCACTCGCTTGATTGATATGTTGAAAATGTCTCCCTATGCTAAATACATGAAGGATATTGTCACTAATAAAAGAAAGATACCTGAAGCTGAAATTTCCACCATGCTTGCAAATTATTCTTTTAAGGGTGGAATACCTAAGAAGTTAGGAGATCCGGGAATACCTACTATACCATGCTCCATTAAAAGAAGTTATGTTAAAATTGCCTTATGTGATTTAGGAGCCGGTGTTAGTGTTTTGCCTTTCTATTTATATAGAAGACTTGATTTGAATAAACTTGCACCTACTGCAATATCTTTGCAAATGGCTGATAAATCAACTGCTATACCTATTGGAATTTGCGAGGATGTGCCCGTTGTTGTTGCAAATGTTACTATTTTAACAGACTTTGTTATACTTGATATGCCCGAGGACGACAACATGTCGATTATCCTTGGTAGACCCTTTTTGAATACTGCAGGGGTTGTTATTGATTGCAACAAAAGCAAGGTTACCTTTCATGTCAATGGTAATGAGCATACGGTTTATTTTCCGAAGAAACAAAGTTCGGTGAATGGTATAAATTCTATTGAGAGGGTTTCGACAATCACTATTGGAGGTTTCAAATTCCTTATTCCTACTGTCAAAAAGAAATATGAAATTCTTATTGTTGGGGAGATGCACATCCCCATTGAGGTAACTTAGTGTTATACGAAGATTCTTCGGTTTCATGCCATTCGGAAATAGTTTGTTAATAAGACTTGATCAACCTTATTAATGGATTCTTTTTTAGGGGTATGTGGTCGATGAATTTAGTAAGCACAACCTACTGTACCTATCTTTTGCTCTCTGTTATTTATAGTTGAATAAAGTAAAATGCCATGATTATCCTGTTTTCTGAATTTTCCGTGCAATAAAAAATGGCCCAAAAATAAAAGTTCTTAGAATGCCCTGAAAACTTAGTATGATTTTTTATGCAATACTTAAGAAATTTTGGCACTGAACACACCTTAGGGGGGTGCACCTGTGAGCAACAAGCTCACAGGGCGCGGCCACCCCCTGGGCGCGCCTAGCAGGCTTGTGGGTCCCACATGGACCCACTCACTTATCCCAGCCACCCACACCCTTCTTCCACCTCCAGAAAAAACCGTCCTTGCTCCCTAGCCCGTGTTCTTGCTCATTTTGCTGCAACTATTGATCTCCTTACTCGGAACTCCGTTTCCGAAACTGTTTTGAGGAATTGCTCCTCGGTATGTGACTCCTCCAATGCTCCAATTAGTTTTTTTTCTAGTGCTTTATGTTTTGCAAATTTTTGCTACTATGGTGACCATGTATATGAGCTTGCATGTTGAATTTGTATGGTCCAAAGTAGTTTGGATGCATGATTTAGCCTCTAGATACTTGTGAGAGTAGTTGCTATCAATCTTGTTGAGTTTCATTCACTTTTATTTTGAGTCACTAAAAATGCTCAAGTGAAGGTTGAGAGGTTCCTTGAGCCGGAGTCCTAAGGAGGCTCCGAAGCCCAAGTACCACCTTCCTCGTGCGGCCGTGTGAATGGCCATGCGACACATTCTTGAGGGATGCAGGAATTTTCGATGATTTCGACTACTTGGCGAACAATGCCGGCCTTATCCCGTTCCTCGAGGATGTGTGACCAGTATCTTCTCCTCACTAATACCTTCGTGCAAAGTTTTCACTTTCATTCTAGGAGAGATATACCCATGGTGTCATTTAACCTATACGATATTCCGAGAGAGATAACACTTATGGATTTTTGCCGAGTGTGCAAACTTCCTAATGAGGGTAGCCCAATAGAGCCACGTCCAAGTGACGTTGCGGATTTTATATCCGCAGTGACCGTGGGGAAGTCAAGAAGAGTTTCTGAGGCTAGGGTTGCTAGTTTACATTTTCCCGTTTCATGATATTATTCATTATTTGCCGGGAGGTGTTTGACTGGTCGGTGGGAGAGTGGAATGCTCAGTTCACCCGACCTTGCTATTTTGCGCCATGCTCTTAGTGGTGATAGAACCTTCAGTTTGGGTGCGATGGTCGCCCAGCGGTTACACACTAACCGTTCGAAGGGCGTTATTTATGGTGGTATTTATGCTTCCCGCCTCGCTGAACACTTTGAGATTCCTATTAGGCACAACGAGGAGGAGGAGAAGCTTTTACCTACTAGGTACCTTGATTATAGTAGCATGGTTGGGCATGACTTTATAGACGATGGCCCCGTTCGCTTTAGATATAACTTGGTGTTTAGTCAGGGCACTTGTGAGGTTATTACTTTGCCTGCACCATCTTTGTTCGGTCTTTCTAGTGGTAGGTATACCATTATGCCTGAGGACATTTACGCTTATTGGGGTTTGACCCCGCCCCCAGCACCTGAGCCAGTACCCGCTCCAGCACCGATCTATCAGTGGGAGCCTCAGGAGCCTATTTATCAGTGGGATCCTCAGCAGCCACTATGGGATCCTCAGCAGCCCCAGTATTATCCTGGAGGGGCCAACTTCGATCCATGGTCGTAGACCAACTTAGGCCAAAAGCCTGAGCTTGGGGGAGTACGTATTTCTCACCGACATTACATTCATGTACAACACATTCATTTCAGTTGTCGGTGTTCATCCTTTTTCATTGTATATCGATGTTAGTTTTATTTTCGCTTTCTTCTTGTGTATTTGAAAAACTTTCAAAAATCCAAAAAAATTAGTTGTAGTTTCTTTCTTGTTTAATTAATTCATAGTATTAAAAGAAAACCCAAAAAGATTTCTCGTTTCTTCTTTTACTTGTTGGGAGCTTTCCCGTGTAAATAGTTTTTCTCGTTTTTCGTTTTTCCTTCGTTAATTTTCTTTTTAGAAAAACTAAAACTCCAAAAATATTTCAGTGTGTTTCTCTGAATTTCTTTCCTTTTTCGTTGAGTCGTCGTAAAGAGAAGACCACGATGAAATTGTTGAGTGGCTCTCATATGCTTTGTTGTTGATCTAACAAAGAGCCACTATTACCTTGTCTTCTCCTTTGAATAAAATGTTTGCATATTCCAGCTTAGACCACGGCACACTCGCCCTATTATTATTATCATATCATTCCGTCATGCTAGTGAAAGGCAATAATGACGATATTTGATGAAGTGATTGCGGTGAAGAAAAGCCGGTATGAACTCTTCTTGTTTTTGTTTTTGTAAATATGTTTAACTTAGTATTCATGATTCAGCATTATTATGAGTAAACATGTTTGTGATGACAATTAGAGATCATAGTTTCTAATGCCATGCTTAAATAGCAAGGAGTGGATACTGATTTATCTTGAGTGTCAACATGCATTAAAATGGTTGTGATGTGGTATGTTAGTATGGTATCCTCCTCTGAACAATTCAAGTGGCTTGACTTGGCACATGTTCACACAGGTAGTTGAATCAAAACCAACATAGCCTCCATCATATTTATATTTATGGTGTTTATATCCTACTCATGCTCATATTCTGTGTTAATTATTCTCAATGCATGATTATGACCGTTTTCGCTCTCTAGCTGGTCACTTCTCAATCTATTTGCTAGCCTTCGCCTGTACTAAGCGGGAATATTGTTTGTGCATCCAAAATCCTTAAACCAAAGTTTTTCCAGATGAGTCCACTATATCTACCTATATGCGGTATTACTCTGCCGTTCCAAGTAAATTTGCATGTGCCACCTCTAATCATTCAAATAAGCATCTGTTTTGTGTGCCTGTACCGCTCATGGAGCGATAGGGGGTGGTCAGTATCTTCCATGCTACGCGGGTTATTCTCAAATGAGTGTTTATTCACTTGTCATTGCACGAGAGGGACTGGTAATTGGGGTGCCGAGTCCCGTAATCAAAATGACAAATATATATAATGCAAACAAACTCCCCCAGAAATTTGATTTGTTGGAGGGCACCCGTGAATTCGGCTAGCCATGGCTTGTGTTGGTATGGTGGAGGGGGAGTAAACTTTACCTTTCTGCTTGGGAACCGGCTATAATGTGTTTAGCATGGAAGATATTGAAATTTATCGGTCGTGACGTTGACAGGAAAAGCATACCTCTCAAAATTATTTTCATCTCTGATTTAAGCTTCGAGCTCTGGCACCACTGCAAATCCAAGCTTCCATCTGCGAAGGGCCTATCTATTTACTTTTATGTTATTTTACTTTTATTATTGAGTCATCACCCTCTCATTCGAGCATCAGTTGAAGAGCAGTATTGTCATTTTTATGCATTGAGTATAGTTAATATTGGGTGTGACATGACTGGATCTCTTCTACCATGAATTACAATATCTAGTCATTACTTGAACTTCAGAGGTGCTCTGCATTTATGTTTTGCGGTCTCAGAAAGGGCTAGCAAGATACCATGTTATCATATTGCATCATGATTGTTTTGACAAATTGTTGGCATCTGAGATATCTTATTATTGATCGCTAGTTGGTTATGTTATTGATATGAGTAAATGTGAGACATAAGTGTTATCATTCATATGGTTAGTTCATAATCATTGCTGAAAGCTTGGATGCTAGTTAAGTATATATACAGACAACAAGAACAAAAGGGTTCATAAAAGTTTTTCTTTGTCACTTTCATTTTGTCAACTAAATTGCTTGAGGACAAGCAATGAGTTAAGCTTGGGGGAGTTGATACATCCCAAATGTATCTACTTTTCCAAACACTTTTGCTCTTGCTTTGGACTCTAATTTGTATGATTTGAATGGAACTAACCCGGACTGACGATGTTTTCAGCAGAATTGCCATGGTGTTGTTTTTGTGCAGAAATAAAGTTCTCGGATGAGCCTGAAAATTTACAAAGAAATTATTTCAGAATATATAAAAAATATTGGCGAAAAGATCCATTGGAGGGGAGCCACCCAGGGGGCGCGCCCTCCAGGCTTGTGGGCCCCTCGAACCTCTGTTTGACCTAATTCCAACGCTATATATACCTATTCGTGGAGAAAAAATCAGAGAGAAAGAATCATCGCATTTTCCGATACGGAGCCGCTGCCACATCCTGTTCTTCATCGGGAGGGCTGATCTGGTGTCCGTTCGGGGCTCCGGAGAGGGGGATTCGACGCCATCATCATCATCAACCATCCTCCATCACCAATTTCATGATGCTCACCGCTGTGTGTGAGTAGTTTCTTCATAGGCTTGCTCGGAAGATGATGGGTTGGATGAGATTTATCATGTAATCGAGTCAGTTTTGTTAGGGCTTGATCCCAAGTATCCACTATGTTCTGAGATTGATGTTGCTATGACTTTGCTATGCTTAATGCTTGTCACTAGGGCCCGAGTGCCATGATTTTAGATATGAACCCTTTATGTTTTCATGAATATATTTTTGTTCTTGATCCTATCTTGCAAGTTGTATGCACCTATTACGTGTTATGATCCGCATACCCCAAGGTGACAATAATTGGGATTCTTTTCGGTGATTACCGTAGTTTGAGGAGTTCATGTATTCACTAAGTGCTAATGCTTTGTTCTGGTTCTCTATTAAAAGGCGGCCTTAATATCCCTTATATTTCCTTATGGACCCCGTGTCCACAGGAGGGTAGGACAAAAGATGTCATGCAAGTTCTTACTATAAGCATGTATGACTGTATACGGAATACATGCCTACATTACATTGAGGAATTGGAGCTATTGGGTATTGCTCTAGGTTGTGACTGTTACATGATGAATGTCATCCAACATAATTATCCATCACAGATCCAATGCCTACACTTTTCTCATATTGATCTTTGCTAAGTTACTTTCGTTGCTGTTGTTACAATCACTACAAAACTGCTATTGTTACTGTCTTTGTTACTATTGCTACTGTTACTATTGTTATCAAAACTATCCTATTACTGTGCTACTAAACACTTTGCTACAGATATTTAGTTCTCCAGGTGTGGTTGAATTGACAACTCAACTGCTAATACTCACAAATATTCTTTGGCTCCCCTTGTGCCGAATCAATAAATTTGGGTGAAATACTACCCTCGAAGACTGTTGCGATCCCTATACTTGTGGGTTATCACAGAGCATTCAACTATTGCAGGATGCCGGTACCTCACCAAATTGATACCTTTGTTTATCATCGAGGGAAAGCCTACTAGTTGCTGCAAACTCCTATCTTGGGGAGACCAAAAGCTAGCCACCATTAGCAGCTAGAGCGCACGATCAATTTTTTAGTAGAGAAAGCAGGACAAAGTGCCTCATTGTGTTCAATGGAAGAGGTTTCCCCTTGGTCAGAGTTAAATCACGTGATTGATCTTTCATCTTACGGTCGGTTGTTGTGGCGTGAAAGTAGGTGGTTGGCATGTCCGTTGAGTAGCCAAGCTTGACAACCCCATTGACACCAATAAATCTCTTCTTCTTTGTAAAGTTTGATGATCTTGTTCCCTGGAACGTATCCGCAATTCTAATGGGCCTCTAAAGGGCCATCGTGTCTGCTTGCCTATCAAGACATATGATCTCCTCGAGGGTATTTTGATGGAAATATGCCCTAGAGGCAATAATAAAATGGTTATTATCATATTTCCTTATTCATGATAAAGGTTTATTATTCATGCTAGAATTGTATTGACCGGAAACTTAAATACATGTGTGAATACATAAACAAATACCGTGTCCCTAGTGAGCCTCTACTCGACTAGCTCGTTGATCAAAGATGGTTAAGGTTTCCTAACCATAGACATGAGTTGTCATTTGATAACGGGATCACATCATTAGAAGAATGATGTGATGGACAAGACCCATCCGTTAGCTTAGCATATGATCGTTCTGTTTATTGCTACTGCTTTCTTGAATGTCAAATACATGTTCCTCAGACCATGAGATCATGCAACTCCCGGATACCGGAGGAATACCTTGTGTGCTACCAAACGTCACAACGTAACTGGGTGATCATAAAGATGCTCTACAGGTATCTCCGAAGGTGTCCGTTAAGTTGGCATGGATCGAGACTGGGATTTGTCACTCCATGTTTCGGAGAGGTATCTCTGGGCCCTCTCGGTAATGCACATCATAAGAAGCTTGCAAGCAAAGTGACTAAGGAGTTAGTTACGGGATGATGTATTACGGAACGAGTAAAGAGACTTGCCGGTAACGAGATTGAACTAGGTATGGAGATACTGACGATCGAATCTCGGGCAAGTAACATACCGACGGACAAATGGAATTACGTATGTTGTCATTGCGGTTCGACCGATAAGATCTTCGTGGAATATGTAGGAACCAATATGGGCATCCAGGTTCTGCTATTGGTTATTGACCGGAGAGGCGTCTCGATCATGTCTACATCATTCCCGAACCCGTAGGGTCCGCACGCTTAACGTTCGTTGACGATATAGTTTTATATGCGTTATGTGAATTGGTAACCGAATGTTGTTCGGAGTCCCGGATGAGATCCCGGATGTCACGAGGAGTCTCGGAATGGTCGAGAGGTAAAGATTTATTTATGGGAAGTCATATTTTGGGTTCCGGAAAAAGGTGCAGTTTTTTCGGTATTGTACCGGGAAGCTTCCAGAAGGTTCCGGAGGATTCCGGAGGGGTCCGGAAGTCCACAAGTGGGTCCACCACGTCCCAAGGGATGGCATGGGCTAAGGGGAGGCGCCTTGGCCTTATTGGGCCAGCCACACCAAGTCCTCAAAAGCCCACGCAGCTAGGGAAGGAAAAAAGGAGAGTCCTAGTGGGAATAGGATTGGACTTTGGAGTCCAAGTCCACGTGTGTACTATTCACGTGGTACTGTTCACGTGGTACTGTTCACGTGGCACTATTCCTTCTACTCCAAGCCCCTACACATATATAAATAGAGGAGAGGGGGCGCCCCAAACAAGCCACAACATTGTCTTAGCCGTGTGCGGCGCCCCCCTCCACAGTTCCGTCCCTCGGTCATATTTTCGTAGTGTTTGGGCGAAGCCCTGCGGAGATAGCATCACCATCACCGTCACCACGCCGTCGTGCTGCCGGAACTCATCCACTACCTCGCCGTCTTGCTGGATCAAGAAGTCGAGGACGTCACCGAGCTGAACGTGTGCTGAACGCGGAGGTGTCGTACGTTCGGTACTTGATCGGTTGGATCGCGAAGAAGTTCGACTACATCAACCGCGTTGTCTAACGCTTCCGCTTACGGTCTACGAGGGTACGTAGACACACTCCCCCTTCTCGTTGCTATGCATCTCCATGGATAGATCTTGCATGTGCGTAGAATTTTTTTGTTTTCCATGCAACGTTCCCCAACAGTGGCATCATGAGCCAGGTCTATGCGTAGATGATATGCACGAGTAGAACACAAAGAGTTGTGGGCAGTGATCGTCATACTGCTTACCACCAACGTCTTATTTTGATTCGGCGGTATTGTAAGATGAAGCGGCCCGGACCAACCTTACATGTCCACATACATGAGACCGGTTCCACCGACAGACATGCAACTTGTTTTGCATAAAGGTGGCTGGCGGGTGTCTGTTTCTCCTACTTTAGTTGAATAAAATTTGACTGCGGCCGGTCCTTGTTGAAGGTTAAAACAGCAAACTTGATAAATCACCGTTGTGGTTTTGTGCCATAGGTAAGAACGGTTCTTGCTAGAAGCCCGTAGCAGCCACGTAAAACTTGCAACAACAAAGTAGAGGACGTCTAACTTGTTTTTGCAGGGTATGTTGTGATGTGATATGGTCAAGACATGATGTGATATACGTTATTGTATGAGATGATCATGTTTTGTAATTTATCGGCAACCGGCAGGAGCCTTATGGTTGTCTCTTTATTGTATGAAATGCAAGCGCCATGTAATTGCTTTACTTTATCGCTATGCGTTAGCAATAGTTGTAGAAGCAATAGTTGGCGAGACGACCACGACGCAACGATGGAGATCAAGGTGTCGAGCCGGTGACGATGGAGATCATGACGATGCTTTGGAGATGGAGATCAAAAGCACAAGATGATGATGGCCATATCATGTCACATATTTTGATTGCATGTGATGTTTATCCTTTATGCATCTTATTTTGCTTAGAACGACGGTAGCATTATAAGTTGATCCCTTCACTAAATTTCAAGATAAAAGTGTTCTCCCCGAGTATGCACCGTTGCTAAAGTTCGTCGTTTCGAAGCACCTCGTGATGATCGGGTGTGATAGATTCTACGTTCACATACAACGGGTGCAAGCCAGTTTTACACAAGCATAATACTTGGGTTAAACTTGACGAGCCTAGCATGTACAGACATGGTCTCGGAACACTGGAGACCGAAAGGTCGAACATGAGTCATATAGTAGATATGATCAACATGGAGATGTTCACCATTGATGACTATCCCATCTCACGTGATGATCGGACATGGGCTAGTTGATTTGGATCATGTATCACTTAGTTAACTTGAGGGATGTTAATTTAAGTGGGAGTTCATTAGTAATTTGATTAATTGAACTTAATTTATCATGAACTTAGTCCTGATAGTCTTTGCAAATTATGTTGTAGATCAATAGCTCGCGTTGTAGCTCCCCTGTTTTTGATACGTTCCTAGAGAAAGCTTAGTTGAAAGATGATGGTAGCAATTACATGGACTGGGTCCATAACTTGAGGATTATCCTCATTGCTGCACAGAAGGATTATGTCCTTGATGCACCGCCAGGTGATGGACCTACTGTAGGAGCTGCTGCAGACGTTGTGAACGCCTGGCAGGCTCGATCTGATGACTACTCGATAGTTCAGTGTGCCATGCTCTACGGCTTAGAACCGGGACTACAAAAGCGTTTTGAATGCCATGGAGCATATGAGATGTTCCAGGAGCTAAAATTGATATTTCAAGCTAATGCCCGGGTTGAGAGATATGAAGTCTCCAACAAGTTCTTCAGCTGTAAGATGGAGGAGAACAGTTCTATCAGTGAACACATACTCAGAATGTCTGGATACCACAACAACTTGACTCAGCTGGGAATTGATCCTCCAATTGAGAGTGTTATTGACAGAGTTCTTCAGTCACTGCCACCAAGCTATAAAGGCTTCGTGATGAACTATAATATGCAAGGGATGGAGAAGACAATTCCCGAGCTCTTCGCGATGCTGAAATCGGCGGAGGTAGAAATCAAGAAGGAGCATCAAGTGTTGATGGTTAACAAGACCACTAGTTTCAAGAAAAAGGGCAAGGGAAAGAAGGGGAACTTCAAGAAGAATGGCAAGCAAGCTGCCGCTCCCACGAAGAAACCCAAAGTTGGACCCAAGCCTGAAACCGAGTGCTTCTACTGCAAAGGGACTGGTCACTGGAAGCGGAACTGCCCCAAGTATTTGGCGGATAAGAAGGATGGCAAAGTGAACAAAGGTATATTTGATATACATGTTATTGATATGTACCTCACTAGTGCTCGTAGCAGCGTCTGGGTATTTGATACCGATTCAGTTGCTAATATTAGTAACTTGAAGCAGGAGCTGCAGAGTAACGGAGACTAGCTGAGGGCGAGGTGACGATATGTGTTGGAAGTGTCTCCAAGATTGATATGATCAATATCGACACGCTCGTAATACCTTCGGGATTAGTATTAAACCTAAATAATGGTTATTTGGTGCTTGCGTTGAGCATAAAACATTATATCTGGATATTGTTTATTGCTAGACGGTTATTAATTTAAGTCAGAGAATAATGGTTATTCTGTTTATATGAATAATATCCCTCGTGATCATTCACCCTTGTGAATGGTTTATTCTTGTTGAATCTCGATCGTAGTGATACACATATTCATAATATTGATGCCAAAAGATGCAAAGTTGATAATGATAGTGCAACATACTTGTGGCACTGCCGTTTAGGTCATATTGGTGTAAAGCGCATGAAGAAACTCCATGCTGATGGACTTTTGGAATCTCTTGATTATGAATCATTTGATACTTGCGAACCATGCCTCATGGGCAAGATGACTAAAACTCTGTTCTCCGGAACAATCGAACGAGCTACTGATTTGTTGGAAATAATACATACCGATGTATGCGGTCCGATGAATGTTGAAGCACGCGGTGGGTATCGTTATTTTCTAACCTTCACAGATGATTTGAGTAGGTATGGGTATATCTACTTGATGAACCAAAAGTCTAAAACATTTGAAAAGTTCAAAGAATTTTAGAGTGAAGTAGAGAATCATCGTAACAAGAAAATAAAGTTTCTACGATCCGATCGCGTAGGAGAATATTTGAGTTACGAGTTTGGCCTTCGTTTAAGAAAATGTGGAATTGTTTCACAACTCATGCCACCTGGAACACCACAGCGTAATGGTGTGTCTGAACGTCGTAACCGTACTTTATTGGATATGGTGCATTCTATGATGTCTCTTACCGATTTGCCACTATCGTTTTGGGGTTATGCATTAGAGACAGCTGCATTCACATTAAATAGGGCACCGTCTAAATCCGTTGAGATGACACCGTATGAACTGTGGTTTGGCAAGAAACCTAAGCTGCCGTTTTTTAAAGTTTGGAGATGCGATGCTTATGTGAAAAAGCTTCAACCTGATAAGCTCGAACCCAAAGCGGAGAAGTGCGTCTTCATAGGATACCCTAAAAGAAACAATTGGGTACACCTTCTACCCCAGATCCGAAGGCAAGGTCTTTGTTGCCAAGAATGGGTCCTTTCTAGAGAAGGAGTTTCTCTCGAAAGAAGTGAGTGGGAGGAAAGTAGAACTTGATGAGGTAATTGTACCTTCTCTCGAATTGGAAAGTAGCTCATCAGAGAAAACCGTTCCCGTGATGCCTACACCAATAAGAGAGGAAGATAATGGTGAAGATCATGAAACTTCAGATCAAGTTACTACTGAACCTCGTAGGTCGACCAGAGTACGTTCCACACCAGAGTGGTACGGTAATCCTGTTCTGGAAGTCATGTTGTTAGACAACGGCGAACCTACGAACTATGAAGAAGCTATGATGAGCCCAGATTCCGACAAATGGCTTGAGGCCATGAAATCTGATATAGGATCCATGTATGAGAACAAAGTATGGACTTTGGTGGACTTGCCCGATGATCGGCAAGCCATTGAGAATAAATGGATTTTTAAGAGGAAGACAAACGCTGATGGTAATATCACTGTCTACAAAGCTCGACTTGTCGCGAAAGGTTTTTGACAAGTTCAAGGGGTTGACTACGATGAGACTTTCTCACCTGTAGCGATGCTTAAGTCTGTCCAAATCATGTTAGCAATTGCCGCATTTTATGATCTGGCAAATGGATGTCAAAACTGCATTCCTTAATGGTTTTCTCAAAGAAGAGTTGTATATGATGCAACCAGAAGGATTTGTCGATCCTAAGGGTGCTAACAAAGTGTGCAAGCTCCAGCGATCCATCTATGGACTGATGCAAGCATCTCGGAGTTGGAATATACGCTTTGATGAGGTGATCAAAGCATATGGTTTTGTACAGACTTACGGTGAAGCTTGTATTTACAAGAAAGTGAGTGGGAGCTCTGTAGCATTTCTAATATTATATGTGGATGACATATTGTTGATTGGAAATGATATAGAATTTCTGGATGGCATAAAAGGATACTTGAATGAAAGACCTCGGTGAAGCTGCTTATATATTGGGCATCAAGATCTATAGAGATAGATCAAGACGCTTGATAAGACTTTCAATGAGTACATACCTTGACAAGATTTTGAAGGAGTTCAAAATGGATCAGTCAAAGAAGGAGTTCTTGCCTGTATTGTAAGGTGTAAAGTTGAGTAAGACTCAAAACTCGACCACGGCAGAAGATAGAGAGAGAATGAAAGTCATTCCCTATGCCTCAGCCATAGGTTCTATAATGTATGCCTTGCTATGTACCACACCTAATGTGTGCCTTGCCACGTGTTTGGCAAAGGGAGTACAAGAGTGATCCAGGAGTGGATCACTGGACAGCGGTCAAAATTATTCTTAGTAACTAAAGGACTAAGGAAATATTTCTCGATTATGGAGGTGATAAAGAGTTCGTCGTAAAGGGTTACGTCGATGCAAGCTTTGACACCAATCTGGATATCTCTGAGTAGCAAACCGGATACGTATAATGGAGCACTCATTTGGAATAGCTCCAAGTAAAGCGTGATAGCAGCATCTACAGTATGACATAAGGATTTGCAAAGTACACACGGATCTGAATGTTGCAGACCTGTTGACTAAAAAAATCTCTCTCACAAGCAAAACATGATCACACTCTAGTGAACTCTTTGGGTGTTAATCACATGGCGATGTGAACTAGATTATTGACTCTAGTGCAAGTGGGAGACTGATGGAAATATGCCCTAGAGGCAATAATAAAATGGTTATTATCATATTTCCTTATTCATGATAAAGGTTTATTATTCATGCTAGAATTGTATTGACCGGAAACTTAAATACATGTGTGAATACATAAACAAATACCGTGTCCCTAGTGAGCCTCTACTAGACTAGCTCGTTGATCAAAGATGGTTATGGTTTCCTAACCATAGACATGAGTTGTCATTTGTCAACGGGATCACATCATTAGAAGAATGATGTGATGGACAAGACCCATCCATTAGCTTAGCATATGATCGTTCTGTTTATTGCTACTGCTTTCTTGAATGTCAAATACATGTTCCTCAGACCATGAGATCATGCAACTCCCGGATACCGGAGGAATACCTTGTGTGCTATCAAACGTCACAACGTAACTGGGTGATCATAAAGATGCTCTACAGGTATCTCCGAAGGTGTCCGTTAAGTTGGCATGGATCGAGACTGGGATTTGTCACTCCGTGTTTCGGAGAGATATCTCTGGGCCCTCTCGGTAATGCACATCATAATAAGCTTGCAAGCAAAGTGACTAAGGAGTTAGTTACGGGATGATGTATTACGGAACGAGTAAAGAGACTTGCCGGTAACGAGATTGAACTAGGTATGGAGATACCGACGATCGAATCTCGGGCAAGTAACATACCGACGGACATATGGAATTACGTATGTTATCATTGCGGTTCGACCGATAAGATCTTCGTGGAATATGTAGGAACCAATATGGGCATCCAGGTTCCGCTATTGGTTATTGACCGGAGAGGCGTCTCGGTCATGTCTACATCATTCCCGAACCCGTAGGGTCCGCACGCTTAACGTTCATTGACGATATAGTGTTATATGAGTTATGTGAATTGGTAACCGAATGTTGTTCGGAGTCTTGGATGAGATCCCGGACATCACGAGGAGTCTCGGAATGGTCGAGAGGTAAAGATTTATATATGGGAAGTCATATTTTGGGTTCCGGAAAAAGGTGCAGTTTTTTCGGTATTGTACCGGGAAGCTTCCAGAAGGTTCCGGAGGATTCCGGAGGGGTCCGGAAGTCCACAAGTGGGTCCACCACGTCCCAAGGGCTGGCATGGGCTAAGGGGAGGCGCCCTGGCCTTATTGGGCCAGGCACACCAAGTCCTCAAAAGCCCACGCAGCTAGGGAAGGAAAAAAGGAGAGTCCTAGTGGGAATAGGATTGGACTTTGGAGTCCAAGTCCACGTGTGTACTATTCACGTGGTACTGTTCACGTGGTACTGTTCACGTGGCACTATTCCTTCTACTCCAAGCCCCTACACATATATAAATAGAGGAGAGGGGGCGCCCCAAACAAGCCACAACATTGTCTTAGCCGTGTGCGGCGCCCCCCTCCACAGTTCCGTCCCTCGGTCATATTTTCGTAGTGCTTGGGCGAAGCCCTGCGGAGATAGCATCACCATCACCATCACCACGCCGTCGTGCTGCCGGAACTCATCCACTACCTCGCCATCTTGCTGGATCAAGAAGTCGAGGACGTCACCGAGCTGAACGTGTGCTGAACGCGGAGGTGCCGTACGTTCGGTACTTGATCGGTTGGATCGCGAAGAAGTTCGACTACATCAACCGCGTTGTCTAACGCTTCCGCTTACGGTCTACGAGGGTACGTAGACACACTCCCCCTTCTCGTTGCTATGCATCTCCTTGGATAGATCTTGCATGTGCGTAGAAATTTTTTGTTTTCCATGCAACGTTCCCCAACATATTTGCCTTCAGAAGGCAAGCATCCTTACCATTGTTGCCCCCCCCCATAAAGCCACATCATCTCTTAAAAATCAATGAAGTAGGCCAGACAACCATCCCAAACATCAATAGGACCCCATTGATCCCTTCGGGTGGCCAACCAAGTTTCCCACTTGGATTTGTGGTGGTTGACGAAGTCCTCTTCCTTGAACCAGCCAAGCTCAAAGAATAAATGAGTATTGTGGAGGAGTGCGATTGGAGCCAACCCTCGTTTCAGCATTAAGATGAGAGAGGCGGTAGGTAGCTTCTGAGTCCGCAGAGAAAACCAACCAATCCAGAACAAACCTGATCAGGGATAGTTGTTTGTTCGTCTAGGTATATCTCGCCTGACATTCAGTGAGTTTCTTGAAGATCCATGTTTACAATGGCGATGTTGAAACATTTGATGTGCGACCGTCAGATGTTGTCTGAGCTCTTGTGTGTTGTTTCCTGTTTAAGGTTGAAATCCCCACCGATAATCACCAGTCCAATGGTGTCGTTAATATTGAGCTCAATTTTTAAGAGAAATGCATCCATAAGCGCATTATCAACTGGCTTGTAGGTTACCTAGATACCCAAATGCTTAGTTTGGTGATTTATTTGTTGGATGCAATCGGGAAAAAATGTCCCGAGGACCATGCCAACACCTAGAAAAGTTCTTTGTCAATGCCTAGCAGAATACCCCCCCCCCCCCGAGCTGTCAATTGTTGGCACCCATTGCTAAGCAAATTTGTCATGTGGATCAATGGCTCTGAGCTAAAAAATGTAAAAATTGATTTGAAATGGTCTGCTAGAGAGCAATTCAGTCAAAATTTTCGCTGGCAACATTATCCTTAATATGGGTTTGACGCCCCGTATGGCAAAAACCCTAGATTCTCTAGAAAAGGATCTTCATTGGAGGATCTTTTTCTGAGGCACACCCCCATTGATGTAGAGCGACTTAGGCATGGGTTTAGCTGATGACTTTGGTCCACACGGATCCCCTTGGTCGCCTTCCATGTCCACATACTTCCCACTCGTGACTGGGAAGGAAGATGACGCCTTCTTGACCTCCTTGGCACCTTTTCCTATGGCTGCCTTACAGCGAGTTGTTTGGATAGCGCTGCTTGGGTGAGTTCACGAGCACGAATCTTATCCATAGTACTAGGTTCACCCTTAACGTCTCCAACTAGAGTAACCCGCTATCCCGTACAACAAAGGAAATCTGCGAATTGTCTAAATCATGAAGGACCGAATAGTTCGGAAGAGGGTTGGCTGGCTTCCTTAGTTTCTTCTCCACCATGAGGTGCTGGGCTCGTTTGAGACAAGACAGATTGGCCAAACTCATTCAGACTGGTTGCTGCGGTGTGAATAGCCATACGATATCACCTTGAATCACTTGCCATTGGGAACCATAGAAGAAGCACCCAATTCCTCACGAAGCTTGTCGGCCCGCCGCAGTTTGGAACATGGAGAGCGCTCAAGGGCTGATTTTGGACCTGAGATCAGTGTAGGAGCTGATGCTTGTATGAACATTGATGGGATGGTCGAAGATGGTGGCACCGCTTCAGATGCGCCTTGCTCGTTGAATTGCGGGGATGTTATGGCCTACACCAAATCAAATTCTTGAGTCTTGAATTTGTCTACTTGCTTTTTCATGGCTTCTACAGAAAATTGCCAGTCGACAGGGCTTTCCTCAGCCCAAATCCAACCTATCAGCCTCTGGGAGCTTAAAATCTTTACCCAAGGGGATTAAAACCTAACCCTACTCATTAGACGATGTAATATCCACCACCGAAGAAGATTGCTTGGGCAATTGGTTGATCCCTACCTTGTGTTGAGAGAAGGACGTGTCGAACTCGGATGGGCCATTCGTGGCCCCAAAGGCAACTTCTGGAAAATGATCTACCCCTCTCCCATGAAGGTTAGAGTCATATTGGTCGATGGAGGATGCGAGGTGGCGAGAAAGAGGGGTCTTTCTCACCACCGGCCTTCGATGCTTGGTCATGGAGGAAGGCATGACCGTGCCGATGCAATTTTAGGTTTGGTACCATTGTTGCCGACAGTCTCTTTCTCAGCCAGAGTGCTCTAAGTGGCTGGAGAGGTAGCCTTGTCTTGCTTCTTGTCGGTGGGTGATGTCTACTACGCAACTTTATTCTTGTAGACTCTGTTAGGCCTCCAAGGGCAGAGTTTTGTAGGACAGCAGCAAATTTCCCTCAAGTGGATGACCTAAGGTTCATCAATCCGTGGGAGGTGTAGGATGAAGATGGTCTCTCTCAAACAACCCTGCAATCAAATACAAGCAATCTCTTGTGTTCCCAACACACCCAATACAATGGTAAATTGTATAGGTGCACTAGTTCGGCGAAGAGATGGTAATACAAGTGTAGTATGGATAGTAGATATATGTTTTTGTAATTTGAAATAATAAAAACAGCAAGGTAACAAGTGATAAAAGTGATCACAAACGGTATTGCAATACTTGAAAACAAGGCCTAGGGTTCATACTTTCACTAGTGCAATCTCTCAAAAGTGGTAACATAATTGAATCATATAATAATCCCTCAAACTGCGACAAAGAATCACTCCAAAGTTCCTATCAGAGAAAGTAGGACGAAAACGTGTATCAACCTATGTGCGTAGATTACCCCAATGTCACCACAGGAATCCGCAAGTTGATTACCAAAACATATGTCAAGTGACTCAATAGAATACCCCATTGTCACCACGGGTATCCACATGAAAGACATACATCAAGTGATCTCAAATCCAAAGTATTCAATCCAACATAAGAAAATCTCAAAGAGCAAGACTCAATTCATCACAACAAAGATAGAGAGGAAGAACACCATGTGATCCAATTATATTAACAAAGCTCATGGTACATGAAGATCGTGTCCTATCAAGATCACGAGAGAGAGAGAGAGAGAGAGAGAGAGAAAGAGAGATCAAACACATAGCTACTAGTACATACCCTCAGCCCCGAGGGTGAACTACTCCCTCCTCATCATGGAGGCAGCAAAGAGTGATGAAGATGGCCTCCGGTGATGGATTTCCCCTTCCGGCAGAGTACCAGTGGAGGCCTCCAGACGAGATTGCTTCGGAACAAAGGCTTGTGGCGGCAGAAAAACTCATCTAGGTTAACTTTTGGGGGTTTCTGTATTTATTGGAATTTCCAGCGTTGGAATCACGCCAGGAAGGTTCTTGAGCGGCCCACAAGCTTAGTCCACACGCCCTAGGGGGAGGGTGCGCCGTGTAGCTTGTGGTGTCCTCGTGGGTATTCTGGTCCTTCCTCGAAGCTTCGTTGGTGTCTTATGTTCCAGAAAAAATCACCATAAATTTTTATCGCGTTTGGATTTCGTTTGGTATGGTTTTTCTGTGAAACAAAGAAATAGACAAAAACTGGCACTGGGCACTAGATTAATATGTTAGTGCGAAAAAATAATATAAAAGTGCACCAAAAACATGGCATGAATACTTCATAAATTATAGATACATTGGAGACATATCAGCATCGCCAAGCTTAATTCCTACTCGTCCTCAAGTAGGTAAATGATAAAAGAAATAATTTATGAAGTGTGAATGCTAGAATAGTGCACAAATTTGATCAGTGATAATTTCAATCACTTTTCCTAGCATCATAAACATCAACTATTTCTCATAAAACTCATCATGATAAAATGGCAATCAATTCACATGTTATAGTTTAAACAATGCACTCTCTTGAAACTTAACAACTAGTGTTCTTAGTCACCAAACAATTACAAATATATTATTTTCAGAAAAGTATAAGTAAGAGCTCCACATACTCAATTATCATATAGTCTTCTATGATTGCTAGTACTCAAAGCATATTTTTAGAACAAACAACATCCATTAGACACAGAGGAAGATAGGGGCTTAATATTTCGCCTCCCAACTTACTTATGATAGAGATAATTGTCAACAATAATAATTCATGATCAAATATATTTGACTGGATATATGTGTCTAGATCTTTCCCCACCACACGATGCTTGCCAAGTGGAGAATAATTGAGGTTGGAATAAGATGTTGACTCAACATGAAAAGTAAATTGATATGCCCTTCATAGACGGAAGCATGGATTTTCTAATGTGCTAGAGCTCACTGCTTAAAATAGAGATAATTTCATTTGAGAGGTGTACTTTTCTTGTCAATGGTTTAACGACAAAGTTTTCAATATTTTCCATGCTAAACACATTAATGGCGGTTCCCATGCAAAAAGTTTTACCCCCCTCCACCATACTAACACAAACCATGGCTAGCCGAATCCACGGGTGCCTACCAACTTTCAACTTTCCAGGGGGAGTATTTTCATAAATAAATCGGGACTGGGCATCCTTTTTACCAGCCTCCCTCAAATTTGAGGAGTGAATAAACTCTCGCCGGCGAGTAAAACACACTTAGCATGGAAGATATTTACTACCCCATCGCTCCATGAGTGGTACGGGCACGCAAAACAGATGTTCATTTGAAGGTTTTAGAGACGGCACATGCAAATTTACTTGGAACGGCAAGGTAATACCGTATGTAGGTAGATATGGTGGACACTCATGGAAGAAACTTGGCTCAAGGATTTTGGATGCACAAGCAGTATTCTCGCTTAGTACAGAAATTCTGGGCTAGCAAAGATTATAAACAAGCACCACATGTTGGAGGATTCATAACAATATAATTTCTATGCAAATACACCCAAATATAATTCATTATGTTCTCTTCCTTGTCCAAGTTCAACTTTTTTGATCAGGTTTGAAAATAATTAATGGGTATTCACAATCATAAAAGATGTCCAAGATAATATATTTGTTTGTGAAGTTTCTCTTCCTAGCTTATACTAATCTTTCATGAATTGCTTGAATGACCAATATCGTGATTGTTAAATTTCAATAGATTTTACTTTCTAAACCCAATGTGAAACTATTACTAAGCATATGGAACATGTATAATTTCAGATTTATGATATTCAATTCATTCATGAATTTAATACTCTAAAGATATACATGAAGCACAAGAGTGAATGACAAACTACTCCAAGAAGATATAAGTGAAGAACAAAGAGTAGTTAATCAATTAAGTGGCTATGTAAAGACTCTCTCCAAATCAAAAAATTCAGGTCTAAAGATTCTATCAAACAACAAATAAAACAAAAAGGACACTCCAAGAATAGCACACATCATGTGAACAAATAAAAACTTAGGCTCAACTGAGACTAACAGATAGTTGTTGATGAAGAGAGGTGGGATGCCTACCGGGGCATCCCCAAGCTTAGATGCCTGAGACTTCTTGGAATATTAACTTGGGATAAGGCATCCCCAAGCTTGAGCTCTTGTGTCTCCTTAATTCCTCTCATATCACGGCTTCTCCTAAGTCTTAAAAACTTCATCCACACAAAACTCAACAAGAACTCGTGAGATAAGTTAGTATAAATCAACTCAAAAACTTTCACAATCTCTACTGTAGAAAATTACAAAAATTATAATTAAACATTCCATACTAAATGTCTCTGCATATTTAATACTCCCATCACCTAATAGAAACATTAAACAAGCAAACATATGCAAACAATGCAACTATAACATCAATCTGTATAACCAGAACAGTCTGTAAAGGAGGAATAAAAATTTATACTTCCCTAACTCCAAAAATTCTGACAAATTACCACGTGACAGAGAACTCATGCATGCTTACTTTGTAAAAAAATTAGATTTTTATCATGTTCTGACTATTCAGGAATATTCAGGACATAACAAAAAACTTTTTGTTTTCAAACAGCAACTCATAAACTTGCAAACTGAGCATGGTAAAGGTTATACTTGGCACTTTTATTGAAATTAAAGATATAAACATGATTATGAATAATAGAAAACAATGCCAAATAAAAATAAATGATGCTCCAAGCAAAACACATATTATGTGATGAATAAAAATATAGTTCCGAGTGAGGTATACCGATAGTTTGAAGACGAAAGAGGGTATGTCATCCAGGGCATCCCCAAGCTTGGACGCTTGAGTATTCCTTTAGTATTACCTTGGGGGTGCCTTGGGCATCCCCAAGCTTAGGGTCTTGCCACTCATTATTCTCCTCATATCGTTGTCTCACCCAAAACTTGAAAACATCAATCACATAAAACTTAACGGAACTTTGTGAGATAGGTTAGTACAATAAAAATAAATCATCCACTTGGGTACTGTCAAGACAAGATTCATAATTGTTCTCACATAATTCCTACTTTATTCTATCATTTCCACAATTTATATTACCTAATATAAGCCATGGAAACTCCAAAACAAGCAAACTATGCAATAAAAACAGAATTTGCCAAAAACAGAACAACACGTAATGATCTAATTAATCATCATACTTGTGTAACTCTAAAAATTCTGAAAAATTAGTACAACGTAAAAAAGTTGTATAGCAATACTGTGTAAAATTTCAGAATTTTTTCACACTCCAGTACAAAATGTAAAATCATGCACTGGACGCTAAACTTTCTGTTTTTGCACAGAACCAAATAAACAAACATCCACATCAACCTAAAGGCTTTACTGGGCACATTATTGCAAGAAAATATACAAAACATGATTACTATAGGTAGCTTAATCATGTTAACTCACAAAAAAAAAATATAAATATTGGGTTGTCTCCTAACAAGCGCTTTTCTTTAAAGCCTTTTAGCTAGGCATGATGATTTTGATGATGCTCGCATAAGAATAGGAATTGAAACATATAAGAGAGCATCATGAATCATATGGCAAGAACATTTAAGCCTAACCCACTTCCTATGCATAGGGATTTTGTAGGCAAACAATTTATTGGAGCAAGAATCAACGAGCATAGGAAGGCAAAACAAGGATGACTTCAAAACTTTCAACACGAAGAGAGGAAACTTGATGTTGTTGAAATATATATAAGCATATCTTCCCCTCTCATAATAATTTTTAGTAGCATCATGAAGAAATTCAACAATATAGCTATCACACAAAGCATTCTTTTCATGATCCCCATGCATAATTTTTTTACTACTCTCCACATAAGCAAATTTCTTCTCATTCATAATAGTAGGAGCAAACTCAACAAAATAACTATCATATGATACTTGATTGACATAATCAATTTGAGAATTAAAATCATGATGAAAAATTTCATGGTTATAATTATTCTTTATAGCATACATGTCATCACAATAATCATCATAGATAACAACTTTTTTCTCATAATAATTAATTGACCCATATTCCAAAGTAGTGGATTCAACATTAAATAGATTCATGACCTGTCCAAATCCACTTTTATCATTATAATAAGATTCAACACCCTACAAAATTATGGGATCATTACCTAGAGTTGACACTCTTCCAAACCCACTTTCATCATTGTAATCATCATAAATAGGAGGCATGCTATCATCATAACAAATTTGCTCATCAAAAGTAGGGGGACTAAAAAGATCATCTTCATCAAACATAGCATCCCCAGGCTTATGGCTTTGCATATCATTAGCATCGTGGATATTCAAAGAATTCATACTAGCAACATTGCAATCATTCTCAAAATTCAAGGAACTCACATGAAACATTGTGTTAAATTCTTCTTTTAACACTTCATAGCAATTATCGGAATCCATATTTTAAAGAAAGACTTCATAAATATAAAGATTTTGATGCAACTTAACTTCCATTTTTTATAGTTTTCTTTTATAAACCAAACTAGTGAATAAACAAGAAACTAAAAGATTCAATTGCAAGATCTAAAGATATACCTTCAAGCACTCACCTCCCCGGCAACGGCGCCAGAAATAGCTTGATGTCTACTACGCAACTTTATTCTTGTAGACTCTGTTGGGCCTCCAAGTGCAGAGTTTTGTAGGACAAAAACAAAATGCAAGACATACATCAACTGATCTCAAATCCAAAGTATTCAATCCAACATAACGAAACCTCAAACAGCAAGACTCAATTCATCACAACAAAGATAGAGAGGAAGAACACCATATGATCCAACTATATTAACAAAGCTCATGGCACATCAAGATCGTGTCCTATCAAGATCACGAGAGAGAGAGAGAGAGAGAGAGAGAGAGATCAAACACATAGCTACTAGTACACACCCTCAGCCCCGAGGGTGAACTACTCCCTCCTCGTCAAGGAGGCAGAAAGGGTGATGAAGATGGCCTCCGGTGATGGCTTTCCCCCACCGACAGAGTACCGGCAGAGGCCTCCAGATAAGATCGCTTCAGAACAAAGGCTTACAGCAGTGGAAAAAATCATCTAGGTTAACTTTCGGGGGTTTCTGTATTTATAGTAATTTTCAGCATTGGAATCACGCCAGGAAGGTTCCTGAGGGGCCCACAAGCTCAGCCCATGCGCTCTAGGGGGAAGGGCGCGCCGTGTGAGCTTGTGGTGTCCTCGTGGGTCTTCTAGTCCTTCCTCAAAGCTTCGGGGGTCTCTTATGTTCCAAAAAAATTACCGTAAATTTTTATCACGTTTGGACGTCGTTTAGTATGGTTTTTCAGCGAATAAAGAAATAGACAAAAACTAGCACTAGATTAATATGTTAGTCCATAAAAATAATATAAAAGTGCACCAAAACCATATAAAATTATCGTAAACATGGCATGAATACTTCATAAATTATAGATACGTTGGAGACGTATCAGTGGGACAAGCTCTCTTGTGTTTGTGGTTGCAGTGATGGCCACTTTTGTCTTCGTCATTGAGTCCCCTTGGAGCTGGTGGCAGCAGAGGTGGAGACATGTTACCCTTGTTTGGTTCTTCCACTTCGCAGCATATCATGTACCCATAGTTATTGATGAATATTCTATTGGAGCAGTTGAGCTTAGTGGGGCTGATACGGAAAATAGGGCTCGGACTGATCCCACTTTAATTAGTGAAAGCTCGTCAATGACCGTGATCCAACCAAAAGGCCGAAGCACCAGTTTCATCATCTTGATAGTTCTCTTCAGAGAATTTAGCATGCCCTAGAACTTAACCCAAGTGCTACAACAAACCACCGCGTTAGTGGTCCGTTTTGCAAACAACACCACACTCTTGCAGATAGGAAGGTTCATACCCCCACTGTTGACGCAAAGGTGCAGACTCTACTTGTAAAGGAAAATCACTAAGAAATCCTCTCGCTCATTTAATTGGGAGACCTACCAGTCGTACCCTTCTACCTCGAGCAAGTAGTTGAGCATGGCCACCCAATCTTGAATGGTGAGTGCTACTTGTGAGCTGTGTTGGGATTTTCCTCGAAGAGGAGAGGAGATGCAGTATAATAGAGATAAGTATTTCCTTCAGTGAGAACCAAGGTTATCGAACCAGTAGGAGAATCACACAAAGCCTCGTGAACAGCTCCTGAACACACAAAAGCAAATACTTGCACCCAACGCGGGCAAGAGGGTCATCAATCCCCTTGAACTCGTTACTTGCAAGGATTAAATCTTGTAGTGGTAGATAGATAAATTGCAAAACAAAATAAAATAAATAAAATTGCAGCAAGTAAATTTAGGTTTTCTTTTTATGTTTAAAGTAGACCCGGGGGGCCATAGTTTTCACTAGAGGCTTCTCTCTCGAACACATAGCATACGGTGGGTAGACAAATTACTCTTGGGCAATTGATAGAAAAGTGCATAGTTATGACGATATTCAAAGCAATGATCATGTATATAGGCATCACGTCTGAGACAAGTAGACCGACTCCTGCCTGCATCTACTACTATTACTCCACCGATCGACCGCTATCCAGCATGCATCTAGGGTATTAAGTTAATGAAAACGGAGTAACGCCTTAAACAAGATGACATGATGTAGACAAAGTAAACCCAATAAATATGAATAAACCCCGTCGTTTTACCCTTAATGGCAACAATACAAATACGTGTCTTGTCCCTTTCTATCAATGGGATATAGAGCACCGCAAGATTGAACCCATTAGAAATCACCTCTCCCACTGAAGATAAATCAATCTAGTTGGCCAAACCAAATGGATAGATCGGAGAGAAATACAAAACTATAAAAATCATGCATAATAAAGTTCATAAAATACTCAATTACTTCTCATGAATAATCTGATCATAAACCCACAATTCATTGGATCCCAACAAACAAACCGCAAAAGAAGATTACATCGAATAGAACTCTAAGAAGACCGAGGAGAACATTGTATTGAAGATCAAAGAGAGAGAAGAAGCCATCTAGCTACTAGCTATGGACCCGTAGGTCTATGGTAAACTACTCACACATCATCGGTAGGGCAACAAGGTTGATGTAGAAGCCCTCTGTGATCGATTCCCCCTCCGGCAGGGTGCCAGAAAAGGCCTCCAGATGGGATCGTGGAAGAACAGAAGCTTGCAGCGGTGGAAAAGTTATTCGAGGTGGTTCTCTGTTGGTTTCCCAATATTTGATAATTTATAGAAGTGGAATTAGGTCAAAAGGAGCCACGTGGGGCCCACAAGGTAACAGGGCGCGGCTGCCCCCCATGGGCGCGCCCTGTTGCCTTGTCGTCTCCTCGTAGGTCTTCTGGTCCTCCCCCGAAGCTTCTAGGGTCTCTTTTGTGTAGAAAAAAATTGTCAAAAAGTTTTGTAGCGCTTGGACTCCGTTTGGTACTGATTTTCTGAAAAACCAAAAAACAAGCAAAAAACAGCAACTGGCACTGGGCACTGGGTTAATAGGTTAGTTCCCAAAAATGATATAAAATGACATATAATTGCATATAAAACATCCAAGATTGATACTATAATAGCATGGAACAATAAAAAAATTATAGATACGTTGGAGACGTATCAGTGAGATGGGCCTTCTCAAGCATACCTCTACAGCCTGGGAGTTCCCTTTCCCCTGGATCCCATCCTCCTCCTCGTCTTCTTCTTTTGAGCACGGAAGGGGAAATCGATTACCACATGCCCTTATTGTTTGTAGAGAAATCATAGTGGGGGTATTCCACCTGGAAATGCCCGAACCTGTCGCAGCGCAAGCACTTAGAATTCGTTGTTGCCCGAGCTAAGGAAGGGGCTTTTCCTGTCCCCGAAGATGAGCCCTTCTTATACATCTTCTTTGTCTTGGGGTTCATCTGAAATCACTAGTTGATTTTGTCATACCCTTGGCCCTTATAGGCACCACCATCTCCATTTCCAATGACCTTGCTTCCGGTGGTCGCCTCCCCAGCCAACACCGGCCGAAAGATAGTCGCAATTTTGGTCAACCACTCCCATGGACGGTGCTGATGCTTCCCAGCATCACGCAACATCCCACTAAAACTTCTTCCTCGGGTTCGCCTTGCGTCTACAGTCATCTTCAGAGGCATAGTCCTCATAAAGCCACTTACTGGCGCACTCATCTCCTCGGCTCCACATCGCCACTACTTCCGCAAATGATCTCGAGAGGGGCGGCGGATCTAGAAAACGATGTAGAGATCGGGCGGAAAGGACCAACCACCTCACTTAGATCTGTTTGCTAGGAAAACTAAATGGGGATCTAGGTTTTCCCGACACAATGGGATCCATTTTATAGAGGGGGAGCGGTGTGGTCAAACATGGAATGGAAACCAACCCGTCAAATTTGGGAAACGGTGTAGTCACACCATGGAGAGGTCCCGCCGCACCTGCCACCAGAGCTCTCTGAATGAGCCCTCTATACAACACCTGCATGAACCAGTGTGGACGAATCGACCTCCTCGAGGGCATCGACCGACTAGGCTGGGACACACTAGCAGGCGAGTCAGGCCGAGCCAGGCTCTCCACCATAGGATGCACGCCCACGTGGTGTGAATTTGATGCACGAGCTATGGGCCCCTAAGGCCCAGTGTAGAGGGCCGCGGCTCGCCCATGCCCATCTCACACAACATCACCCTCACCAACCCTAGATCGACCACCTTCTCTACCACCGCCACCACCCATGCTTATTCACTTGATGGCACGACCTACTGATGGTAAACTTACATCGGCATCAGGGAGGATCCCCACACCGGCGACAACAACGTCTGCTGAGGAGACCGGCTAGATCTTGGAGGGCCGGAATACTGACGGTGCGAACTAGATCTAGAGCACGCATGAGCCTCCCCTCAGGCTTGCCGACGACGAGAACCTCGACCCATGACCGCCAGGCGCGACAGCCTGAAGTGGCTTCTCCTTCATCTTTGTAACCCATTGCCAATCCTGGCAAGGTAGTTTCCCAGCTAAGGTGCGACAGGGGCCGGGCCTAGATTTGGATCCCCTCCCCAAACGCCGTCCACCTCGTCGTCTTTTGGCTCACAATCCCACTCCGAGCCTGCCATCGCCCAAAACCACTCGCCCTTGCCACCAGCTGGCAAGGGGGGTCCATGCCGCTAGTCTCACTTGACTACTCTGGCGAGGCTACCCCACCGTCGCTTGCAAGCCACCGCGGAAATTGCCTCCTTGAGTCATGAGAGCGCTTCCGTACAAAAAACAGTTCACAACTGTTTTTTTATATGGGTATTTAAGCTGCATTGATCTTTTTTTTGATAAAGGGCGCTTTTATTAACTCAAAACGTAGCATCAAGAAGATACAAATCTGATGAGCAACACACGGCCTCTGCATAGCTAGGATGCACACAGCCAAACACAAACAGTCTGAAAGAAAATCAAAAGCGGACATAACGGCACTAGTAGAGTCAAATAGGACCGTCACTATGCCTATGTCGAAGGAGGTGATGGGCCGATACGGAGGTTATGGTGCCACCCATGTTGGGAAAAAACCTACATCGCCACTCACTCCAATTGTACACACCGCCTTGAACAGCGGTTGGAACTCTGTACGGTGAAGCATAGACCACGCACGAAGCAATTGCGTACAATGGAAAATAACCTACAAAGGAGAAGAGTTTTTGTCATTAAAAATTAGATCATTTCTACATAGCCAAAGCGACCATAATAAGGCATACGCTCTCACCCTTATTAGCGTTTTGAATCTATAAGGAATACCGTCCAGCCAATGACCAAAAATATTGGCAACACCTGTGGGCGGATAAAGATTAGATGCTATTTGGATGATTGACCACGTAGAACACGCAAACTTGCACTGGAAAAAGAGGTGTCCGATTGTCTCATCATGAGTACAAAAGCTACAGTTCTTGCTTCCTTTCCCTTCCAAAGATACCACATGAAGATCTTAACTTTTAGTGGAATCTTCGATCTCCAAATTTTCTTGTTATTATCCACTGGGACCTCTGAATGCGTGAGCGCACGGTACATACAGTCGACTGTGAAGTACCCAGATGTAGTGAGGTTCCAGCGGAACACATCTCGTCCTTGTGTCAGGTTAATCGTATCCAATAGGGACAAAAGATGTTGCCATGACGCAAGACGGGGCCCAATAAAATCCTGCCTGAAAGAAATATCTGGTGGAAAGGAACTGAGCACCTGTGCAAGAGTTTCATTCTTATCGCGAACAATCCGGTACAAAGCTGGATATTGTTCCCAGAGACTGGCATTGCCTAGCCAGATGTCCTCCCAGAAATGAATCTCAGACCCGTCTTTAATCGCGAAAGATCCAAAGCGGAAAAGAAGTTTCTTTGCCGCCATCTGACCTGCCCAAAAGTGTGAATCACCAGGTTTCCAGTAGGCCCGAGACACGGCTTTTTGGCATAGATACTTGTTGCGCAGCAGGGTTTGCCAAACGCCATCCTCGGTAAGAAGTCTGAACAACCATTTACTAAGTAAGGCATCATTCTTGACCTGCAGGTCATGAATGCCAAGACCACCTTGGTCTTTAGGCCTACAAACCATGCTCCATTTTGCCAGGCTGTATTTTTTCCTTTTCATTGTCTCCTTGCCAAAAGAATCTGGATCTGAAATAATCCAGCCTTTGCAAGACCCCTCTTGGGAAGCTGCATTGATCTATGGGAGAGATTTGAAGAATTCCCCACTCAAAGAGAGAGATCAATTTGACAATTCTAAACAAGATTTGTCCAGTTTAGAGTATGCGATTGCATTTAGGTACAGTGTCCTTTTTTCCTTTTTCTTTTTAAGTTAGTCTATGGGCAATTGGTGGGTTGTTTGTGCTGGATTACATCCATAAGTTTTATTTACATCTGTAAGTTTCACATTTTTGGAAAAATAATTGCATCACAGTTGGTACCCACCATATTGAAATCTGGTTTATTTACAAATAATGTAGCATTTGCTGTACCAATGTGCTACATGTCCAAGTAAATGCGCGAAACACTTTTTCTTTACATATAATGTTCTTTGAACAAATGATTTTCGGCCCATAACGTCACGAACAGTTAAGTACTCCCTCCGTTCATAAATATAAGATGTTCTAATAGCTTTTTTCTGAATCAGATGTATATAGACATGCTTTTTTTTTGCCTGTGAATATGGGATTCTTTATTGCTTCAGTAACATGTGATTACTATCTGCCCTAAGGCAACTAATGAGAAAAGAAGGGCATTCCTCTAACCAGCAGTCTGAAGCCAACAAGGAGCAGGCCTGCTTGGCACATAGGTCCGCCATAGAATTCCCCTACCTAGGGACATGCTTAACAGAGAACGAAATAAAATATGACGATTTTCTCCCAATATCATCTAGGATAGGCGCAACAACCGATCTAGTATTGTTGCGTGAAGACCAGAGGGTCACCGCCTCTAAACTATCCACCTCTATCACCACGTGAGAGAATCCCCATAGCTGAGAAAATATAACCCCTTCTCGAAGTGCCATGGCTTCTGCAATCAAAGGATCTTTAACTCCGAAGAAGGGTTTACTCCAGGCACCATGAAGGAGAGGTGAGAGCGAGCGGCGCCACCCCCGCCTCCACACCGGACTTCACCATTAATAGCTCCATCCGTGTTGATCTTAATCCATCCGACGTACGTCCGCCGCCACTGGACCCCCGTAATACCATGCCGAGGTTTAGGTTGCTCGAGTAGCAGTAGATCATCGCGGACTGATTTCACTGCCTGTATTGGATCAAATGACTCTTTATCATGCGTCCAACGATTACGAGCTGTCCAAATAGCATGCATTATCATAATGATCTTGCACCTGTCTTGTTCAGCTAACATATCGTCCATCACAATATCCTTAGCCTATGTTGCCGGATGTAACTGAGGTAAATTGAGCTCCAAAAACTCCCTCATTGCCCCCCAAAACTGTTTGGCATGCGAACAGTGCATAAGAGCATGCTGTAGATCTTCATTTGTAGCTTTACATAGATCACAACTTGCCATCGTCCTAATGTGACGATGCTGAAGCTTGGCATAATCCGGGAGGATCCCCCGGAGAACTCGCCACCAAAAAACTCTAACTCTCGGGATCACCTTGAGTTTCCACAGGGCGGCACAAGTGTTTATCTGACGATGATGATTCCCCTATCGTTCCTTCCTCTGGAGTTAACCACTGGTACAAAACAAGGCTTTTGTCCCGGTTCCAGAGGGCCTTTAGTCCCGGTTCTGGAACCGGGACAAAACGATCGGGACTAATGCCTAAAACCTTTAGTCCCGGTTGGCCTACGAACCGGGACCAAAGGTGCTCCACGTGGCCGCTGTGGGGCGCCCAGGCAGGAGGACCTTTAGTCCCGGTTGGTAACACCAACCGGGACTAAAGGGTCTCCATGTGGCCGCTGCGCAGCACTCAGGCAGGAGGACCTTTAGTCTCGGTTGGTAACACCAACCGGGACCAAAAGGCAGCCACGCGTCAGCAGCTCGCAGGCACTGGGGTTTTTGGTTTTTTTGAAAGGGGGGGTTTAGGGGTTTTGGAGGGTTTAGGGGTTTCATATTGTGTTAGCTAGCTAATAGAGAGAAGTGACCTCTCTTTCTCCGTGCTTGGTTGATGCTAGCTACTACATATAGAGAGAACTCGACACTAGCTAGTAAGCAATGAAGGAACCATTAATTACACAACATCGTCATGCATGATCAATATATAGAGAGAAGTGACCTCTCTTTCTCCGTGCTTGTTGGTCGAACAACAAGTTTTCGTATATCCATTCGACGCTACTACAGATAGTACACGTTGATGCATATATCTATTCAACAGGTTTGCAATTCCCGATGGCATTTTCCGTCTTTAGGAATGACGTGGTCAACAAAGAATCCCGCCAACTCCTCTTGAATTGCACGTAGGCGATCAGCTAGTAGGAGTACATTCCACTTCCGCATGGTCTAATTTAAAGAAGGGGGGTCAATATATATATATATGAATGAAATCAACACCATTGATGGTGATAAAATAAAATTCTGAATATTGTTTACGTACTTCAAATTGTTGTTTAGTGAAGCCCCTCTCGGTGGTCTTTTGGTGAATGAACTCGCAAACGTAGTATCCACATAACTCAGTTCTGGGTTCCTGTCACATGCACTTTACGAGAATAGAGTTCAATCAAAATGATAATCAACCATGATAATGGTATTGAAACTAGAATCAATGAGAGATGCACGGAACTAGCTAGTACTACTTACTCTGGGTTGTTTAAATCGCTGCTCCGGTCTCCATTCACCCATAACCCGCGTGATGAACTTTTTCCAAACCCTGCCCGGCAAAGAAAATGATTACTTGATATTAGGAAATGAACGAAAGTTGCCGATATAGTGCGATAATGATTGAACTTACTTCTGGAGCATTTCAATCATGTCCGCATACTCCGTAGCCTCTTTACGTCTCGAGTCCAAGACAGTTACTGCTCCCTCGTCAAGCTGAATGGCTAGCAGAATAAAGTGGAACCTGCGCGCGCATAACTCATCAATTACACTTAACCTCGAGTCAGCGAAACAGAATATGCAGAAGACAGTAACACTCACTTGAAGTTGTAAGGAAAGAGTATTTCCCTTTTGTTTTGGTGTCGAAGGAACGAGCTGAGCAAGATTTTCTCAGTCTCCTCGGGGATCTTCTGTACCGACCATTCATTTACGATATTTGGGTTAATGAACCCAATGTCATAGATTTGTCCTTTTTTAAATTCGACGATCTTCAATCTGCATAATATAGTGAGGATAATTATATACATGCAATGAATGAGCTGAGCTAGAGACTTAATTACAGAAATAATACTTACAGACAATAACAAGCCACAAGACTTTTGTCGAGGGCGGCTTGATTGTATAACTGAAAGAGTTCGTCAAATTCAACGAAGATCGAGTCGACTCCAACGAAGTCGTGCTCATCCTTAATTCCCACCAAGATACTGCCCGTCCCATCCTTGCAGGTTTCCAAGTACCATTTATGTAATGTTCGCATCATCGTTGGTAGATCTCGTTCCAGATCATCACTTCTGACGAGACGCTTCCCGTGCTGGTATTTAAAGGTATCTACCGGCTTAGCGATTTCAAAATGTACATCATCGCCTAGGTAATCACCAGGATTGAAACCAGGAGCAACGGCCGCTACCCCCGGGGTATCGGTAAGCTTCTTGAGCGGGGGGCACGATTGCTTTTCCTGTTCGCCGAGATGGGGAATTGTTTTCCCGCTTCTTGCACCAGTACTGCTACTTCTCGACTGACTCATAGCTTTGTCATATGTCTTTGCAATAATGCGGTCATAGTTTGATAGCGGCGGAGGCGAAGGTGGTCGCGTAAGGGCATCCAGAGTGCGATTCGCCTTTACCGGATCTATTTTTTCCTTCGAAGGTGGAACTTTCCGTGCAAAATGGGCCTGCACTTCGGCAGCACTGATGTCCTTGTTTTCCTCGTCAGTCCTCTCATATGGTAACTTTGGAGGAACCCTGAGGCTTGGCCCAAATTTGAATTTCTTCCCACCACCTATTGTACTGCTAGCCGCCGGAGCGGCGGCGGCTCTCTTCTGTCGTTGCTGACGAGGCGGAGTTCGCTGACGCAGCGGAGGAGGCGGATATTCCTGACGCAGTGCAGGACGCAGAGTCTGCTGACGCCGCGGAGGAGGCGAAGGAGGATTCTGCTGAGGGGCCCCCTCCGCCGGAGTCGGCTGACGCGACGGAGACAGCTGAGGCGGCGGAGACAGCTGACGCGTCGGAGATGAATGAGGCAGCGGAGTCTGCTGAGGGGCCTCCTCCGGCTGAGTCTGCTGAGGCGGCGTCCAGTTTGGAAGCTTGATGTTCTCCTTTCTCCATAGGCAGTACTCCTTAAGGCATTTTCCAGAAGATTATCCCCTTCCCCTATAGGGTAGTCAAGCTCCAGCCCCTCAAATCCCTCCATTATTTCATCGACCGTGACAATAGCATAGCCATGTGGAATCGGATGGCAATGGAAAGTTCCCTCAAGTCGAGGAGGAAAAACAGAGCCGACCGCCGCCTTCAAGGGCAGGTTATGGCATTTCGCCATTAGCGCACAATGTTCAGCCACCGTGATACTATCCACGGGGTAGCAAGGAGCCGTGATATTAGGCTGAAGGAGCTCCGTGGAAGCCATGCTACTTCTCCGCTGAGATGGTGGGGTAGCTTCTGGGGCAGTGTCGAAGGAAGGATCTTCGTGCCGCTGAGATGGTTGGCCGATAGCTCGCTGGCTCTCAAGTTCCTCTAGTTTCGCTAATCTTGCACTGATCTTCTGCATTTCGCTTGCTTCCGCTTTCTTCTTTCTCTCTCGGCTTCTATAACCACCACTGTCAGGAAACCCATATACCCACGGAACGGAGCCTGATGTGCCTCGTGTTCGTCCAGGGTGTTCAGGATTCCCGAGGGCCAGTGTCAGCTCGTCATTCTCTTTGTCGGGATGTAACCTCCCTTCCTGCGCTGCCTGGATTGCTTCCTCAAGCTTCTTGACAGGTATTGCAAGTTGAGCTTTCGTCCAAACACACTCCCCTGTGTCTGGGTCCAAAGTTCTCCCAACCCCGAAGAACCAAGTCCTTGACCGATCTAGCCAGTGCAATGTCGCTGGTTGGACCCCTTTAGCAAGCAGGTCTTGCTTAGCTTTGTCCCACGTAGGCCGGGCTTTGCTGTAGCCACCTGACCCCGTAACATGGTGATACTTCTTCTTTGCAGCATTTAGCTTATTTGTCGCTGACCTTTGCTTGCCCTTGTCCGATTTCTTGTAGGCTACAAATGCGGGCTAGTGTTCTTTTATCTTCTCATATGGACCGGTGAATTCTGGAGTCTTGTCTTTCTCGACAAACTTTTTGTTCAAATCTTTCTTCCAGTTATTGAATAGTTTTGCCATCTTCTTAAGAGCAAACGCCTTGACCTTATTCGGATCCGCCTCTGGTGGTAGGCTGAAATTTGTCATCAGCGAGGTCCAAAGATCATCTTTCTGTCTATCCTGGACATAAGAAACTTCAGGGTCCTTCTTCTTATTCCATTCTTGGATGCTGATCGGGACGATGTCCCTAACAACCACTCCGCACTGATGTATAAATGTTTCCCTGCTCCGCTTGGGAGCAATCGGTTGGCCATATCGACCGACTTCTTCGATCGTGAACCTTTCATCCTGGCGCAACCTTTTCTTCGGGCCTCGTCTCCTTACGGAAGTTTGGCTCGATCCAGAGGGCTAATTAAAAGAAGAAAGAAGCGTTAATATATGTACATACAAAACAATTAATGCATCAAGTCAGCAGAGGCTTAATTAATATATGTATATATACCTCGCCGGACTTTGCAACAGTTAAGGCTCCCTCCTCCGTTCGGTCACCGGAGCCGTCATGATCTCCTTCCTCCTCCATTCGGTCACCGGAGCCATCATGATCTCCTTCCTCCTCCACTCGATCACCGGAGCCGTCATGATCTCCTTCCTGACCATCGATGTCGTTGAGAAACGACAAGGTGATATCACCTTCGTTGCGGATTATATCCCCCAACAACTCTTCTTTTTCTAAGTCTCTGTCCATAGTTTCTGCAAATATTACAACATGGCAATATACAACCATGAGAGATGGATTCGTGGCAAACATAGACCTAGCTAATCACAACAAGGAATCATATGCATATATGAGCAATGGATTAGTCGCAAACATCATGCAAAGTTATCGGGGGTTATACTTTCGAGAGAGGATACTTTGCGGACCGCCTCTCTCATGCATGTCCGATGTCCCCCCTCATGAAGAAGTTATCGGGGTTATGTTTTAACTACCCCCCCCCCCCCCTCATGTCGAAGTTATCGGGGTTATGTTTCAATGGAACAGAATTTGTTAACTTGACATTAGACGTCAATAGTATTATACATAACAACAGTGCTATATGATATTATTGTTGTAGCCTTATATATAAGACCCCACCTGCCACCTTCGACAAACGGGTAGGCGAGCGGACCGGGAGTAAATTTTGAATATATGAGTTGTTACCCCCTCTCTCCCATAATTAACCTTAGTAAATTTCATTATCATCATGCCCATTTAGTAAAGTTACCTCTCCCCGATTTAGGCAAAGTAAAACTTAGTAAGATCATCATGCCCATTTAGTAAAGTTGCCTCTCCCCGATATAGAAAAACAATATGCATACATCCATGGATCATCCATACATCATTGCTCATATATTCAAACTTAATATGAGTTTTAGCAAGATCATCATGAACAAAAATTTCTTTGAACAAACAAAATTTCTATGTACAAAATTTTTTTGTATGAACAAAAAAAAATCATGAACATTTAGTAAAGTTGCCTCGCCCCGATTTAGGCAAAGTAAAACTCAGTAAACTTAATATGAGTTTTAGCAAGATCATCATGAACTTAGTAAACTTAATATGAACAAAAAAGCATACATCAATGGACAAAAAAAATCTATGAACAAAAAAAAGCATACATCAATGCATACATCCATGGATCATCCATACATCTGCATATACATACATACACCATCCATACATACATCAATGGACAAAAAAAATTCTATGAACTAAAAAAAAGCAGAGCAGGGCGGCGGCGCGGCAAGCAGAGCAGCTGGGACGGCGGCGGCGGCGGCGTCGGGGCAGGACAGGGGCGGGGGGAAGGGGGCTCACTGGGGGCGGCGTCGGGGCAGGGGCAGGGGCGCGGCGGCGTCAGGGCAGGGGCAGGGGCGCGGCGGCGTCGGGGCAGGGGCAGGGGCGCGGCGGCATCGGGGCAGGGCAGGGGCGCAGGGAGCAGCGCCGGCGTCGGGGTAGGGCGCGCGTCGGGGCAGAGGGCGTCGAGGGCGTCGAGGGCGTTGGCGAGGGCGTCGATGGCGAGGTGGAGTAGCCTGACGGCGAGGGCGTCGACGGCGAGCTCGGGCAGCCTGGCGGCGTCATCGGGGGAACTGCAGATGGGGATTGGAAATTTCCTAAGTGTGCGCTTATATAGCCCCCCCCCCTTTAGTCCCGGTTCGAGCCACCAACCGGGACCAAAGGTAAATTTCAGCAGCCCAAAGGGCGGGAAGCAGAGACCTTTGGTCCCGGTTCATGGCTCCAACCGGGACTAAAGGGGGCCTTTAGTCCCGGTTGGAGCCACGAACCGGGACCAAAGGCCTGTGGCTGGCACGGCGTCGGGCGGGTGGATGTTTAGTCCGACCTCGCTAGCTGAGAGGCGTTGAGAGTGGTTTATAAGCGCGGCTGCGCCAACCCTCTCGAGCTCCTCTCTTATGCAGGCCTACGGGCCTAATCGCACTCTCTCTGCCTGTGGGCCTACTGGTCCTGCTGCGGGCCTGCATCCTGGCCCAACTAGCGGGTTGGGTTTCTAGTCGTATGCAGGCCGTGGTGGCCTAGTAGGCGGCATTTTTTTTAATTTTTGTTTTTTTTGCTTTATTTATTTTCTTTTGTTTCTAGTCGTATGCAGGCCATGGTGGCTAGTAGGTGGGCCTTTTTTTTGCATATGTTATGTTTTTAAATTTTTAATGTTATTTTTTGCATATGTTATTTTTAGTTATATAATTTTAGTTGCATAAATTTTATATAATTTTAGTTGCATAAATTTTATATAATTTTAGTTGCATAAATTTTATATAATTTTAGTTGCATAAATTTTATATAATTTTAGTTGCATAAATTTTATATAATTTTAGTTGCATAAGTTTTATTTTTTATTGATTCTTTTTAGTTGATTCCTTTTGCTATTAGAGTTTTATAAAAGCTTTTTAGTTTTCTATTAAAGTTTGTAACAAAAAATACTTTATGAAAAATCTTTTTACTATTAAAGTTTTTAACAAATAAATACTTTGATGATTTTAGTTAATATTATTTTGATTATTTTTAGTTGATTCTTTTTGCTATTGAAAAATATTATATTTAATTGATTCTTTTTAGTTCATTCTTTTTGCTATTAGAATTTTATGAAATCTTTTTAGTTCATTCTTTTTGCTATTAGAGTTTTATAAAAGCTTTTTGATTCATTCTTTTTGATATTAATTCATTCTTTGAGCTAAATGAACCTGAAATTGAAAAGCAGTACAAATGAACTCTGAAAAGGTTGAAAGTTGGCATGGTATCATCATTTCACCCACATAGCATGTGCTAAAAAGTTGAGAGGGTTACGGCAAAAACTGGATGCACTTCGTGTACAAAATGAACAATCTCTTTCGAAGTATCACGGTTTCGGACGAAAACTCATATGCTACAAAGGCATTTCATTTCTTGACATGTAACTGAAGTGATATTCTAGATCAAAGCCATCATCAGAATAGTTGTGGAGAGAAACTCTTCACTTTTTCTTCGCGTGTGTCCCTTGCTTATTGCGCCGTAACCATGGATAATCTTCATCGTTTAACAGGGTGCTTGGGTCAGCCTTCACTTTGAAGGGAGGAATTTCATGAAACTTTTCATAATCTTCAGACATGTCTGTCTTGCCCTCCACTCCCACGATGTCTCTTTTCCCTGAAATAACTATGTGGCGCTTTGGCTCATCGTATGATGTATTCGCTTCCTTATCTTTTCTTTTTCTCGGTTTGGTAGACATGTCCTTCACATAGAAAACCTGCGCCACATCATTGGCTAGGACAAATGGTTCGTTTGTGTACCCAAGATTGTTGAGATCCACTGTTGTCATTCCGTACTGCGGGTCTACCTGTACCCCGCCTCCTGACCAATTGACCCATTTGCACCGAAACAAAGGGACCTTAAAATCATGTCCATAGTCAAGTTCCCATATGTCCACTATGTAACCATAATATGTGTCCTTTCCCCTGTTGGTTGCTGCATCAAAGTGGACACCACTGTTTTGGTTGGTGCTCTTTTGATCTTGGGCGATCGTGTAAAATGTATTCCCATTTATCTCGTACCCTTGGTAAGTCAATACAGTCGAAGATGGTGTCCTGGCCAACGAGTACAGCTCATCTCCAACAATGTTGTCACCCATGAGATGTGTTTGCAACCAACTGCCAAAAGTCCTGATGTGTTCACATGTAATCTAGTCGTCACACTGCTCCGGGTGTTTGGAGCGCAGAATATTCTTGTGTTCATTGACATACGGGGTCACCAAGGTAGAATTCTGTAGAACCGTGTAGTGTGCTTGAGCCCAAGAATGCCCGTCCCTACATATTATTAAATCCGCTCCTAGCGTGCCTTTTCCAGTCAGTCTCCCCTCATACCGCGATTGAGGGAGAGCAATCGGCTTAAGGTCAGGAATGAAGTCAACACAAAACCCAATGACCTCCTCTGTTTGCCGGCCCATGGAGATGCTTCCTTCTGGCCTAGCACGGTTACGAACATATTTCTTTAAGACTCCCATGAACCTCTCAAAGGGGAACATATTGTGTAGAAATACAGGACCCAGAATGGCCATCTCGTCGACTAGATGAACTAGGACGTGCGTCATGATATTGAAGAAGGATGGTGGGAACACCAGCTCGAAACTGACAAGACATTGCACCAAATCATTCTTTAACCTTGGTAGGATTTCTGGATCGATTACCTTTTGAGAGATTGCATTGAGGAATGCACATAGCTTCACAATGGCTAATCGAACGTTTTCCGGTAGAAGCCCCCTCAATGCAACCGGAAGCAGTTGCGTCATAATCATGTGGCAGTCATGAGACTTTAGGTTCTGGAACTTTTTCTCTGCCATATTTATTATTCCCTTTATATTCGACGAGAAGCCAGACGGGACCTGCATACTGAGCAGGCATTCAAAGAAGATTTCCTTCTCTTCTTTGGTAAGAGCGTAGCTGGCAGGACCTTCATACTTCTTTTGATGCATGCCGTCTTTTTCGTGCACACGTTGCTGGTCCTCCCGTGCCTCCGGTGTATCTTTTGTCTTCCCATACACGCCCAAGAAGCCTAGCAGGTTCACGCAAAGATTCTTCGTCACGTGCATCACGTTGATTGCAGAGCGGACCTCTAGGTCTTTCCAATAGGGTAGGTCCCAAAATATAGATTTCTTCTTCCACATGGGTGCGCGTCCCTCAGCGTCATTCGGAACAGATTGTCCGCCAGGACCCTTTCCAAAGATTACTTGTAAATCCTTGACCATATCAAGTATGTGATCACCAGTACGGAGGGCGGGCTTCTTCCGGTGATCTGCCTCACCTTTGAAATGCTTGCCTTTCTTTCGACATTGATGGTTGGTCGGAAGAAATCGACGATGTCCCAGGTACACATTCTTCCTGCATTTCTCCAAATATATACTTTCGGTGTCATCTAAACAGTGCGTGCATGCGTGGTATCCCTTGTTTGTCTGTCCTGAAAGGTTACTGAGAGCAGGCCAATCATTGATGGTTACAAACAGCAATGCATGTAGGTCAAATTCCTGCTGTTTGTGCTCATCCCACACACGTACACCTTTTCCATTCCACAGCTGTAAAAGTTCTTCAGCTAATGGCCTTAGGTACACATCAATGTCGTTGTCGGGTTGCTTAGGGCCTTGGATGAGGACTGGCATCATAATGAACTTCCGCTTCATGCACAACCAAGGAGGAAGGTTATAGATACATAGAGTCACGGGCCAGGTGCTATGATTGCTGCTCTGCTCCCCAAAAGGATTAATGCCATCTGCGCTTAACCCAAACCATACGTTCCTTGCGTCACCTGCAAAGTCCCCCCACCTTCTCTCGATTTTTCTCCACTGCGACCCGTCAGCGGGTGCTCTCAACTTTCCGTCTTTCTTACGGTCTTCTTTGTGCCATCGCATCAACTTGGCATGCTCTTTGTTTCTGAACAGGCATTTCATCCGTGGTATTATAGGAGCATACCACATCACCTTGGCAGGAACCCTCTTCCTGGGGCGCTCACCCTCAACATCACCAGGGTCATCTCGTCTGATCTTATACCGCAATGCACCGCATACCGGGCATGCGTTCAAATCCTCGTACTCACCGTGGTAGAGGATGCAGTCATTAGGGCATGCATGTATCTTCTGCACCTCCAATCCTAGAGGGCATAGAACCTTCTTTGCTTCGTACGTACTATCGGGCAATTCGTTATCCTTTGGAAGCTTCTTCTTCATTATTTTCAGTAGCTTCCCAAATCCGTTGTCAGATACACCATTGTCTGCCTTCCATTGCAGCAATTCCAGTGTGGTACCGAGCTTTGTGTTGTCAACTTCGCAATTTGGGTACAACCCTTTTTTGTGATCCTCTAACATGCGATCGAACTTCAACTTTTCCCTTTCACTTTGGCATTGTCTCTTTGCATCAACAATGACCCGGCGAAGATCATCATCGGGCACATCGTCTGGTTCCTCTTGATCTTCAGTTTCCCCCGTTGCAGTATCACCGTATTCAGGGGGATAGTTGTCATCATCCTCTTCTTCTTCGTTGTCTTCCATCATAACCCCTCTTTCTCCGTGCTTGGTCCAAACATTATAGTGTGGCATGAAACCCTTCTCAAGCAGGTGGACGTGAAGGGTTTTCAAGTTAGAGTAATCATTCGTATTCTCACAGACAGGGCATGGACAATACATAAAACCATTCTGCTTATTTGCCTCAGCCACTTCGAGAAATTTATGCAGGCCCTCAAGATACTCGGAGGTGCGTCGGTCACCGTACATCCATTGTCGGTTCATCTGCGTGCATTATATAATTAAGTGTATCAAAAACCATTACAGAACATCATGAATAGAGAAGTGACCAAATTAATACAAGTTCATCATCACATTAAAACCAAAGTACAGTAGTGATCAAATGTTATTACTGAAAAAATAAATACATAAAGTTCATACATATATAGTTCTCATAGAACAACATATAGCTCTCTAGAGCATCTAATTAAAACATACATTGAAACTATGAAAAACATTTAAATGCGATCATAATCGCAACTAAGGTAACAATTGATCCAACGGCACAATGATACCAAGCCTCATTATGAATGGCATATTTTTTAATCTTTCTAATCTTCAAGCGCATTGCATCCATCTTGATCTTGTGATCATCGACGACATCGGCAACATGCAACTCCAATTCTATCTTCTCCTCCTCAATTCTTTTCAATTTTTTCTTCAAGTAATTGTTTTCTTTTTCAACTAAATTTAACCTCTCGACAAGAGGGTCGGTTGGAATTTCCGGTTCACATACCTCCTAGATAAAAACATCTATGTCACGTTGGTCGGCATAATTGTCATAAACACTACATGAAACAAATCATAATAAAAGATAATATACCACATCCGAATCATAGACAGGACGAGGGCCGACGGGGGCGGATACCAAAGTCATGGCACTATATAATAACAAACAATAATAAAAGTAAGAAAATTATACAAGTATCTATCTAAATCATACAAGTAAGAATTTTTTTCTTTTAAAAAGAAGATAAGAACAAGAGGCTCACCACGGTGGTGCCGGCGACGAGATCGGCGCGGGCGATCGACGGCGGTGAGGACGGGGACGGGGACGGCACCCTACACATGTGCAGACTCTAAGAAGTTAATTTCAGCTCAAATTGTGCATCTAAATCAAAAGAACTCCCACATACACTCCTCCACTAAAACCCACAAACCACTCTACTTCTACAACATTTGAAATGAGCTAAACTAGCAGTGATAGATGAAACGATGAATTTGCTAACCTTTTAGAACACTTGTGTAGTTGGTGCACCGCCAAACCTAGACAAATCTTGGGGAAAATGGAGCTTGGAGGTCGAGCTTGGAGAGGAGAAAGCTTAAGTGTGACTCGGGCATTTCATCGAACACCTCATGTGCATAGGAGGTGAGAGCAGAGCAGCACACACCTCCCACACCGGTCGGCCAAAAAACAGAGGAGTGAGCGGGCAGGGGAGAGCATATATATAGGCATCTCTTTAGTCCCGGTTCGTGGCTAGAACCGGGACAGAAGACTGACCTTTAGTCCCGGTTCTAGTCACCAACCGGGACTAAAGGGGTTGCGCCAGGAGCGAGGCCCTTTAGTCCCGGTTGGTGGATGGAACCGGGACTAAAGGTCCCAGCCGAACCGGGACTGGTTCCTGCCGAGGCCCGGCCGGCGTCCTGGCCGCTCGAACCGGGACTGATGCACGCATTAGTCCCGGTTCGTAACAGAACCAGGACTGTTGCTCTGATCTGGCCTGGACCAATGCTCTGTTTTGTACTATTGAACTGCTCTTTTCGAGTCATTAGAGCATGATAGGCCGACTTGACTGAATAAAGACCTTATGGTTCGAGAGCCCATGCATAATCATCTTCACCCCGGAAGCTCTCAATGGGATATTCAAAATTGCATCGACACCCGGGGCCAAGAAATTGCACTGCACCAATTCTCTATCCCATGAACCACTTTGATGATCAATTAAATCCGACACACGATGCAACGGATCACTCCCTAAGTGGCCCATTGGCTTGAAAGTCGTTGTATTTGGGACCCACCAATCAGTCCAAACAGAGATGGACTCACCACTTCCCACCATTTTGATCAAACCCTGTTCCGATGCATCACGGCTAGTTATGATAGCCTTCCAAGTAGTTGATGTCGAGCGGTGTGCTTGGGCCAATATAGACATGTTTTAGTGTGTTTGTTCACTCATTTCAGTTTGTATATAGTCCCTGAGCGTTGCTATTCCTACGTACTAGTTTTACGAAAATCCTATGCACTAGTTCAAAGCGTTGACCTTTTTTTCTTTCGATAAAGGGCGTTTTTTATTGACTCATAACGTAGCATTGAGGGATACAATCATAATGAGTACACACCCGACCTCTGCATGACTAGAATGCACATAGCCAACACTAACACACACACACACACAAACTCATGCCGGCAAGGAGCAAAGTCATACACGACCAAAGCTATGCCCGCGAATGCAAAAAGAGAAAAAACCCTGAAGCGATGAAAAACAGTGACAACGATGACCATCAGCACCAACCATATCATGACAGCACAAGGACTGCGAGAAAAGGTTCTCCAAAAGCGATGCCTCCAAGAAGGGAATGACGTGCTACCGCCGCCATCGCCGGTCCAACTATCGAAGGTCAGATCGTGGGTTTTCACCCTAAATATCAAGTCCGGGCAAACTCAGAGCAATGCCTTCATCAAGGTAACGACACACATAACGTCGCCATTGCCAGGTATAACAGACTAGGGTCACACCTTGGATTTTCACCCCAGAGCTCGAGACCGGGTACTCAGAGCAGCACCACCCAATCAAAGTCATGTGTTGTCTCCTCCACTTACCACAATCCCTGCAGCTGCATATGCGCCAAAGTCGCTCGCCACATCACGACGAAATCTTTGACAGAGAAGAAAGACATCGACACCGCCTAAATCCCGAGTTCGGGACGCTCCGAAGGCATTGCAACGTCCTCACAAGTAGCAATCGGTGGTTGATCTGCATTAGACGACATAACCACGCACGACCACTAGCCCTGCCGCCCTCGTCTGTGGAAGCAAATCATACCGAGAGGAAGGACACGACCGCTGCCATGCATCGCCCGTAGCGACACAAACGATGAACCATCCGATGCGGGAAAATCTGAACCGGTCTGATCACCGAGCATCATCACCCTTGTCATCGGATTGGAAGATCGAAGCCCCTCCGGTGACCGCCATCTGGCAGATGCCGCAACCATGATCAATTGCCGGGCAGCCATCCTCGTCCGGTACCGCCCAACGCTTACAACCAGATCACCCACGTCCGAGCCCGAGCAGAAGCGGCGCTTCGACGGTGTAGGCGACGGTGGCAAGTTGGGTCATGACGGCACCAGGTGATCTCCGCGCTTGCGTCCGCCTCGTGCTTAAGGCAACGCCATCTGGGAAGAAGATCCCAGGCTGCAGCCCAAGCACAAGCACACGCGGCTGCTGCACTTTCCTCCTTCACTGCGTCCTGCCTCCGCGGGGTTGTCCTCAACGCTACAGGATCGAAGCCCCGCCGCCGCCGGGCTTGCCCATGCGGCGGCGAGGGAGAGTGCACGGCGATGGCTCCCGGAAAAAGTGGATCAAGGGCCTCCCGAGTTGCTCGTCTTGGACGACGCGGGGGCTTCCTTTTTTCTCGGCTCGTTTGTTCCGGCCATAAGCTAGCTAGCGGTTATTCCCTTGTTTTTCTCATAACGGTTACTGCCTCTCTCACACTACGTAAAGTTTTGGTAGAAGTTATTAGTACGAATAGCAATTTTGATAGTCTATACTGAAATATCCAAAATGTCTTATGTTTGTAAACGGAGATTATGTGCGTAAATGGAGAGTACTTTTACAAAAAATAAAATTTGCTTACACACAACATGTTTTCACGTATCGACTATATTTATCCCGCGGCAAGCGTGATCAGCAATCTACAAATCTTCACTATATTTAACTCATCCATCGACGTGATCCGAATTTTATTCTTACCAGTCTCCAAACTTTTGGAGCCCATGCCCGCTCACATCCATCGTCCAGGCCGTTCCCAAATCCAACGGCGAAAACGAAGCCACGTCAAACAGCTGATCATACTGGTTCACCTCTGCAGTAGCCAAATCTCCCGCCATGTCCAGCAGGTTGCAACTGCTCTCGAGGGACGCCGTTGTCGTCTGGTGGTGGTCAACGACAATCGAAGAGCAAGTCACTGACATATTGCTGCACTGGCTGTTGCTCCGTGCAAGCTCCTCGCCCCCGCCTTCACCGCACCTACCGGTGCTTGCCGTCTCGACGACGACGGCATCGGTCTGGCCAGGCTTGCAGGTGTGTTGACCGTAGTAGACGACGGCGTACATGGCGGGGTCGTCGTCGATGCCGCCGTCTTGGTGCTGCTGTTGCACCGTCTTCGTTGCTCTGCAGTCCTGTTCTTGCTTGTAGGTGCATTTGTAGTAACTCCTGCTTGACACAAACCATACCAGTGAGTTATTGTACCACGAAGGTGTTCTTCTTGCATTTTGATTTGTAATTTCTGATGTATACGCAACAAAAAATATGCGTACATATCTACTTATGTACCTAGGGTGCTTTGTGTGGTTGATGATCTTCTGACCATACTTCCTCCATTGGTGGCCATCGTAGTGAGGAACAGGCGTTTCAAGCGCCACGGAGTCATCGGCTAATCTCCTGCTCAAAGCAATAAAACAATTAATTGGTTTTACTCGACTATTCAACATAAGCAAATATTTAGTGCTCCTCACCTTCTCTTGCGCTGACGGCGAAGGGGCTTGGCATTGTCGTCGCCGTCCTTTTCTCCGTCACCGGCGACGATCTTCCTAACTCTCGTCTTGTCGTCCACCATCGCCGTCGGCATCACTGCATCACCAACCTGAGAATGATCGAGCCGAAGAAGCTTCAGCGCGGCTATGGCCTTGGCCGAGCAGTCCAGTATGCTCTCGAACATCTGGGCGACGACCTCCGCGCGCTCGCCACCGGCTAGCTGGATCGCTGGCAGCACGACAGCGCGTAGCTGCGTCACCAGGGACTGCTCCCTGGCCATCTCCTTCAACGCCGCCGCCGAACGGTCGTCCTCGCGGACAAGCCTGGACGAGCTGCCGCTTTTCTTGCTGTGCTTCATCTCTCTCAAGCTCTCAACAAACTTTCCTCGCCTCCATCTCAGAGTTAGATTAAGCAGCTAACTGTGTGTCCACGGTTATATGGTACGTACTCCTATGTGACCGCGTAAACTAAAGGGGCCTGCCACTTGCACATAAAATTGTGCCTTAACTACTCGCGTAAACTAAAGGGGCATGCGACGTAGGCAAAAGGGGTCAGGGGATGGATCGACATCGAGCACATGCGATAATTGAGATGGCAACTAAACAAAACGACTGACACATACACCACTGCCAGAATTTGGCCAAATCCCGACGGCCCAAGATATGCCGACGGCAGCCGTCGGCATACATGGAGGTATCCCGACGGCCTAGGTCAAGCCGTAGGCGTAGAAAAGCCGTCGGCATACATCCACATATGCTGACGGCGGCCGTCGGCATAGCTCGGCCGTCGGCAGTACAGGTTCTATGCCTACGGTGGCCGTCGGCATAGGCTAGCCTGTCGGCATATCCGTTGGCCCGGCTACCCGGTGGGCGATGGCCGTTTGACGGCGTCAAATTTACGCCGACGGCGCTAACGGGGGCCATCGGCAAAGCTATGCCGACGGCTAAGCCATCGGCAAAGTGGGTGAGCCCACGTCAGCGATCCGTGGGACGTGACACGTCAGCGATCCGTGGGACGTGACACGTCACCGATCCGAGCCCCTCGTCGGTCCGTGGGGTGGCAGAGATATGCCGTCGGCATAGGCCTGGCCCACGGCCTCTGCCACGTCATCGATCCGCGACATCTGCCACGTCATCGATCCAGGCCCTCATGGAGCCGGGGGCGTAGCTTGCCGTCGGCATAGATCTGTGTTAATTTTTTTCTATTTTATTTATTTTCTCTTTTTTATTTTTTTTCTTTTTTTTTCAAAACTAATTTGATTAACTTAAATGTGCCTCATCTAAACAAAAAACATACCAAAATTATATGTCGATTGCCCCCCCTCACGGACGTCGCTGCCGCCGTGTCACGGAGGGGGGAAACGGCCACGTCGGGCCGACACGGAGGGAATCTTGCGGTGGGTTGGGCCCGGACCGTGTTGGGGGGTGTATCTATGGGCTGGGCTATGACAACCCACTGAAAAGGTCCATCGGTCAAACCCCGTCCGGCGAAAGTCAAAGGCCTAGATCCGCAGGTCGACTGTGTCAGGGTTAGACGGGACGGGGTACTTGGGGGGGTAGCTATGCCGTCAGGTCTTGCGGTGGGCCGTCTTACACGTGTGGAAGTGTGGTGGCAGGTGCAAGCACCCGGCACGCGGCTCCGGGGTGTGCCCTCCCCCCCCCCCCCCTCACGCAGTCGCTGCCGCCGTCTCACGAAGGGGGGAAACGGCCACGTCGGGCCGACACGGAGGGAATCTTGCGGTGGGTTGGGCCCGGACCGTGTTCGGGGGTGTAGCTATGGGCTGGGCTATGACAACCAGGTGAAAAGGTCCATCGGTCAAACCCCGTCCGGCGAAAGTCAAAGGCCTAGATTCGCAGGTCGACTGTGTCAGGGTTAGACGGAACGGGGTACTTGGGGGTAGCTATACCGCCAGGTCTTGCGGTGGGCCGTCTTACGCGTGTGGAAGCGTGGTGGCAGGTGCAAGCACCCGGCACGCGGCTTCGGGGTGTGCCCCCCCTCACGGCAGTCGCTGCCACCGTCTCACAGAGGGGGGAAACGGCCACGTCGGGCCGACACGGAGGGAATCTTATGGTGGGTTGGGCCCGAACCGTGTTTGGGGGTGTAGCTATGGGCTGGGCTATGACAACCAGGTGAAAAGGTCCATCGGTCAAACCCCGTCCGGCGAAAGTCAAAGGTCTAGATCCGCAGGTCGACTGTGTCAGGGTTAGACGGGACGGCGGACTTGGCGGTGACGACCTTGGCGGTGGTGGTGGACGTCCTGGCGCTTAAGCCTGTGGGTCTTTAGATGACTTCTGGTCTTTTATGCTCCTCTAGATGACTTGTGTGCTTTTTTAGATGACTTGCGATGATGCTTATGTTGTTTGTGATGATGCTTATGTTTATGATGATATTTATGTTGTTGAGATGTTGGTTGTGAGGATGATACTTATATCTGCTGTGTATGTCTATTTCATCATATATATCTGTTGTCTATTTGAATTGAATTGATTTGAATTAAAACAAAGAAAAGAAAAAAATCAGAAAGAAACTATGCCGACGGCCTTGCCGAGCTACCAATGGCTGCCACGTGTCCCCTATGCCGACGGTAAGGCTGTCGGCATAGCTTTATATATACGCCGACGGCCTTGCCGTCGGCACAGAGGACACGTGGCGCCCACTGGTAGCTCCTGGCATGTAGTTATGCCGACGGCTATGCCGTCGGGATAGATGTGTATCTACGCCGACGGCTTAGCCGTCGGCACATCTGACACGTGGCGGCAACTGGGCTCTTCCTAGCGCGCAGATATGCCGACGGGGAGGCCGTCGGCATAGATTCAAATCTATGCCGACGGCCTCCCCGTTGGCATAGATGTGCCATGTGGCTCCTCCTGGTTGCTTAGTAGTTGACGACGGCGCCGTCAGTCGCCGTCAGGTGTCAAAGTTTGCCGACGGTGATTCTATGCCGACGGCTGTACGGAAGCCGTCGACATAAACATCTATGCCGACGGCCTGCCCGGGGTACGCCGACGCAAATGTTGCCGACGGAGCTATGCCGACGGTGGCCGTCGACATAAGCCTATCCCGACGGGAATCTGGCCTATGCCGACGGCCATCCGGTAGTGCACATCGAGTACATCGGAAGCACGGTTTTGATTTCAGCTGCATGAGTGCATGGTCAATGTCGTTTGTGTTCACCAGTTACCTTGTGAACAAATTAAGCAAGTATCTGGCCAGTAATCCATCGTGTTCAAGAGTTAATTATATGCACCTAACGCACGCACGTTAATGTCGTCAGGCTGGCAGAGGCAATCTCATGTCACCACAATCTCGTCATCACCATATGTGGCCATGCTCCAGGTCGGGGTAAAATGGTAAAGGACGCCCTCGGTCGTGCCAAATGTAAGTCGTTTTCATCCATATATGAGCTCAGTCTGCAAGCGTGTGTGGACTAATTGGAATAGCGCGCATTTTATAGTGTACTTATTTCTGTAGTGTACTGTAATTAACACGTTTACATGTTCCTTCTTTGCTCCTTCCGATTGATCGATCGACGGATTAAACTGTGAGCCCGAGTGTTAGAGATATATTTGGTATGTAGAGATTGTCCGGGATTAGATAGGAATTGTTTCCATCTTATCTCTAGGAGACGTCTTGTCCTCCAAGTCTTGTACTCAATATATACTCGCCCTCGAGCCTCAATAATACATCCATCGCATTACGCCAATCATCCCTCTCTATCCCTTCTAACATGGTATCAGCCTAACCGATCCAAACCCTAGCCGCCGCCCGCCACTTCCGCTCCGCGCCGCCGCCGGGGCGGTCGGTCTCCATGATCGCCGCCGGGGGCTGCGCCGCCCGTACCTAGGGTTCGTCCGCCGGTCGTGTTGACCGGCTGCCCTAGAGAGTCTTTTTCTCGAGCCCTTGCTCCGGGTTTTTTCTCTCTCGCCGTTCGTCTTGATCGGCGTTTTTCTTTTTTGGTTTTCCGATCTAAGATCGGTTTGCGTCGCCCGCCGCCGCCGTCGACTCGCGCCTCTACTCCGACACCAGCGTGACCACCCGGCCTCTTGTCCGACTGGGCAGCCTCGCGTGACGCGGCGGCCTGTCACGGCCACCATCCGCGCATCTGCCCGCCCGTCGCTCTACGCCGGGCGTCACCGCCCTGTTCCCGAGTTCAGCGCGCCCCTCCACCCATCGAGCAACGGGCTGCCGCTGCGTCGCCCCGTCGGGCCGCAGCGCCGCCGCCCCGTGGTTCTCCCCGTGGCTGCACCGATCCGCGCCGCCGCTGCGTCGCCCCTTTAGGCCGTAGCGCCGCGGCACGTGGTCCCCGCCGCCGCCCTGAGGCCGTTCCCGTGGTTGCACCAACCCGCGCGCTGCCGCTGCGTCGCCCCTTCGGGCCGTAGTGCCGCGGCCCGCGGTCAACCGCCGCCCCGACGCCATCCGCTCCAGGCCGTCCCCGAGGTTGCACCGACCCTCGCGCTGCCGCTGCGTCGCCCCGTCAGGCAATAGAGAGCGTGGCACGCGATCCCTGCCACCGCCCTGAGGTCTTCCCCGCCGTCGCCCCGACCTGCGCGCTACCGCTGCGTCGCCCCTTCGGGCCGTAACGTCGCGGCGCGCGGTCCACTCCGCCATCCCCGCGCGTCGACTTCTACGTGGTATGCGTCGCGCCGCCTCCCTAGGCGCGGGAACGCCACCGTCCGTGCCGGTCTTCGTCACGCTGTCGGGTTCTTCCTCGCCTACTTCGAGCACCGTCGCCGCGCTTCTGACCTAGCCGCCGCCGCCGCCTCCTTAGGCCGCCGCCGCCGCTCTTCTTCCCGGTCCACGCCGACTACCTCGACACCGGCCACCCCGACTCGACATCGACCACGGCGTCCCTTGCACGGCTACCTCGACCATGGCTACACCACCCTACGCTCTCGGCTACATCGACATCGGCACAAAGGGCTATCACCTCGCTTGAGCAAACTCGACGGTTTCCTCTACAGTCCACGCGTCCGCGACGCGACACCGTCCACGACGCTCCTGCTGCGACTACGGGGGGATGTCAGCCCGTCGGCTGCTATTCTCTCCAGTCTGACCGTCCGCGACGCTCCTGTTGTTCGCAACGCTACCGCTACGACTGCGGGGGGATGTTAGAGATATATTTGGTATGTATAGATTGTCCGGGATTAGATAGGAATTGTTTCCATCTTATCTCTAGGAGACGTCTTGTCCTCCAAGTCTTGTACTCAATATATACTCGCCCTCGAGCCTCAATAATACATCCATCGCATTACGCCAATCATCCCTCTCTATCCCTTCTAACACCGAGCTCAGTGGCAGCCTTCTTTTGCCACCATTTTCCACGAACCACATCAAAGACCAAATCTAAGTACATTGACTTCACCTGACTAGCAATGCAGTCGGTATAAAATAGAGTATATGAATGAGCAAACACCGTGGATACCACCAGGGGATACCTGCCCCTCCCACTTTCTCAAAAGAGTTCCCGTGTTCCAAGCAGAGGCTAAATAATTGCGCCGATATTCTATAGTATGTAAGTGTGGAAATTCATCTTTTTGCCATGTAGATTCTTTTCACCTGGTGTGGGTGGAACAGCCCTGCGAGCACAATCATAAAATAGGAATAGGTAAGGGCATCTAGAACGCCGACCCTCGTACCTCCAGCAACCGTCCGAACCACGTTGTACGGGCCGCGGAAGCCATCCAACGCGGTTCTGTATCGGTCCGCAGGGCGGTCCGGACGCGATTTCTCCCGCAAACCGGAGACAAACGTGGGGGGCTTTCTGGGAGTCTGGACACGCGAAACGCCCGCTTCTGACCGCTCTGGCCCACCCAAACCCCCTCCTCCCTCCCGCACGCGCTTCCCGCCCGGCGCCAGCTGCTCGCATTCATGCCGCTGTGAAGCGCGCCAGGCGGACGCGACCTCTCACTGCCTCCGCCATTGAAGCGGCGTGTTGGCCGAGGGCGCCGTCCGCTGCACGCCCGGCTGAACACGCCTCCTCGCCGTGTTCCAGACGCCTCCATTAAACCCGCGTGGAAGCTGAGGAACCTACTCCGGCCACACGTCCGTTCGCGAGCGGGCCGGCATTAAACACAACACCGGGCAAGCTCCTCCCATCCGCCCACTATTTAAAGGAGGCCAGACGTCGGGCAAGAATCGCACCACTCCACCGCTCCCCATCTCATCCTTCCACCATTTTCTACACCCTTTCGATGGCATCCGACGAGCAGGAAGAGCAGTTATCCGGCATAAAAGCTGGCTGGGTGGCCCGCCGAGCCCGCCGGATACGAGCGAGGTAGGCCCCTGCTCCACCTCCCTCGCCAAGCCCGACGGAGCAAGTTGCCGCCCCAAGCCGACGCGTGCTTCTGCAAGTCGCCGCTCCAAGCCAGCTCGCGGAGGAGTGGAGAGTTGCTCCAGGCCGGCACAGGGGGGGGGGGGGGGGGGTGGCACGGCGGCACGGGCATCGTCGCTGCCGTGGACGATGTCGCGTCGTACTGCGCCTCTCGTGCCTGGTGGCAGAGAAGGAAGCCGGCTGCGTGAAGATCGAAGAGTCGGCAGCCAGCGTGTCCGCGTCCGCTGCCAACATCGAGGAGAAGTAGAACACGGGAGGCCGCCGCCGATTGGGTCCCAGGAAGGCCACCGCCGGCGCGTCGCCGGCTTGTACAGCCGGTGACCTGTCTGGTCCTTTATCTTAGACCATCATGGGCCCCGTCTGAGCTCCACGGAAGCACCCTTCCCCTCCGACTGAAGCACCCTCTTTGCCACTCTGATGAGCGGCGCAACTGGACATAGGGAAGATACGGAGGAAGAATATGCCTCTGGGGCTCCCGATAGTCCGGTTAGCAGGCTGCCGGACATGCGGAAGACAAAGGGAACCGCCGCGGCCGGCCGTAGACTAGTGTAGTGTATCCGTGTCGTGGGAGTGGAGCTCTGTGCGACTGTACGTGCACATAGTTTTACCATTTTAGTTAAAATATATCCAAATTGTAACCGTTTTCGTCCGGATTGTATGAAATCCGTCATGTTTGTATGAAATCCGGCCGTGTTTGCATGAATTTCATCCAGTTTATTGAAAGAGTGTTTGAAATGTATACGGCTAGCGTCGGATGGCGTCCTCGCGCATCCGTGTCCGCGGACTAGCCCCTCCTGTCTGCGGACGGATGCGGGAGGAATTTTGCGGGTTGCCGTTGAAGATGCCCTAACGATTTAATAATCTACAGTTCTATATATTTTTGGATCAAAGGAGCTACATCACCACCATTTATAAAACAGTCTTGCTAAGTCTCAGTCGACTGAGACTTGGTTAAGTCACAGTCGATGCTATATCCGTGAGATCTTACATTGAGATCGGTGCAAAATTTTCTTTTCAATTTTTTTTTCTCTCTTGCATGTTATGCCACTTGACTGAGACTTGGTTAAATCTCAGTTGACTGAGAACTAGCCACACCTTTTATAAAAATTACAATTATAAAGTTTGTGGTCAAGTTGAATAATGAAACTGAGAGCAGGAAAAGAAGCATGTATTACACCTGATAAAGTCTAGTAAATGTTACGTATTTATTATTAAAAAACATAGATAATTGTGAACGATAATTAAGAAGACATCATTTCAGCGGATTTTTTTCTGACAATAAAAGGTTTATTGACCACAAAAGTAAATATCTAGCATAGTACGATGTACACCACCAAAAACAGCGGAACTCGGTTATCTACAGTTTATGGAGCAAATTTCCATAAATCATATGGGAGAAAACATCACAATTAGTGGCAGAAACTTTTACCTTCTGGGTTTTTTTCTCATCACCATGGCGTGTTCCCGCCACAAATTAACCACCCTAGCTAAGCTATCATTTCTTTCCAAGTGGGCCCGACTGGCCGCCACAACCTTGTCGTATATAACCGTGGATAATGATATTTGATCCAGACGACTTAATTAATAGGTAGCAGATGTATGATGTATAGATTCCTGTGCTTAGTCGACGCTGTCTGCTGCACATGCAGTGACAAAATGCACGACAACCAATTGCAGCAGACCTGAGCCTGAGCGTACATAATCCAACCGGCCGGGAATAGTCAACAATATATTTTTTGACCCTACCTTTCTGAAGGAACTTGCATGTGGTGATGGAAAGGGAGTGGCATGCAGCTTGATCCGGGGGAGTAGTACAATCAATAAGACAACAAGAAATATGCTATTTATGTATGTCCTGAGGAAAAAAGGGTTCGGCAGCACCTGGATCAGATGGATTGCGATCCTACTGCAATCGGCCACGACTAAAGTGATCGTCAATGGAGTCCGCAGTTTCGCGCATGCTCAAGGATTACGGCAAGGGGACCTGATCTCTCCCCTTCTGTTCGTGATAGCCATGGAGGTTCTGTCGGCGCTGTTTACTAAGGCCGAGCGCGAGGGCGTGATCAGTTCTTTCTCTGGAGTCTCGGCAACGCAGCGTCTTTCGATCTACGCCGACGATGTGGCCCTCTTCGTCAAACCCACTAACATGGACCTGAATTTTGTGAGAGCCGCACTCGATATCGTTGGAGAAGCCTCGGGCCTCAGGGTCAACTACAGGAAGTCCGCCGCGATTATCATCCGTGGATCGGAGGTGGACAGCAACCGTGTGGCTGGGATCCTGCAATGCACAATGGGATCATTTCCCTGCAAATACCTCGGCATCCAGCTCGCTATCTTGCAGCTCTCCAGGTCGGACTGGCAGCCACTACTCGACCAGGTCAGGCACATGGTCCCAGCGTGGCAGCGGGGACTCATCCAAAGGCCGGGCAGGCTCATCCTAGTAAAATCAGTCATCGCGGCAAGACCCATTCATCAATTAATGATTCTGGACGCGCCACAGTGGGTGTTCGACGACATAAACTCCTGGCTCCGCTCCTTCTTTTGGGCCGGGAAAGACAAGATAAACGGAGGACAGTGCTTAGTAGCATGGAATGCCATTTGCCGCCCCTACTGCTATGGAGGATTGGGTGTGAAAAACCTCAAGCTGCAAGCTCTCGCCCTCCGGGCGCGTTGGGAGTGGCTAAGACGAACGGACGATGAGCGGCCGTGGCAGGGCCTGAAGATGGTACTCGACAACGAGTCCAGGGAAGTGTTCGACAGTGTCGTCTCCATCTCGGTTGGTGACGGGAAGAAGATTCTGTTTTGGCGCGATCGCTGGATCAATGGGCGTGCGGCGGCTGACATAGCACCTACCATCGTCGATCTTGTACCCACGCGCATCCAGAATATGCGCACGATGCATCAGGCGTTGGGGTGTAGGAGATGGGAGAGGGACATCCCGGAGGGGTTAAACTTCACAATGCATATGCAGTTGTACCTACTTCAGCAGGCCATATCCCTCGTGGAGAGGGAGGAGGGTAGGCACGATATCTTCATTTGGCCTTCCGACAAGTCGGGTGTATATACGACGAAGTCCACCTACAAGAGGCTGTGCATGGGCCTTACATCGTCACAGCCGGCTTCACTCATCTGGAAGACATGGGCGCCGCTGAAGTGCAAGATCTTTCTTTGGTTGGCCTCGCAGTATTGAGTGTGGACCTCGGACCGACGGACTCGGCATGGACTACAGGATGAGACCTCCCCCTGCTTCACTTGTCTCCAAGAGGAGGACAGAGTCGACCACATCTTAATCCAATGCCCGTACGCTAGAGAGGTGTGGCATATGATCTTGAGTCACTTCAGGCTGGCCATCGCTATCCCGTCCCCGGAATGTACCCTCGTGCACTGGTGGGAGCTTGCCAGGAACGCCCTTCATAGGAGCGAGAGGAAAGGATTCGACTCCCTATTCACGGTGACGACTTGGTCAATTTGGAAGCAGCGGAACGCTAGGGTTTTCGGGAGGGTTGCTCAGCAGCTGCACCCTGCGCAACTGAAGGCACAAATCATTGAGGAAACCAAGGAGTGGAGGACCGCCGGAGCTGGAGGTCTAAATCAGTTAGCGAGAGAGTAGCCTTAGTCTAGTTTCAGGTGTCGGTGTAGGTGTTTGATCGAGCCCTGTTCGCAGTGTGCGCGATCTTCTTGTAAATTGTCTTGCTCTCTTCTATAAAAATATGGTACGCCTTTGGCGTACTCTCGAAAAAAAAATGTATGTCCTAAATTATGCGCCTAACATACTAATTATCGTTAGGCCTAAACTAATCATATTTAGCACTAACAGTTGAGGCTGCCGATAAGATCAGCGACACCCTGAGACCAGGGTACCGTGACATCCTATATACCTCATAGAGTCATCTTCACCAACTTATTTATCTCAACATATAAGCATGCCACCTGTTCTCGAAAAAAAAAATAAGCATGCCACCTCATCATACAAATATGAATATGATAAAGCTCACCTCAACATGCAATCATGCATGAGAAAAGACCTACCACAACGTTCAAGCATGTATGAAAAATTGTTTCCTATTCAGTTATACTATTTATATTTAATAAATATTGTTACAACTATAAATAATCAAACATAATAAGTCATATGTATTTTAAATTCTTATGCTCATGGTATCCATCCAAATGTTTATCTACCAATTCGCGTAACAATGTGCCGGGGTATCCTCTAGTTTTAAAAAAAATCGCCCCCACCCCTCATGAAGCATACAACGAGATGTAATGCCGGAGGTTTCCCCCCTTTTTCAGAAGAAAAAAAAGCACACAAACAAGGCAACTGTGGAACCTTGTAGGGTATGTCTGTTTATTTATCTCAACATGCAAGCATTCCACCTCACCATAGAACTATGAATAGGATATGGCACACCTGAACATGCAATCATGCATGGGAAAAGACCCACCACAACATTCAAGCATGTATAATAAGTCATATGTATTTTTATTTTTTGTTCCCGTGTTATCAACCCAAATTCCCACATTAACGCGCGGGGTATCATCTAGTTTTAGGACCCCCCCCCCCCCTCAATCAAGCCACCTTTTTCAAAAGAGAATAAGCACACAAACAAGGAAACATTGAAACCTTGTTGGATATGTTGTTTTGCTGTTCGAATCCTCATTTGTACATATTTTCCTTTCACGGCTGATAATTTTACATGGAGATTATTTTAGATCCAGATTTTTTTGGTAAGGAGATAGTGAAAAGAAAAAATACAGGTTGGCCAAATGGAGTGCGGTTTGTAGGTCGAAAGATCAAGGTGGTCTTGACATTCATGTCCTGCATGTCAAAAATGATACCTTACTTAGTAATTAGTTGTTCAAACTACGTACTGAGGATGATGTTTGGCAAACCCTATTGCGAAATAAATATCTAGGCCAATAGGTTGTGTCTCAGCCTATTGGAAACCTGGTGACTCACACTTTGGGCTGCTCTAATGGCCACAGAGAAACATCTTTTCCGTTTTGGATCCTTCGCGATAAAATACGGGCAGGAGATACATTTCTGGGTGGACAACTGGATAGGCAATAAGGGCCTCCGAGAGCAATATCCATCTTTGTACCGTATTGTTCGCGATAAAAATGATACGCTTGCGCAGGTGCTCAGTTCATTCCCGCCGAATATTTCCTTCCCGCATATTTGATTGGCCCACGTCTTATGTCATGGCAAAATCTTTTATCCCGACTGGATTTGATTAACCTGACACAAGGACAAGATCTGTTTCGCTGGAAGCTCACTACATCTGGGTCCTTCTCGGTAGACTCTATCTACCGTGCGCTCACGCATTCAGAGTCCCAGTGGATAAAAACAAGAAAATTTGGAAGTCTAAGATTCCACTAAAAGTAAAATTCTTCATGTGGTATCTTCAAAGGGGGAGTTGTGCTAACCAAAGACAACCTTGCCCGTTGCAACTGTCAAGGAAGTAAAAGTGTAGATTTTGTACTTACCATGAGAGAACCAAACACCTCTTTTTTCGGTGCAAGTTTGCCCGTTCTACATGGTCAGTCATCCAAATAGAAATAGTCCAATTTGTATCCGCCCACAAGTGTTGCCAATATTTTTGGTCACTGGTTGGACGGTATTCCAAATAGGTTCAGAAAGCTAATATGGGTGGGAGTGTATGCTATGTAGAAATGATTTGATTTTTAATGGCAAAAACTCTTCTCCTCTGCAGGTTATTTGCCATTGTACGCAATCACCTCGTACATGGTCGATGCTACACCGAACGGAGTACCAACCATTGTTTAAGGTAGTGTGTATGCAATTAGAGCGGGTGGCCAGGGCGGTTTTTGCCCAACATGGGTGGTAGCATAATCTCCGGATCTTTTTTTTTTTGAACCAAGAACCGTAGAACAATCGTTCTACGGCAAATTATATTAAAATATATACAAAGTACAAGTACAAGTTCCAAAAGAGCCAAAAAACAGTTTATCCTATGCCAGCTCTGGGAAACATCATGTGAGTCATGATAATCAAGTTAGATAATCGTCAATCCAGCTGCGAAGTGTATCCTTGTACTTGTCCTTTATTTTGTGCATGATCAACAGAAGATCCATCTTGAGGAGATGTCTCCAGGAGGTAATAGAAGCATTCTGGGCTTTAAAAAGTTTGGCGTTTCTCTGCATCCAGATGTGCCAACAACCCATAATGATAATTTCCATGGCAATCTTGGTGGGGAGAACTCTGGTGAGAAGCATGATTTCATCTAGAGTTGATATTCCTCTGTCTTTACTGGCAGTAATCGAGTCCCAACAAGCAAGGGCAAAGTGACAATCCCAAAACAGATGTATCGCAGTTTCTTCTGTATTATCTGTGCATAATTCACATTTGTATGAGGGTAGGAAGAAAGTTTTTCTGTGCAGCAGATTCCTGGTGTTTACTCTGTCATGTAGGAGCATCCAAAAGAAGATCTTGTATCTGAGCATGGTTGCATTCTTCCAAATCTTTTTGAAGATGGGATCTGCTGGGGTCCCAGTGGCGCAAAGTTTGTACATCTTGATGCTTGAGTAGTTACTGCCCCAAGGGTAACTCCATCTGTCATAGGCATTGGACAGTTGGATATGCTAGGTTGAGTCTTGAATGTCTTGTAACTGGATGAAGGCTTGTGAGGACATAGGTGTGTGGAACAAACTCGAGGTTTCTTGGCTGTATAGTGTCAGTCATACGACTCTAATGTTGTCGATATGTCGGTTTTTTCTTTAACTTTTGTCAGACTTTTAGTGTTTGGTTGTGTGCATTTTAGTTATGCAGAGGCTGGGTGCTTCTCATCATGCTTTGTATCCACTTGATGCTACATTTTGAGTTAATAAAAGCGCCCTTTATCGAAAAAAATGTGTGACATGGTTTGACGAAAGAGTAAGGCCACATAGTATGCTGGAGGGCCCATTTGTCGACTAAACAATCATCCATGCAGGGTAAATATATTCATGTTTCTATGATCCAACTATGTACATATCATCATAAACAGCTCTGTTATCAGGCCGATGCAGAATAGACTAGGTGCAAAGTCTATGACTACGAAAATGTATAACCTGCAAAAAAAAGTCTTTTGTTTATCAAAAATAGAGAATTTCATTTCTCTCACTCTCTGCAACAATTAGTATGCACACAACCTTCAAAGTATTAAAAAAATTGTGCGATGGTATAGCTTCACCCGATCTCAATCTACATATATCCTTTGAAACATGGTTACCAAGATTTTTATCTTGGTTGGTGGAGTAGTACACGTAATCCCTATGCATCAGTACATAGTTGAATCTTAGAAGGGACGCCAGTGGATAGTTTTCACAAGTGCATGCCAAACCCTTGAGCCCAGGGATAGGTTTATATTTGAGTATTCTTCATTGTTCCTCTGTTCGTCCACATATTCCCTGTCTTTCCCATGGACTTGGAGAAGGCGAGAGCACCTTGCATTTTCAAGGTACTGAGCATGCTTGCATTTTCAAGGTACTGAGCATGCTTGCATTTTAAAGTTAAACACGTGCCATTCTACATCTGTTATTGAGAACCAATTCATGTATGAAATGATATCCTACACAAAAGACATACCTCTATTACTACTTTTTTTTATTGGGACAATTTAATCCCCATGGGAACTAGGGAAACCCATGTATTGCAAATAGAGAGTTGAATCTACGGAGTCAATATGTAGAAGACATGAATCGGTGAAATCAACAAATAACTAGCTAGAGACCATGAAAAATCTTCAAATACAATAAATACCAATTTGCAACAGGTTTATTTTTTTTTTAGAGAAAAAGGCTAGAGCCCGACTTTATAAATAAAGCCACCACGAAGAGTATCACAATGTCAAACAGGTAGACACATGAACATAGTAACACAAAAGCCAACACAGGCAAACACCAGATAACTGGGCACGCAAACCACCAACCTACGAGCAAAGGAAAGGTACAAAAGGCCGCCAGGGGAGGCACCACGCCAAGCTACGCCACAGGTGCTTGCATGCACACGCGAGGTCAAGACATCTGTGGCCTTCTCATCACAAGCTTTAACCAGCGGCTTCCACTGCTGTAAAATTGAAATCAATTTAAAAATATTGTCAACAGGTTTTGTTAGGAAAAATGTGTTCACTAGTGAACTTGTTCTTAGTAGTCCAAAGCATCCAACAAACCGCAACAAAGCCAAACCAAAAAATGCGTTTAAGTTGACCAGACACGGGTTTGGCAAGCTCAAGCAACTGAGAGAAGGAGGCCGGAGCACAGGCAACACCCACGCACTCCGAGTGTAGCTCCAAAGCAAGTTAGCGAGGTCACACTTGAACAGAATGTGGTCAGTATCCTCAAGCCCAGCACAAAGGGCGCAGAATTCAAAAGCCAGGTCATGACGTTTCTGAATTTTATCATTAGCTGGAAGACGGCCTCTAATCGCTTGCCAAAGAAAGATCTTGATCTTGAGAGGTATACGAGCACGCCAAATATCCTTAAACTTATTCGTAGCAGAGCTGAAACCAACCTAGAATAGAGAAACTTAACCAAAAAAACAACCAGAGGCGAAGTGGGGCCAGATCACCAAGTCATCTGACTCCGAGAGAGTGGGGAAGATGGCAGCGAGCATGTGCCAGTCCTCGAGCTCTTCAGGAGAAAGCATCCGACGTAGCCTCAAGTCCCAATTATTACGGAGAGCTCCGAAATGGAGATCTCCAGATTAGAGCAAAAGGAAAACAACACGGGAAAAGACAAACAAAGCGGACCATCACTGTACCACCAATCAGATCAGAAACAAACTGACTTACCATCATGAACCACAAACTTGACTTGAGAGCAGAATTCATAACGGACTTTAACAGAGTAAATTGCACAAAACCACCACTTTGAGGGCTAGGTTTGCAGAAAACACTACGTTACATTTCTTTGGCAGAAAGCACCACGTCTACCATAAACATTTTGCAAATAACACTGATCGGCGGATTTAACTCGGTTGAGCACGTTTATGACAGCCGGGGCCCTTTTTTGCCTACGTGGCGTAACATTTTGTGTCAGATCAATTTTAATCAAAACTTACAAACTAGTCCTTAGATTTTACACAGACACCCCTGAATCAAAAAGTAAAAAAGCAATTAGACCCTGCAAAGGTGGGCTTCGTGGGGGCAGGCGGGGATGAGGAAATGGACGACGACGGCGCGCGGGAGGCGGGGAAGGAGCAGGTGGTTCTGATGTGGGGCTACCTCTCAGGTGTCTCGCCGCTGCTGGGCCCCATGCTCGTCAGGCTGCCCCCGGCGTCGGCTGACGACGCCTGGAGGGATGTCTGTGGCGGTGGGTGTGGCTTCGCCATGGCCATCTCCGGTGACGCCTCGCGCTATCGATTCGCCATGGCCATGGCCATCTCCGGTGACGCCTCGCGCTCTCGATTCGCCCTGGCCATCTCCGGTGACGCCTCGCGCTCTCAATTCGCCACGAGCTCATCAAGGAGGGCCGCCTGATCTGTGCTGCACGAGGGCCGCCAGATCTGCGCTGCGCGGCGCTGGGCATCTCCTTCGCGCAGGAGGCCAAACCAGGGCGGCGGCGTGGTATCCCTCGCCGGATCCGGACGAGGTGGCGGTGCTCGGGTCGGATCCGGACGCGTGGGGTGCTTGTGGCTCATCGGCCAGATGTTGAGGAGGTCAAGCGGCGGCGGTCTTCAACCATGGCGGCGGCGGCGGCATGTGCTACTGCAGGGAAAACGCGACAGGCATGTGCTCCGGTTAACTCGGGCGGCTGCGGGCGTGAGGCTGACCCGTGGCTGGACTTGACATGGGGGGCCTGGGCGGCATGGTGAAGAATGTTGGGGATGTTTTCGCTTTTTGACCCTGTCTTTAGCAAAACGTTATGCCACGTCAGTGAAAAGCAGGACCCAGCTGTCATAAACGTGTTTAACTGAGCCAAATCCGCCGATCAGTGTTTTTTGCAACAAGATTACACAAGATGTGGTGCTTTCTGCCAAAGAAATGTAACGTAGTGTTTTCTGTAAACCTAGCCCTCAAAGTGGTGGTTTTGTGCAATTTACTCACTTTAACAAGGTCATGCCAGAACTGAGAGCCCCAGAGGGCTAAGCAAACATGGGATTGGAGTGGGGAAAATATTTGGCTTTGAGGATGTCATACCACAGCACTACAGGAGAAGAATTGAGAATACACCACCACCATTTAATGATTAGGCACTTGTTCACGACAGAGGTATTAATGATCACAAGCCCCCAAGGCCTTTGGGACCGCACATGATTTTTCATTTGACCGGATGATATTTTTTCTTTTTATCAGCCATGTTCCAGTAAAACCTGCTACAGTGTTTATCAAAGCCTGCATGGGTCCCTTCAGGAAGGTGATAGAAACCCATCAAAAACATTGGGAGGGAGGAGAGGCAAGCATTGGTGAGGCAAAGTTTGCCGGCTGAAGAGTTATAACAACCATGCCACAACATTACCCTATTACCCACTTTGAGCACGGTGGGAAAGAAATCTTGGGAATAAAGTTTGAGAGGGGAGATTGGAATCTCTAGATACTTGACGGGGAAGGAACCAAGCTAAGGAGGTTAGCAACTCGTTGCCCCTCAACATCAGAGCAGCTAGAGGTAAGAACCTCGCTTATAGATAGATTAATTTTAAGGCTAGACATCGCTTCAAAGCATAGTTTCCCTTTTTATTGAACCTTCGATTATAGGCATAGTGAGTAAGATATTTGCTAGCATTGCAAATTCGCAATCAACATTCATCAAGAACTAAGCATAACTTAGATGGTTAGCTTCCTTGTGGTGGAACCAATGTCCTAGACTTGGCAGAGATGCTCGCGTTATTGACTGTATTTATTTCAGGCTTTGTGGAGCTATTCTTTTAGTTCTATTAGACGTGTCCATCGACTTCGTCAATCTCAAGAGATGCCGGCTCGGTCTCTTGGAGATGCTCATAAGTAGGGCTTGCATGTGTGTATTCATAGGGCTGTCCATGCATGTGTGTTGTAAAAGTATGTAACTGTACTGTGTTTCTAAAAAACCATCAAGAACCTTCGAAATAATTTACCATCCAAATTGAAAATGCACTCATCCAAACATGCTTAAGTTAAACAAATATTTCTGCTAACTGGCTAGCATACGATCTCCCAATTCAGCTGAGAATTGTTGAACACCTCTAGCAGAGCCGGCACATCTAATTCCATCTTGAACTCTGAAATTTCAGCCCTTACTCGCTCTGTTTCGCCCCTCGGAAGATCTATATCTACAAGATTGGGCAGATGGTTGATAATGTTGTTGCTGATGTTGTCGCCGGCCTTGCATGTGTGATCACCGTAGTACACGACAGTGTACTTTGCACCCTGATCCTCACCAGCGTCTGCGGAATAAATAGAACTGCCGCCTTCTTGATCTTTTTGCTGAACTGTCTTGGTTGCTGAGCAGTTCCGTTCTGTGTACGTGCATCTGTAGTAGCTCCTGTTTAATCACAAGTTTAATCTTAGTGCATGATTAATTTTTCATAACCAGCCATACTCATCTGTTAACGAAAGATGTATGTTTGTTTTGTTTAGTGTAATTAGTTACTACCTAGCATGTTGCCTTCCGTTGATGTTCTTCTGCCCATATTTTCTCCACTGGTGACCATCATAATGTGGAACATTGGTCACGAGTGATCTTGATCGCTTGCCATCATTCCTCCTACAAGATGTGAGGTATTTGTTTAGAAGTGACCTTGATCACCCGAACTGAATAAGAGTGTGGTCTTTGTACACCCACAAGCATTGCACCCCCGCTACACCCACGATCGAAAACTTAGCAAAACAAATCAAAAAAAATCTGAAACTTTGCAGCTTCGGTTATGACCAAATGTTTTAGGTGCTTGCAAAATTTGGAGGCCAAATGACATCGGAGGAGCTCTGTACAAAAAAACAAAGTTTATGCTAAAACATAAAATCTGAAACGTGGGTGCAGAGGAAGAGTTTGTATTTCGTTTAGTATGTAGATCATTTGATGTTATTTGACGACCAAACTTTGCAAGCTTGTAAAACATTTTCTCATAATCAATGCCAAGAAGTTTTAAAAAAATTGATTTTTTTTCCTATTTTTTGGATTTTACTGTTCACTGCGTGTGTGCACCAAAATTGGGTGCAGCCACTACTTTCCCTATAAGATGTCCCAATTGAATTTGGAATCAATTAGCTCGATCGATCTATTATTGTGCATGCATGAGCCATGAGATTGATTGGGAACGATCAATATCCATGCATATCACATATACACGCACCTTCTCTTTCGGCCAACGGTGCAACTGGGCCTCGCCTGTTCCTCCATCTTGACATCGATATCAGTAGCAGCAGCAGTACTAGTACCGTTCTTCCTCACTAAGGACTTGTCGTCGATGAGCTCGATGGTCGCTCCATTTCCAGCAGTGAAGAGCTTAGATACGACGCTGGTGGTGCAGCCGATCACGTCGTCGAAGAGCTGGACGGCGAGCTCGGCCGACCCGCTATCCACGTTGTGGAGTTGTGGAAGGATGAGCGCCCGGAGCTGCGTCACGAGCTGCTGCTCCCGCCGCAACAGCGCCTCGATCTCTGCGAGGCCATGGTCGCAGTTCTTGCTGTGATCCATATGTTTTGCCGTTGCGTTTTCTAGGCTAGTGAGGGTGCCAGGCTGCTTGCAAGCTCTTGATAGCTATATATGGGAGAGAAACACCAGCGGAATATATCGGTCGATTTGTACCTTCTGTGTACTTGATGTGTACCTTTGAGTTTAAACTGTAAAGAACAAGTGAGGAGTCCGTTTCACAGTGTGAGTGCATGGCAACGCGTTAGTGAGACTGGGTGAGCACGAGGGGGTGGAGTGAGACTTTTGACCAGGGCGAGGTTTTGTGGCTAGCTAGCTAGGAATATTTTCTTCTGATGGAAAGAATAAAGAAAGAGCTGGAAAATTTGACCAGAGACCCATCATGTTGACATAGAGCTACAAGGGGTGTCTATGGTTAGCGCACAAAATTGCCAAGATACATGCATCTTTGTTGTCATACCTGGCTACCTCTATACTTGGATTGTTAATTTGTGACTGAAGCTACACCGCATGGGGAAATTGAACCTGGTGATCGGTGGTCCACCGTGCATCGTGGGAAGAGACCGTTGGGCGATTTTGAACCCGTCCGCTCCTCCCCCGCGCCGTCGGGTCCCCCCCTCGCCGCCGGCGGGATGGCTGCCGCTGGCGTGGCCGTCCCGCGCAGGCGCGCTGCTCTGCCTCCGCGGCCGGCCCCCACCCTGCGCATCTCCCGCTCTGACGTCCCGTGGGCGGACTTGGCCGAGGCAGCCGAGCCTGCCGGCGGTCTCGCCGGCGCGGGAGCGCCCCCCGGTGCCGCCACCACGTCTGCCCCTCCCCGTGGTCGTCTGCTCGGCTCCCAGCTCCGCCCCCTCCGTCCGCCTCGCCGTTGGTGTCTGTCTCCACCGCGCCGACGTGGTCTGACCTCGCAGAGGAAGGCGCCGGCTCCGGGCAGGTGCAGGCCGCTGTGTCCCTGGCTCCGCCCGTCTTCGGCGAGTTCTTGCGCTCGGCCTGACCTGTCCGTCCTCGCGGCGTGCATTCTCGGCGCCAGCCCTCCTCCTCGGCGGCCCCCGCGCTGCATCGGGTCCGGCGGCCGGCGCTCCCGCGTGGCGATGCTGTGGAGGCGTCTGGGCACGTCGCTGTCGATTCGCCCCTCCGGCCTGGCCTTGCGGTGGCTCTGGGTGCCTCCTCCTCAGGTGGGGCGGCCCCAGCTGCTCGGTCCCCGGCGGCGACTCGGTCCGCGGCGGCGGCTCTCCCTAGGGCCGGCGCGGAGTGCCTGGCGGCTCCCGCGGGCGTGGCTCAGCGCTGCGGGCCGACTCTGGCTCGTGGCTTGGGCCGCCCCGGTGGGCCGTGGGCCAGCCTCCAGGCCCGGCGGCGCAGTGGCTCGGCTAACTGGGCTGGTCTTGAGGCCCAGTGGGCTGCTGCTGCGGCCCGAGCGGCCCGGGAGGCTCTTGCCCTAGCCAATCGCTGCTGGTGGCTCGCCCCGGAGGATCCGGACCGTTGGGTCTGGATCCAACGGGGGTCCTCCGATCTGCAGGTGGGCTGCGCCGCCTCTAGGGCTGAGGTGAAGCGTTGGGGCTCAGCCGCTCGCTTCCTCCCTCGATCCTCTGCGCCGCCTCTCCCGCTCGATCCCCGATCCTCGTCTCCATCTCGTTCTCTCTCGCGTCCGCTCCTCCCGTTCCCGTCGTCCGCTCTCTCGGCTGCGGCCGCCTCCCTCTCGTCTGTGCCTCCTTGCATCCCCCGCTCTTACCGTGACGTGCTCATGGCCCGTGAATCTGGCGATGGCCATCCGCGCCCCAAGCGCCCGTTGCCTGCGGGTTCGGGTGAATCGCGGCCTGCGTCCTCCGGTGGCTCCGCCCGTCGCGACCGAGCGCCCACGACGTACCCCGGCACTTCGCTGCGCCGTCCGCCGCCTCCCCGCGACCCTGCGAGGGATCCTCGTCTCCCTCTGCCTGGTTCCCCGGGAGACCGCCGCCGGCTTGAGGCCGAACGCCGGCGAGAGGAAGACCGCGTCCGGGAGGACAGCTTGCGCCGGGAGCTGGAGTCCCGGCCCGTCGATTCGCCTCGCGGCAGAGAGGCCTCTTCGTCCAGGCGCGGAGCGGGTGCTGACCTGCCAGGGCGGGCTGACATGCGCGACCGTCCTCAGTCCCCGGCTGCTCTTGCTCGCTCCGTTCGTGAGGACTCTCGGGATTCTCGGGGTGAGTCCCGTCCATCGCGTTCCGACGCTCCTGACTGGCGCCGGGCGGAGACCGACTCTCGGGAGGCTCGCTACTCTCCTCCTCGTCGGCCCCTTGACGCCTCGGGGGCCCCGGCTCCACCTAAGAAGAAGAAGAAGAGCAAGAATAAGAAGGCACCGGGGGCGGCCGCTGGTCCTGCCCTAGTGGGGCTGTCGGAGCAGGAGGCTCCGGCGGCTCCTAATGCCAGAGTCGGCCGCCCTAGGTCGCGCGAGGAGACGATGTGCATGAACTGTGGCTGTGCGGGTCATTTCCGCTCTCAGTGCGAGGCTCCCCCTCGCTGTCCTACGACGCTAGCCTATCTGGGCTATGGGACGGAGGGCGGCAGCTTCTAGTTCGTCGACGCTGAGTTCGAGGAGGAGCCAGCCCATCCTCACTTGGCCACGGTCTCTCTTGTCCCGGACCAGGCCCTACCGTCGTCCCTGCTCATCTCCCCCGACCTCATCTGGGCCGAGCTGTCTAACTACATCGGCGACTTTCGTGACACCGCCTTCTCCTGGGAGGTGACTGAGACCGCGCCCATGGTCTTCTCAGTCCCCTTCCCCTCCGCTGAGCTCCTGCGTGTCTACTCTCATGACGTCATCAAGTGCCCCATCAACAAGTTCCTGATCTCCATCCGTGCGGCGGTCGCGGAACCCGACCCTATTCCGCCGCTTGACCGGGTGTGGGTCCTCATCTACGGGCTCCCTCTGGGGGACGCATCCGCCCCGAGAGGTGGCAAGCTTCAGCACATCCTCAAGGCGGTTTCTGAGCCGGTGGGCAAGCTGCTGTCTGTTGACCTTACCTCCTTGGAGGGGGATGGTCCTGCCCGCATCGAGATCTTATGCCCGGCTCCGGCAGAGGTGGATGGCTTGTCCCTGATTTTCTACTTCAGCACGAAGGGCAAGCGGATCACGTACGAGCTCGAGTCTCTGGAGGCCGAGGGGCTGCTTGGTGCCGGCCTCCCTACCCCTCCTCCGCTGCCTCACTCTGATGGCGGGCGGGATGGGGATGGCGACCCGTCTGGGGAGAGCTCCTCGGAGGAGGAGGATGACGACCCCGCTGCTCTGAGTGCCGGCCAGCGCAGCTCGGCCGCTGCCGCCCAGGAGCCTCTTGCGCCGGTGAGGGTCTCTACCCTCGCCTTATCCGTCGTTGGGCCTCTGGGCTGCCCAAACGTCGAGGAGGATGACTCTCTGAGCGTGGATATGGACGTGCGTCCCCCGTCTTCCCCGCGCTCTCCGGGGGTGGTCTGCAACTCTCGCTCGTCTGGGACTCCCTCTTCCTTGACCCTGGGGTCCCTGGCTCTGGTGCCTGCGACGCCTCCGCCGCCTCGCCTGGATCTGGACTCGGTCCCTCCCTCCGCGGCGGGGGCCAAGCCTCGTGTTGGCGCCTCGCCGTCGATCGCGGCTCGGCTGAGTGCCCGGCTCAGTCAGTCCAGGTCCCTTCTGGACGGACGCGTTCCGTCGATCCCTGAGAGGGCCGCCATGCGGGCGGCTGCCTGCGACCTTTCCCCAGGTATTTCCCCAGCTCCCTCTGTTCTTTCCGGTTCCGGTTCGAGATTTGTGGTTCTGGATTCGGTCCCGTTTGCCCATCTGAGCAATGTGGCCTCTGATTGCGACATTGTGTTTCGTGGCGAGAAAGGTCCCCGTCTCGAGCAGATCTCCGTGATTTGCGCCAAGGAGAAGCTTGATGGGGCGCTTGCGGAGGCCCGTGCTCGGGCTGAGCCCGGGACTCCGAGCACCCCGGCCCCTAACAACCCTGACCATAGAGAGGTCGAGGTTGTCGGGGTGCCCTCTGGGGAGACCGTGGGAGACCCCGCCCTTCAGTACCCTCCTCCTGTGAGGGTTCTCAGGGGCCGGCCTCCCACGCGTCTCCACCCCACTGAGCACCAGTTAGAGGTGCGTCGGGTTAGTGCCGAGGCTCCTCTTGTGGAGCCGTCGGCTGCTCTGGCCCCCCGTCCGTGGGGGCGTCGCGGCCGTGCCACGAAGTCCTCTTCCCGCACCGCGTCTGGCGGACGGGCTAGTTCTGCCCCACCCGAGGGGCCTAGGACTTCCCCGGAGGTTCCAATATGAAGTTGCTCTGTTGGAATATCCGCGGCTTTGGCCATCTTGGCCGAAGGCGACAGCTTATTGAGTACCTACGCCAGGAAGAGATTGACATAGTTGGGCTACAAGAAACGATTCGGCAGGACTTCTCCATTCCGGAGCTCCATAGGCTCTCCCGTCACCAGTTCACCTGGCAGTGGCTCCCTGCTAATGGGCAGTTGGGTGGCATTCTGCTAGGGGTCCGGGAGGATTCCTTTTCGGTCGAGGACATGGACCGTGGGGAATTCTTTCTTAGTATGTCCATCACGGACCGACGTGCTAACCTCAGTTGGGAGATTATCATCGTCTATGGCCGGCAGACCATAGTAGGTCAGCGGATTTCCTTAGTGAGCTTAAGAATAAGGTTGAACGGTGCTCCTCCCCGGTGGTTGTGGCCGGTGACTTCAACCTCATTTGGTGGGCTTCGGACAAAAGCTCCCCTAATGTTGACCGCTTCCGCATGCGTCTGTTTAATGACTGCATTGCAGACTTGGCCCTGCGAGAGATTGCCCGCGTGGGGGCTAGATTCACCTGGACGAATAAACAAGTTGACCCTATACGGAGCATTCTTGATAGGGTCTTTGTCTCGCCTCAATGGGAGCTCATGTTTCCATTGTGCTCCCTCAAGGTGGTCACGCGCATCGGCTCCGATCACACCCCGTTGCTGCTCTCCTCCGGCAACGACGCCCCGCCTTGGACGCGTCGCTTTCACTTCGAATCCTTTTGGCTGTTGCAGCCGGGCTTCATGGAGATGGTACGGTCCTGCTGGCTTGATGCTGCAGCCTCTCCACCCCACGTATTCTGTGATGTGGACGTCTGGCACCATTGTTCCAGAATGGCTAGACAGTTCATGCGGGGCTGGGGAGCGAACCTTGGTGCCGAGTTGAGGGCCCGTAAAGGGGCCCTCTTAGATCGGATTAAGGCCCTTGATGCTATCGCGGACGGCCCTGGCCTCTCTCCTGACGATTGGACCAGGCGCTACTCCCTGGAGGCCTCACTTATGGAGATCTTCAAGGGGGAAGAGTTGTTTTGGCAACGCCGAGGAGGCCAGAATTGGCTTCTCAAGGGTGACGCCAATACCGCCTACTTTCAAGCGATCGCCAATGGCCGGCGGCGGAAGTGCGCCATCCCATACGTTTGGGATGGAGACTCCCTGTTAGAACATCCTGATGAAATTACATCACATATTTACTCCTTTTATAAAGCCCTCTTTACGGCTAAACCGCGTGGAAGCATCTCTCTTAGTGAAGACTTCTGGCCCCCGGAGGCTAGGGTCTCCGACATTGAGAATGCTGAGCTAACCCGCCCATTCACTCCTGGGGAGGTGTGGCTAGCTATTTCCTCCATGAAGGCTAGCTCTGTCCCTGGCCCGGATGGACTTCCGGTCTCGTTCTTTCAGAAATTCTGGGAGGTGCTGCGCCCGGTCATCATGCCTATGTTCCATGAGTTCTATATTGGGATGCTTGATATGTCCCGAATAAACTATGGCGTCATATCCCTGATCCCCAAATTAGCTGGGGCGACGGATATTCGCCATTTCCGCCCTATCACTGTGATTAACGTGTTGGAGCGGATCTTTGCAAAGGTTTGCGCTACGCGTCTCTCCCCTGTGGCGACTCGGCTCGCTCACCCTCTCCAGACTGCGTTCCTGAAGGGCCGGCGTATCCATGATGGGATCTTGGCCCTTCATGAAATCGTTCACGAGGTTGCTGCACGTGGGCACAAGGGCGTCTTCCTTAAACTTGATTTCCAGAAAGCATATGATCGCCTGGATTGGTCATTCTTAAGATTGATCATGCAACGTCGAGGGTTTGATGAGCGGTGGTGCTCCTAGATCATGCAGATGGTCATGTCCAGGAACACGGCTATTAATATTAATGGTGATATAGGACCGTATTTTAGGTCCTCTAGGGGAGTGAAGCAGGGAGATCCCATCTCCTCTATTCTCTTCAACCTAGCTGTCGATTCCCTAGCGGGCATCCTCGATAAGGCTAGGCAGGCCGGGCACCTTAAGGGTGTGGTCGGCCACCTGATTCCTGGTGGAGGCGTCACCCATTTGCAGTATGCTGATGACACCATGATCATGGTTGAGGGATCTGGCTTGGACATTGTTAATCTTAAATTCCTTCTGCTGTGCTTTGAGGCTATGTCGGGACTTAAGATTAACTTTGTCAAGAGCGAAGTTGTGGTCTTAGGGTACTCGCCTGACGAGCAACAGAGGATCGTAGATAACCTCAATTGCAGGCTTGCCTCCTTCCCCATTTCTTATTTGGGGATGCCTATGTCAGACTCCAGGATCCTGGTGTCTGGTTATGATCTGCTTGTGGGACGAGTAGCGTCCCGAGCGGAGCCCTGGTGCGGGCGATTCACCTCAAAAGGTAGTAAACCCGTTCTCATTGGTTCTAACCTCGCTAGCCTCCCCATGTATATGATGGGGAGGTACATCCTTCCTGAGGGTGTACATAGCTCCTTTGACAAGGACCTGGCTAGGTTCTTCTGGCAGGCGGCGGATGGTTGGCCCAAGTATCACATGGTGAAATGGGCTGACATCTGCCTCCCCAAAGATCGGGGTGGCCTCGGTATCACGGACTCGCGCCGCATGAATGTAGCTCTCATGCTGCGTTGGGTCTGGCGAATACTGAGGGGTGACGGAGGTTTGTGGCTCCAGCTGCTCGAGGCGAAGTATATGCGGGGAGAACCCCTGCTGGCTTGCTCTCGTTCTGCCGGATCACAGTTCTGGAGATCCATCCAAGCTATTAAAGAGGAGATCCGGTTGGGTGTCACCTTCTCAGTTGGCAATGGGAATAGCACCCAGTTCTGGATTGACCCCTGGCTCGAAGCGGAACCGCTCCGCTTTCGATTCCCAAGGCTTTTTGCTATCTGCTTGCACCCGAAGCTCCTCATCTCTGAAGCCAGCCTAGACGAGCAATGGAACATCGCGTTCCGTCGCTCCTTTGGACCGGCTGAAGTGCTCGAGTGGGACGGCCTGAGGGAAGTAGTCCCTCTCCCGCTGTCACTGTCCCCTGACTCGGTTTCCTGGAGCCTCTCTCCTGCGGGAGAGTTCTCCGTGAGTTCGGCTTATCAGGCGCTCTGCCGCCGTCCAGTCACTCAATGGCTCTCCCCGCTTTGGAAAGCTCCGATGCCCCTCAAGATCAAGATTTTCGTTTGGCAGCTCCTGCGTGACCGCCTTCCCTCTGGGACAGAGGTTCTTAAACGGCACGGTCCGGTTGATGGTATCTGCCCCCTCTGTCGAGTCCCGGAGACGGGAACTCATATTATGTTCTCGTGTGTCGCGGCCCAAGCGCTCTGGTCCTTTGTTCATGAGGCCCTTGGGCCGGACTGGGAGGCCCTAGACCTGGCTGAGTTCCTGCAGTCTAGGGCCACCCAGACGGGTCGCAAGCGCCGCCTGTTCTGGCTTATATTTGCGGCGCTGACTTGGAATCTTTGGACAACGCACAATAAAATGGTGATTGAGCGGATCTTCCCACGACAGGCTTCTGATTCGTTCTTTAAATTTCTTGCATTCTTGCAGCACTGGCACCCGCTCGCTAGGCAGCGAGACCGCGACCGCCTGGACGCCATCCTGGACGCTCTCCTTGCTTCTGCGTGCCGGCTCTCCACCCGCTCGTCGACCTCTTAGCTTGCGACTAGGTGGCCTTTTTTGTTTCTTCTTGCTTTCCTTGGGCGCATTTGTGCTGTTTGGCCCCAGCAGGCTTCTATGCTTATGTTCTGAGACTGGTTTGTATGGATGTTTGCTTTATATATAAAGCAGGGCAAAAGCCTAGTTCGAGAGAAATTGAACCTGGCACGTTGTAGTAGATACTGAGCTTAATGGTAGTCAACATGCTAGTCAATTAAGGAGCATGCATGGACGGAATGGAAGAATCTGGCAGCTTTGACGTACTCGTCTGCGGCACCGAGATGTGTATTTTTCATGGACTACCAGGTGCCTATGGTGACTTCGTTAATCTCAGAATGTTGTGCCGGTTCAATAACTAGGGGTGCTAATAGAGGTAGGGTGTGCGTGCGTGCGTTCATAGATGTGTATGTGCGTGTATGGTGAGCATCTATGATTGTATTGTGTTAAAAAAACACGTAACACTTCTATGGTATTGGGGGCGGAGGCTCAAGTAGATCCCAAATATTTCACCCAATGACCAACCTGACATACATCACGGGTTGTACTTTGGTTCAGCGGGCTCCACAGCATATACAACACGGAGCGCACGATGTCTCTCTTTTCTGGTGACGTGAGTAGCATAAATCATATTCACGTCCTTCACCTCAGCAGGGAACTGTTTCTGGCTAGCGTTGCTCGACTCCGGCTGGTCTCTACCCCCCTTATCATTATTGCAGGGCTGGCTCTTGCCCTGGTTCCCGGCCGCAACCATCACGGCTTGCTTGATCACCCAACAATTATGGTTGGTATGAATGGCCGGTGTCGGTACCAGAACCGGCAGATCTCGGGTAGGGGGTCCGAACTGTGGATCTTGGAGTCAATGGATAATAAGGAACATAGAGACAGCGATTACCCAGGGCCTGATGTTTTTCTATGGGCTCGATTTCCACGATCTTGCCCCGAACTCTTTTCTGCACATCTCGGCCTTCATCATCATCTGCGAGGCCTTTCTTCGGGTCCGACCACACTTCGGCCTATGGCTGAAAATCTTCAACATCAAGCCGAAGATCGTCGACGGCCAGCAGGCCGACTACGGGGGGGCGATGGTTAGCAAGCTCCCCCGGGTCGAGTGGCCAGAGGGCACTTTCATCGAAACCGTCAAGATCTGGCAGAAGGAGTCGTTCTACATCACGGAGCCGTGGAACGCGGATTGGGGGGCGATCCCCGCCTTCAGATCCGGACCCCCCACGAGGTTGGTCTCGTGGACCAAGAAGGGCCTCGACTGGGGGTCAAACAAGGAGGTGGCGTTGCTACAGAGCCGGATATCCAAGATGATAGAGTGGGGGGTTGAGCTGCCCAACGTGATTCAGATCATGCTTTGCCGCCGCATCCTCCCCTTTCAAAATCGGGCCTCCCCCATGTGGGTCTACAACCCCGAAGACCCCGCCACCGTGCTCAGCTTCTACCGCACTTCCCACGCTCAGCTGTGGATGGTGCTGTTCAAGCCGTAGAAGGACTGGCTGGCCGAGGAGGAAGTCATCGGCCTTGACGCCGGAAACCCCCCTCGCGAGGTATGATAAGTTTTACTCTTGTGTTCGGATTGTTTCTTTTTGACAAAGTACTCAACTCTCTTTTTTTCCCCATCCACAGAGCTGGCTGAAGAAGCCCGAGCGAATCGACAGCCCGGCCCCGCTGCCCGAGGGTCCCAGGACGGCCTTGCTGACGGCCATGTTGGCCGAGGAGCCGTATGAGGCGCCGGAGAAGAAGGAGAAGAAGAAGGAGGCTAGAGAGGGCCTCCGTTCCCGAGGATCCCCGGACACTAGATCCAGGGACACCCATGCTCCCTCCGCACTAGAGGAGGAGAAGGAGCAGGGAGAGGATGGGGAGGAAAGCGATTCCTCCCGAACAAGGAAGAGGACGGTGTCCGAGGATGCCGAGGAGGATCAGCTTCCTCCTGTCCCTAAAAAACCATGCAGGGCCAAGGTGGGTCTGTCCAACAACAGCTCGGCCTCTGCCGAGGACTCTGAGGCCTCCGAAGAGGTTCCTCGGCGGGCCCCCAGGATCAAACCGCAGGCCCAAAGGTACGTATCCTAAGATACACCTATGCATTTTTAGCCGAACTAAGTCTACTATTGATCGCGCTTCTGCTTCTAACATTGCAGCCCGCTGCGCGACCTCCCTACCGATCAAGTCTCGGAGGGGGATTCCCCACTGGCCGCGCTGGCGGAGAGCGAGACCGAGTCACGCGCCTCGCCTCCTTCGATCGTCGAGGAGGTCGAGGAGGTTCTGTCAAGGAGGATCCCTCCCGTGCCACACACAGGGGGAGGGGGCGACACCGTAATGGACGAGGTGCATACCTCGGCCATCGAAGACCAGGAGGGGAGAACCCTTCTGGTGAACGAAGAGGGGGAGCCCGGACCATCCGAGCTCTCCCCGAGAGTGACTCCGGAGCCGTTAAGGCACCCGGAGCCAACCATTCCGGTCTCCACAGAAGGAGGAGCCGAGGTGCCCCCGCCACCCCTGCCCGCTCCAGAGCGGGTTTCGACCGGGCGGCCGGACGAGATGGAGGAAGCTTTAACCAGCTCCTCTATCACCGAAGAGCACCGTGCCCTTATGGGTGCGGTGTTGCAAAGTCTTCGGTCCGTGGACAACGGACTGAAGGAGGCCTTCAGCGGCCTTCTCACAGGCTTCAAGGTAGGCCATGTAATGCCTTTTCCTTAGAAAATTTCTTTTATATGAATATGTAACCTCATACACAGTAGCCCCCGAGTCCTGGATAAGTTTGAAAAAACTTAGGCGAGGGTCAAATAGATTTGATGTATAGATGATAGCAGAATGAGCAGTAGCCCCCGAGACTCTGACTGGATTGACAAAAGCCGGTCAGAGGATCGAAAATTGATAACTCGGGAGTCCGATGTGCTGAGTCTAATGTGCAGGCATTGTCCTTGGCGACAGCTGCCAACGCCGAGGAGTTGGCCGAGCTGAATCGGAAGCTCAAGAGTTCCAAGGATGACCTCGGCCTGCTGAATAAGCGGTTCGACGAGGCACAAGGCAAGTCCGAACTAAACTGTTTTACTACAGCGGCTTTAGTAAGGTTTGAAGAAGTTAACCTAAACTGGGTGCAATGGACTTTTCTGCAGTTGCCGCCGCGGAGGTCGAGAACCTCAAGGCCGAGCTGAGGAAAGCTCAGCAGGAGGCCGCGGAGCAGAAGGCTGCGGCCGAACAGGCAGCCGACGAACTGGCTACGGTGAGAACCGCTAGCCAGAAGCACGAGGCCAGAGTGTCTGGAGTGCAGCAAGAGCTCAAGGATGCCATCACAAAGTGTGAGGTCCTTGAGCAGAAGAATAAGGATCAGGCGGCCGAGCTAACCTCACTGGGATCGACGGCTAAGGAAGCGCGGATGGAGGCGCGAGGCTACCAGGAGGAGCTCCGCCAAGTTAGACTTATTGCGGATGGTAAGCCATACTTACTGCAAAGTGTCTTTGGTGATAACAGGTTCACTTTGCTCACGCGAGTGTGGCGTTCCCCAGGCGCCTTTGCGGACCTCCCGAGGAGTGCATCGGATGCAACTAGGTTCTTTGCAACCCAGGAGGGTCGTGCCGAGCAGAGCCTGTTTTGGGTGCAGTTTCAAGCGCCCGAACACCCTCCCCTCCTCAACAACCAGATGAAGCAGCTGATGGAGTTGCATCGGATGGCGGAGCCGGCGATGAAGGACCTCTGCATCAAGTTGTGGCCTTCGGAGCCGTTGCCGAGCAGTTATTTCGGCTTAGTGCAGAAGCTGTACGACGCCACGCCCCGGATTGATGCCTGGAAGCGCTCCGTATGCATTGAGGGAGCTCGGATGGCCTTCGGCAAGACCATGGTGCACTAGCCGAAGATCAAGCCAGCTGAGGTGGCCACCGGACCTCCGCCCCCTAGGAAGGAGCACAGGCGCCCCGAGCAGTACTTTCACATCGTGATGGATGGTGCTCGGGCGATAGAGGCCCAGTGCTCAAAAGATGTAATTTATGAATGAATTTTATTTTCCTTGTATCCGAGGAGCTGAAAATTTTGTGCTGTTAAAATGCAACTGGTCGGCTGTAAATATAATGCCTTTGTGTTTTTATTTTGACTCCTGTGCGGCCGTTTTAAACTGAAAGTTACCAGTCGTCGGCTTCAACCCCCTTGCAGATACTGCATGGGGTGTTTCTCCCGAACACCTTAACCCTTAGCCGATGTCTCGGTGCCCGGGGGCGGTTGTGTGTATGGAAAACAAGGCAATCGGACTATGCGGCTTTATTGCTTTCACTTAGCCATAGGAGCTTGACTGCGGGGGCTAGTGACTAGCCCCCAGTATGTGTGATATCCGGACGTGCCGAGGTTGATACCATTATCACTTGGTTCCTGTAACAGCGAACCCTTCGTTTGACACGGACTAAACTCCATCAATTTTTAGTTTAACACTTGTCATTGGATCGCCGACCAGTTCTCGCTTATTATGACAGTCGGTTTTTGGCTTTCTCCACTGAGGTACTTAACCAGGCTAGCTAGACGTACAATCGCAGTGGTTCTCCCTTTACCCTCCTAGCCGAACAATGCGGAACGTAAGAGGGCAAGCACAGGAGCCGGGAAACCTAACCATTGACCAAAGACATAATTCGGAACTAATTCATATAATGCAATATCCATGACGCCGAGCACATGTAATGAAATTGGTGCCGGAATGATGTTTGGGGCAAGATTTATGGTCGAGCCAACGGTCTATTAGCCGATCACATCTAAAAAAGGAATGTATCATAATAGTTTACTTCAGCCTAGAAAGCGGAAAGGAATACGCAACATAATTGACTGCAGTATGACCGGAGAAAAATGGTCAGTATTTCCTTTGAATTCGTGACATCTATCCATACAATCCGAGCTGCCGAAGTAACTTTTACAGATACTTTAAGAAATAAACACATCAGAGGAAAGTTTTACACAGGGCCTTCATGAGAGGTTTGACGTCCCTACTGTGCTCTGCCACACGTCTGCGCCTTCGCTCTTTTATGAAGCTTCCGTATTATTGAAGTCGTCGATTGTATGCTTGGCGGAAGTAATAATGTTTGGCGTACGAGCCCTTGGGAAAGGGTTTTGAGAAGTTGCCGCGGGGTACCGGCTTGACGCTGGTCAGGCCCTAGATGGTGCCTATTATTTAGTAGTGTTCTGAGAACATCTTTGGCCATGGCTCGGTCGAACCGAGCTCTCGGCCCTTGAGTCATTTGCCCTCACAGCTGCCCATGGAATTTTGAGCGCGAATTTGTGCACCCGAGGTACGTATTTCGCGGCTAGGTAGGCGACGCTGTGGGGTGCGTATCCCTATTTAGGGTGAGCGCGGGAGTGCTCCGGGACCGAGGCCGTGGCTCGGGCGTGTTTGCGTGAGTCCAGTGCCTTGATGGTAGACTGGGCCTTCGACGCCTCTTCAACGGCCTGGACTTCGGCGGCTAAGGCCGCTGTGTGTTCCTCCGTTCGGATCGAGTGCTCGGTGTTACCGTTGACGGTAATAACACCCTTCGGTCCTGGCATCTTGAGCTTCAGATATGCGTAGTGCGGGACGGCATTAAAGCGGCGAACGCTGTTTGGCCAAGGAGTGCGTGGTTACCACTGCGGAAAGGGACAATGTCAAAGATTAAATCTTCGCTTCGGAAGTTGTCAGGCGAACCGAAGACCACTTCCAAGGTAAGGGTTCCCGAACAGCGTGCCTCGACGCCTGGGATCACACCTTTAAAGGTGGTGTTGCTGGGTTTGATCCTTGACGGATCGATTCCCATCTTCCTCACAGTATCTGAATAAATTAGATTGAGGCTGCTGCCTCCGTCCATAAGGACTCTAGTGAGGTGGTATCCATCCAAGATGGGGCCGAGCACCAGAGCCGCCGTTCCTCTGTGACGGATTCTGGTCGGATGGCGGCGGTCGAAGGTGATCGGACAAGCCAACCATGGGTTGTATTTCGGGGCCACTGGCTCTAGGGCGCAGACATCCCAAAGTGCACGTTTCCGCTCCTTCTTGGGTATATGCGTGACGTAAATCATGTTCACGGTTTTTACCTCGGGAGGGAACTGCTTTTGGCCTCCATTGTTCGGCCCGCGAGGTTCGTCGTCGTCCTCGCTGCGGGGGCCCTTGCCCTGTTCCTTGGTTGTAAGCTTGCCGGCCTGCTTGATTACCCAACAGTTACGGTTGGTGTGGTTGGCGGGCTTGTCTGGGGTATCGTGGATCTGGCAGGGCCTGTCCAGGATTCTGTCCAATGCAGTCGGGCCGTCTTGGTTCCCTTTAGAGGGCTTTTTCCGCGGTCCTGATTTTGAGCCGCTGAACCCGGCGTTTACTGCCACGTCATTGGCTTCACTGCCGTTGTTTGTTTGCCGGCGCTTATTATTCTTGTTGCACTGGGGTTTACCGTTCCCATCCCGGGCCTCTGAGGTGCCGGGGTCATCGGGATGGTTGCGTCTACGAGCTAACGAACTATCCTCATCCGCGCAAAAGCGGGTCATTAGGGAGGTGAGGGCCGACATTGTTCTCGGCTTATCTTGGCCGAGCTGGAGAGCGAGCCATTCGTCCCAAATACTGTGCTTGAATACGGCAATTGCCTCAGCATCCGGACAGTCAACGATCTGGTTCTTCTTAGTCAAGAACCGATTCCAGAATTGCCGGGCTGACTCCCCGGGCTGTTGAACGACGTGGCTCAGGTCGTCGGCATCTGGCAGCCGAACATAGGTGCCTTGAAAGTTGGCTCGGAATGCGTCCTCGAGCTCCTTCCAGCTCCTAATGGAGTTTTTGGGTAGGCTATTCAACCAGTGCCTTGCCGGTCCTTTAAGTTTTAATGGAAGATATTTAATGGCGTGGAGGTCATCTCCTCGGGCCATATGAATGTGGAGAAGAAAATCTTCAATCCACACGGCTGGGTCAGTTGTCCCATCATACTGCTCTATGTTTACAGGTTTAAACCCCTTGGGGAACTGATGCTGCATCACCTCATCTGTGAAACACATTGGGTGTGTGGCGCCCCTGACCCGGGCCACGTCGTATCGGAGATCGGTTATCATCCGAGCACGGTGCTGCTCCTGGGCTCTATCATTCCTGTCACACCAAGCTTGGTATCCGTCCCGTCTAGCGGGCGTGTGTCCTCTGGATCCATAAATGGATCTTGACAGTATCCCTTTGGCGTTTAGGTTGTGCCGCAGATCATATGGGTCATCCAGTTGATCCGGCTCCTTGCCCGCCCGGTGAGGGGGTGCGGGTGGGTATTCGGCTTCTCCAGCCGCCCTATCTTGTCCTCGAGGGGGGCGGTCAGGCTGGTTTGTCTGAGTTCGTCTGGGGGCCATGGGCTCAAGGGCCTCGTCCTCAAATGACGGAAGCAAACGCCGTCGTGGGTAACTTTTGTATTGAACCTGGCACTGATTGTCAAAGCCCTCTTCGGCTGCTAGGACCAATGTCCATCTGTCGTTAAGGGTATCTTGTTCGGCTTTTAGCTGCTGCTGCTTCTTCTTCAAGCTTCGGGCAGTGGCTATGAGCTGCTGCTTGAACCTTTCCTGGTCCAGGGGGTCCTCGGGGAAGACGAAATCCTCGGGTCCGAGGCTGTCCTCCTCTTCGGAGGGAGGGAGGTAGTTGCTGTCCTCAGAATCCTTGGGGTCCTTAGGGTTACCCTGCTCCTCGTGCCCTTCAGAAGTGTCGTGGTGCTATACAGGGGTGGTGTTGTCGCCGAGCTCCCCCATGTTGTCTGGAGTGTCATTTTCTCCGGTGCCATTTGTGTCCATGTTGTTTTCCTTGCCCTTTCCTCGCCCCCTGGATCGCCTTCGTCGGCGTTTGGGCGGCTCCTCGTCGGGGCCGTCGCCATCCTTCTTGGGGGTGTCGACCATGTAAACGTCGTAGGTGGAGGTGGCGGTTCACTTTCCGGTGTTGGGAGTGACAAGGGAGGGAGCCATATAAGGCATGACGTCGATATCCTCGTCCATGTCGTCACCCTCTTCGGTGGCATAGTCCAACATGTCGGTTAAATCTTCGACTGTGGCTACTAAGTGGGTGGTGGGTGGGATGTAAAATTCCCCGCGGTTGGCCTCAAGTCCGATCTGTTCATGGACTGAGGACGGGTCATCCGCAATACTCATCTTCTGGATTCGATCTAACGTCTCGCTTAAGAGCGAGAGGTCCGCCGGATTCATCTTTGGGCATCCTGCGGAGTTGAACTCCGGTGTGCCTGCGCCAGGGATGTGTTCGGCCAAGGAAGACCCCTGGCTCTCTGGCGTCAGGATCGGATCCGAACTCGAGGCCAGATCCGGACTGAGGGCCGGCCCGGAGATGGAGCCGGGGAGAAGATCCGAAGTTAAAGCCTCGGAATTGTTAGGCTCCTCAGGTAAAGCTGAGAACCTAGTAAAGATCATATCGCCCCGAGAGTTGGCGACGTACTCTAGGTTACCGAACCTGATCTCCTGCTTAGGGGTGAAGCTGTCGATCTGGTCAAGGTGACCAGTCGGGTTGGCGTGCAGCACGATGCTGCCAAACGCGAAAAGCTGGCCGGGGACGAAGATGTCCCTGCTGTGGATGCCGTCGCTGATGACTAAGCGAGCCATTGATCCTTGATGACCCAACAGCGGAGCTCTCAATGAAAACACCAATGTCGGTACCAAAACTGGCAGATCTCGGGTAGGGGGTCCGAACTATGGATCTTGGAGTCAATGGATAACAAGGAACGTAGAGACAGCGATTACCCAGGTTCGGGCCCTCTCGAAGAGGTAAAGCCCTACGTCTTGCTTGATTGTATTGATGTGTTTGTATGATGATTACAGAGTTGATCTACCTCGAGATCGGATGGACTGAACCCTAGGTGGGTATGACGATAATGGTTCTCTTGCCTCTACGGACGAAACCCTCTGGTTTATATAGACACCAGGGGGACCTAGGGTTACATATGGTTAGTTGCCCTCAGGGGATAAACATGCTGGTTACGCTAAACATTTCTTGGAGGAGACGCCAAGTCTTCGGAGGTTTCCTTCTGGTGCACAGGGTCGCCTGCAATCTGGCCTTCCTTCGATGAGTTAAGAGCGGCCCATTAGTCCGGCCTATGAGAGATAGGCCGGCAGCCAGAGTACCCCCTAGTCCGGGACACCCTCAGCCGGCTTATCAGGGTTTCCGTGGATGGCATAGGGTTGATCCGGTATCTTATCTAGCTGCGAGCCACGTCCACCTTGGAAACGCTTTCTTTTACCGCCACCTCGGTGTTGCTTGCCGAATCCAGTATTAACTTCGCCATCCTTGGCGTCGCTGTCGCTTCTTTTGCAACGCTTATTCCGTCGGTTGCGTCAAGGTTTTTCATTCCCTTCGCGCACCTCGGACGTGCCGGGAGCACCTTCTCGGCACTGCTTTTGAGCGAGCCAGTTATTCTCACCAGCACAGAATCTAGTCATCAGTTGGGTGAGGTCTGCCATGATCCTTGGTTTGACATGCCTAAGTTCCCTCGCCAGCCATTCATCGCTGATATTATGCCAGAAGGATGTGATGGCCTCTGCGTCGGGACAGTCCACAACCTGGTTCTTATTTGTTAAGAAGCGATTCCAGAACTTGCACACTAATACGTCCATTTTGCATCATGTTTTACTACTATTATTTATAGTGTTTTTAATCAATATAACACTTTGTGGAGCTATTCTAATGCCTTTTCTCTCTAAATATGCAAGATTCACACAAGGAGGGAGAATACCGGCAGCTGGAATTCTGGACCTGAAAAAGCTCTGTCAAGATACTTATTCTACACAACTCCAAATGAGCTAAAATTTTCTGGAGAATTATTTTGGAATATATAAAAAATATTGGAAGCAAAAAGTACCAGAGGGGGCCACCCAGGTGCCCACGAGGCACCAGGGCACGCCACCCCCCCCCAGGCGCGCCCTGGTACCTCGTGGGGCCCCTGGCCCACTTCTGGCCCCTATTTTCTGGTATATAAGGGCATTTGACCTAAAAAATTTAGAGAGAAGACTTTCGGGACGGTGCGCCACCGTCTCGAGGCGGAACTTGGGCAGGAGCACTTTTGCTCTCCAGCGGAGAGATTCCGCCGGGGATACTTCCCTCCGGGAGGGGGAAATCATCGCCATCGACACCACCAGCGACCCTCTCATCATGGGAGGGCTAATCTTCATCAACATCTTCACCAGCACCATCTCATCTCAAACCCTAGTTCATCTCTTTATATTCAATCTTTGTCTCAAAACCTCAGATTGGTACCTGTGGGTTGCTAGTAGTGTTGATTACATCTTGTAGTTGATGCTTGTTGGTTTACTTGGTGGAAGATTATATGTTCAGATCTATTATGCAATTCAATACCCTACTGGTCATGAACATGTTGATGATGTGTGAGTAGTTACTTTTGTTCTTGAGGACATGGGAGAAGTCTTGTCATAAGTAATCATGTGAATTTGGTATTCGTTCGATATTTTGATGATGTGTATGTTGTGATTCTCTTAGTGGTGTCATGTGAACGTCGACTACATGACACTTCACCATCTTTGGGCCTAAGGGAATGCATTGTGGAGTAGTAATTAGATGATGGGTTGCTAGAGTGACAGAAGCTTAAACCCTAGTTTATGCGCTATTCCGTAAGGTGCTGATTTGGATCCACATGTTTAATGCTATGGTTAGAGTAATATTAATTCTTCTTTCGTAGTTGCGGATGCTTGCGAGAGGGGGTAATCATAAGTGGGAGGTTTGTACAAGTAAGGGCAGCACCCAAGCACCGTTCCACCCACATATCAAATTATCAAAGTAGCGAACACGAATCAAACTAATATGGTGAAAGTGACTAGATGAAATTCCCATGTGTCCTCGAGAACGCTTTACTTATTATAAGAGATCGTTCTGGCCTGTCCTTTGCTACAAAAAGGATTGGGCTATATTGCTGCACTCTTTGTTACTATTGTTACTTGTCACTTGTTACAAATTACCTTGCTATCAAACTACCTGTTACCGATAATTTCAGTGCTTGCAGAAAACACCTTGCTGAAAACCGCTTGTCATTTCCTTCTGCTCCTCGTTGGGTTCGACACTCTTACTTATCGAAAGGACTACGATTGATCCCCTATACTTGTGGGTCATCAAGAATCTTTTCTGGCGCCGTTGCCGGGGAGTGAAGCGCCTTTGGTAAGTGGAATTTGGTAAGGAAACATTTATATTACGTGCTGAAATTTACTATCACTTGTCACTATGGAAAGTAATCCTTTGAGGGGTTTGTTCGGGGTATCTTCACCTCGACCGGAAACACAAATAGTTGCTCCTCAACCTACTGCACCTATTGAAAAAGATATTGAATATGAAATTCCTCCGGGCATGTTAGAGAAACTGCTAGATAATCCTTATGCAGGAGATGGAACGGTACATCCTGATATGCACTTGATTTATGTGGAAGAAATTTGTGGATTGTTTAAGCTTGCAGGTATAACTGGAGATGGAGTTAAGAAGAAATTTTTCCCTTTATCTTTGGCGGGAAAAGCATTAATATGGTATAGGCTATGTGATGATACTGATACATGGGATTGGAACTGCCTGAAACTAGAATTCCATCAGAAATTTTATCCTATGCATTTGGTTCATCGTGATCGGAATTATATATTTAACTTTTGGCCTCGTGAAGGAGAAAGCATCGCTCAAGCTTGGGGGAGGCTTAAGTATATGTTGCATACATGCCCCAATCATGACCTCTCAAGAAAAATTATCTTAGAAAATTTTTATGCTCGGCTTTCTCATGATAATCAAACTATGCTCGATTCTTCTTCGACTGGCTCCTTTATGAAGAAAACTATTGAATTCAGATGGGATCTTTTGGAAAGAATTAAATGCAACTCTGAAGATTGGGAACTCGACAAAGGTAATGAGTCAGGTATAATACTTGAGTTCGATTGTGTTAAATCTTTTATGGCCACCGATGCTTTTCATAAGTTTAGCACTAAATATGGACTTGACTCTGAGATAGTAGCCTCCTTTTGTGAATCCTTTGCTACTCATGTTGATCTCCCTAAGGATAAGTGGTTTAAATACCATCCCCATGTTAAAGAAAAGATAGAGGAACATGTTAGTGTTAAAGAAGAAACAATTGTTTATCATGTTGATCCAGTTGTTCCTACCGCTTATATTGAGAAACCACCTTTTCCTGTTAGGATTAAGGAACATGCTAAGGTTTCAACTGTGGTTAACAAAAGTCATAATAGAACACCTAGACCCGCTGAACAAATTAAAGTTGAACCTAATGTTGCTATGGTTAAAGATCTCTTAGTTGATAATATAGATGGGCATGTTATTTACTTCTGCGATGAAGCAGCTCGAATTAATAAACCTGATTCTAAAGATAAAAACAGACACGTTGTGGGCATGCCTGTTGTCTCAGTTAAAATAGGAGATCATTGCTATCATGGATTATGTGATTTGGGTGCTAGTGTGAGTGCTATTCCTTTTACTTTATATCAAGAAATTATGAATGATATTGCACCTGCTGAATTAGAAGACATTGATGTTACTATTAAACTTGCAAACAGAGATACCATTACACCACTTGGGATTGTTAGATATGCTGAAGTCTTGCGTGGAAAAATAAAATACCCTACTGATTTTCTAGTCCTTGGTTCTCCACAAGATGTTTTTTGTCCCATTATATTTGGTAGACCTTTCTTGAACATGGTTAATGCTAAGATTGATTGCACTAAAGAAACAGTTAGTGTTGATTTTGGTGGTATGTCTCATGAGTTTAATTTCTCCAAATTTCGTAGACAACCTCATGACAAAGAATTGCCTAGTAAAGGTGAAATTATTGGTCTTGCTTCTATTGCCGTACCTCCTACTGATCCGTTAGAACAATATTTGCTAGACCATGAGAATAATATGCATATGCATGAAAGAAATGAAATTGATAAGATGTTCTTTGATCAACCACCTATCCTTAAACATAATTTGCCTGTTGAAACTCTTGGAGGTCCTCCTCCACCTAAAGGTGATCCTGTGTTTGAATTGAAGCAATTGCCTGATACATTGAAATATGCTTATCTAGATGAAAAGAAGATATATCCTGTTATTATTAGTGCTAACCTTTCAGCGTATGAAGAAAAGAGATTGCTGAAAACTCTAAGGAAGCACCGAGCCGCTATTGGATATACTCTTGATGATCTTAAGGTCATTAGTCCCACTCTATGTTAGCACAAAATTAATATGGAGCCTGATGCTAAACCAGTTGTCGACCACCAACGTCGATTAAATCCTAAGATGAAGGAGGTGGTAAGAACTGAAATATTAAAACTTCTGGAAGCAGGTATAATCTATCCCATAGCTGATAGTAGATGGGTAAGTCATGTTCATTGTGTCGCTAAGAAAGGAGGTATAACCGTTGTTCCTAATGATAAAAATGAACTCATTCCACAAAGAATTGTAACTGGTTATAGGATGGTAATCGATTTTAGAAAATTAAACAAAGCTACTAGAAAAGATCATTACCCCTTACCTTTTATTGATCAAATGTTAGAAAGATTGTCTAAGCATGCACATTTTTGTTTCCTAGATGGTTATTCTGGTTTTTCTCAAATACCCGTATCACAACCCGATCAAGAGAAAACCACATTTACTTGTCCTTTCGGAACTTATGCTTATAGACGTATGCCTTTTGGTTTATGCAATGCACCTGCTACCTTTCAAAGATGTATGACTGCTATATTCTCTGACTTTTGTGAAAAGATTGTTGAGGTTTTCATGGATGATTTTTCCGTTTACGGAACTTCTTTTGATGATTGCTTAAGCAACCTTGATCGAGTTTTGCAGAGATGTGAAGAAACTAATCTTTTCTTGAATTGGGAGAAGTGCCACTTTATGGTGAATGAAGGTATTGTCTTGGGCCATAAAGTTTCTGAGAGAGGTATTGAAGTTGATAAAGCTAAGGTTGATGCTATTGAGAAAATGCCATGTCCCAAAGATATTAAAGGTATAAGAAGTTTCCTTGGTCATGCTGGTTTCTATAGGAGATTTATTAAAGAATTCTCCAAAATTTCTAGGCCTCCCACCAATCTTTTGCAAAAAGATGTTCCATTTGTTTTTGATGATCATTGTCTAGAAGCCTTTGAAACACTTAAAAAAGCCTTAACCACTGCACCTATTGTTCAACCAACTGACTGGAACTTGCCTTTTGAAATTATGTGTGATGCTAGCGATTATGCTGTTGGTGCTGTTCTAGGACAAAGAGTTGATAAGAAATTAAATGTTATCCATTATGCTAGTAAAACTCTAGATAGTGCCCAAAGAAATTATGCTACTACTGAAAAAGAATTTTTAGCAGTTGTGTTTGCATGTGATAAATTCAGATCTTATATAGTTGATTCAAAAGTAACTATTCACACCGATCATGCTGCTATTAAATATCTTATGGAAAAGAAAGATGCTAAACCTAGACTCATTAGGTGGGTTTTATTGCTACAAGAATTTGACTTGCATATTATTGATAGAAAGGGAGCTGAGAATCCCGTAGCAGATAATTTATCTAGAATAGAAAATGTTCTTGATGACCCACTACCTATTAATGATGATTTTCCTGATGAGCAATTAGCTGTCATAAATGCTTCTCGTAATACTCCTTGGTTTGCAGACTATGCTAATTACATTGTTGCTAAATATATACCACCTAGTTTTACATACCAACAAAAGAAAAAATTCTTCTTTGACTTAAGACATTACTTCTGGGATGATCCACATCTTTATAAAGAAGGAGTAGATGGTATTATTAGACGTTGTATACCTAAGCATGAACAGGAACAAATCCTACGGAAGTGTCACTCCGAAGCTTACGGAGGACACCATGCGGGAGACAGAACTGCACACAAGGTATTACAATCTGGTTTTTATTGGCCTACTCTTTTCAAGGATGCTCATAAATTTGTCTCCTCTTGTGATGAATGTCAAAGAATTGGTAATCTTGGTAGACGTCAGGAAATGCCTATGAATTATTCACTTGCTGTTGAACCATTTGATGTTTGGGGATTTGATTATATGGGACCTTTTCCTAAATCCAATGGGTATACTCATATTTTAGTTGCTGTTGATTACGTTAATAAGTGGGTAGAAGCTATTCCAACTAGTAGTGCTGATCATAACACTTCTATTAAAATGCTTAAAGATGTTATTTTCCCAAGGTTTGGAGTCCCTAGATATTTAATAACTGATGGTGGTTCACATTTTATTCATGGTGCATTCCGTAAATTACTTGCCAAATATGATATCAACCACAGAATTGCATCTCCCTATCATCCCCAGACTAGTGGTCAAGTTGAATTAAGCAATAGAGAAATAAAATTAATTTTGCAGAAAACCGTCAACAGATCTAGAAAGAATTGGTCTAAGAAACTTGACGATGCAATGTGGGCTTATAGAACTGCTTATAAAAATCCTATGGGTATGTCTCCTTATAAAATGGTTTATGGAAAAGCATGCCATTTGCCTCTTGAGTTAGAACATAAAGCATATTGGGCAGTTAAAGAATTAAATTATGATTTCAAACTTGCCGGTGAGAAGAGGTTCTTTGACATTAGCTCATTAGATGAATGGAGAACCCAAGCTTATGAAAATGCTAAATTGTTTAAAGAAAAAGTTAAAAGATGGCATGATAGAAGAATTCAGAAATGGGAATTTAAAGTAGGTGAGCAAGTTCTATCGTACAATTCTCGTTTAAGATTCTTTGCAGGAAAACTTATCTCTAAGTGGGAAGGACCGTATATTATCGAAGAAGTTTATCGCTCCGGAGCCATCAAAATAAATAACTCCGATGGCACTAATCCGAGAGTGGTGAATGGGCAAAGAATTAAGCATTATATTTCAGGTACCCCTATGAATGTTGAAACTAATATTATTGAAACAATTACACCGGAGGAATACATAAGGGAGACCTTCCGGAACACTCCAGAACCCTGAAAAGGAAGAGGTATGTGATACGGTAAGTAAACCGACTCCAAAAATTCCATAAAAATACTTTCTGTCAGTTTTGGAATATTTATAAAAATAAAAAATAAGAAACATCCGGGAGGACCCACCTGGTGCCCACGAGGCACCAGGGCGCGCCACCCCCCCCCCCCCCCAGGCGCGCCCTAGTGGCTCGTGGGCCCCACGTGTGCCTTCCCGACTCCGTTTTTCTTCTGGATTACTTGTTTTGCAAGATAAAAAAATCTATATATGGCTTTCCAGACGTTTTGACCACTGTATCGCAGAAATCTCCTCTATTCTTGTTTCGTGCTGATTTCCTGGCAGATCTGAAAATATGTCGTCTCAAGACTCAGATGGGGAGAGCTTCATATCACACTATCTTGCAAATCCGAAGGCCTATGGGGATTTAGACCCCTATGGATTGTTCGAGGAGGAGCAAGAGGCCAACATAAAGGGGATGGAAGACGCGAGTTCGGATGAAGATGATGCCCCTTTACCTCGACCTGGAGATATGCATGTGGAGTTCAAGAAGTCGAGTCTCCCAAACACAGTAAAGAAATCTAAGATTCAATTTATTCCGTCCCGTTTTCTGCAGGAGAGCAAGGAGGCATTATGTAAAAGGGTATTGAAGCTTGAGCAAGAAGTCGATGATTTGAGGGAGGAAAATTTCATCCTCAAACGTAAGCTGGCCAAGCTTACCATTACTCCACCACCATCATCACCGGAGAAGGACACTTGAGCACATGGGTATGGGCACTCCCCTTGGCTTGCGCCAAGCTTGGGGGAGGTGCCCCGGTATCGTATCACCATCACTTCCATTATCTTTACTTACTTTTAGTTCGATCCTCAGTTATTTAGTGATCTAGTTGAATAAAAGCTTAGCATGATCTATTTTCGAGTGTTAGTTTCGTGACCCATCCATCTATGTAATCGAGTTGAGAGCTATATAATAAAGAGTAGCTTGAGCCTGTGTTGCTTTACTTTCATGTTTCAATCATAGCAATGAAAATAACGAAAAAGATCATATGCTAACCTTATGGAAAGTAATGACATTACATAAAGAAAAGTATAAGTGGTAAAATTTATTGGAGGATAACAAACATAGTATTAGTCAATGATGCAATTCATGAAAGAATTAATAAGGGAAGAGAAGATTCGCATGCAAATATACTATCTTGGACATCTTTTATGATTGAGAGCCCCCATTAAGTATTTTGTGTCAAATTGTTGACGTTGGACAAGGAAGACAACGTAATGAGTTATGTTTGTTCATATTCACATAGAAGTTATATTGTTATAGATCCTCCAACATGTGGTGCTTGCCCAATATCTTTGCTAGCCAAAAATTCGCACTAAGTAGAGATACTACTTGTGCATCCAAAACCCTTAGACCCAGTTTCATGTCATGAGAGTCCACTATATCTACCTATGGATTGAATAAGATCCTTCAAGTAAGTTGTCATCGGTGCAAAAAGAAATAAAAATTGCCTCTAAATATGTCTGAACTTTTATTGTAAGGGAAATAAGCGTTGTACAAGCTTGTGATGGTAAAGAAATAAAAGCGACGGACTACATAATAAAGGTTGCTATCACAAGGGGCAATATAACGTGATGTTCCTTTGCATTAAGAGCTCTAGCATTCAAAAACAAAAAGCGCATGACAACCTCTGCTTCCCTCTGCGAAGGGCCTATCCTTTACTTTTATGTATTTTACTTTTTATGCAAGAGTCAATAGTATTCTCCTCTATTTCCTTTTTATTTTTCTCTTTTTCAAGCATCATGTGGTGGGGAAAGATCTAAGCACATATATCCAGTTGGATATGAGTGATCATGAGTTATTATTGTTGACATCACCCTTGAGGTGAATAAGTTGGGAGGCAGAACTATAAGCCCCTATCTTTCTATGTGCCTGGCTGAGACTTTTTGCTCCATATATATGTCGTGAGTGTTAGCAATCATGGAAGACTAAATGATGGTTGAGTATGTGGACTTGCTGAATAGCTCCAACATGTGACCCTTCCTAAAAATATGATGAATTGTAATTGCATTGTTGACTGAGAACATAGTTTGTTAGCATACAAGAAGGTTTATGCCTTATACTCCACTGTTGTGGTGAATTGTTACTTGCTCATAAGAAGTTTATGATAATAAATATTGCTGCCATGATAATAAATATTGCTGTTATAATAATGATCATGATGCTTCTATGTCCGTATTTTGTTTTTATCGACACCTCTCTCTCAAAACATGAGGACATGATTATTGATATCGGCTTTCGCTTGAGGGCAAGCGAGGTCTAAGCTTGGGGGAGTTGATACGTCCATTTTGCATCATGTTTTACTACTGTTATTTATAGTGTTTTTAATCAATATAACACTTTGTGGAGCTATTCTAACGCCTTTTCTCTCTAAATATGCAAGATTCACACAAGGAGGGAGAATACCAGCAGTTGGAATTCTGGACCTGAAAAAGCTCTGTCAAGATACCTATTCTGCACAACTCCAAATGAGCTGAAATTTTTTGAAGAATTATTTTGGAATATAAAAAAATATTGGAAGCAAAAAGTACCATTGGGGGCCACCCAGGTGCCCACGAGGCACCAGGGCGTGCCACCCCCTCCCCCCAGGCGCGCCCTGGTACCTCGTGGGGCCCCTGGCCCACTTCTGGCCCCCATTTTCTGGTATATAAGGGCATTTAGCCTAAAAAATTAGAGAGAAGACTTTCGGGACGGTGCGCCACCGTCTCGAGGCGGAACTTGGGCAGGAGCACTTTTGCTATCCAGCGGAGAGATTCTGCCGGGGATACTTCCCTCCGGGAGGGGGAAATCGTCGCCATCGACACCACCAGCGACCCTCTCATCGTGGGAGGGCTAATCTTCATCAACATCTTCACCAGCACCATCTCATCTCAAACCCTAGTTCATCTCTTGTATTCAATCTTTGTCTCAAAACCTCAGATTGGTACCTGTGGGTTGCTAGTAGTGTTGATTACATCTTGTAGTTGATGCTTGTTGGTTTACTTGGTGGAAGATTATATGTTCAGATCTATTATGCAATTCAATACCCTACTGGTCATGAACATGTTGATGATGTGTGAGTAGTTACTTTTGTTCTTGAGGACATGAGAGAAGTCTTGTCATAAGTAATCATGTGAATTTGGTATTCGTTCGATATTTTAATGATGTGTATGTTGTGATTCTCTTAGTGGTGTCATGTGAACGTCGACTACATGACACTTCACCATCTTTGGGCCTAAGGGAATGCATTGTGGAGTAGTAATTAGATGATGGGTTGCTAGAGTGACAGAAGCTTAAACCCTAGTTTATGCGCTATTCCGTAAGGGGCTCATTTGGATCCACATGTTTAATGCTATGGTTAGAGTAATCTTAATTCTTCTTTCGTAGTTGCGGATGCTTGTGAGAGGGGGTAATCATAAGTGGGAGGTTTGTCCAAGTAAGGCAGCACCCAAGCATCGGTCCACCCACATATCAAATTATCAAAGTAGCGGACGCGAAGCAAACTAATATGGTGAAAGTGACTAGATGAAATTCCCATGTGTCCTCGAGAACGCTTTACTTATTATAAGAAATCGTTCTGGCCTGTCCTTTGCTACAAAAAGGATTGGGCTATATTGCTGCACTCTTTTTTACTATTGTTACTTGTCACTTGTTACAAATTACCTTGCTATCAAACTACCTGTTACCGATAATTTCAGTGCTTGCAGAAAACACCTTGCTGAAAACCGCTTGTCATTTCCTTCTGCTCCTCGTTGGATTCGACACTCTTACTTATCGAAAGGACTACGATTGATCCCCTATACTTGTGGGTCATCATGCACTGACTCGCCAGGCTTTTGTATGATATGGGCCAAGTCATCGGCATCAGGCGTCTTCACATAAGTGCCCTGAAAGTTGGACAAAAACTCGTATTCGAGGTTGTCCCATTCGCCGATCGAGTCTGGCGGGAGACTGTTCAGCCAATGCCGGGCTGAGCCCTTTAACTTCAATGGCAAGTATTTTATAGCTTGGACATTGTCTCCACCTGCTATATGGACGGCGAGGAGAAAATTCTTGACCAGACCAAGGGATCTGTGGTATTGTCATATTGGTCGATGTTTGCGGGTTTAAACCCGTCCGGGAACTGATGCTGCATGACCTCATCCATGAAACACCGGGGTTGAGCAGCTCGTCGGACACGTGCAGTGGCATGATGCACATCAGACATTGATACATTTTGGTTTCTAGTGTAATCGCGTAGATCGCCATGTTTGGCCAGCCAAGCTAGGTATCCCGCATGTCCAGCAGCTCGGCGTTGCTTGGATTGGTAAATCGACTGAGGTGGGTTCTCTGGCCTTAATGGTCTTGTCCCTCGGATCCGGCCTGTAATCCTCCCATTGAGGGTTCGGATCTCCTCTGCGCCCCGTAGCCTCGGGAGTGCGCCTATCAGTGCCGACTTGACGTTCAGTGATGCAGGGAGGTCGGTTGTTAGTAGGCCATTCGAGGTCATCGGCCCACCTGCGCCTTGATATGATGTTGTCATCTGCTGTTGTGTCCATCTCGTCCATGAGGTTTTTGCAGGGGTATGAATGCTGATTGTTGACCTCTATCAGCGCTAGCCTGGCTTTAAGCGCATCCTCGACTTCGAAGAGATCGTTCCACCGATGGGTGAGGTGGTCCTCTAGATCTCAAAGACGTTGAGATTTGTTCTTTATTCTCTTGGTTGTACTCACCAGTCTTACACGTAATGCGTCATAGTTGGGATTACCAAGAGATTCGTTTGGGATCTTCATCCTCAGGGCCAAGGCTTCTTTCAAGGTCGTCGTCAGGATTGTAATCCTCCTCCTCGTCGGGATTGTATTCTCCATCGTCGTCGTTGCCTCCTTTTCCCCTGTTGCTGCCTTTACATCCACCACCTTTGTTGCTGTTGTCGTCCCCTACCTTAGGGGGGCCGCTGTTACCCTTGCCGCCACCGTTTTTATTGGGTATGTCACCTCCTCCATTCTTGGGGGTGTCCACCATGTAGACGTTGTTCGTGGATGTTGCGGTCCACCGGCCTATGTTCTTGACGGCCGGTGGAAAATTGTTCGAAGACTCTCCCACATCGTCATCCATGTCGGTTGCCTCATCGGAGGCGCTTGCAAGGACGTCGGTTAAATCTTCAATGTTGGCAATTAGTAGGGTGGTGGGTGGGTCGAAAATTCTGACCTCTCCTGGTTTTTCCCAGATGCGATCGTAAATTAAGTTCTCATTGTCCGAGATAGCTAGCCGCTGAATCCGATCTAACATCTCGTTCAGAACTACTTTATCGTTTTCATCCATGGCCCGATGGAGCACCGGGACCAGAAGGAGCTTCATCGAGGTCCGATCTGACATGGACCTGGTTTTGTCATCGGGAACCAGACTAGATGTGTGGTCATCGGGGGTTGTGCACAGGTCAAGGCTCAAGGCCACTGATAACCCACAAGTATAGGGGATCGTTTGTAGCCTTTTTCGATAAGTAAGAGTGTCGAACCCAACGAGGAGCTAAAGGTAGAATTTATATTCCCTTCAAGTTCTATCGACCACCGATACAACTCTACGCACACCAACGTTTTCTTTACCTAGAATAAGAATAAAATTACTTTGTAGGAATAAAACTAGAAGTACTTTATAGGAATAATAAAGCTAGGAGTACTTTGCAAGATAATAAAAGTTAGTTGTTTAGTAGAAAGCTTTTTTAGAACAATGAGATAGATTGTCCATAGGCAATTGAATATGACACGCATGATACTTGTTATATGCAATGAGGGAGAGGCATACGCTAACATACTTTCCGTACTTGGATCACATGTTCTTATGATTGCAACTGTAGCAAGCATCCGCAACTACGTACTAAAGATTATTAAGGTAAAGCCCAACCATAGCATTAAGTGTAAAGACCCCTTTAATCCCATACGCAACAATCCTCTTACTCGGGTTTAGTCTGCCGTCACCCCCGCAACCCACTATAAGCGAATGATGAACATATTGCAACACCCTACAATGGTAATCCCACACGCTTGCGGGACACAGAGGGCACCATAGGAGAGCACCATATTAACATACAACTCATATCAACCACACCGTACCACAATTAACTCGTAGGACAAAAGGAATCTACTCAAACATCATAGGATGGCCATACATCATTGGGTAATAATATATAGCAGGAAGCACTGTGTTTAAGTAGATATTACAGTTGGGAGAGAGAGGTTACACCGCTGTAAGGAGAGGGGGAGAGTTGGTGATGACGGCGGCAAAGTTGTTGGTGTAGATCGTCGTCACGATGTTTCCCACGGCGGCGCTCCAGCGCCACCGGAAGAGAGGGGGAGAGAGCCCCCCTCCTTATTCTTCTTTCTTGGCCTCCCCCCTAGATGGGAGGAGGGTTTCCCCTCTGTTCCTTGGCCGCCATGGCTCCCGAAGGGCAGGAGCCCCTCCGAGATTGGATCTCTCTCTCTCTCTCTCTCTCTATTTCGCATCTCTTTTCGGAGCCCTTCACCATTTCTTATATTCCCGGAGATCCGTAACTCCGATTGGGCTGAAATTTTGAGGGGATTTTTCTCCGGAAATTATCTTTCTTGCAGTGAAAGAAGGGCTCCAACCGTCCTACAAGGTGCCCACAAGACATCAGGGCGCACCTAAGGGGTAGGGCGCGCTCTGTTGTCTTGTGGGGCCCTTGGGCACCGTCTTGCGTTGATTCTTTTTCCCAAAAATCACATATATTCCAAAAAAAATCTTCATAAAATTTTATTGCATTTGGACTTCATTTGGTATGGATTTTGTACGAAACAAAAAACATGCAACAAACAGGAACTTGCACTGGGCACTGGATTAATATGTTAGTCCAAGAAAATCATATGATTTGTTCCCAAAAGTATGTGGAAGTAGTAAAATATTGGCATGAAACAATAAAAAATTATAGATACGATGGAGACGTATCAGCCAGGTCCGAAGCATAGGTTGTATCACCATCCGGCATCTGGATTGATTCCGAGGCCTGGACCGGTAGATCATTGATACGTCTCCAACGTATCTATAATTTTTGATTGTTCCATTTTATTATAGTATCAATCTTGGATGTTTTTTATACATTTACAAGCAATTATATATCATTTTTTGGGACTAACCTATTAACTTAGTGCCCAGTGCCAGTTGCTGTTTTTTGCATGTTTTTGGTTTTTCACAATATCAGTACCAAATGAAATCCAAATGCCACGAAACTTTTTGGAGATTTTTTTCTGGACATAAGAGACACTAGAAACTTTGGGAGAGGGCCAGAAGACAGAGGAGGTGGCCACGAGCCACTCTAAAATTAGGAAACCAATAGAGGAGTCCACGAAATACTTTTTCCGCCGCCGCAAGTTCCTGTTCTCGAGAGATCCCATCTGGAGGCCTTTTCCGGCACTCTGCCGGAGGGGGATTCAATCATGGAGGGGCTCTCCATCAACCTTGCTTCCCTTCCGATGATGCGTGAGTAGTTTACCACAGACCTTCGGGTCCATAGTTAGTATTAAGGGTAAAAAGATGGGGTTTATTCATGCGTGAGTTTACTTTGTCTACATCATGTCATCTTGCTTAAGGCGTTACTCCGTTCTTTATGAACTTAATACTCTAGATGCATGCTGGATAGCGGTCGATGTGTGGAGTAATAGTAGTAGATGCAGAATCCTTTCGGTCTACTTGTCTCGGATGTGATGCCTATCATTGCCTTGGATATCGTCATGATTATTTGCTTTTCTATCAATTGCCCAACAGTAATTTATTCACCCACCGTATGCTATTTTCAAGAGAGAAGCCTCTAGTGAAAATTATGGCCCCCGGGTCTACCTTTATCATATATTGAAAATCCTAAAAATACCTTGCTGCAATTTTACTTTATTTATTTATTTTGTATTTTTGTTTGATCTATCTATGTATCACCATACAATTTAATCTTGCAATTAACCGCCAAGGGATTGACAACCCCTTGATCGCGTTGGGTGCGAGGATTTGTTGTTTTGTGTGCAGGTGCTGCTAATGAGTTGTTGCATGATTCTCCTACTGGATTGATAACCTTGGTTTCATAACTGAGGGAAATACTTATCTCTATTGTACTGCATCATCCCCTCCTCTTCAGGGAAATCCCAACGCAGCTCACAAGTAGCAGGAAGAATTTCTGGCGCCGTTGCCGGGGAAACATCATCAACATCTATCAAATACCTACGCATAAACCTTCATCTCCTTGCATTTATTTTATTTGACTTTGCCTCTCGTTTTCATCTCCCCCACTTCTAAAAAGTTTTTACAAAAATACAAAAATATTTTTTCCGTTTGCCTTTTTCTTATTTGCTTGATTGCTTGCTTGCTTTACCATTATGGCTAGTTCTTCGCTCGTTACTATTACCCCTAAAAATGAAGTACTTAATTTTAAACAAAGGGGAGGAGAGAATTTAAAAGATGCTTGGTATAGGATTTGTGATGCTCATAATAGATCAACTCTTAAGCAATCCACCACCATCCTTCTTCGCAATTTCTATGTGAGCATTACTACTTGGTATAGATTTGTACTTGATACTATTACCGGAGGGAATTTCTTGATGTGTCCCTCTATGGATGCTTTCAATGCTATGGGAAATTTAGTGGGATCACCACCAATCACTGTTAATGAAACAATTTTGACCTTGGAACATGTTATGCAAAGGTTAGAAGCTATTGAAAATAAAATACCTACTATTGAACATCTTGAGAATTTAGATAAAAAATTCCATAATCATATCACTCAATTTGGTTCTAAGGTAGGAATCACATTGAAAACCTTAAAGGAAAAGGAACCGGTAGTTAATGAAAGAATAAAACAAAGCCCAGCTAGAATCGATAAGATAGAAGAAATTATTAATAATTTGGGCTCGGCTTTTTCCTCCATTAAGAATATTGATAGAACTCCTCCTAATAAAAATTGCAAGTTTATGTATGTTCCTAAAACTAATGGTGTTACTTCTAGTAAGGGAAATGAGGATCTTAAAATGATTAGCGTTCATCCCAATTTCATTAATGCGATTAAGGAACCTATTCATAAAAGTAAAATTCTTGATTTTGTGCCTAGATGTGTGATGATGAGAAACACCTATGTTAAATCCACTAGGAAAAATGGATGTGTGATTGAGGAATTGGAAACCAAGGATGATAATACTTGAAACTATGCATTATGCCTAGCTAGGGGCATAAAACAATAGCGCTTGTTGGGAGGCAACCCAATGAATAAAATAAATTTTTGCTTTCTATTTCTGTTCTTATGTGTTTACACAATTATGATACTGTTATGATTGTGTTTTTATGTTTTAATTAGTGTTTGTGCCAAGTAATGCCTTTGGGATGATGTGGAAGATGGTATAATTGATGCTGTTTGGAAAACAGAAAGTTTTGTGTCCAGTGCTGGAATTTTAATTCTGTACTGGAGTGTCAGAAAAATCTGAAATTTTTACAAAGTATTGGTATATGAATTACCCACGTTTTCCTAATTTTTAAGAATTTTTGGAGTTACATAAGTATAGCTTTTAAATATATATTTACAGACTATTCTGTTTTAGACAGATTCTGTTTTTGTTGCATAGTTTGCTTATTTTGATGAATCTATGGATCGTATCGGGGGGTATGAGTCATGGAGAAGTTGGAGTACAGTAGCATTATGCCAATATTAAATATGAATCAATCTACCACAGTACTTAAAGTTAAAAATTTATTTGTTATACTAACGGATCTCACGAAGGTTATGTTGAGTTTTGTGTGATTGAAGTTTTCAAGTTTTGGGTGAGATCACGATAAATGAAGGAATAAGGAGTGGCAAGAGCCTAAGCTTGGGGATGCCCAAGGCACCCCAAGGTAATATTCAAGGAAGACTCAAGCATCTAAGCTTGGGGATGCCCCGGAAGGCATCCCCTCTTTCTTCTACCAACTATCGGCAATTTTACTTGGAGCTATATTTTTATTCATCACATGATATGTGTTTTACTTGAACGTCGTGTATTATATGAGTCTTTGCTTTGTTTGCTTTTTAGTTTGTCACAATCATCTTTGCTGGACACACCTATTTGAGAGAGCCACACGTTTATCATGATTTATTAGAATACTCTATGTACTTCACTTAAATCTTTTGAGCTAGGCAATTGCTCTAGTGCTTCACTTAAATCTTTTTGAGCACGGCGGTGGCTATATTTTGAAGAAATATTTGCACTCTCATGCTTCACTTATATCTTTTTGAGAGTTGATAATAGTAATGGTAATTTGCACAAGATATGAATTTGGTCCCAAAGTGATGAATATTCAAGAGGGATATAATAAAAACTTTCATGAAAGATCATTGGATATGATAAGTTTGATTCCTTGCAATAGTTTTGCGATATGGAGATGATAATATATGAGTCATGTTAGTGAGTAATTGTGATTTAGTAAGAATATTGGTGTTAAGGTTTGTGATTCCCTATGCATGCACATAAAGTCAATAGTTATGCAACAAAATTATATCCTACTTATGGTGCATTATTCGGTGTTAGTTATGTTCAATGCATGTTTATGACCGTTTTCGCTTTTTGGTTGGTCGCTTCTCAATCTATTTGCTAGCCTTCATTTGTACTAAGCGGGATTACTGCTTGTGCATCCAACTCCTTAAACCTAAAGTTGTGCCAAATGAGTCCACCATACCTACCTATATGCGGTATTTCCATGCCGTTCCAAGTAAATTTGCATGTGCCAACTCTAATTTTTCAAAATGATTTTCCGTTTTGTGTGCCTGTACCGCTCATGAAGCGGCAGGGGGTGGCCAATATTTTCCATGTTAGGTGTGTTATTTCTCACGATGAGTGTTTATTCACTTGTCATTGCACGAGAGAGTGGCAGGTAATAGGGATGCCCAGTTCCGAAATGAAAAAAAATTAATATGATGATAATAATAAATTCCTTAAAAAGTGTTGGTATGGAGGGCACCCGTGGATACAGCTAGCCATGGATTGTGAAAGAATGGTGGAAAGGAAATAAACTTTATTTTCTGTTTGGGAACCGCCTATAATGTGTCTAGTATGGAAGATATTGGGAATCACTACACCACAACACTACATTCCCAACAGCCAAGTTGGTCGGGAAAACAACTTCCGTCAACAAACAGTCGGTTGGGAAAGACTATTGCCGACCGATCGTGTCTGTTGGGGAAAGTCCAGACAGGAAAACCCTTTCCCGACCGACATATCTTTCCCGACTGACTTCTTGACGGCTATGGTGTATCTTTCCCGACCAACAATCTGTTGGGCCTGCCATGGGTCTTTCCCGACCAACAGTCCGTTGAGGTAGGCATGGGCCTTTCCCGACCAACTATCGAATGGGAATTCTTTCCCGGCCAACATTCTGTTGGGCCAAGTTTTAGCCTTTCCCAACCTTGGGCCTGGTTTTAGCCTTTCCCAACCGACTATCGGGCAGGATTTGTTTTGGCGACCAACGATCAGACGGTGTTTTCTTTTGCGACCAAAAAATCATTTACATTTTGTTTATCCAATCACAGCTTTAATGGTACTAATTGTCACATACATATAGTTCATGTGTTCTAAGCATAATTACCAAGACATCATACATCAGGTGCACCAACCATTTTTTATTCCATCAACTAATGGTCACATACATACACTTCATTCTGTTCTAAACATAACCACCAAGACACCATACATGAGGTTCAACAAAGGACAACTAAAAGACTGCAAGTATGAGACATCAGTTGTACAAAATGAAAACTAAAACATTCAGTTGACGCGGATCGCTGGCTTCATGGTTCATTGTGAGTTGAGTCCTTATGTTTGCTCCCTATAGAAGGTAAACAAGTCTCCATTATTAGAATGCTCAATTAATTTATGAAATTGTATGCAGGCAGAATTCACATGTGCACTGTGCACACACAATAACAGAAAATGAAGAATACACTTACCTAATCTACAAAACTAGCATTTCTGGACGTGAAGACCGCCAATCAACTTCCAGCAGTAGCCATGGATGTGGCATAGAATCCCTCCGTCCAAAGAGGCTACAGCACCAAAGTAGATTAACCTGGTATCGTTGCCAAGGTAGGAGGCCGCAGACTAGTATTTAGCTTTGACCTGAATACACCATGATAATTAAAATCATTAGTATTGGATTATATACTTTGTTGAATTTTTCCCAAAAGGGTAAAATTCTAGATTGTATCATCAAAGCCATGAACAAAATCCATCAAAATCAGGCATTTACAACAAGTAGGCTGGAACCAATATACTAATATGCCAGATTGTACCCTATTTTTTTAGAAAGAAACAAATATACACAAAAACGACAGTGAAAAATAATCACTTGACTATCCTACTATAAGTGAACGACAGTGTAACTACTACATTGTAGTAACATTCGCCATACTTTTGGTTAGACAAATAGAGGACAACATCCATGTAAACCACCTTTCTAAGAGCATTTCCATGTTATGAACCTGCATGATCTATGATCATTTAGGTATATGCTCCAGGAACTAATTAAGTTCTTTATTTTTTTGTTGATATTGAGATCTGCTATAGCTTCCTCCATTGCTTGATGATGCATTGTATATTTTTATACCTTCATATTTGAAACCATCTCCTTTCTTGTCTAAGTGCCCCTGACATGGCGGAGGTAAGAATATATTTGGTGCTTTTGTTTTTTGTACAGATGGAAAAAATATAGGAATACCAGTAGAGCGACTACAGACACTTTGACAGTTCTTCATATCCACAACCCTTTTCCTCAAGGAGTAAGGGGAACATGATGCAAGGAATGCAACCTCAGCACTTGGACAGTAGTAATTAGAAGACAGTAGGAAAGTATATTAGAGTTTCCTGTTTGCATGTAACCCAATTTTCTCTTTGTTTAACACCTGAGATTAGTATGCCATGATATCTGATCCTGCGGGGATAACTATACCATGTGTATATATTTTATCCTGCATGGTTCAGCTTAGTATATGACATCTCTTTCTTTATAAGAAGTGAGAGGTTTTCAGACTTAACATGGTTCAGCTTAGCCCTTTCTTTATTGTACACTTAACTCAAGCAAACATGTATGCAAGACACTAACCCAGGAAGGAATCAAACTGTACTGCACTGGCAGGACATGGTCATGAACAACATAATTAATTGGACTATGATCACCATGAGAAATTTCTAGAAGTTAAATCGCATGTAGGTGAAAACACTTGCAACACTAAAGTAATCTACTTCAGTAATCAACATGCATGATCTGTGATTAAGGAAAATCCAAAGTGTGAAAAGGGATTGTATACATTCGTGACATCCACACATAAGGAGGGCCTCAGTACATGGGGTGGAGAAACTCACCGAAGTGGTTGCAACAAGCACGTTAGATGGATAATCACTTGAAGATGAATGCCCACGGTGTACTTTTCTGAAGAAAAAATCACATAAGAACCAAAGCCTAAACAAAACATTCAGTACTTGTTCACACACTGTATTGGTTGGGAGCTGCTAGGAATAAACTAGGATAACATATTAGAAAAGCTTAGAGAAGCTCTGTTAAGAGAAAAAGTACATATTGTTCTTTATTGTTCAGTATATATTGTTATTTAGCTCTAATATATAACCATCAAACTATGGTCTAACAACTTCAATAAATCTAGCAGCCAAATTAGTTATAGATAAAGCATTACCTAATATATAACCATCAAACTACGGTCTAACAACTTCAAAAAATCTAGCAGCCAAATTAGTTATAGACAAAGCATTACCTGGATATTCAGCTCACCAATTTTATAAAAAAGATATATTTGCTAGCCACCATTTCCTGCTCTTTTTATCATTTTAGGTATTCACGTCAGTTTTGAATTAAAGTGCCAGTCTCCAAGCAACTAAATCACAACATCATATACTGAAAGAAAAAAAAACCTGGACACCACATCTTATGAACAAAATTCATCTAAAACTGAAATTACTTCGAGTCAGCATATACCAACAGATCTGACGATAATGTTTTCTAAGCAAAGAACAACCACATACAATGCACTAAATCACAGACGAAGAAACATAATGTTGAAGGATTTTTCAGAGAGAGAGAGAGAGAGAGAGTTTGGTCTCTTGAAGATGAACGCTAGACGTTTGGCCTTCTGAAGTAGAACCCGCCGGTGCTGATGTCTTCCAATCTGGGAGATGAATTTGGTTGTCAGGTTCAAGAAAGGGAGAGGGGGGAGGGAGTTGCCTCACCGTGGGAAATCGCCAGCAGCAGCAGCAGGGAGTGGGCGGCGACGGCGGGGAGCAGGACGGAGCGGGGGCACTGGTGGATAGGCAGGACGACGCGGGGGGCTGCGGTGGAGATGCGAGATGGCGTGGAGTAGTGCTCCACCACGGCTGATAGGAGCTTCCAGCATAGGTTGAGCCTGGTCTTCGCCGGGATCTACCCGGTGCCCAGGACGACGACGAGGCCGGAGTTCTTGGTGACGGGATGGGGATGGAGCACCTTGGAGTAGGAGAGTGTTCGAGCTCATGGGGTATGGGCGGTGTGGGGCGGCAGGTTTGAGGACGACGGCGCGGTGCAGCGGCCGGCCGGAGAGAGCAGTGAGCGTCACGATGTTGGGAGGCGGCGCGAGTGGCGGCTGGTGGTGGGGAATTAGGGATTTCACAGTACTTGGAGGTAAAGAGCAGTGAGGTTCGCGGGCTGGGCCAAAATTTAGCGCTACAAATTTTCGTTCGCGCGCGTTTGGCCTATTTAGCCACAGGCGGTCGGTCGGCGTTATTACTGACCCACAGTTTGATGGGTATAGGAGAATTCCTGACCGACCGCTCGATGGCAAATGTGCATGCATTCCCGACCGATAGTTGGTAGCGTACGAAGGTTTTTCCAACAACAGTCCGACGAGAGTTTTCCCAATCAATGATCAGTTAGTAATAGACATCTTTTCTGACACACGTCAGTAGGGAATACAGTACCGTGGTGTAGTACATTCTCGGTCGTTTTCGTTGACAGGAAAAGCATGCCTCTCAAAATAATTTTATCTCTCTAATTTAAGCCTTGAGCTCTGACACCTTTGTAAATCTCTGCTTCCCTCTGCGAAGGGCCAATCTATTTACTTTTATGCAATTTTTATTTTTATTTTGAGTCTCCATCTTCTCTTACATAGCACCAACTAGAGAGTACTATTGTCATACTTGTGCATTGTGTGTAACTAATATTGAGTGTGTTTCATGAATGGATCAACGATTGAGCATAATGGGCAAGGGATAACTTTTTTTAGCGTTGATATTCTGAAAGGCATGGTTGCTTGTTAGTATGCTTGAGTATTTATGTCTTCATGTCAAACTATAGACTATTGCTTTGAATCATTCAAGTCCAAATGCCCATGCTACAAAAGAAAAAATTATATGATGAATATGATAGGTAGCATTCCACATCAAAAATTATGTTTTTATCATTTAGCTACTCGAAGACGAGCAGAAATTAAGCTTGGGGATGCTTGATACGTCTCCAACGTATCTATAATTTTTTATTGTTCCATGCTATTATAGTATCAATCTTGAATGTTTTTTATACATTTACAAGCAATTATATATCATTTTTTGGGAATAACCTATTAATTTAGTGCCCAGTGCCAGTTGCGGTTTTTTTTGCCTATTTTTGCTTTTTCAGAATATCAGTACCAAACGAAGTCCAAATGCCATGAAAATTTTTGGAGATTTTTTTCTGGACATAAGAGACACTAGAAGCTTCGGGGGAGGGCCAGAAGACAGAGGAGGTGGCCACGAGCCACCAGGGCGCGCCCCAGGGGGGTGGCGCGCCCTGGTGCCTCGTGGTCCCACCTCTGCTCCATTTGACCTAATACCACCTCTATAAATACTCTAAAATCGGGAAACCAACAGAGGAGTCCACGAAATATTTTTTCCGCCGCCGCAAGTTCCTGTTCTCGAGAGATCCCATCTGGAGGCCTTTTCCGGCACTCTGCCAGAGGGGGATTCGATCACGGAGGGGCTCTCCATGAACCTTGCTGCCTTCCGATGATGCGTGAGTAGTTTACCACAGACCTTCGGGTCCATAGTTAGTAGCTAGATGGCTTCTTCTCTCTTTTTGATCTTCAATACAATGTTCTCCTCGATGTTGTTGGAGTTCTATCCGATGTAATCACTTTTAGCGGTGTGTTTGTTGGGATCCGATGAATTGTCAGTTTATGATCAGATTATCCATGAATATTATTTGAATTTTCTCTGAACTCTTTTATGCATGATTGTTATAGCTCCGTATTTCTCTCCGATCTATTGATTTGGTTTGGCCAACTAGATTGATTTATCTTGCAATGGGAGAGGTGCTTTGTAATGGGTTCGATCTTGCGGTGCTCAATCCCAGTGACAGAAAGGGACATGACACGTATGTATCGTTGCTATTAAGGGTAAAAAGATGGGGTTTATTCATGCGTGAGTTTACTTTGTCTACATCATGTCATCTTGCTTAAGGCGTTACTCCGTTCTTTATGAACTTAATACTCTAGATGCATGCTGGATAGCGGTCGATGTGTGGAGTAATAGTAGTAGATGCAGAATCGTTTTGGTCTACTTGTCTCGGACGTGATGCCTATATACATGATCATTGCCTTGGATATCGTCATGATTATTTGCTTTTCTATCAATTGCCCAATAGTAATTTGTTCACCCACCATATGCTATTTTCAAGAGAGAAGCCTCTAGTGAAAACTATGGCCCCCGGGTCTACCTTTATCATATATTGAAAATCCTAAAAATACCTTGCCGCAATTTTACTTTATTTATTTTATTTGTATTTTTGTTCGATCTATCTATCTATCACCATACAATTTAATCTTGCAATTAACCGCCAAGGGATTGACAACCCCTTGATCGCGTTGGGTGCGAGGATTTGTTGTTTTGTGTGCAGGTGCTGCTAACGAGTTGTTGCGTGATTCTCCTACTGGATTGATAACCTTGGTTTCATAACTGAGGGAAATACTTATCTCTACTGTACTGCATCATCCCCTCCTCTTCGGGGAAATCCCAACGCAGCTCACAAGTAGTAATCATTATGCTCCTCTATCTGGTCAGACACCCAGTTGGAGAAAGCAAGCTCGCCGCAAGAGTCCACGGCATACTCCAGGTTGCCAAATCTGACGATCTAACCTGGAGCAAAGTTCTTGACCTAGTCGAGGTGGCCGGTCGCATCTGCGAAGAGGGTGACGCTGCCGAAGACAAAGATTTGTCCCAGCAGAAAAGTCATGCCGCAGCCGACTTGATCATCGATCTGGAGGTGTGCCATCGAACCACTTCCACTACTCGGAGGGACCTGCATGGGCCACCATTGATGGAGTCTAATCCAACAGATCTCGGGTAGAGAGTCCCGAGTTGGTAGCCTTGGTGCGATTGTAAGAGAGACATAGGTTTTACCGAGGTTCGGGCTCTCTCGAAGAGATAATACCCTACGTCATGCTTTGATTTTATTGATTGAGGGGGTATAGAGTACAGGTTGATCTACCATGAGATCGAGTGTGCATCAGAGTTGTCGTCTACGGTCTAAACCTTTGGCTTATATAGATGCCAGGGTACCTAGGGTTTACATAGGTCAGTTACATCTAAGGATAAACGTGCCAAAAACGACTTCTAATTCTTGGAGTATGCGCCAAGTCTTCAAGAGATATCCACCTTGGCGCTCCTAGGCCCTGCGAGTGTGGCCCCCCGGTTAATCATCTAGTTGGTCCTCGGCTCGGCCCATATGATCGGGAGCCGACGTAGCGAGTACCCCCTAGTCCAGGACATCATCACTCACCCACTGTCACTGCTAGAGATTTGATCAGTGGGAAGAAGCCATCAGGTAGATCATGGATTTGAATCCATGTGTCCACCATATCCAGAGCAATCACCGAGGACCTCTTGAAGCCATCATATCAAGCAAGAACCACATCATTTGCTTTCCATGGACCTTCTTTCATTACTCGCTCCCAATCTGCAAGATAGGGGAACTGCAAAGTGTAGGGGTTGTCATTGATAGGCCGAAATTTAAATACAATTGCTAAATCCAAGCAACTTGCATGTTCCTAAAAGACCAATGCTGGCTTTAGGGTTTCTCCATGTGGACACGCACAATCCCCATCCACCTAGTTGCTTTCCTGGTAGCTCATCGCCCCTGACAACAACATCCTCCATATCGCCCCCATGAGCCCTAATTCCTTCATCATTACTTCCACTTCGGTCGTTGCGCCGAGCCCGAGCTGGAAACCGATTCATCCATGATGTCCCTTACCCGGGAGACTCATGTCCACAAGCGTTTGAAGTCTAGTTTCCTCGTCCTCAACCACACAAGGCTAGAACGAGGGGGGGTCCAAGTTATCAGCAGGCGGGGAGGTGGCCAGGGGAGGTGAGATCTCAATACCGACGACAGCGCTGCCTAGAGGAAACCTCACCCTAACATGAGAGGGGGAATCTTGTTTTTAAGTCTGTTGTTCGTGGTCTTGGTGAAGGGTACACAGGAAGAAGATGACCACGTGACTGCGCATGGGCTTGGGGTAAGGGAAAGAGAGATGGGCTTTAATGGAAAAACTAAACCCAAGCGAAAGAAAAGAAAGAGTTTTTTTAGGGGGGAAAGAAAAGGGGAACCCAATTTAGCGCGTAGGGCGGCGCGGGTGCATAGTGTTTTCTCCTTTCTATTTTTTTTTTAAAAAAATAGGAATTTCCAAAAATGTTCACAAACTTTAAAAAAAGGGACTTCAAAAGAATTTCATGAATTTTAAAAAACTTAGTAATTTGAAAAAAATTCCAAATTTCGAAAAATGTTCACGGATTTGAAAAAGTGTTAATGAATTCAAAAAAAGGTTAATGGATTTTGACAAATGTTCTAAATTTCAAAAATGTTGGCCAATTCAAAAAGTATATGCTAATTCAAAAAAATATGAATTTCAAAATACTATTCTGAAAATTCAAAAAAATATCATCTATTCAAAAATATTCCCAATCCGAAAAATGCCCGCAAATTTCATAAATTGTTTGAAAAATGTTAACGAGTTTCCAAATTATACATTAATTAGAAAAAGTGTACCCAATTTTCAGAAAAGTTAGCAAACTTTAAATTGTTCGTGTTTCCAAAAAAATTTATGAATTCGGAAATTATGTGTATTTGAAGAAAATTTCACGAATTTGGAAAAAAGAAAAAAAGTAAAACTTAAAATGCGGAACGAGAGAAAACTGAAAGAAGACGAACCGAGAAAACGTAGAATCGACTAACGGGCGGCCCATTACCGAGGGCGGGGGTGTGCGTTTGCTCGCTATGCTCAATCTGTCTAGGGAATAGGTTCCCCGAAAAGAAAAAGAAAAAAGCAATCCTATTTCGTGTGTACCGCGGCGCAGGCACAGCAAACGCAGACCCCCCCCCCCCCACGCTCTTCTTTAGGGCGCCCAAGTTTTTTCCTTCCGTTTTTTCTCTTTCTTTTCTACTTTTTTTATGGCTTTAAAAATACGTTTGGGATATCCAAAAATTGTATAAAAATTGAAAAAAAAATGGTTAGGATTTCCAAAGAAATTCAAAAAAAATAAAAAAATTCCCAGTAATTTGAAAAAATGTCCAAATTTCAAAACATTTCAAAAATTTGATAAAATTTTAGTGAATTCAAAAAAACTTTCTGAATGTCAGAAAACGCTCGCCAATTCAAAAATATTCGTGTTCAAAAAATGTTCAAGAATTTCAAATGAAATGTTCTCAAATGACAAATAAGGTTCCTGGATTCCAAAAATGTATATGACTTACAAAAAATGTTCGTGAGTTCAAAAAATGTTTGAATTCAAAAAATGTTCACGAGTTTGAAATTATTCATGAATTTTAAAATTGTTCTTGATTTTTAGAAAAGTTTGTGAATTTTAAAATTGTTTGTGATTTTCAAAAAATATCATGAATTTGAAAATTATTCGTGAGTTTAAGAAGAATTCGTGAATTTGAAAAAAAGAAGAGAAAATGATAGAAAAATGCAGAATCACAGAAATAGGCCGGCCCATTACCGCGGGTGGGGGTGCAAGTTTGGTCGCTATTCCCCGACCTGCGTGGGGAATTGGATCCCCAGAAGAAAAGACAGAGGGAGAGAGAAGAAAAAAAATAGAAAGGTAGGTGGGCTTGGCTCAATTCGCCATAGGGTGTGGGAAGAGAGAGAATAAGATGGGCCAGAAGTGGAGAGAAGGCCCAATTAGAAAGTTTTTGATTTTCAAGTGTATTTCATATTTAAATAACTATAGGAAACGATTATGGCCTTTTATAGTTGCTAATCCTTTTCCAAATAAATCCATAAAAATGCACGTCATCTCAATAAATTATAGAGAATCTAGGAAATATATTTCACTCTACATATAAATTTTGTAAATAATTTTAGTATTTTACATAAATCATTTAGGGTCATTATGAATTCCATAAATATGTTTTAGGGTTTTAGAAAATCCCAAAATGATTTTTAGAACATCCGAATATTCAACTGATCCCTAGTAAATATTTTCCAACAATATATATGGAGAAATTGTACTATCTCCTCTCATTTTTATTATATGGATAATTGGAAAATATTTAAATGGTCTCAAAATGCAAATAAACTCTAAATTGCGAGGGTCCATTTGGAGATGTCATTTTCTCTCCTTTCTATAACTTGATTAGGACCAAGATCCAAATAAAATCAAGATACCATTTTTGGGAAAGTCATATTGTTACCACTCTTTGAAATATGGTTTGATAATATCCAAATGAAGAATATTAATCCCTTTTGAGTTTAAATAAATTTCCAAAGCAAGAACTATTTTGTTGGATAGTTATGTTATTCCAACTTGCATGACATGCTTTGGAAAATTTAAATAAGTACTCAAAAGTTTTAATTCCTTCTAAAATAAAAGCAACACACACAATATTACTTAGTTAATTAATATTCCAAAATTTGAAAAAAAATGGATGTTACAATCTACCACCCTTAAAAGAAATCTTGTCCTCAAGGTTTGCAAAGGCTAGAAAGAAAAGTTTTAGGTTTGGGGTTTCTTGGGTTACTTCCCAATGGGTATAGCATACCATATGCAGGTTGCACTCTTATTCTTCATTCTTGATTTAGATGATGTCTTTCGACGATACAATAATATATACTTCTAGTCCTTCGGTATATCTTAAATCTAAGGTCCTAGGCTCCAATTCTTTAACCAGGTTGTCATTTTGTACCAGCTACCCCTTTAGGGTGTGAGGGTACGATCACCCTTAAAAGCAAACTCGTGGGAGTTCTACAGTTTCTTCATTCCAGGCAACTTATGTTAATTCTTCACCAAGTACCTATGAATAAGGACAATGCATTTACTCAAAAGGGTAAACTTTCTCAAAATCTGTAGGTTCTAAAACTACCTATCGAGACTCTCATGGTGGTCGATGAACACTACAAAACGGAGGACTTTAAGCGACGATTCACTTGTGTCACGTAGAACCAATTTCCGTCACCAAAAATATTCTAATGATGGCTTTTGGATGTCACCACCGTCACTGTAGTGCCGTCACAAAAAATAAAATCTTAATGGTTCCACTTTTTCTATCACCTAAGATTGTATCTTAGGTGATGAGCCAGTTCTGTCACGAATGTCCATTGTCGGTGATGGCCAAAACGGTCACCTTTGATAGGCCGTTTTGGCACCTAAGATCATTTTTGTTGACGATAACCCGTCACCAGTAACCGGTTCGTCGGTTTGACCGGTCAAAGATTTTGACTAATGGGCCAAGCAAATGCTGGCGTGGCTGCTTCCATGTGAGTCTGGTTGTGGTTTTATCAGCGACAGTGGCCGTTAGTAATAAGTCAGACGTCGGCTATGACCGGTCGACAGTACCTACATATGGGCCCAGAAGATGCTGACATGGCTTCTTAAATGTGGGTCCATATGGCGCTAACGTGGGTGCTTACAAGTGGGGTCCATATGTTGTTGACGGCTTGAATTTCCGTCACAAGTACCGTCACAGATTTTAGATGGCATCAAATTGTGTACAATTTGAATTTGTAGGCGATTTTTATTTTAAATTACTAAAAAAATTGAAATGAAATAATGCCATTACAGCTTTCATTAACAATGAGACTTGACAATTGGCAAAGCATTGTACTACATATTACAATGAGCATCCAAAGGACATATTATCAAAGATGAGAAATAAGACGCACGAGAAAGTATCATGATGAACAATAATGCACCATCAGTAATTGGTGGGTTGTGAGACAGTTTTCGGGGAAGAGTGCTACGACTTCCTTAAGAGGTGACTAAGAATTGCCTCCATTCTTGTTGCCTTTTTTCAAAAGCAATGACTTTTATTTGTTGATCCATATTGACAATTTCAAGTACTGCATTCATGTCTTCTTTAAACATGTCATTTGCCACATTTGTGTCTGACTCTTGTGTTGCAATCTTCGCTTCTAGCTCTCAGATGCATTGTTCAGATGATGAATTCTGCGATGAGACACCGATGCTTAAAAGTAACATGAACGACGAACTCTTTTCCTTAATAAACAACACATTAGGTAGTTGCGTTACAACCTTTTGTGTACATGCCCTCTTTGTGGTCCGTGCTTCATTCTACATCATGATTTAAAGCACTGTTCATGCGTTGTTAGTAAATTACAGTATGAAGGATCCCACAGTAAATTTGAAGTTGAAACATTAGAAACAACTTGTGGATGCTTCTTGTGCACTCTGACTCATAGTGGGTTCCTTCATTATGGTGCGGGCTTCTTCTGAAAACTGAGCAACGGATGATTTCTTCTTGTTGTTGTTTTTAGGCTTATGGAAGAAGGGCATGCGCATTAGTATTTCATATCATCTAATAATCACCAATATATAGGATTTCTACTAAGTTATTTAAATTCTTACCATAGACCTATGGGGAGTAACATATTTTGAATAGCCAGTCTTATGGCTGACCTTCAAAACTTCTTTGTTTGACTTTCCCCTGTCAGAAAATTCCTATGATATGAAGCTAAAATTTAGTATGATGGGGCATCCATAAATTTGAAATCTCAAGTAGAAGCTGAAACATTTTGTATGGTTTTTGACCTTGTTCCAAAATTTGATCATATTGCCATATTTATGTTGTTCAACACTTTTTTGCAAAATACCAATGCAAAATTCTTTGGCAAATTCATCTCTCAAGTCAATACCGAGTTGTCACTGAAGAAACCATGTACCCATGAATGTTACAACATATGAAGTGCACAGTTTAACGAATGCATTATGGAAGGATTACAAAATAGAGATGCATTTGAAATTAGCACAGAAGTTACCGTGTAAATAGTTGGTGTCACTGTATTCTTTGTTGCAATTGAAGACGAAGGTACATCTTCATCCATGTCAACATTGTAGACATTAGTTGCCTCCTCCGAATTCTTATATAACTCATCATATATTTGTGCACCACCATGCAGAAAAGAATGTTCTATACACGCGAAATCTGGTGGACCAATGGTACTAGCACAGTGTTTCTTCATGCGAGCAAATATTTGAGCAGCGTTATCCTTCATTGTTTCTGCTAGTACCTGCACGTATACTTGTGCCGATTTTGTGGCAGTTGCTAAGAATCCAAGACCAACTGTTAATGTGCATGTTCATCATTAATGTGAATACTTATATTTAAGTTATCATATAAGCCTTAAATAAACAAGTATCAGTAAATAATCATGATCTGCCTAAATTAGAACGAAATATACTTGGAGATTGGCTAATAAACAAGATGGTGCGTGAAAAGATAATCTTACATTTCTTAAAATAGGATGAATCCAGTGTAAGGTAATTTTTAATAAGAACATGCGAAGTGAATTAGAACCTGGTGCCTGCAAGCCAAACATGGTTATGTAGCACTTTCATGGAAGTATCCCAATTAGTTATCCTCCCAACGAAGAGCAGAGGAGAGTATTTATATTGGCGTTTCTGTCACACACAAGGTGTCACTGTTCTTGTGTGAAGTAACTTCTTGAGCTTCTGCAAATATTGTTACTGCCGTGGTCAGCCCCGTCGATGAGGGTGGACAAGGTGGCCAACCGCACAGGGCCCCCAATTTTTTGGGGCCCCATATCAGCAGGTATTAAGTACCCATCTGCTTTATAATCATGAAAAAAAATGAAAAGCCCAACAAGCCCCAGCCACTAGCCCACTACGCATACATATGGAAACTCGGCCAATCTGATCGATCGCTTCCTGTTCTAGCGTACGCGCTAGCCTGTTCCCCCGATCGCCGCCATCTTCAACCGTTCCCCATGCAGACACACATGATTCACTCAGCGGAATCTATTGATACAAACCTATCGATGTATGTTGTCTCTGTCTTCTCTCTGTATTAGGGTTATTTACTCGTGTGCTTGCAATTGTCATAGAGCAGCTCGGGATCGATCTAGCTCGAACTGAGTTTGGATTGATCTAATTCGGGAGTTTACATCAAGTTTTGGATTGAGCAGGTTAGGTTCTTAGACACATACAATGTGAAGCATCTTGCTGATTTTCAAAGGCCTCCCTAGGTTTATGTACACCACCATAAATATTTTTCTCACTCATATAATATATGTCAATTTCTTAAATTTTTAAGCCCCATTTTGCATTTTGCCCCGGGGCCCCAAATTTCTGGAGACGGCCCTGGCCGTGGTGGACGATAAACCAGAATGATTAAAGAGAAAGGGTTTATGGTAATGAAGGTAAAAACAGTTAAGAGTAAATAACATAAATAAAAGTTGGGGTTGAGTTTCCTGCAATATGGAGATTAGGCGCGGAGAGAATTCAATTCATGGTAAGTATGTATCAACTGTGCCAGTGCGACGGTAATACGAGTTACCTTGTATCATACTCATAATATTTGATATGTGTGTTCTGTAGGTAGATCACCCTAAAGTCATGAAACTCCTCCTCTCGGGATTATATTTCATTCTATGGTCCTGCTTCGCCGTTGCCACAGAGTGGTCGTCTCCACAATTAAGGTCCTTAGACTGGAACCATGCATTAAGTTTCATGGATCACCGTTATCTCATATTGTCTCCGGTCCTCATAGATATCTCCACTTGTCACGTCAGAGGTCACATATTCCCTAAACAATATGTGTTACCTGTGTAGGTCTTGAGATCGTGTTGCCTGGAACCTTAAATTGGACAACGCATATAGGGTTCACCACAGTATAACAACATACTAGACAGATCATACTACTACGAATACAAATAACGACATATCGATTAGGCAGAGATGAATCTTACCACTCACCTGTATCTCCCACGCCTATGGGGGTTTACTCACAGATCATAAGAGAGAATCCAATCACACCAGAGATTAAACCCATGAAAACCATATTGATAATACCGTGAAGATCCACAATAAGATGAAATGGATAATTCAAGTAGTCTTGATCTCCAGATGAGATTGAATCGAGTTACAATTGTTCTCACACTTTGGAATTCCTCTTACAATAGTGAAGGGTGAGATGATGATGGAGATGAAAGGACCAAAACTAAGAAGATCTCCAAAGGTTCTTCGGATCTCCTCCTCTTATGTTCTGGCTAGTTCTCTTCTCCCCTGGGTCCCTTCACGAAAGTGTCTTGTATAGACGTGGTGGAGCTTTTGGCACTCCATACGACCACTCATACGAGTGCTTGCGGTCGTATGGAAGGCCTTCTTTTGATCTGCTGCGCCTGGTGGCTTGGCTCTCCATATGGAAGTTGCTCCATTTGACTTGATTTGTAGTAATCCTCCTTGGTCTCCTTCCATATATGATATTTCCTGCCAAACAATGGAAAAAGGATTTTCTTCTCTTTCGAGGGATTAGCGTTAGAAATAAACAAGAAGTAACAAAGACCCGGTGGAAACCAAATAAGAATTACTCGAAAAACATCACAAATTCTCAAGCCATCAACTCCCCCAAGCTTAAAACTTGCTCGTCCTCGAGAAAACGAGAAATCAAGAGAATGAAAAGGAGCTTGATTGAGTAGAAAGAAGTTTTACCGGCTCGAGAGAATATGGCTTATCCATCCTCACTTATCCTACAATTTCATTCAAGAAAGCATTCGCATTCGAATAGCTGCACTTAAGCTCGATGCCTAACCACGCGTAGTTTTCTATCACCAATTATAATTTCTCAAACCAAAATTTTCATTGTTAACCAAGTGTTAGGCAAGCAAAAACAATTCTTTATTTTGATGGATATTCTTAGGTTCTTCGTAAAACAACTACATTTGGGGGTTTCGGAAGTGAAGAGAGCAAAGAATTCAAGCATTTCATTAACACCCACAAGTACCTCCTCATCATGGCTTTCAAACACCTCTCTCAATCATTATCCTTTGGAACTTCAACTATCGGTGACTTCATCAAGCCCACTCGATATGATGAAAATTTCAGCATGCCCTTTCCTCCAACAATAAGTATGCATTCATCTAGTGTTAGCAGCTAAACATATACGCATGGATGCATTGTTTTCCATGTGATGAGGTCTTCGTATTTGGTACACCATGATTTTGTACTGCATATGTCGATACATGTGTGGAATTTAGCTAGCATTTGTTCAATTGCATATTATGGCGAATTTGCTTTTTGCAGGGCGATTCAAATGTGACATTTTGCTTTAACCTGGCCATATTAAAGCGCACATGGTTTCAAGAATGGAAATCACACGTCACTCATAGCGCAACCGCCTGTGATCTACAAGAAAAGCACACGAGATATGAACTAAACTGTTGGTGATACACAACAAATCGCTGACGATTTGCAGCACTTCTGCGTGTGCGTAGGGGCTCCTCAGTCGTTTGTGATAGCACATTATCTCACACGTGAGCTTAGAGGAAACCATGCCCGATGGAGAATGCAATCCCACTCGTAAATTATTCAGGAAACGTGTGCGGTGATATCATGCATGGCAAACGCTTGCCATAGAATACTCGTGTGTGATGGGCCACATATCGCGCACGGTTTCTATGATGGCCCGTGTGGCTTAGGTAATATTTCGCAAACGGTCAAATGTCAAACACTATTTGGTTTCCCTGCTTAATTAGAAACATTTGACTCGTGAGACACATGTGCGATTGATCCCCAATCCCACACGTGTACCAGAATATAGTGTGTGCAATATGTTCCTACATCACATATGATTACATTTGGCAGAGCGTTTGCATCATCGCTCCCTATCGCAGAAGATTTCTAGGTCGTGTGGAATGGACCCCCCCCCCCTTATCGCACACACAGGCAAGGCGACGGTTTGAAACTCTGTCCCGGAAAGGGGGTGAAAACCATTTGTATAGGACGTCGCTGCACTAGTGCATCGTAGCTCCAAATAAAATAATAATAGGTATTGAACATTGTTTGACTTGTACTATGAACTAAAAGTATATCATGTCATTGCATGCATTCTACCTCTGTTCAACCACTCAACTAATTGACATGTTGTTGTAGTTGTTGCTCTAAGGCTGACATGTAGGAACGAAAATTTATATCTCATGTTCTGTATACTCCAATTGAGAAAATCCAGTTGGTTAGTTTTGTATTTTCATATAGCATATAATCCATGATGCACTCCATGCATGTCCATCATCATTTGTGTCATTTTATTGATTTGTGCTTTTTCGCTGGTTCTTTTGGCGTTTTGCCTCTTATCGGTAGAATTCGACCATAAAGAACTTTTGAGGTTAATTGTCATTGATACCAAGAGTTTGAACAGCAAGGCAAGCATCCGCTTGTTGACCCTTTATCTCATGTCTTACTTATGTTGAAAGATTATGTTATTTTATCTTTTGTTCATGTTGGTGATCATGTTATACCTTCCTTTGCAATATCCATGCTTAGCCTTGTGTGACATGTCTAGGAGTTGCTTGTTAGTCATGATCGGTGGGTCATGACATTAATTTTTGACTAATCAACTATGAAACTAATAAAGTGAGTTGTGAGCGGCGGTAGTGTATTACGGGGTTGGCAATCGTGGCAATTGTTAGTCAAAGGGAACCGTGTGTTTTGGAGGCTGCCATCATGAACCAATTAGAGTACACCCGATGAGTTGAGTAGAATGATCACAGAAAGTGTATGATGTCTAGGTTGATCATCCTCCAATGGACTCGCTACCTGTGAATTGTAGGAAGCACTTAGATCCCATTGAAACGTGAACCGAACGGATCACTTATGTATTGTTTGTTTAACAAAACTTTGTGGAATGGAGGTGTATCCATTCTTTTAGCTATAGTGGGGTGTACCACTTTAGCTCACTGGTATAACAATCTGATAATTTAATTACCATGAGTAAGAAATCATATTATGTTGAATGGACACCTTTTATGCCATGTTTACTTGGAGTTTTGCTATGATTTATATTCATGCCTTGTTGTAGTTCACTTTCATATCATCGTATAAGTCTAGCATAAGCGAGTACTTTGATTCTGGTCACCTGGCAGATGCCTAGTTGTTAGGTCACTCGGTTGCGCTAGCTCGTTTCTGGTGTTACTTTTGGGCAGGATGGTGGGGTCACCATCCCATGTTTATGCTTTTATCCACTGTCATGTTATGACCGGCCTTCGAGCCGTTAATTAGTTTGTAATTATCTACCTTCTTTGTATAAGAGATGTGTTATGTATCCTTAAATCCGAGTTTGTGTTGTGATATTCAATCTTTTTAAGCATGTCATTCGCAGTCTGTGTATGATATGTATTCTTGAAGTCCGGCTTCGCTAGTATGAGTAGGGAATGATTGTTGAGCAATGCGGCACTTCGGTGAAATCCTGAGTATGTGTGTGGCTGTCGGTTACCACTATTATCAAAAGTATTTATACACCCAATCATGGTTGGGCCACAGGGTAGCGGGCTTGCTCAAGGACATGTTCCCACACCTACTCTCAAAGGTTGGATTCTCGAACAAAAGAGTCTTGGGGTTTAAGTCAATGCTTTGATGGGGCAACCCGTCGATCGGTCTCAATCTAGGTGTGAATTCATACACCCTCGATGGATGTATGTGGCTAGGAGAGTGAAGGTCAGGGCCATTTAAAGCCATGCCTTAGTGGTGATGATCTGGGCCAACGCATTGTTGTGAGCTCATAGGAGTTCCACTCGTATGTGTGGGATGACGATGGTCACTGTCTTTGGTTGTCAGTATTTGATTTAAATCTAGAGTCTCAAGTTCCACTACATGGGGGAGGTGACTCGAGCTGGATCTCACGTCACTGACGCCGATGGTCACCGGCGAGTCGGCATTCGGTTCTGGGCCCTAGCAGAGGGTGCCGGAGATGAGGAGGAGGAGGATGACGAGTCCCCGATCGCCATCTCGCCAGAGGTGGCGTCGCCGACGCCATCAGATGTGATCTGCGAGGCTTTCAAGGTGGGGTATTCGGAGAATGACGTTGCTCTTTTGGTGGATGCGGTGATCCCGCAAGATGACCCGGCGAGGCTAGGACTGAAGGAGACGGATAGGGTGGAGGTGGCTCGTCGGGTCATTCATCGAAGGATGGTGGCGACGGCGATCCGGCCATGGCATGGACATGTCCCCAAGGTAAGTCTCCCTAAACTAACGTTGCTTGATTTCTTCAAAACTGATTCCTGGAAGGTGGTGGAAAGAAAGAAGAAGCGGCGGCCACCGGTGGCGCCGCTGCCGGCGACCGTCCTGATCGGGGAGATCCGGGCGGCGCGATCGCTGCGTTGGAATCAGCTTCTGGGCCAAGATGGGCCAGTAGCGGGCGACGCGGTCCTGGGCTCACGAGGCGCTGTGTATTTGGCCCAGTGCGGAGTCCAGGCTGTTGGGGCAAGAGAGGTCGTGCCCGCTATCGATATAGGAGAGTTGATCGAGCGGACGGTTCCTTCATCTTCTATTTCTAGGGTTCATCCACATACAGCTCGACCTGGGTTCCCACCGCTGCGATCGAGGCGGGCTACCAGGCTAGGCCGGACTACGGTGGTAGTACTAGAGGGCATGGCTGGCTGCGGAAACGAACAACGGCCGCTACCCAAGCCGATTTTACCACCGTCTCGGGCCGAAGGAGCCCAGCGACCTCCGCCTCTAGCTAGGGACGGGCGGGTGGCAGCCATGAACGTCGGCGCTCATGGAGCAGGCCGCGGCCGCGGTGACTACGACGCGGGCTGTGACTACCCCCGGTATGTGGATGGCGGACAGCATAATGCCCTCGTGGACAGTGGGGCGATGATGGGTATAATGCATATGGCGAAGGTGACCATCGTGGTTCATCCTCAACGGGGGGAGGCCATGGATATGGTTGACAGAACGACAGCGGAGATGGCCGTGGCTTCAATGGCCCTCCTGGCACCTTCGTCGAGGGGGCCTCGGATCCAAATTTCCGCCAGCATGGGCCTTTCCGTGCCAACCGCGGAGGAACGGGGGTGGCAGGCGGCCACCTTCGCCTCGACCGCTGCCACCACCTGCATAGGCAATGGAGGACGTTGCCACGGTGGAGCCGACGGCTTGCATGGGGGCAACAGCGGCTGCACACACGCCAGTGCTCTCAGGAGAGACGATGGACACCGTCCGGGCACTGGCCGCGGTGAAGGTGCATGTGGCAAAGCCAGCTGCAGTTCATGATGCAACAAGCGACAGAGCAAGTGACAAGTCTGAGGGCGAACGAGCTACGAAGTGGGTACGTAAGAAAGAAAAAAATAAACTGTTACCGTTGTGGACCGAGGCATTTTGTGGCCAAGTGTACGGCGGAGCTCTGTGATCTATGCCTCAAGCCGAAGCATGGTTCAGGAGAGTGCCCCCTCCTCCTGGGACCAAAGCCGGTGGTCACGATCTATGGGGTGTGTTGCCTGGAGCTGATGTTCTTTCAGTCGCCTCACACCACCTCGCCTGCGCCAATGACAGAGAGCTCGATAACGGGCGTGGTGAAGGTGACACGTGGATCGATGATGGAGGAGCAAGTTGTGTAACAACTTTGTGAGCTGGTTTTAGCCAGTTTCTAGTGGTCTCCTCTAAAACTTGAGGATCAGGTGTATAATGTGGACTTTCCCACAAAGGAGGATCTGACTCGTCTCCTTAAGTTCGGTATGAGCAGGGTACCTAACAGCAATTGTATTCTTGAGTTTGATGCCTGGAAAAAAAGGAGCCAGAAGGAACACCTCTTTCACAGATCTGGGTCCGTTTCTCGGGGGCACTGCCTAAGCCTCTGAATGATTTTTTTGGTTACCTAGGGTTTGGGTTCACTTATTGGCAAGACGGAGCGGGTAGACATGCCTTTCACCCACGCCCAGGGCGTTGCTCGTCTGCTTGTCAGTGTTGAGGACCTTGAGTTGGTTCAGGACATTGTGAGATGGACCCATGTGGGTATTATGTATGACCTTGAGGTCGAGATTGAGGGGCCCCCGTTGTTTGATGGGGTGGACAGGAACAATGACGTGCATATGGCATAGGGAGGTGATGGCAGTGAGGATCGGGATAAGAGTACGGATCACAGTAGCTGCGATGGCGCTAAGAGGTCAGAGGAACAGTCTACTCATTCAGCTGAGGACATTCCATATAAGGAGGCGGTGCCCCCGTCGACGCCGATGAACACTCTGAGGTTCGGGTCCTTTGGCGCATCCTCTGCTCCCAGCCGCCTTTAGGGGCACAGGGTTGAGCTGGACGACCCTGCGGAGCAGGAGCTGCCACCGTTGTCGCCGATGGCTTCACCAGGTGCGCCGGCAGAGCTAGATTTGGACACCGGCTCGGTGCGGGCCACATCGCCTAGGATTCACCTGACACCACAGTTGGTTTCTCAGGCGGGAGTGGTGAGGGACACTAGGCAGGAGGCCTCGTCCCGCCCCACTAGCCCGCTGTTGTCGACGCCGGCCCAGACCTCTACCATGATCGGTGGGGGGGTGCCTCGGCGAAGGCAGCTGCTCACACAAACAGGACTACATCCGCCGAGGCTAAGCTCCGACAGACGGTTTCACCACACAGTCCGCGCAAGCAGAGCACGCGGTCACATGTGAGGATGTCACCTGCTGGTTCGTTGGCGGTGGGTACAATTGGGCACCTGGCAGGCGGCCATGCCCCAACTGGGCCTACCACGGACGACATCATCGCCTTCGGAGGGATCCCGGACCCGACGTCCGGGGACAGACAGGTGAGCCATCGGATTCAGGCTCAACCGGATGCGGACGGCCTACAGTTGGGGTGCGCCATACGGGCGGCCAAGCTTCGTGACATCGAGGCTACTACAGGTATGACAGTTAATACGAGTTGCTCAATTTTGCACTTCTCTGAGGATGAAATCATTCGTAGTGCCAATAATTTGGGTGTTTCATTGGGCAACAACTGGAAAGAAGTAGCTAAATCAGTAAATTGCCTGCTAGACTTAGAGGCTGATAGAGCCATGGAGATGATTCGTAATATTGCAGCGGTAAAACCAATGGATGATTCGGATATTAACGATCTGGGGATTGGGGCACTGGAGTGCCTCTGTGAGGATTTAGTTCCCTCTAGTGTGTTAGAGGATGAGGAAGCTGACACGGTTTCAGAGGGGTATACGCCCCCCCTGCAACCAGATGCGAGAACGCAAACAGTTCTTGGTTATATGGACCAAGAGGTTGTGCAGGATAAACCAAAACGGACCTGGAAGAGGAAGGTTTATCCTGCATCCGCCGTGCATAGAAGCGTGAGAATTCGGACCAGAAAGAAATTTCATGATGAAAGATGAAAGGAATCTTTTGGAATAGCAGAGGTTTGATAGCCTGGCTTAATAGGGATGATAGACTACTCATATCAATAAGGAATTCCTTCTTTTCCGGGAGCCCATTCGGACAGAACTCCAAAGTTAAGCGTGCTCAGCTTGGAGTAATTTCAGGATGGGTGACCGACCGGGAAGTTACTCCCGGGTGCGCACGAGTGAGGACAAAGTGTCACGCCCAATATGCGATCCTCCAGGGACTCAAAGGCCCCACCAGGGATAGAAGCGCATATCGAAGACGCTTGCAAGGTGGATATCATTACATCGTACCACATACATAATAGATGGGGATACAGACAAATACATTCAATCATCACATGAATACATCAATACATAACAAACATCATACAGAAGGGCAGCATCTGACTACGGATGAACTCAAACGAAAAGAATAACGACATCCACCCTGCTAGCCCAGGATGCCGACCAGGAACCTATTCCCAGATCGACGAAGAGGAAGAAACAGAAGAAGAACTCCAAAGCAAACAAGCATCGCTCTCACGTCAAGACGTCGCATTACCTGTACCTGCAACTGTTGTTGTAGTAATCTGTGAGCCACGAGGACTCAGCAATCCCATAACCATGGGTAACAAGACTATCAAAGCTTAAATGGGTATGGAAGGGTAAGGTGGTGAGGTTGCAGCAAGCACTAAGCATTATATGGTGGCTAACTTACGAGTACCAGAATAAGAAGAGCATCTACGCAAAACGGTCGCAAACTACAAATGATCACTAAGTGATCCTGAACACCTACTTACGAGTCAAACATAACCCCACCGTGTTCTCTTCTCGAACTTCCTGGAAAAGAGACGGTCACGGTTACGCACACGGTTGGTGTATTTTAATTAGGATTTAGTGTCAAGTTCTCTACAACCGGAGGTTATAAATATCCAAGTGCCACATAACCGCGGGCACGGCTTCGCGTAAGATTTAACCCTGTAGGGGTGTTCCAACCTAGCCCATCATAAGCCTACACAAGCTGCGGTGGAAATACCTCAACCTCGAGATAGCCCGAAGTATCCTCGGAATCCCGGTGCACAAGACATTTCGACAATGGTAACACAATTCCAGCAAGACCTCCCGGTATACCGACAATCCTGATAGGAGTCACACGTATCTCGTTCTCAGGGCACACCGGATGGGCAAGACGTCGGGTTGGCTGAGACCCTGGTTGCCCAGGGGCGCCGGACATCGCCCGGTTTGGACCAACACCATCAGCACTGGCCCACCTATATTATGTGGAATTAAAGAATCCTCGGGTTCATGACGCCCTATGCCAATTAATTATTTAGTTCAGTATTATTATGTTGGCAAATGTTAAAACCAATGTTGGGCCTTGCTGGAAGCGGTTATTCAAAGCGAACTGTCAAGAGGGTCCCATTCCCCTGAGCATGTTAGGAACGCTAAACATGGATCATAACACCAGTATTACAGAAACTAGGGCGGCTTGAGTGGAACAAAACACTAGGCAAAAGGCCGAGCCTTCCACCCAATACCAAGTATATAGATGCATTAATTAAATAAGAGATATTGTGATATCCCAACATATCCATGTCCCAACATGGAACAACCTGCAAGAGCACCTGCAACTAGCAACGCTATAAGAAAGGGGCTGAGCAAAGCGGTAACATAGCCAAACAACGGTTTGCTGGGTAAGGGTGGTTAGAGGCTGTATCATGGCATATGGGAGGCTGACATATATGTGGTAGGAAGCGCGACATAGCGATAGCAACGAGACAACTAGCAAGCAAAGATAGTAAAGATATCCAAGGTCATGATCATCTTGCCTGAAATCCCGCTCGGAAGAAGAACGAGTCCATGAAGAAGATGAACCAACGTAGTCGAACGAATCCTCACAATCGCAACGAAATCGGAACTATCGAGAGGAAGCACAACCGGAAAGAAGCAAACAACATGGTAAACACACAAGCATAAACAGGGCATGGTGCACAACCAAATATGATGCATGACAAGATTAAATGTTGTTAAACATGGCAATAGATGAAGCATAAGAAATCCATACAACTAGGCAAGTTTAAATGAGCCGGAAACACAAACAACAATTCCGGAAAATCCCCATATGCAAATTTCGAAATTAGTACTGCTCTGAATTAAACACAATGTTAAAGTTGTTAAACAGCAAGTTAACATGCATCATGATGATCTACACGTTTTTCTAATCAAGTTACATATGTAGAACATTTAATTCGGAGCTACGGTCTAAAAGATATGAGCTAAACAAGTTGAAGATGGCAATGATACAAAATCCATGCAAACATCAACCACACACGCTCAAATCAAGGATGCAACATGACAATACGAAGCTACACACAATTCTAAGCAAGTTTCATATAGGACATGAACAAAATGGAGCAACGGTTCAACAACTACAAGCAACACAAGTTATAACAACAATCTGTCCAAAACAGCAACATAGCACTTTGCAAGCATCAAAATAGCAAGCTACAGTAACATGATGGGCATCCTCATGATATGCACTTGAAATAGACATGATATACTCCAATTTATCTTAAAGGTTCAGGTTCATAGGCATCAAGGTTAATTCAATATGATCCATGCAAAATGCAAAGTTCTGCTAAACAGGGCATATACATGAGCAGAGTTAATAGGATGGCAACTTGAGAGCAAGAAAGAAACATGCTACAGGAACTTTACATGGCAACCAAAGGTATGGCATCAAAGTAGACATTACATATACCAAATCACATGAAGGAATCATATGCATGTGAGCTATAGATTAGTGGCAACCATCAAGCAAAGTTGGCAAGTTTTATCACAGACAGCTTTTACTCAGAACAGCAACATTAACTAGGCATGTTTACAAGCTCATGGCACTCACATCAAGTCAAATCATGGCATGAAATAAATACTAGCAGGAAGAAGACATGAAAATCCTCTAAAGTCATGTTGACAAGTTGCTTATATGGTGCATGTATTAAATCACACGAAAATGACAGTGACAAATATTAACAGTTTCCAGCAGTAACATTAGGATGAACTTTTGCAACAGAGATTATGACATGTAGATGAATCCTAACATGAATGCAAATGACACCATCATGTAGAGCACAGAGAGTAGAGCAAATTACATATATAAATCATCATCATAGGACAAACATGCACAAAGTTACAGCCACTCAAACATGCATAAATGATGTTGAAATCCTGGGGACTGCAAAAAAACTACCTCGCAAGAAACGGGACGGAGGGGTTCGGGACGGCGCGGTGCGGGTGCCCGTTTGGTTGGCTGGATCGGGCCGTCCGGGGACAAGGCCGTCCAGGCGGGCAGAGGAGGGCCATGGCCGGCGCGGTGGGGCTCCGGCGAGCTCTGGCGGCGGGGACGAGGCACGGGAGGCCGGATCCGGTCGTGGGGAATCCATTCCCGGCGACGAGGCGGCTTGGGGCGGCGCGGACGCGGAGATCCGGCGACGGCGAGCTCGGACACCATGGCGGGCGGCTTCCTGTGAACGACAGGAGAGAGGGAGAGATCGTGAGTGAGAGAGAGAGAAGAAGAGAAATGGGGGAGGAGAGGAGGAGGACGGCGGCGCTGGCCTGATCTTCGGTGAGGCCGGCCGGCACGAGGTGCGGCAGGGGAGGTCCGGCGATGCTCGGGGCGGCGCTCGGGCACGGGAGGCTCGGGGAGCTCCCTGGCTGGGGCGCGTGCGGGTGTCTGCGGGCTGCGGCGGCGGGCGACTCAGGCCCCGATGGGCTTGCCCGGGCCCGATCTGGGCTCGGCGGGCCGCGCGGTGGTGGAGGATGGCTGGGGAGCTGGGAAGCGGCTGGCTGGCTCTCTGGTCGTCCGATCTGGCTGCGGACGGCCGGGATCGAGGCTCGCGAGCCGATCTGGTGGCTCGGCTAGGAGCTGGCGGCGCAGGGGTGGCTCAGGTGGTGGTGGCTCGACAAGTGGCGGGGAGAGGATGGCTGGCGCGGAATCTGAGGGAGGTGGCGGTGGCTGGAGGTTAGGGGAGGGTAGGCTAGGGTTCCGAAAATGGAAGGGGAAGCCCTTCCTTTTATAGGCAGGGGTTGGATGGAGGGGTTTGGGGCTGATTTCGGACCGTACGATCGCGATCGGACGGCGCAGAACAGAGGAGGGGTTAGCTGGGCTAGGTGGGCTGTGAAGAGAGTCTTGGGCTAGGATGAGAGGGAAGAAGAGAGGCCCGACACAAGTTTCGGAACACCGAAACATTCGACGTTTTATCCGGCTATAGTGCCGCTATAGATTTACGTTGGGGCATCAAACGACCTCCGAATGGAATGAAATTTGGCAGGCAGTCTATCTACAACATAGCAAGACCGCACGACAACTTTCATCCCATTCCGAGAACATTTTTATCCCACTTATAAAATAATATTTCGGAGGTGCCGCGGGTGCGTGCGAGTGTGTCAGGACTCGAAACGGACAACGGAAGGAACGGGGAGAACGCCAACTACGAACGGATGCAAGTTTTGAAAAACATGCGGATGAAATGCTCATGATGACATGGCCAAGTGCAACATGCAAGCGAATGACATGTCAACGACGACGAATAAAAGGAAGACATCTGGAACATCGGTCTCGGGGCGTCACACAAAGTGCGCGGGAAAGACTAGTATTGATCTGTTGGGCCAGTCTAGATCCCGTCAGGAGTAACGACCACCAGCGGGTGTGTCTGGGGCGTTACAAGTTGGTATCAGAGCCAACCCTCGCAGTTACACGGATATTTGCGGACAGGTGCGCGGTCATGTTGTGCATGACGTTTGTGACCCGTCGTGGCAGACGGCATGGCACATGTGCCGGACTGGAAGCACAGACGTATGTGCCAAGAGGGAACGTTCCTATGGCCCGACGAGGACGTCGGTTCCTCTGAGTGGGGGTGTATGTGATAGCCTGGCTTAATAGGGATGATAGACTATTCATATCAATAAGGAATTCCTTCTTTTTCGGGAGCCCATTCGGACAAAACTCCAAAGTTAAGCGTGCTCAGCTTGGAGTAATTTCAGGATGGGTGACCGACCGGGAAGTTACTCCCGGGTGCGCACGAGTGAGGACAAAGTGCGCGGGAATCTGTGGGGCCAGTCTAGATCCCGCCAGGAGTAACGACCACCAGCGGGTGTGTCTGGGGCGTTACAAGAGGTCTGGCAGACTTGGCTAAAAGAAGGTTCCTTGCGGAAGCATCATTAGAACATAAGTTGGATTTTATTGCGTTACTTGAGACAGGTAGGGACAATTTTACGTCACAGTTTCTTAGCACTATATCAGGTGGTGTTGCCTTTGATTGGCACTGTCTACCCCCAAGAGGAAGATCCGGCGGGATCTTATTTGGAGTCAAATGTGAGACGCTAGAAGTCGTCAATGTAGTGTTTGGGGACTTTGCCGTCAAATTCAGGATCCGTTCAAAGGTTGATGGGTTCCGATGGGCGCTAGTTGCTGTGTATGGAGCCGCTCAACCGGAGCTCAAGCCAGATTTCCTAGCAGAGCTTGTGCGGATTTGTGGGGATGAGAGATTACCGATACTGGTTGGAGGTGATTTCAACATCACTAGAAGGAGAGATGAAAAAAATAACGATAACTTTGATGGCAGATGGTCATTTATGTTTAATACAATTATCGAAAGCCAAGACCTGAGAGAGATATAACACTCAGGTAGAAAGTTTACTTGGGCAAACACACTATCGAATCCAACTTATGAGAAGTTGTATCGAGTTCTCACCAGTATTGATTGGGAACAAAAGTTTCCTTTGGTGACGGTACAAGCTCTACAGAGAGGTATTTCCGATCACACCCCGCTTCTTGTTGATTCTGGGGAAGCAACGCATGCGGGAAACAAGAACGTCTTCTCTTTCGAACTAGCATGGTTTGAGCGAGAGGGCTTCATTGAGCTGGTAGCCCGGGAATGGGCTAAGGCCATAGGAGGGAGGTCGAATATTGAGCGATGGCAAAATAAGATCAGGCACTTGAGGCAGTTCCTGAGGGACTGGGCTAAGAATGAAAGCGGAATTTATAAGGTAGAGAGAGAGAGGCTTATCAACCTCATAAATGAACTTGATCTAAAGGCCAAATCCATCTTATTAGATGCGGACGAACAAGCATCTAAAACGGAGGCCGAGCAGAGATTGCGAGAGCTTCTCAGAGAAGAAGAGATGAAATGGGCACTTAGAGCGAAAGTGTGGCAGATCGTCCAAGGGGACGACAATACCCAGTTTTTTCATATGATTGCAAATGGAAAACACAGAAAGAAGAAAAATTTCCAGCTTGAGCAAAATGAGGGTACAATTGTAGGACACGAGAACCTAAAATTGTATATCTCTAGTTACTATAAACAATTGTTTGGTGCTCCCGAAGACAATTTTGTGTTGATGGACGAGCTCATGGTTGGGGATATTCCTCAGCTTGGGACAGACGAGAATGAGATTTTATCCGCACCATTCACGGAGAAAGAGGTGTTTGAGGCTATATCACATATGAAGAATAATAAGGCACCAGGCCCGGACGGCTTCCCAGTAGAATTTTATAAGAAGTGTTGGCACATCATTAAGGGCGACCTAGTGCCGATGTTCCACGACTTGTTTAGTGGCCATCTGCAGCTATTCCACCTAAACTTTGGGACAATAACGTTGTTGCCAAAGAAGGAGGAGGCTGTGCGTATTGAGCAGTTCCGACCGATATGTCTGCTCAATGTGAGCTTTAATTTTTTTACTCAAGTTGGAACAAACCGACTGACGCGGATTGCACATAGTGTGGTGCAACCAACTCAGACGGCTTTCATGCCGGGCAAGAACATACTAGAGGGTTTGGTTGTCCTACATGAAACACTTCACGAGATCCACTCAAAGAAACTGGATGGGGTGGTCTTCAAAGTGGATTTCAAAAAAGCATATGATAAGATTAAATGGCCGTTCCTCCAATAGGCCATTCATATGAAGGGATTGGACGATTCCTGGAGGAAGCAGGTCGATTCATTTGTACAAAAAGGCAGCGTCGGAATTAAAGTGAATGATGACATAGGTCACTACTTCCAGACGCACAAGGGTCTAAGACAGGGGGACCCGATGTCTCCTATCTTGTTCAACATAGTAGCGGATATGTTGGCAATTCTCATAGGAAGAGCTAAAGAGGAAGGCCAAGTAGGAGGACTAGTACCACATCTAGTAGATGGTGGGGTGTCTATACTACAATACACGGATGATACCATAATTTTCATGGAACATGATTTGGCAAAGGCCAGAAATATGAAGCTTGTGCTATGCCTATTCGAACAATTATCGGGATTGAAGATTAATTTTAACAAAAGCGAATTGTTTTGTTTTGGGAGAGCTAAAGATGAACAAGATTCTTACAAACAACTGTTCAGATGTGAACTGGGAACTGATGTCTACTACACAACTTATTCTTGTAGACTCGTGTTGGGCCTCCAAGCGCAGAGTTTTGTAGGACAGTAGCAATTTTCCCTCAAGTGGATGACCTAAGGTTTATCAATCCGTGGGAGGCGTAGGTTGAAGATGGTATCTCTCAAACAACCCTGCAACCAAATACAAGAAATCTCTTGTGTCCCCAACACACCCAATACAATGGTAAATTGTATAGGTGCACTAGTTCGGCGAAGAGATGGTGATAAAAGTGTAGTATGGATAGTAGATATAGGTTTTTGTAATCTGAAAATATAAAAACAGCAATGTAGCAAGTAACAAAAGTGAGCACAAACGGTATTGCAATGCTTAAAAACAAGGCCTAGGTTCATACTTTCACTAGTGCAATCTCTCAACAATGCTAACATAATTGGATCATATAATCATCCCTCAACGTGCAATAAAGAATCACTCCCAAGTTCCTATTAGCGGAGAACATAAGATAGAAATTGTTTGTAGGGTACGAAACCACCTCAAAGTTATTCTTTCCGGTCGATCTATTGAGCTATTCCTATAAGTGTCACGAACAGCCCTAGAGTTCGTACTAAAATAACACCATATGATACACATCAAGCAACTCTAATGTCACCTAGATACTCCAATGTCACCACAAGTATCCGTGAGTTGATTATACGATATGCATCAAACAACTTCATAATCATAATATTCAATCCACACAAAGAACTCCAAGGAGCCCCCAAAGTTTCTATCGGAGAAAAGATAATGAAAACGTGCATCAACCCCTATGCATAGATTACCCCAATGTCACCACGGGAATCCGTGAGTTGAGTGCCAAAATATATATCAAGTGAATCAATATAATACCCCATTGTCACCACGGGTATTCATATGCAAGACATACATCAAGTGTTCTCAAATCTGAAATATTCAATCCGACAATAACAAAACCTCAAAGGGAAAAGATTCGATTCATCACAACAAGGATAGAGAGGGAAGAAACACCATATGATCCAACTATATTAACAAAGCTCGCGGTACATCAAGATCGTGCCAAATCAAGAACGCGAGAGAGAGAGATAAAACACATAGCTACTGGTACAAACCCTTAGCCCCGAGGGTGAACTACTCCCTCCTCGTCATGGAGACCGCCGGGATGATGAAGATGGCCTCCGGTGATGATTTCCCCCCTCCGGCAGGTTGCCGGAAAAGGGCTATAGATGAGATCGTGGAGGTACAGAGGCTTGCGGCGGTGGAGTCTAAGTTCTAGGGTTATTTCTGGGGGTTTCTCTATTTATAGGATTTTTCAGCGTTGGAATCAGGTTAGACGGAGCCACGTGGGCCCCACGAGGTACCAGGGCGCGCCTGGGGGGTGGCGCGCCCTGGTGCCTCGTGGGCACTGGGTGGCCCCCCTCCAGTGGGTCTTGTTCCAGTATTTTTTATTTGTTCCATAAAAAATCTCCAAAAAGTTTCATCCAATTCCAAGAACTTTTATTTCTGCACAAAAAACAACACCATGGCAATTCTGCTGAAAACAGCGTCAGTCCGGGTTAGTTCTAATCAAATCATTCCAAAACCATATAGAATTGTTATAAACATGGCATGAATACTTCATAAATTATAGATACGTTGGAGACGTATCAGGAACCCTACCGTTTAGTTATCTGGGCATACCAATTCACCATCGCAAGGTATCTAACAAGGAGTGGAAATGTATTGAAGATTGATTTGAAACAAAAAAACTAAGCTGCTGGAAGGGTAAGCTTATGTCATTACGGAAGTTGGTTAGTACTAATAAACTCAGTGCTCGCGATGCCGATGTTCCTTTTGTCCTTCTTTGAAGTACCTGTAGGGGTACGGAAAAGGTTGGACTTCTATCGATCACGATTCTTTTGGCAAAGTGATGAAATAAAGAGGAAATACAGTCTTCCTAAATGGGATATCATTTGTAGGCCGAAGGACCAGGGTGGTCTTGGGATTGAGAATTTAGAGGTAAAGAATAGATGACCACTCAGTAAATGGCTGCACAGACTTTCTGTTGAGACCGAAGGCACGTGGGTACAAATTTTACGTAATAAGTACTTACAGTCTAAGACCTTGGCCCAGGTTACTGTTAGACCCAATGATTCTCCTTTCTGGAAGGGGCTGATGAGAACGAAAGCAGCTTTCTTCCATATAACTAAATTCATCATTGGAAACGCCTATAGCCACCTTTAGGGGAGACGCCTAAATTCATCATACGAAAGCAGGTTCTGGGATAATATATGGTTAGGGGAGACGCCATTAGCCACACAATATCCGTCTCTCTATAACATTGTACAACGTAAGGAGGCTTACATTGCTACGGTATTACAGTCCAATCCTCTAAATATTCAATTCCGGAGATCTTTGGTAGGAGACCGATGGGAAGCATGGCTACATCTGGTCAGAAGGTTGATGGAGGTTAACCTATCTGATGAGCCTGATAGTATTAACTAGAGATTGACTATGAACATCATCTTCTCAGTGAAATCTATGTATATGGACCTAATTGACTCTGGTCCGATCCCGAAATCGATACATATTTGGAAGATCAAAGTGTCGTTAAGAATCAAAGTCTTCATGTGGTTTGTTCACAAGGAGGTGCTTCTGACTAAGGATAACTTGGCAAAACGTAATTGGGAGGGTAGTCAAAGATGTAACTTTTGTGATCAAGATGAAACTATCAAACACCTCTTTCTCGATTGTCCGTTGGCCAAACTATTCTGGCGTTCAGTTCATATAGCCTTTAATATCACCCCTCCAAATAGTATTCACACGTTATTTGGGACGTGGCTAGATGGAGTTGAGACAAATATTGCGAGACATATTCGGATAGGAGTATGTGCATTACTTTGGGCTATATGGAACTGTAGAAATGTTATGGTTTTTAACAGACAAACCCATATAATTTTTTTGCAGGTTATCTACAGGGCCACTGCTTGGATCCGTACGTGGTCGTTACTAACTCCTGCGGAAGCCAGGCAGCCTTTGGTTACTGGGTCTACCCAATGGGAGATGGTAGATCGGGATATCTACAACCGGTTTAGATGGCAGTCAAGTAATAGGATAGGTGTTTAGTCATCTTGTCCTATTTTCGCCGGTTGTGGCAACTTTCCCTCTTTTGATTACTTTTTAAGCTCTGAGCGAGCTTGTTCTGGACACAGACACTTCGGTTAGTTTGCTTAATAAAGGGGATGCATGCATCTTTCTGATGCAGAGGCACGGGGTATTCCTCCTTTTCTAATTTTTTTTATTTAAATCCCAATATTTGGACACTTTGCTCCCGTGTATGAGATAAACATAGAAATCAGTACCGATATAGAGACGGAGCCAAAGTTGAGGAGCGGTAACCCTAGTAACATGTTTTTTTAGAAAAGGAGGATGACCCCCGGCCTCTGCATCTGGACGATGCATGCAGTCATTTTATTAATTATTCATAAAGACCTTACAAAATAATACATCAGTAAGTCTGAAGGCACTATCTTGGCAACATCTGTCGCTACTCCTATCCAGTTGATGAAGGGGTGTTGATTATCCGAGCCGAATACCAAACAGACATCGCACCAAAGCCTTACATCTAAAGCCGGAGGCCCCAACCAAGCCACATTGCCGGCTCTGAGGCACACACCGGTTCGGCGCACTCTCAGATGCCGCCGCCGTCGTCATCCGTGGATCCATCTTCAGAGCAGGTACTGACGCATCGACCTTGCCAGGTCTGCCGTCGACGCCACCACGGCGACAGACAACGCCACCTCCCTAAGCGCGTCCATCATCACACATCCGGCGCTGAGACCCTGCTGCGCCACGCCACCGAGGCTCCACATCATCAGTGCGTGACATGAATCGCCGCTCCACCGCTAAAACCGTCCACTG